>OU618532.1:46626614-47252767 GCA_914829495.1 Eilema sororculum | reverse complement strand
GTCATAACCGTAAAAATGTAACATGATCATGGGTTTTCTTCATTGATTGCCACAAGGCATTGTCGCTTGCTTGATACACGAATGTCGCTATGCAGACCCTCGGCGCTCAACACGTAGCGAGTATTTCATCAGGTGAATGGTTTACAGTAACTTTATCCCTTGTGAGCTGCTTTTTACTCAATCCGCGTTTACCATTTGTACTAGGAAGCCGGTTTTAAAGGCTTTAGATTACTTAAGAGATTAAATACACTGGGTGTCTCAAAGTTCAAGGATAATCGGGCACCTGCGGGTTAAACTAAATTAGAGAAAATATTTATATATCATTTTTTTTAAATTACCTAAACTTTTTGTACGATCAAGCGAAGCAAGCGAGTCTCCGTTTCGGCAAAAATGGGTGGCAAAGGGCGAAGTTTGATGAAGCGTTTGTTTAAGAACGGTTCGGCATATTTTTTTATGAAATATCGGGTCTCTTTAAAATAATAATATACGTACGGGTTTTTTATGCATGCCAGATTTGATTAAGGGTGCCACATACATGTGGCACTGGGTATTCGCGAGGTCTACCATTCACAGAAATTCTAGTTTATAATCTTTGGTATACGGTACCCATTATTATATTTTCAACTACCAGACCCACAATTATTAACATATTTTCCATTATTTTTTGTAATATTTCATGGAATGTTACTTTCGACCCACTTTGTCTCATCTTGGTGGAAAAAACAGTAAGTATGGATACTACTATGAGATCCTTTTACAAAAATTGGTGCAGCTATTTAAGATTTCAACATACATACATGTAGCATCACGCCTTTATCCCCGGATTAGGCCCAGGTGAATTAGCCCCATATTTTTTTCACCAACCATTATATTTTGTCTCACGTAATAGGGGATGAACCTGTTGCCTTATTCTGAGCACCATTGTTGATTCGAGCCTGGGTTCAGCCTATGTCGGTCTGATGATAAACAGCCCTGCCTTTAGTCGCCTTGTACGACACCGCATGGGAAGAGATGGGGTGGCCCAAATTCTACTCCGCCGGGAACCAAGCGGCAACAAGATTAAAAAATGGTATGATACTACAATATAACACTCACAAAAAATGTACATACCTAACTATTTTTGTTAATAAGAAGGCTGGTAGATTCCGGAAAGACTTTTTCAAAGCATATTTCGGAAAAAATATTGGTAGGTAAAGTTTCGGGTTATTCCGGTAAAGGTAATAGGGGAACTATTACCGTTTCCCCCGGCAAGCTATTCTATAAATATGTACAGACATTTGTTCCTGTTTCCCCCCGATATTGAACAATTCGTACAGTCAAGCACAACCCCACAATACTTCGTGTTGTCTTCGACCTGTTTCTGGTACGTATTAATGACATACGTCAGTTCCAGAGATGTTACATGGAGTACACTGCTGTCACCTTTTGTTTTTTTTTAGTTGACACACTTACATTTAATTGATTATAACGAAATCTGTGATTGATAATCATTTCAATAATTAACAACTTTCCATCTACGACAGTTGTTATGAGTAGCTTCGATATCACCAGTGCGTTGTGGACAGGTACGTGGCAGTCGTTTCACGTAAAATGTCTAAGTGTGTACGAAATAATGAAATAAATAAAAAAATAAAAATAAGTTCAGCCGCTTAACCTAAAAATCAGACTCTGTACTTATTTCGAAAATGCTCAGTGTTTAAAAATTAATATTGTTAGTACTTACTAGGTTTGTTTTATTGAGTTTGGCGAGTATAATGTCTTTATTGAAAAATGACTAAGTATAAAAATGACGACAATTACTGATGCTAATTCTATTGTTTTTAAACTAACTAAAATAAACTAAAAATCTCTTAAATTTATTATACACCCAGATTACATAGTCTTTTCGTAGAAAAATATTATTATAGTGTGGGGCCGATTCTGGTCAGCGCAGACATATTTTAACCGAACGAAACGAACACTCAATTAGTCGGCCGGCCGAATAGTGCAAGCAATTTTCGACCTTATTGACATCATAGAAAACTGAATATTTATTTATATATTCGTGATCTGCGTCATCTATTTTATGCGAAATAACATGTAATTCAGTAAATGTTATTAAGGTCGAAAATCGTTTTTCTGTTCTTAGTAGTCTTTGTAGTCGGTTCGAGTCCCACATAACATGCCCACCTAACGATTTTGCTATCGAAACTTTGTCTAGAATCTTTTTTTACGAAACGACTATACAATCTGGGTGTATAATACCATTTTAGAGATTTTTAGCGTATTTTAGTTCGTTTTGACAACACAGAATTGGCATCACTAGCTTAGTAGCTTAGATTTGTTTTGTATAAAAAGACGTCAAGTTGCCTTTACCTTGCCTGATGCTGATGCCTTATGCTAAAGGCAAAGTCTCGGAAAGAGGGTCACCAAATACTCAACATCTCTACGCATCTGTAAAGGCTCGAGGGTGCGCCGGAATGCATGATTCCCAATAATGCGAACTGCACGTTGCTGCAACCTATCGGGAGCATCTAGTAACTAGGTACTTTGAGCCATCCCAGAGTTGCGAGTAGTATTCCACGCAGGAAATATGTAATTTGGGTCTTGTATAGAAGATACCGTTGCTCCGACGTGAGAGAAAGACTCACTCTGTCCAGGACTCCGAGTTTACGCTAGGCTGTTTTGATGATGCTCTCGATGTAGTTTTTGTTATTCAGTTTGCGGCAAACATTTATTAATTAACGGTAGCTTTTCACGTAGGTAATACTCTTGATCTCAGAAGCTGAGCCAGATCTCTAGTATTAAGATGTTATCAATTTGAATCCGAGTGAAACGTTGCATGTGTGGAGTTTGTTGCGCCGTTTCTTCTCCACTATAGCCTAGGAAGTATGAAAGTGGTAAACTTAGTATTAAATAGAAATCAACGTCAAAAACTTGTAGTAGTGCTACACGATTTTGAATAAATAATTTGAGTTTGAGTATGCGTGATAATACCCTAGTGCCTAGGTATAGAGATAATAAAAACTGCGAGTAAATATTTCTGTATTAAATTTTATTGCATCTATTCACACACCTTTAGCTTTCTGGAGAAACGGTTAAACGACGTTTGAAGCAAAAAAAATACAATACGTAATAATTTCAACAACAGTTATTGTAAATTAACCCATTAATGTTAACACAGTGTCCAATTCAATAATAATCTGTTCATAACGCTACAAATGATACTGAAACATTCATATCATAGTAATCGTAAATTGTGTTTATGTCCGTTGAAAAATATACAGTGTTTTATCATGGGGATTTGTGTACAGCCGAATATAATATTTCGTTGTTTATTAAAACTACTTTGAAGATTTATGTCTTATATCTGTATTTTTATTTACATCAAAAGGACTTCTAATACAGAAAAATTATTGCATTTACCTCTCTTAAATATTCACGTTATTATTACAATATATACTTACAACAGTGACGTATGTACAAAACTATAGACTCAATTTTGGACTTTCAGTCTCTACAATATTGAAAAACATATACATTGTTATGAAACAAATCGACGCTGTAAATTTACATTCTTTAACGTTTATAATTATACAAGGCCATTGTTTATGAAGTTATGTCAAAATACGACGGTGACAAATCTTGAGTAAATGTTTTATGTTATATTTTAAGCTCACGGTAAAGCTGGCAATCACTGGAAACAATGTTTGATTGTAACCGGTAACAAAACCACCAAATATCCCTGTGTGGTGCCGATTCCAAATGGAATAATATAAATATTAAAAAAATATTTATTATTTCTTCTAGCTTTTTTATCAGTCATTCTTTATTTGCATCATTTATCGTATTACCGTAGTGTATAGTTTTTATAGTAGGTATTAGTATATACCTAAATACACTGCATTATTGATTTTAATAATATGGCATGTTAACTAAAGATTTTTAGCTTTATAGCTATGATGTAACAGATTGTAATTATGCAGATAATATTTGTAGACCATAGGTAGGAATTACGTCTACAACTATTATCGCAGGCCAGTCAAATTGTGACCACGGGTGTTGCAACGCATCCGAAACGTCGATAAAAGTAAGTACCAAAAGTGTTATCGTGATAGTTTCGAACTATGTACAAAAACACAATTTTAACACAGGTTATTTTTTTCTTTATTATTACCTATATAAAGTGTACAATAATCTTATGCACTAGTAGTGTAACAAAACCCAGAAAGATTTGTTCTTACACTACGCGCGTCGCTTTGTCGTTGTGTTCGAACATAATAACTTGATTAATGTTGTTTAGTTGTAGATACACACACATATATTTTATATACAAAGATAAACATTACATCTTTTTTTACGCAATAAGTGTATAGGAACAAGCGATACAATTCGCAGAACATAGTATCTCATATCAGTAAGTAAGATGTGAGAATAAACCTATTTTTTCTTCCGTGTGTAAAAACTAGTTGGCAGCAGCTACCTTTTGAGCTACATACAGGATGTGTAATTCCGTACAGAAATGAAACTTTTTTTATGTTAGGTTTAGGGTGGCCACCTTGTGGTGCATAAGCGCTCACCTCCACTGTCAGTCGTGTTCCCCCCTCTACCTATCCAAATTTGGTAAGATTCTATTAACGCCGTTTTAGATATTGGTTTGAGTAAAGAGCTTACTGAAGCTCTTGGCAATCCGGGGTCTATAAACAAGTTATACAGTTATTTATCTGGAATTCCCCTTGCTCCCACTTCTACAGCGTAGAGTTTAACCACATAGCCATTTTTGGTTTCTCATACGAATCTGCGAGTAATGTCCAATCAGCGGCTGCTATTAAAATTGAGTACAGCTTTGGATTTGTCTTTTTTGAGCAGCCTTCCTTTACAAACGCAACGTCATTTCTTTGGTTTGTGGTTAAACCCTTTTTCGCTCTAGCTACCGCCAAACTTACCGCTTCACGTATGATTTCTAATATCATGTCAGCGCGAGTAATGACCCCGGTCTAACAGCGTCCTACAACCCACCAGTAGGTGCCTAGCTGTACCAGTTGCTTCACCACATGAGTTACGTGTTTTATCTGTGGCTTTTCCCCATCTGACAAGATTGCTTTGGTCGAGGAGGGTCAACTGGAATGCATTGAGATATTGCACGTAATTTGTCACACACGTGCTGGATTTGTTTAGACCATGATACTCGATCATCGATGATCACACTTAGGTAGGTATGTTTATTTACCATTTTTGACTTGTGCTGATATACATTGCTTTAGTTTTATTACTATTCAGAATGAGTTCGTTGTCATGAGACCATTTTGAAAGTAAACTGAAGTAATTTTGCAGTTTATTAAGAGCCACATTAATATCAGAGTCAGCAGAGAGCAAACAAGTATCGTCAACAAATTAATACACTTCGCAGTTGTTTACGAAGTTTGTTGGACTATTCACATAAGGTTATGTAATTTAGGCCCCCTACATAACTTACATAACCTTATGTTAATAGGCTACCAATACTGAACCTTATGCTGTTCCTTCAGTAACGTGAACCTTATCACCTGGTAAGCCAACCAACCAACCTTCACTGCCTGATTGAAACCCGTACTGATGAGATGAGTGAAATTATAAATAAATTTAAAATTCAATCCGGCTTACTATTCGGATATATCGCTCTTCTTAATTTAGTAAGAAATATGCATAATCGTTAGTGTATAAAAGTTAACATTGAGAGCAGACATTTTAATTTTACGACATAGTTTGTGTACTTAATTATGAACAACATTTAAATTAAAATAAGCTCCTCGTACTGCCAGATTTAACATGTCGTTGGTCCCACAAAGTTAGAATGTAATGTTTACTTGTAATTCTGGAATGCGCGTTTGCATTAAGCGATTGTTGTAATACTCGGCTATTTAATTTTTGGTTTTATTGCTTCCGTTTGCCAACTTTACGTGAGCGTAATCATTAGTAACTAAAGTGGTAAGTTTTATTAGTTAATAATAGGTATGTAATTTCATTAACGTTTAACACAGACAATCATAGTCTTCTGACTAGAAAAAAGTACACAGATTTGCCGAAGTACTCAATAAATCTGATATAAATTATTATTGAAATATTGTAGATAAAAAAAACTTACATTAACGACTCGTTATACTACTGACCTCGTATCAATAAATATTAAAATTCGAATGTTAGATATTTTAAGAAACTATCAAACAATAGAAACACTGGACGTAATTAGGCACTAAATATACGGAGAATATTTGAAAATAATAATTTACACTACATACAAAATAATGATCTAAAACAGTGTCGTATCTATAAGAAACTTAACACATATTAATACCTATTTTTGAATGAAATCACCTCTTTTACCACCTCCAATAATAACTACAACAACATGTCGCAAGGTCCAACTTATATTAGCACCTAGTATTGTCGGTCGGTCAGCGCTTGCGCGTCGACGTCGTTTGCGAGTTGTCAACCTCTCGGTGCGGGCGGCGGCCGTGGCAATGTCGCACCGCTCGCATGTGTCCACTATCACAATTCTAAGCTTCTCTACCGGTGCATAATAATTGTTATCACGTATTTATACGTATGTATACATATTTATATCATTTAGTCTATCGCTATTTACAGGCTTAGAAGGCCCTCACGGCACTCATCTAGAGATCTCGGTTATTGTCGATGTGCCAGCGGCGGGCGCGGGGCTAGTGGTCAGGCGCGGGGAGGGGGCTGCGGCTCGGCCAGTGACGAGGTGGAAGAGGAAGAAGGTGACGGCGCTGGAGGCGCAGGCGCAGGGGCGGCTAGTGCTAGCGATCGAGAATACTCAAGCAGCGCGTCCGCCGGGTGGGTCGGGGGATACAAGCCACGGTACAACTCTGGTCGACCGTAAGGATGAGCAAGCCGAGCCGCCGCTGCCGCTGCTGCCGTCTGATAGAACGCTGAAGCTGATGGAGGAGGTGCTGGTGTCTCTCCCTCTTTGCTCGCCATATCCGCTAGTGACCATATTCTGGGCTTAGCAGAAGCAGGTGTGCTGCCAGGTGGTGCACGAGAAGGTAAATGTTGGTAGGCAGGATGAATTGGCCTGTCGTAAGGCTCGGGTGACTCAGGTCCGCTGTCAGCACGGGATTCAGACCACTCTGACTCAGTTCTTTGACCAAGCATGTCTAATCTTTGTTGTGGCCTATCTCCATCTTCGCTGGAGCCTGTTCCTGAGTCTTTGCCATCTAAAAGAAAAAAATATATCTTAAGAGAAAGAACTCCAGATCTGTTATAACTTATAAGGTTTCAACAAGCAGATTATAAATATATGCAATGAGATTGAGAGAAATACGTACCAAGTCCATCTTTGCCGTCAGTACTTTTGTGATCATCATCATCATTGTTATTATCGTCATCATCGACTCTGTTGCGCGGCTCCCACGTCATTTTGTTCTCCTTCTTGAGGCGGCGTCGCGCGTTAGCAAACCACGTAGACACCTGGGTCAGCGTCATCTTAGTGATTATTGCCAACATTATTTTCTCGCCCTTGGTTGGGTAGGGATTCTTTTTGTGCTCGTTTAGCCACGCCTTTAGGGTGCTCGTTGTTTCCCGAGTAGCATTTTTTCTTCGCGCGCCGTTTAGGTCCATCCCGTACCTATTAAAAACAAAAGACAGTTACTAATAAATATCGTATTGAGTTGCTATTGTGTAATTTAAATATTAGAAAATTAACGATTGCTCATTTTTAAAAATACCATCGTGGTATAATGGTAGTCCGATTTGGGCGAGATTTCAGATAACTTAATCGAGACCGCCCCAATGCTTATCATGCCCTCCCGCTTGATCGCAACACAGAGCCAATGAAAGCGCCAGCATAATAATTGAAATCGAGATAAGCCATCGACTGCTGTGCCAGCGTTAAGCTGCGGCTTATCTGAGACACAGTAATACGCATTTGTTGAACCATGCGCTGTTATTTGAACTGTACTATCGTTATTACTAACTTTCTATACTTATTTTAATGAAGCAAAGTCAAGACGTGTATCACATATGGCTGCCCAATATTCTGTCAATAATATTTGAACGATTATGGTTGGCTATTTATGACAGTAATAATATATTTTTGTTGAAATTAATTTGATATCACTTTGTTTTGAGACATCATACAGAGCAATACATTTCGTGACACATTACAACCTGTTTTGTACCAATAAGCTACCCATGCATCAGTGCCGAAAATTAATAAAATTGACACTTAAAATCGCAGAGGGAAGAGCGAGCCCTCTTCACATTGAGTCAGTCATAACAGTTACGCTGTGAGTAGGTTTATCCGTGTCCGTATGTTTTAGGTGTATATAAAAAACCTGCTCTAGCTAGTCATATTTTTTAAGTCTCACACACATATTCCTTACAATTTTGCAAACAAGATGTAATGATAGCATAGGACGACAGTAATTTATATACAATAATATTAACGGGAATTGACACGATCATGATATCCTAACTACATTTGATTTGCCTGACGTTTATTTAATTTGGTCGCTTATTTAATTTATTAAGGCAGCAGGTACATTATTTACTGAGGTTAAATGTCACCAGTAAAATTAGTTGTGCTCAAGCTAAAATAAACTAGGTTCTCACGTTATGTAATGAAGTTTATTCTCGGTATCTATCATTGGTGAAATCTACTCTTACACTAGGAACAAGTAGCTCCTGCTATAACCTGAATTACGCTACGTATATGTGAAAGGTGAAAGGCGACATAAATTTAATGACGCTGCAATTGAACGAGCTATAAGAATGGACTAACATCCATAGAATTCGACTGACAATACGAAAGTGGAGCGTCGCCAAGCTTAGGCCTATTCTTCAAACAAAAAAGCTTCATTTATCCACGGCGTGCCACTTTCACGGCATCCGCGCTCGTGGGGGATCGGCCTGTGAGCTTCTTTTTTTTATTATTTTGCTACCCCCGCGGTGTGCCCGGCGGGCGGTTGTGGCTGCCCACCCCTCTGCTATATAACCGCCTCGCCTTCAATTAAATCCCTATCTCCCTCGCCACCTCATGCTTCCTACTTAACCTCATAAAAATGAGATAAACACAAAAATATTGCTCGTACTTTCTGTCGTTGTTATTAAAGTAATCCGTTGGTGCTGTGGATAATTCGTCGTTTAAATTTTATGCTACCAATTCATAGATATTTCATTGCTTTAATGAATTGCATTTACAAATTGTAAAATGCATACAACGAAGTAGGTATTATCTGTATTGGTTAAAGAACTGATAATTAAGACATATATTATGTTGGTTTTTTATTGTTCGATGATTGAGTGATATTTCCTTACGTACCTAGAGTAGGTATGTAGTACAGCGGTAGGTAATAAAAACGGGCGGTCCAGGGCGTGAAATGGGAGTCATAATAATGAAATAAAGGTAAAAGGATGAGCCGTAACGGTCCCGAGTATTTGATAACAAACATTACAATCAGATCAATGTAACCTTATAATAAGAAATTATTTCATGTTCTAGCTAATGGATTTAAGAATGGAATTTTATTCAGATGTTTGAGAAAGCTCTGAAGAGAAGAGGAAGCGTAATAAAGTAAAATAAAAAGCTCCAAATTAAGTTACCTTTTAATTCGATTTTTGTATGAACATTAGGTATATACGTTACATTTAAAAAAAAAATATAGCGGAACAACCGGCTAGCCGAACAACCAACTTAACTAATAGTAAAATATATAGAGTATTGGTGTATTAGTGGGTTTGTGTAATGGTGTCTTCAGAATCTGAAATGAGAGTGGGCAGCAGGCTGGCCATGGGCACTCTTAACCCAAACAAGACAAACCTCTTAAGTGAGGGCGCATTTAGCTTGTTTACCAAGGACTCTGATGATAATACTTAAGCTAAAACTTTAAAACAAAATACTTAATTAAAAAAAAAATTACCTAATTTTACATTAGTTTAGGAGTTCTTATAGTTCTTAAGGCCATTTTCCGACCAACTTTTTTAAAAATTCTACACTTACAATAAGCTAATCACATAACTACCTTACTTTTACCAAAACTCAGCTCTCCGATTGTCAAAACTTATGTTATATTCAATAAGGGAATAATAAATCTGAATCTATTCGTTGATATCACTCTCATGTCTGTTCCTATTCAGAATTATGGCTCAAGATTGTGTGAAACTATAATATCGTCTCCTGTATTATTCTCATTATTAGGAGAAAAGACTACAATTTATAAAAATAGTGAGAAGAAGAAGTCAAATGGTATATTCATAATAATCAATACATCCTAGGCAACCAGGCGGTTGGGCCTGCGTGGCGGCCCAAATTTATCGCTTTATCTAGAATTTCATTGCACATGTTTTCGTCGTGTTTATTATTAAACTGATAACATAAATGTTTCACTGTTATTCATATATTAATAATTGCGTTGAAGTACATTACGTAAGTTTCTTATAAATTTGCTTTGCCACTTTGTGAATGAAAGTTTATCCAATTTTTTCTTCAGTGAAACCTATGTAGAGAACTAAGACATCTCTGGTCTCAGTGTTAAAGATGCTGAAGATGGCTCAAATTGGAGAAGAAAAAACTGGAAGTAGACCTTGGGCTGCGAACTGAACCACTGGGATGCACCAGGATTCAGGATCATGATGATTATGATTAGAGAACTAACTTCCAAGTTTATTTTACCTCGTAGAGCTGTTGCTTTTACATATCCACTTTAATAAAACTATTTCATTTTTTATATATTTTCTTTTCCACCTAGGCTGTGAATTTTCTAATTTGTATCCTAAAGTACTCGGTGTATGTGTGTAAACATGTGTTGTATCTATTCAAGTAAGTATACTGATTATAGAGTGCGTAAATGTTATTGCTAATGGATATTAGGATAATACTACCTAGCCTGATTTGTGGTAATGTGGTCTACCGAACCAACGCAATCGATTTGATATTATTGGACTACATTAATTTTGTCAGGGTTGGCACTGCTGAATAATTTATTTTACGTAATTTCCAAATATTTTGATTATTTTGTCAACGCGGGCAAAAACGAACGTGTAAACTTAAAGAGTCGCTACAACATTGTTTAACTTTGGTTGGATGCCTGACTGAATGGAGTATAGTTGTCGTCGATCTGCTTCTGTCTTCTATTGCTCATTGTAAAAAAATATATATTTTATTGTTAGCATCCTTATGCTAACAATCCATACTAATATTATAAATGCGAAAGTAACTCTGTCTGTCTGTCTGTCTGCCTGTCTGTATATTACGCTTTCACGACTAAACCACTGAACCGATTTTGATGAAATTTGGTATAGGGGTAGATTAGACCATGAGAAAGGACATAGGCTATATTTGGTCGCGATAACCGACATCCACGCGGGTGGAGCCGCGGGCAAAAAATAGTAAAATATATATTTTTGTTCTTACAAACCTTCGTGGTTTTTTGTGCTACTCTGTACAATTTTAAATGTATTTCTAAACACGTTTATAAATAAATAAAATAAATAAAAACAAAATAAAAAACAACTCTGCAACTCGATTTTGAAACAGATATCCTCAATCGATCATCAGCCCGCGGCAGTCCACTGCTGGTCATAGGCCTCTCCCATGACACGCCACTTAGCCCTCCTCCACTCCCCACCAGCCACTCAATCGATTACTTGTGATGAATTTATGTAAAAATGTTTAGTTTGGATTACATCGACACTGCATATATTTATTATATTATGATTTCGTGAACGTTAGGTATACAATATTTTACTCAGGTTCTTAATCTATCTTGCGTTGTTACATTGTGCATTTTGTATCTTATATGTGTATCCCACATCTTTATCTTTACCTAGGCATATTATAGATCTTCGTAATCCTGTGCTTCAGGCGTCAAATGTCGATTAATAATAGTTCCAAACTACTATTACGGATACAACCAATTACTAAGAATAATTCAATGCTAAAGTGACTCACTACTCCTAACTAAAAATTAGATCTTTATTATGCAACTTAATATCTGATTTAGCAGAACAAGTCATCCGCGTATGACATGATCATGATGTGTTCTATGGGTGAATTTCAACATCTATGAATTTTTAGCTAATTTTGGTGTTTTTTTTTTATTTCTAGGTATTTAGGTAATCTCTTTCAATATTTAGCTAGAAATACATATTCAGATGCCTATTATGCTTGAATAGTCTAATTAGCCCTGGGAATTACTTGTTTATTTTATACACCTGAATTGCCAATACACCGAAATTGGTGTCTAACACCAAAATTGCATATCAACTTATTTTTATTTTTTATTTATTATTACTTATACTATTTCTTTGTTTTTTTTTTTAGAATTTGGCACTTAATAGTTACATATAACCCTTAATTTTCACCCTTTTATCACCAACTTCATTTTTATGGCAAAACCACTTTAGTTGTTGGTAGTATCAGTATAAAAGCAAAACATTTGATTGTTTAGAAGCAAGGATTATATTTTACTCTAATGGCGCCAATATTATCGACGAACTTATTCAAGATTGCTGGGAAAAGATTTAGGCAGTTATTCTCAAAGTGGGAGAGGTGGTTCTCGGTATGCCTAAGGGTGGACGGAAGATATGCCAAGGACACTTGGTAGTGGCAAGACAAGTTGGTAGTGTGATGTCTATTTCTGAACTTACAAGAGTCCTTCAACTAAGTTTCTCACGCGGTGAGCTGATGGGCGTTTCGGTTCAAAAGGATTCCAGAGGTTTACACCATCCGAGACATGTACCACGATTCTGATTCCGTTGTTCGAACCGTTGTTGGCAATATGAGAATCTTCCTTATCACTGTCGGGGTACATCTAGGATCTGTCCTTAGTCCATTCCCAATCAGCGTGGTATTTTGGTCGGATAGCATCAGACAATCACTCCATAACTGCCCATGTATGCTGTTAATATCGGTGGTGGACGCCGATAGATTGGTGCAACATGTAAGGATGTGGATGTAGGAGCTTGAGGACGGTAAAGGTCAGAAGCCTTCTGTGGAGAAGATTGAGTACCTTTTACACGATAGCAAAGTGCTAGCTGCTGGAGCAACATAAGCAGGAGTTGCGTGTCACCTATATCTTCGACTTCATCGCTTTGCTGCGTGGAGTCACGTGCAAAAGATTGCACGAGGCACTCTTACATCCACGGTAGCTTTCATGTAAGTGAGAAAGCAGAGGAAGAAAAGCTAAATGATGTTGACAGTGAAGAGGAGGGAAGAAGGGTGGGCAGGTTTTAACGGCGTAGGCTTGGTAGTAAAGAGTGAGGCCGCCTTTCACGCCAGTAGAAGCTGGTGACGGAAAGAGCGCACGATGCTCCACCACACCGGCCTGTCCCTACTGCGGCATCAGCTGACTTCACCTAACTACTCGCCTGTCTTTTGTATGGGTAGTTCATATGCTAATGGTTAATCTGAGAGAAAATTAGGAAAGCTTCCGAACAACCCTCAACAGCCAACAACCTCTTTCCCACCTAGGGAGAGAGGCGGTGCTTTCTCCATTGCCCAGGGTATACCACGTACAGGCCACCTGACCTAGTAGCCCGTCGGACTACGTAGGAGCTTAATCAAATAACTATGAAAACAAATTTTGGTGTAAATATACAATTTTGATGATTAGTAAAACCCCACCAAATTCACCAAAATTGCTCCACCAAAATTAGTTTCACGTCTAAAAAAATTATTTATAAAAATACTATTTAGAATATAGTGGTTACATTACCAAAATTTGATACATATACCGAACCTGTACACTATACTTAAATATTAAAACATACGATGAAAATAAACCGTTTTAAATAATCAACACAAAAATTACAATATTTTTGTCCGAGGCTTATGAAACGACCTACTTACGTGTTTGGCAGAAAAACGAAACGGGACTGGGGACAACTGGCACTGGTGCTCATTAACACCCAACTGAACGTTTCCAATGATGATAGTGTCGTCCTTATAGGTACTTTCAATACGACTCCTTCGATGATTTTATAAATCCCACCAAAATTGTACATTTGCCGCGGACGCATCTTATAAATTATTTTTAAGATAAAGTATAGTACTAAATACTACGAATGACAGTATCGAAGATAGCTAAAATAAAGCCGAATCGAATTATTATTAAGTATACTCAGTAAACTAATGAAGTTTTGATTAAACTATGATCATTCCCAAGAAAACAGGTTGTGAACGCGCCACCAAGCTTAGAATTTAGGTGAAAAGAATTTTTTTACACACTCACAAAAATAGTTTCAATAGTATAATTTATACGTGCATATAGAGAAAAACGATATCTTTCTTACAAAAAATAATCATTACTATATGTTAACTTTAAGGTATGATTTTCAGTCACGCCGCGAAAATTTTACGTTTGAGAAATTCACCCCTATATTTATGTTCTTTTTATGATGTTGTACCATGGAGCTGGTATGTAGATGAAGGCAACTTTGTAAAAAGCTGACAGACGTCACTTATGTTTTTGTCTTTGTCGCGAAATAAATGGATACAGCAAGACATGTCATGATCTGATTTTCGAGAAAATCCTAATACTTTTCTTTTGTAAGCACTCTAATGCTACATAATATGTAGGTGTTACTAAAACTAAAAAATGGAAAACAAAATTAAATATTGCCGATATAAAGGTCTCAACTAACAGATAGACGTACAACGAAGAACAAAAGGAAATAATAGAACCAATGATATTTTATTCAAGATATGTTACGTTCATAGTAACTGACTTCTCAAATCTGATCCAGCAGTCTGTCAGTGCACAATGGTTGACAATTAGCGTTAAAGTAGTACGAAAGATGGGATAAGCACGTGAGTAAAAAAGATAGCTATAATTCGGAATGATTCGGACGATTGCGTTTCGAAGCATAGATTATGATTTTGTTGAACAGAAGGGGTATTTCGTTGGTAGGCAAGAAATGAAATTCGATGAAAAAATAATACGTCATTATTTATTTCGGAAAATGATAATAATTCAAAAAGATAATTAGGAAACTTCTCGAAAATAAAACCATAGTGCCGTACTGACGTTATAATCAAAAATTAAACTCCTTCAAATAAATTTAATTTATTTCTTTTCTGCCTCTTAGAAAGTTTTTTATTTTGGGATTATTTTTATGAGTAGAATGAAGCCGAACAGTGGTATATTTGTCAGTTATTTATATTCTTCCTGAGCAATGTTCCTTTTTTCGAAGTATATCTCTCAGTGGCTTCAAAATTATTGCTACAAATTCTGCTGCTTTTTGAAGGTGTCCAGTCAAACTCATTTCGTTGTTCTTTAACAATTGCAATCCACTCTTGAAGTCGAACTTCATTAGTCGGAAGCCTTGAAAAAAAAATAGGTTATTACAATTATTTAAAGGACAACAAATAAATAAAACAAAAATTATGTTACTGAATTTTGAATAACAAATAAAATTGAACAGCAGGTCAAAATTATTACTTTAGTAGGCAGTAAACTGAAAATTACCCTATGTCGCATCTGTACTGATAATCTATGCAAGCAGTGTTGTTGTGTCCTTGTCGTGCTCATATCAAAGAGTATTTCTGTCCTTTTTCTTTGCCGCCATTATTTTAAAAATATTATTAAACTAATTTTAATGAAATACACTAAAAAATCGGTAATATTGTATGTACTTACATGTGATAGAAGTTCCTTCGTGTTTTATTGATTTTAGTGTCGTAATTTGTACATTTTTAAAAATACACGGTGGCATTTTTATTGCCATTTTATTATGCGCTTACATACGTGACAACTCGGCGTTTGCCAGACATATACTAAATGCGATACGTCCCAATTGGGACGTTTTCGCGTCTTCACCAGGCGCAGTCTAATAACATATCTGCCTCTTTTTTGTATGTAATATCATTGAATAGAACCCTAGAACCCTTATGGAATAAGACTTTCGTTTTTACTTTTGAGGATATGGAACCCTGAAAATCAGTTAAGTGTATTGTCTTTTACGGTGACCTTCATTAAGATATTGGGTATGAATCAAATATCAGAAATTGTATTATGTATTTTTTAGAAATGTTTAGTCTTTCGATACATTTGACTATAAAATTATCATGCATCTAATAAACTGGCTATAGACTATAACACTATTACTAACTTTTAATTTGCATGTAGGTACCTACAGTATTCAAACTTAATTATAATAAAATCATAAATATAGGTAGGTACATGAATATTACACTAGTAATCATGATTGTAAGGAAAGCAATCATATCCCTGCCTATCTGTAACTAATCAATTTAGGCGCACTTCATACGTTTATTAACTATTTATACAATATTTCTAATTTATATTTATATATATATTATTAACACGTGAGCAACGTGTTAATAATATATATATAAAATGTGTTATTAATAATAATAATAATATAACACCACTACGATTTTATTACTATAATAAGCTTCCAAGTAATCATTTATAACAAACGAAAAAGATACTTACACGGTTTTGTACCTAACAGTACCATAAAGTGGGTTTTTGTGCGACTGATCATGCCGCCTCGGTTGACGTAGGCTGGCGCGTTAACAAGCTTCAGGATATAATGTTTCTCTACAGTTTGAATTTACCAATGACATCGCCCGCACCCATATAAAATTACATGGTGCCATATCTTGTGACGTAATAGACGCACACCTTTTTCTTACGCTCTAGGGATTTCGTCAACATTGTAATCCACCAAGTATGAAATTTAAAATAGGCTCTTAATGCACGGTGACAGTTTTTGTGAAAAAAAATGCTTTAAGATTGTACCTCGTAGCATGGTATCGTATTTTGTGTCATTTTAAATCATATTAAAACACCGACTTAATTCTTTATCATCGTTCGAACCTTTTAAATTTCTCCCTAAATTCTAATATCCTTTATATATTAATTTATAAATAAAGTACACGTTAACTAAATCCCACCAGCAAGCCGATACAACTGCTGATTGACAGACGAGGCTTTAGCACTGGCTTCCGCGGTCGGACTCTCCTATAAAAACCGAATAAACCAAATTCAATGGAGGGGAAGGAGTAAGTGGTTCCTGGGCTTCAAAGATAGAGCCTCGAATACAACTATTTTGAGAATTAGGATCATTTACAACTAACCTAACTTTCATGCTACAAGTAAATTACAATGTTCATAAACGATATCTGATAGAGCTAATTATTCGTCGTCGTAATATTACAAATGGGCGCACGCAACGACCAATCTCGGGCTATGAACGTAGTTTTAAAAGGTACGATACAGGTCCTAAATATTGGTGAGTAGATAGGGTGGAAGGGGCGCAGCACGCCAAAAACTCATTACGAGCCAGCAACGTGCTATTACGGTGAACCGCACGCGTCCATGTTCGCCGATAGCTGCCACCCGAACATGCTATCCAACGACTAATTGGTCAGCTTCATGCACAAAACCCCTAAACGAAACAACTGTGGCCAGGGGACGACGATTTACAGGCTAAAAATCTCTTTGACTCTAACGTTCTAAAAATACGGATTATTTTCCGTGGTGGAAATTAAATAAGGACCAATCATTAAGTTTAGGTGATATAAAGGGCGTGTTATCTAGAGGCTTGGGCGGCGCAAGTCACGTGACAAACGAAGCGTAAACTCACCACCGGTACTTTGCTGCGCCATCTTTGTTTTTGTAACAAGGGTAACGTTTCAAATTGGTTTTATTTTAAAATATCCGCTTACCTGGGAAGCTTCCGGTGAAATGTTACGCAACAGTACATGCCCTTATTGTATTCAGTTAATAAGAATCATTGAAGAACACGCCCTAAAAGTTTTTAAACACACTCGAAGCATATAATAGTTGTATGTTAATAGAAATGATAAGAATTTATATCAATAAAAATTACTGCTGCATGGAGTAAAAGAAATGTTTGCGAAAAAATGGAACATCTTTTTTAACAATATTATCGCGTGTGTGACGGTCTAATCACCATGAAGCTCTCTCTGATGTTTACTGTTGAGTGTCGGTAGAACTCAGTAGTCGGAGAACGGTCTTGATTTTAAATCCTGGCCATTATATTACCGACGTGAACCGACTACTAACTATACCCACCCGAATGGGTAATAGGTAATAGTTATATTATTATTTGTGTAGACTATTAATTTTAACACTTCGCTAATTTGCAATTCATGACAAAGATGTTTACCATTAGACAGATACATACAGCCCCGACTCAGCCTCATACGCATGGCTCGAGTCAACAATAGTGCCAGGAATACGGCAATACGCTCACCACCTTATTACGTGGGACCGACTACATTGATTGGTGAAATGTGGGTGTTCATTCACCTCTGCCTAACCTTTCCGGGATAAAGGCGTGATTATATGTATGTATGTATGTAACTCGCAATTCGCTACTGCGGTTCAGTTACTGGTAACATTTATTTTCTGCTCTTTATACACCTTGTCGACATTGGCGTCCAGAAGAGATGGTGTAGTGTGGCTCTCGTTTCATACTATAATTAAAACTACTCGAAAACATAAGTAACTACATCTTATAATAATAAGTAAGTGTGAGAGCAACCTTTCTTTTAGAATTACCCATGCATAGTTGTAAAGTACACATATAAATTCAAGTGAACACTAGAAATGAGATGCTCCAGAGACATGGTTGAAGTAGGTAGTGCATGCTCGTAGACTTAGTTAACTGGGAACATGTGTATTTATCATCCATGAACACTGTGGACGGGTATATGAATTATTTCCGCTCTGAGACGAGAGAATTTATGTTAAATGAAATTACATATAAGGTCGGGCATTTTTATGGGCTGTTATACAGGGTGGAAGATTTTGACGTACCTACCTGCTCTAAATACCGGATTGCGAATTCCACTCGAAGGAAACGTTCCTATATAAAAAAACTGCATTCAAAGATTTTCGACACACTCGGTAATCAAACCGACTAAAACCCGAAAAAAATCCTGTATTTTACGGCATCAATCGATAGGGGCAATCAAAAGGATCAACTCTCTCCTCTAAGAAACACGGTAAAAACAATAAAAAAAAACTTTGAAATCTAGGAGCAGAACGAGGAATATTTTACGACCTATTCATGACCTAAATTTTACTGACGGATATGTGTGATGAAGACAAATGAAATATAACTATTATTTTCATTGCTTAGTAGCTATAAAAATACACGGCTGTGAAGCTTTTAGTTATTAAATGCCGGAGTTGATCTTGTCTGAGACATCTCTTGCACCGCGGCCGGCCGTGAGCAACTCTCGCATGAAGGCTGCGTCGTTTATATCCGTGACATCGCAGACAAAATGCAAGAGAATCGCCTTGGCTGGTGGGGTCACTTTTTACGGAAACCGCCAGGTAAATGCCTGGCAATAGCGCCACCGCCGGTCCAGGTAGGAGGGGTAAACCCAAGAGGTCCTGGCTTGAATTCGGGGAGGGTGACATGTATGCGTGTCACTACTATGGACGCCCAAGATCGTCGTTCACAATCTGTCAAACCTGTTATTGAAAACCGAGATTAGGAACTGAGTACCGTTCTGGAATACGAGACTTATTTAACAATTCAAGTTTATAATATGTTCTTCAACCAATTATTAAGTTAAACACTTACTTCAATTAGGTTGCGGAGGTACCTACTGATTATATTTACGAAAAATATTTGATAACTTCTATCCATTATAAAACTCAGAGTCCTGACTGACTGATTGACCTAAAGACAACGCACAGCTTAAACCACTGGTCGTAGAGTATGGTAAGAATAGTCATTATGCATCCATCAGTATAATTTACTACAAGCAGGTGTCAAATGGGAGTCGTCATTAATTGTCTCGTGAGTAATCTTGACGAGTTCCTGCCACCGGAATATGCCGGGCATTGAGGGAGTTACTATACTGTTCAGTGATAATAAAAAAGACTTGAGAGTATAATCAGCCGCTGTGTAGGTGAGAAAGCCTTCGACTCCATCGAGACCTGGGCATTTCTCGATTCTCTACAGCTATATCGAGCGGATACATCGTATGATACCGCAAGCATATGATAGCACAATTTTCGCCTAGCTTCAAGATCTGAAGATGAAGCCCAAAAGCCTACAGGGTGGCCTACTTCTGGTGGCCTTAGCCGACATCCACACAGGCGGAGCTGCGGGTGAAAAGCTAGTATACAATAAATTACAGATGGGTACACTAATTTTATTCTCTGTTCATTGAGCGTTGTGAGACCTAATGAATGAAGTCATTACTTTATGTAATTTTTCGGCAATCTTTTTTCGAACAAACATAAGACAAACAAAACATAAACTGTGGTGTTTATCGGTGGCAAATTATTTTTCTGTTAAACTTGTATCTTGACCCCGCCGTTTGCGTAGTTGATAAATTTTATTTATGAGATACCACACACAACCGTTTCAATTAATATAATATAATAATGTTTTACAGTTTAAATCAAAGTACACGTTAGTAAATTATGGTGACATGTAGTTAAATGATAGTTCGGCATATGAACTTACAATTTTTAAAACAATACAAAACAACAAAACCGTCATAGCACTCGTTCCACTATTATTACATTGGCTACTTGGTATTAATAGTTGAACGGGTGCATTGTTGGTATATTTGATAAATGTTACGTTGCATATATTTGAAATATGTATCTTCTTGTGACTATTACTCACTGATACTTGTTTTTATTTAAGTACTAGCTTTTGCCCGCAGCTCCGCCCGCGTGGCTGTCGGTTCCCGGCAATTATTTGAAATTTTTTCACCTTTTAAACCGTTCCTAGATCTCACGAACATTTCAAGACCAAGATAAATAAATCCATTCAGCCGTTCTCGAGTTTTAGTGATACTAACGAACAGTAATTGATTTACATAGGTACTTATATATAGATATATTTTTTATCTGTGAAGTTTCTCTTTCAAACAAGATGAACATTTTATAGTAATTAGATCATTCATCATTGAATTCTATTTAAATATTTTACTTGTTTACAAGAAATGTAAACGGCATCTTTTTAGAATGAATAATTTTAAATCCTTCCAAACTCAAGGTCGAATACGTATTGTACCTATTGAATTATTTTTCTACTTATAATGACTACTGTTCAAAAGCCTAATAACCTAAACCTTACATACTATACTTTACGGTTATAAGATTTAAATAGCGTGTTAATTATTATAAATAATCCTAATTAGGTAGGAACTCGGAAAGTAGAGTTGTAGGTATTCGTTTGTTCCGGTTCCGGTAAAAACACAAAAGAATGTTATTTTAATTAAGTACGTGTAGATCACGGAAGGCTATTTTTTAAACTTAAAATATAGAAGAAAACAATGAAATATTAACCGATAAATGAATATATATATCTCAAACGTTTTATTTATAGGTAGATTCCCATGAGAATAACATACATACCTCATACATAACGTTACGTAACTTTTTCATTAGGATTGGATAGGCAGTGACAATATCTTTTTACTTGCTATGATACTGTCATACTTACCTACGTCTTTCGTTTCTTCTACGATCATAATAGTTTTCATATATGCACGCCGGTTGTTGGTATATAGGTACCTAATGTTATTTTAACAACAATCATAGTTATATTTTCGTAGGTGGTATATGTAAACAATGGCACAGCACCTAAATGGCACGGGTAGTGGTACCGGTTTTACGCAAGCTAGAAGTTGATAACAGCCTGCCATTAAAGCATGCCTGCCCAGGCGTGTGGTCACTATGACGTTGTTTCTCCGTGGGACCGCTTTCTCCGTTTCCTCCTATAGGTTTAGCTTATATGGCTTTTATAGAAGCGAATGTCATCTGACCTCTCGATCTTTCGTCCATCAGTCAACAGGTGTACCGGCCTGTAGGTATGGCGCGTGTGGCTATCATTTTGTTGATAAATTGAAAGTGTTTTTCGCAACGGTTATTCGTTGGTGCTTAAAATTAAATGAGTGAACCTCAGTCACCGACCATTCTGTAGACGTAACCGATCACTTCACCATAATTATGTCAAAGAAAATGTAGTAACCTAGCTCAGAACGCTCCGTCACAAAATAATGAGGTTTCTTATTGATCGAGCGAGCGAAGTGAGCGAGAGTCTCTGTTTCGACAAGGTGGCCGATTTTTTAGTTTTTGTCCATCAGTTTGTCAGTTCCAGTCTAGAGGACACATTTCTTCAATGAATTTCATCAAACTTGGCACACATGTTCTATGATTTAAAACACATCTTTTGTCGGGAACTATTCTTTGATAAGAGGGAAAATAGTGGAGAAAAGGGAAGAAGTTTGCTGAAACAACAAGGACATGATTCCTTAGTTCGATAACATCAGGTTATAGGTGATAGGTTGTTGTGAAAAAATCATACGTTGTAAAGGTTGAGCTTTGTTATATAAAACCAGATACTTAAGGAAAAGGGGGGAAGTTGGCTGTGAAACATGTCGCAAAGGGTATTCGCGAAGTCTACCGTTAACAGAACTTCTGGTTATGGTATGAGTTCGTTTACATTTAAATTTAAGTTCGTAATATCAATGGAAGTTCCGCATAGAAGTCATGAACTTTTGCCAATAGATTGTGCGTACCAATACCTATACTACGGTATTCAAATAGTCATGTTAACATAAGTAAATGGGTGTTTTATTTAACAAACAATATTAACCGTACATATATTTTTTTTATTTCAACATATCTAATAATATAATTTAGCCGACGTTTTCAGATTTACAAGACAATCAATGATTAATATTTATTGTGTGAGTTCACTGTATCTTTAGTTGTCTGAAGTCCTCTAGTGCCGTCTAATTGAAATTAATTAGATAATTTATTATAACACGCATTCATCCACGTATTAGCGATTTTATATAAGTAAATTAAAAAAGAGACCAAGGACATTATAATTTTATCTGTCAATTTGAATGACGTTGACGTTTGGTTGTAATGTGTCTTATTTATCTATACTAGGTTGCTTTATGTATCTGGAACTGACTTATTAAAAAAGTAATTATAGCCTTTAAAAATAGAACACTTAGGCTGAAGAATACAATATAACTTGTTTTAATGTAATTGTCATTTGTTTATCGTTCGTGATTTTATTTTGAAAATTATGAATCACCATGGCTACGAGCTTCGATTGGTGTTAAAAAATGCTACAAAAGTATAACCAGGGTGCGTCAAAAGCTGTCTATAACATTATACATAGGTGATAAATTTGGTAAAAATGCGTATGATTCAGAAACTAAGCAACACTCCACGGTCTGGGTGTTCCAAAACGAGCCAAGCACAACAATAGTCGTTCGTTTAAAAAGCAGCAAAAGAACAACCTACAACGCAGAATCCTTCTTCAACATGACAATACATATCGACCTTAAGAACTTGGTATTTGGATAGTTAAAAATCGAATTAACAGGTCATCTGCCGTACACGTCGGGGCGACTTGGCCCTCAAAGACCTCTGTTTAATATCAACCATAAAGAATGAATTGCGTGGTCCACGTTTTTCGAGCCGTGAAGAGACTGTTGATGCGTTCAAAATGCACAAAAAGTGCTACGAAAATGGCTCCAACTTATGCAAAAGTGAAGGTCAGATCAGGGTGAATATTGCGAAAAGCTTGTTTTTCTTTAATGAAATGTTCAATCATTTACTACCATACGCCGCGCGCGGGCCTACGAATTGCCACTTGTCTACAGATACTGGAGACGGTAGTCGGTATGGCCTATGTTGTATTTCCTAGTTTAGCAGTTATTGATTTATAAAAATCCATTTCGCATTAGTTTAGTTTCATTATATTAACTGTTATTTCACACCATGTAACTTTTTGGTTATAGAAGTTTTTCAAGAAAAACCTTGCATGTTATAATATATAACGTCGCAACCCCGGTATGTTGTAACATGTTATTGTTGAGTAGGTTCATCAATTTACACTATCACCATCAAGAAAACTGGAGTGATTACAGTTCACAAACCAAATAAAATTGTGGCTCCATGAGTACAAAAGCAAGTGTGGCTAATACTTCAGTTGAGAGTTGCCCTCGTAACTTTTGTATGTCCCTTACGAAAGTCGTGCCTAAGGTTTATAATGCTGATTACTGAACTCAAAAGTCTGATTACTGAGGTAGGTAGTTAAGATTATAAATGGCTGTAAGCCCAAAATTCTTTAATACTGGAAGTAATCTTAATCTATAAGATTAAGTGGAGTAGAATAGGGCCACCCCATCTCTTCCTTTGGGTGTCGTAGAAGGCGACTAAGGGATAGGTCCGTTAGTCGGCAATAGGCTCGCCCCTATTACAAGGGACTGAAAATCATAGTTGGTGAAATGTGGGTAAAGTAATACAACCCTGTCTACCCCTTCGGGGATATACAGGCGTGAGTGTATTTATGTACGTATGTAGATTATGAATAAGTCTTGAAAGTCATAAACCTGTTTTAGCATTTGTAAATCGTGTTATGCTGAATGTACCAAATAAATCTTTATTTAGATATATACACCTCAAAGGTGACTAACTGACTGACATAGTGATCTATCAACGCACAGCCCAAACCACCGGACGGATCGGGCTGAAATTTGGCATGCAAGTAGATGTTATGACGTAGGCATCCGCTAAGAAAGGATTTTTGAAAATTCTGCTACTAAAGGGGTAAAATAAGGAATGGAAGTTTGTATGAAAGTCCGTCATTTTCAGAGCTTGATGTACTTAATTTCATTAACCTGTGTCTTTTAACTTTACATTATCAGATATAACTAAATTACAGCCATAATTTTTTTAGATTAATCAGCATTTTCAAATTTAAAATTTAGTTATTTAGGTTTGTTCCACAAATAGTTCAACTCAACTAGCTTTCAGTTATTGCAACATATACAAATTGCTAAAATTCCCGTATATTGACTGCTTGCTTCATTTTCTCGAGGATAACACTAATCTTGGCTAGTTGATTAAGTTTTAGAAATAATCGAAAACTTCATATACCTATATCCATAACAAAATAGCGGCCTTTACACGGTCACACAATGAGGACCGTTTTCACAAAGCAATACATAAAACAAAAATTCAATTTTGTTTTTTTGATCGTTTCCTAGTCAATTCCCATAGCCAAACATGAATATCTTTTCGAAATTTCTGTAAATGGAACAGAAGCTATTGAAAAAACACAGCAGAATACCCTAATTTTTTCAAAGTGATACATCTACATAGAACGAAATTCTTCAAAACGATACATCAAACGTCGTTTTCACAAAATCACGTGGTTTGTGCATTATTATTAAAGTTTTTGATAAGCTGTCCCGCATTTTTTCTATTCGAGACCATAGTTTTTGCCTCCTGATAGAGTATTTGGAAGAATTGAGAAGAACTGCCGTCGACGCGAAGTCATTGTATCGCCAAACGAGTACAAACATTTTTTTAATTAAAATTTTAAATGAACATGGTCAAGTCAATAAGAGGGGCAAAAATTGGTGTACCTACAATATGAAGGCTAAAGCCAAAGACATGATAAAGGCAAAACTTCCATTTAAAATAAGTCAAACAAGAATAACACATTATAACAAAGTTGGCTCCCGCATTAAAAATGTTGAAGTCCACGACGCATATTCTGCTGCACCAATAACTGTTGAGGTTAAAAAAACGTTAAATATTTCTCATGTTTTGATTGCCTTCAGTTGCCAAAAACTAACACGGTATCTTCAAAGAAGAAAGCAGATGTTGAAAATTTACTGAAATTCTGTTACATATCTGATGATCTTGACTCTCAAGCATTTTATTCAGATGTGCTTATGGGTTGTGCTCTCGAAGATGTCAATATGCGACGTAACTACGACGATGAAGAACTTGTAATTTAAAACTGCACAACTTCAACTAAATGTACCGCGGTTACGTCAAAACGTACATTCAGGCATTCGGTTACATCAGCAGTAGATGTATCAAAGTTGAAAAAACTCTTAGTTTTTTATCTCATTTTTTAAATGTTTCTAATTGTATTTTCTTTTTTTTCATAAGTGTAATAGTATCGCCTTATAAATATAACAAATACTTAATCAATAGGCAATTTCATTCAAGATACCCTATATAAACACTCATATATGAAAAAAATCAATTACTGAAAAAAAAAAGTATTTTAAGTTGTATCGTTTTGTAAAAACGCTCAATTATGCTTTCTTGAGTGTTATAATTATGGTACCTACGTAAAATCATGCGAGAAAAATTTTTAAAGCTCAAAGTTAACAATTCTTTTCGCGCGGTATAGACAACAAAATACGCAGCTGCGCGCGCATGACTGTTCAGAGAGAAGGGCTGAGTGCACGTTCTTTCCTCTCTTCTCCCACAATCGCGCGGTTTACGTGCGTGCGTTCCGCCTTGCAATCCTGGACGCTCGACTCCTATGTATCGCAACGCGCTTTTTCACACACACAAACAAATGCGGTTTAACCTCGATGAACTGTGCGTGTAAAGGGCGCTAATGTTAAGGTTATTTTAACAACAGTGATGGATGAAACTCGGTTGGTAGCTTGACAAAATAAGAGCTTCAGCAACTATAGATGTGGATCTTAAAAGTTATTTATTATACTTAGGTACTAGTACCTACATATTAATGTCATATTAAACTTTGATAAGAAGTTTTACCTTCTGCTACAAGAAATGCTGAACAATGAATTATTTATATTATCGGAGTAATAAATAGAAAACAGTTTATAGCAAATATAAAAAAACTGTATTTATATAATGTATAAAATCATATTATTATTCTTGATTTTGATAACATTCATAACCATGATTCTAGCCTGGGTTCTTTTATTATTACCGATAGAGTCCTGTTTTATTTTATTGTTAATAAGTCAAATTCTCATCATTTTGGATTGCAGAAAACGTTGAAATCAATTACAATGAAATCAATAACGTTGCTATACAACCAGTGATTACTACTACAAACGTAATCGCAGACATTTTTGTACTTGAGTCGATGTTCTGTCACTTTTCGGCCGTATTTTATTCTACGTTAATGCATTGAAATATAAATATTAGTGTTCGAAGCTAAAAACTTTAAAGCAACCATCGACAATAAAGTGACGAATCTTTTTTCACCTCGTCAGCATCAGAACAGTTTTGACTACAAGATCCCAAAATGATCTTAAAACCAAAGTGTGAAGAGTGTTTAAATCAATCTGTTTTTATTGATATAAATTGTATTATTGCCCGTACTAAAGGTGTGTACCTATTCAAGCAAAATGAACATGTTTAATAATTGGTTAACTATGCATAATTTAAATTTAACCACTAAATTCGTTCAGTTACCAATATAGATTAGTGTTCAAATTCATTCGTATTGTGATGAGAAATCTTATTGGTCGATCGATATCGTATGATGTTACGAAATTCAGAGTTGTACGAAGGGACCACACCGCTTAAAAAAACACCCCATTCGCCAGCGACACTTTCACACGGCCAACACATGCCTAGTTCTAGTTGAGAATTAATTCCATAGCTCACTTAGACTAATATCACCAAATAGGTTCAGGTGAAACCAATATCAATCAGTATTCAATAATGTGGTGGCCCATACCTACCTATCAATTGTAAACTCATGCAGTCAATTATATTTATCAGTGAACTGTGTATGTGACACGATCCGTACGTGTATGTACTTGTAATTAGAACCATATCAAAATTATACTCAGTGAAATCATCAAGTCTTATCATTTCTCAATCAACCCAATACTACTGCGGTGGTACCGGTACCAGTAGAAAATATCAGAAAAAAGTCAACAGCAACGGGTGAAAATCAAGGCATTAAGATCTAACCTAAACCTAAAAAAGGACTTAAACATAAACTGGCGAAATGTGGGTGCTAGCACCTCTGCCTACCCCTTCGGGCAATACAGGCGTGAGTTTATGTTATGTAAGATCATTTTGAGTACTTTGTTTGTTCATCAAGATCGATATGATGCCGTTTGTAGGTGCTTATTAAACCGGTTTTTGGCCACCACTATTTGTAATCAAAAATAAAACTTGCGGTGACCATTGTGTATGAGTAAGAGAAAAATTGGAACTATGATTTCATAGTATAATGTTATTTGGCTCAATATGAATTTGTCACAACACGACACAACAATACCACTTATTAATTATTACCGAATGATTTAGAGTAGGTAGTAAAAAAGTATATAGTAGTAAGCAATTGATACGAGAAGCAGAAGAAAAGGATAGTGGCTACGAACTTTAAAAAACTGAAGCCAGCTATGGTTAGTTGACGAGATCCTGTATACTATTTAGGAGAACTGGAAGGGTAATGTAATCGATCCTCCATGTATTATCATTATCAACCATTTGCCCTATTATAAATATATATACTTAATTTGTTATTACTTTTTGTGCTAATCTATCAATCAAAGTTTAGTAAACAAATATCTGTCATTGGCTACTTATGAAAATGAGATCAGTGTCTACAATTAATAGATAAGGCATATTATTTATATTTCACAAAAAATGATACGAGTAAATAATTGCCTACTAAATTATAACGTTTAATGAACAGTGAAGCATTTTATCGAGCCGATAAATCGTCATGTTTATTTAGTTGTTGTGAATTTGTTTGCGACCTCCCAAAGTCTTATCAATGCTCAACTCTCACTAGGAAGATGTCAACACTGCTATTTATCAAGCGTCAATCAACTGTACCTACGTGGTAGCGTAAAGGCGTAGTATATACATGTCAAATTAATCTTTGCATCCGATGATGTGTTTATTATACTGAATGTTATTAGAAATTAAATTTATTGATGTTTATGTCTCAAGGAATAATAACAACATTATATATTATATATATATATATATATATATATATAACATTATATATATTATTTTGTTAGTAGATATATAATATTTCTCCTAAACTTAACTTAGGAAGATCTGGAAGAAAAATCTTTCTCATCTTGTAAAATACTGCAACTAAAACAAGTATTTTTAAGGGATAATTAAGCAAAGCTATGAGAGATAGCTTCTCTGTATAATAAGAAGATAAGACGTAGTCTGCGGTAAAGAAGGGTAAGTGAAGTAAATATGCCAGAATAAACATCTGCGGGTTTTTTACCCGACTGCGCCAACGAGGGTAATGTTTTTCGCTTGTATGTATATGTCGCACTAAGCGGCACCGTTCAACTAATGGCCTGAATGATATTCAGCCGTATCGTTCCGAACGATACGGACGATTCGTTCGTTACAATTATCAAACGGGCCGGCTAATGCTTAGGACATTTGTACAATGGGGTACCACCCAAGAATATGACAGAAAATGACATAAGTACATACATGCATATACTCTCCTATGAATCTCAGAGAGGGTAGGCAGATATGTATTAACACCCATATTTCGCATTTTTTAAATTCATTCGCAGAACATGAGTGTTAAGTTTATTGAAAAAGCTACCGAATCCGACTTGGATAGGTTAGGTTAGAAAAAAAATTGCAAAGCAGAAATAATTCTTTTGCCTAGCTGATTCATTAAATCACTTCTTGAAGTCTTATTACTGGCAGATTTCTTAGCTTGAGTCGAGACACCTTCCGAATTCACTCCAAGCATGCTCGATGGGGTGGGTTGACGCCAGGTCTACGTATTGGCCACCCCATAGGCCTACAGGTTGTAAGTAAGTATTTACAATCCGTGCTGTATATTTGATGGTCATGCATAATTATGGCATTCTCGCCATAATAACCACAAAATGACCGAAATGTTCATTAAGAATTTCTCCAATGTATCATTCTTCTTCTATTACGACTTCTCGGAAAAATCATACCCCATGGGTAGGTGCACCCTAACGTACTTTATAGGTAGTATTTACTCGTTTGTAATGTTTACATACATTTTGCTATAACATGTAAACCTTTTTATTAGTACACTGAATATTCCACTTATTCTACACGACTTATATATCTATCTAGGTATGCTATTTTATAATTGTAAATTGGAAATGTTTGTTCGCGATCGACGCAAAAACTACCGAACTTATTTTTATTAGAAATGTCTTGATCACACTTAAAATCTTACGTTTGTTTGTTTGCAATCACTTGAGTAGAACCGGATATCATTTTATCCCGAGTATGAGTTACTGTGGGCCGCAGTCACGGGATCAGTATTTCTGTGAACCTGGTACGTTTGCATGAAGTACCAGGCTCACAGAAATTTTAAGGAACTTTATCTGGGTTGCAGGAACAGGAGCAGTGTATCTTAGGCCTGTATTCTAGAACGACAATCAGCCTGTATCGCGATTTATCTGAGGAAAGACTGTATAGACAGATTGATAATTTGACATATAACCTAAACAATCTGTCCTCAGAATAATCGCAATTCAGGCTGTTCTATTCCGAACTTAACGCTGATGAAGACGCGGGCAAAAGCTAATTAGTATAAACTTAGGTTATCGACAGTATCTCAACTCATAACCATAGAGATGCCAAAGAACTATTTCCCATCATCTTATTCAGAGATTTGGTCAACCGTAAGACAACGCGAAGTGTTTACTATTTCTTCCGCTAAACCGCCTCTAATTATTTAGGTATGCTACTTACTCAATATACTTGCTTATGTACGCGTATCAATTTGCCTTCAGTTATTTCTATTATCTACTGTGAACCGTAACACAGTGGGTCGACTTGGTACTTCCACAGGGCGATTATGACTCACGTAGTTTGCGATCTCTAATCTGAAGGGGAAATGGTGCCGTCAAAAATCATTTTAACCGAATTTAAAAAGGAAGAAGTTTCTCAATTCGTCTACATCATTATCCGTGCCTTAACATGTTGATGACTTGTCACTACTCTGGGTTGTGGCGCCGTTGAAGTTCCGATAAGCGCATTAGACCTCACAAGATGAAATATGTAGAACGCATAAACTAGTGAAAATTAAGTGTCGCGTCAACGGTTCATTTGCTATCACGGGTCATGTCACATTTTATTACTGACATATTATTAGCATCGATGAGAACATTGAATTATATACGTGTGGATTCATTGTTTCGTAACTGCTTTGGTATTTACGTAATGGTGATTTCATGATTTGTAAGTATTATATTGGTCAACTTGCAAGAAGTTTATCATCGGTTTTTATCTATGTCGTAAACTGTTTTCTGGTGGGTCGCCAATTAAAATTATTTGCATTTAATTTCAAAGTTACTATCTAATTATTTTATTACTAAACAAACCAGTATAACAATTACTTAGGTAGTCAAATTACATCTAATCTATTAACCCGCCCTCGTCGCACCCGGGGCAAAAGTGCCCATCACGCTGGCGGCATTGCCTCGCTGGATAGCGATGGCCAACCTTTGCCTCAGGTACGAAGCGGAGCGAGAGTCACAGTTACTAAACTATTACAATAAAATTTAAAGTATTTAGTATGCAAACTATTAAAATCAATTAAGGTAGGAAAAATTTTATCGGTTCAGGTGGGATTCGAACGCGCCATCTTTCACCTACAGACCACTGGCCGCTAAGCCACCAAACCTTGTCTTAATCCATCCAAATTGTTCCATTATATATCCGTCTTTGGAGCCATCTACCGACACTCTTATGAACTATCGGAACCAATGAATGATTCCACAATCATTTTTAAACATTGCTTTTTGATTACTGCCCTGATTTTTCCTATCTTAATGGCATGGCAATACACATAGTAGGATATTAATAAAACTTGTTAAAATTTAAACGGCTTGCTTTAAATTCGTAACGGCTTGTAGTGTTAGTCGGCTCAAGTCCGACGTAACCGCCCTCGGTGGACGACGGGGGTGAACTTACAGTATATTTATATATAAAAGGCGAGTACCTATGTTTTATTTTCGTATTATGTACATAGGTATGGCAGATTTTTCATAAAGGTTAATACAGTATTAGTCGGGATTGCAATTCCGCACTGTTTCCAATCCCGCTGGGTATTGTGCGCGATTGACTTCATTTCAGCGGCTTCACTTCAATTCAAAATAATATTCTTTATTATGGTAATTCTACATTGCCACATTTTCTAATTTTATCTTCCAGGAAAAGGTAGCTTAGTAAGACACGAAACTAAGAATAATAATTCAGATCAGGTATGTAGTAATCATAGTATGAATAGCACCTAGCCTTGTCCACGAAGAGCACCTATCAAAATTTATTACCCTTAGAAGTAAATGAGATTTTTTAGATACTGACTACTTATTAGACTTAACCTACTTGATTATGATTTTGCAAATGATTCACCTGTAATGGTTTCTGTCACCAAAGCATTAAAATAAGTTACATCTAATGCATATTCTATAGTCAATATTGGTATGCTAACACTACATGCATAATATATAATTACGAGTTTGTATATGTCGCAGCCAACTAGCTCAATCAGCCGTTCAATTAACTGCCTAAGCCGGTAACTAAGCGGCACCATTCGACTAACGGCCTGAATGATATTTAGCCGTACCGTTTGATACAACATATAACGGGCTAATGCGTAGACCATTCGTATAATGGAGTACCACCCAGAAATAAAACAGTGACAATTCCCGACCGTGATAAGTTAATTGAGAAAGCTGCTCAATCCGACTTGGGTAGGTTAGGCATTAGCCTTCGTGTTAGTTTTTTTTTATAAGCATGCTGAAATCATTGCCTAGCCGTTTAATGAAATGGCTGAACACGTCAGGCCGTTAATCAAGCGGCGCCGTTCAATAAAGAGCCTTAGCGATTAATTGAACAGCTGATTAAGCTAGTTGGCTGTGACATATAACATTTAGGTGTATTTCGTTTGCACCATCATATTCTGTCCTCCGTAGTATGCACGCACGACCACTACATGACCAATACAACAAACTGTCATCTAAACACAGTGCGTAACTTAAACGTATGTATAGATATCGTAACTGAGCCGCAAATACTATTTTTTATGTAGGATACGTCAATTTGACTTTACCTCGCTTGATGGACAGCTGGTAAGGGGAAAGAGGATCATCATTACAGACACGTAACATTTTACAATGGTGGCACTCAGCTTGACGGCCTCATCTGAGGCTTTTACACACCCCACTTAAAGGACCCGGGTCTCTAGGAAGAAGGTAAGGAAGGAAGGTAAGAGCTGGTAGGTAATTCCAGGTCATACTAACTCGTGAGCAAAGTGTCACTGAATTAATGGAATTCTACAGCGTATGCGGGTGACATCTTAACACACACTAATTGGAAGAGCTCATCGGAATATTCACCATGGTATAGATGGTAAATTACTGCCAAGGACGCAACATCTCTAAAGGTTCGAGGGTGTTCGTTACCTCAGAGTACCTAATAATGCGGATGGTACTTCGCTACAACCTGTCGAGAGCGTAAGTACTTTGCAGAGCCATCATAAACGTGCGAGCAGTATTCCATGCAGGAACGAATTTGTGTATGTCTGTGTCTTGTACAGAAGACACGTGTGTTCTGGCGTGGAAAAACGTCTCTCTCAGTTCAGGGGAGTTACGCGAGGGTGTTTTGATGATGCTCTCGATGAAGTTTCTGTTATTTAATCAAAACTTCCATACCGAGGATATTGAGATTGTATTGCAGTGGCAACGGGGTGTTCTGAAAAGTGGGAAAGGTAAGAAAAGATTTAATGTTGTTGAAATGCAGAAGAAAAAGAGTAGGTGATAAGACGGATCACTTTTGCATGCAAGAACTTTTCCTTCACAAAGGACGCGAATACGGCAATCTTTCAGGAAGCTAGCAACCCAGTTGCTCAATCTAGGAGGCAGGCAGACCCAGTCTATGGTCTTGCTTGAAAAAAAGCTTTGTTTGTACCAGACTCTAAGACTAATTGCCAGTGATTCACCATGCTTGTCCATAGCGCAAAGCGTCGGTAGCTTAGTGGTTAAGGAGTCGGCCTTACGATCGCGAGGTCCCGGGTTCGAATCCTGGCCATTACACTACCGACGTGAACCCACTCCTAGCACAAGAAATTTAGCTTAGTTGAAGGGGTTAGAGAGAATTTTAGTAATTTCGGTTGCTAATATTCTTTTTTTTTTAAAGTTGCGTACGCCAGAAGATCACCCATTGACCGTTTCGGCCTGATTCCATATTGCTGGTTATTAATTAAGGAGTTATTCTCTAGGTGATGCATGAGCTGAGTGTTAATTATGTGCTCCAATACTTTACATAGCACTAGGGTGACGGTTATAGGTCGCTAGTTGGCAGGGTTTGTGCGGTCCCCGTTCTTGGGGATTGGCTGCAAATATTCGCCTTTTTTCAAGCCGATGGCGTTGTACCCGAGATGGAGGAGAGTCGGTGCAGCTGCGTAAGTATTGAAGATAACTTCACTGCACATTTTTGTAGAGCCACCGCTGGAATGCCATCCGGATCACTGGCTTTTCGGACATAGAATGCTTGCCGTACTGCACGGACATTGCGTTGCCATTGCGAGGTCACTTTTGGGCAGTGTCGGTGACTGCATACCACATCATCGAATTGGGAGTTGGCCACAAAGAGATTTACTTTCTCTTGTAGCTCATGGCATGCAGGCAATCCATCAGGGTTGCGCAGCGGTCAACAACAACAAATATTAGAATTTAAATCAGGTTAAACATTTTATTTTGGTATGATTTCGTATATTTATAATAATGATGAATAAGTTCATTCATATCAATCTCTGCTCGCCTCGTGGCTGCCGCTGATCGATAGGAAAAAGGAAAGAGGAAGCATCCAATGCGCCTAGAATGAAATTAGCTCGTCGGTCAATTACTCCGAACCGAGTGCGGCTTACTAATGGCACGCGCGGCGTCCCCTGCATACGGCACCGCTCATTTATATGCCTTCACGCGCACTCTTTATTGTTCCATAGATTGGTAATACACGGGAGGACTGGCACTTTGTGCTGTAAATCGTTGTCTGTACACGTAGTCACGATTAACTGTGTGCTATAGCCATAGGCGAAGTGGGCACCGTGTCAGTACATGCCGACTGAGCAAGTGTGTACAATGACATCATGTCCGGAATCGAGTGGCCACACAGAAAACGTAAGGGTACGTGTTTGACCGTTTCTTATTTTATTTATTTTTATAGTTGCATGTGTATGACGCATAACTCTTTAGGAAGTGTTTCGTCACATTAATCTGCCATTTTGATAATATTTGATCTAACTGAAGAAGAGATTAGAGTGATACTTACTGTAGCCAAACTCACCTGCAAGCACTTGCTGACTGACGGACGAGACTCTAATGCAAGTTTTCCTCTCGAGGTCACTCTTATGAAAGCCGTCTAAGCCAAACCAAAGGTTAGGGGACCCCTGATGCCGAGCCTCGTAAAAGTTATGTAGTCTGTTCTTTAAGAAGAGTTTTTTGAATTGAAAAAAAAATCGTGTAGTGATCCGAAAGAAACTTATAAAATCATTATAAGAAATCAGAAAAATTTAGTGACTTGATTTACATCATACAATGTAATCTATTTAGTTTACACATTAAAACTTATCACATAGGCCGTGGTATAAATCAAGTACTTGGCCGTTTTGTGTAATGTATACCTACGGAGAATTTCTTTGACTTTTCCTGTTGTCCTTTTTGCTTAGGTATTTCTTTTCATCCACCAACCAAATAAAGAACTTTCTACTTTACAGAAAGCGACACGCAAATACACCTCTGGTTACGTTGATGTGCACAGGTTTATATTCATTAGGTTTCTTTATGACCGAGCGAGCGAAGCGAGCGCGAATTTCCGTTTCGGCCAGGTGGCCGATTTTGCTTTTGTTTGTATATTTTGGTTTATGATAGGCAAAAGGGTACCGCCTGCTATCAAACTTGTTTCGGTCTTTTCAACAGCAGTCGGTTTTTTATTTGATACCACAATTGAGTACCAAAAATGGGGGTTAAAGAAATATTTCTTTCAATTAATTTAGGTACATAACTGATGGAACAATAAATATTTGCAAAGTATATTTTAGTGTGATCAAAGAGAACGATAACCCAATATGGTACTTATATTAACATAAGTCTTAATTCTATTTCTTAGATAAACCGGTTTTTGAAATCATAAATGTGACAGAACTTGCAGGCCAAAAAACATTCTGCAATTGAATACTCATATTATATAGTTCCGGGTTGTTAACATGTCAGTATTGTTGAGATACGTCCCGTCGTCATTGGTACACAAAGCCTAAAAAATGTATATAAGTCTCAATTTACACCAAGGTTTACACCAGTTCCACTTTGATTCCACCTACTTGTAGATAGTAATAAGTGGGCTTATACATAGTACTAATGGTACTAGTAGGTGCAGTACTCTGTGTGTTTTATCTGACAAACTAATCTGCAAATTGTACTACTTTTGAAGTTTAGTTCCAGTCTAGTCAGGCAGTCTTTAACCACAGCTATTCATGCACCTAACTATACTGCCATCACTTTAAATTTTCTACTTAATTTCTTGGTGTATTTTTGAAGCTCAATAAATATTCATGAATCATTTCATTAAATACTTATGTTAGGTAGTTTAAAATCTAATTACCTTTTTTGTCGTTCTATAACTAAAGCCATTTAAAGACCTTATCCCTTAGCTTATACCCTTAGACTATAGACACAGTGATTACCCCTATAACGTTGCTTAAAAAATAGCTACTACTTTGGTACAAAATTTACATGTACATTGCCATAACATGCACACATTGACTGTTTAAAGACAGTGTTGACATTAGCTTACTCACAAATTACGCGTATTTTTAGCCTTCTTTTGAGAAACATTTTGCCAGCAATACTGTGTTTATCTAGTATATACTTAGTCAAAGCTAAGCAAAGACCAAGTATTATAAATACGAAAACTAAGTATTTGAGTACCTACAAAAAATTACAAATATTTGTAGAAAAGGGACTGAAAGTACTTATAGAGATTGGAAACGATTACCAAATTTTTTTTTTTTTCAAGAATAACTATGTTATAATTATATTATTAATGCAAATCGTTATTTAGGACAACAGTTTCTCGAGCAAGTCATATTGGGTGGTTATGGCCATTATAAGAATACAATCGCAATTTCTTCCTGTCATAAATAAACTTTGGCGGGTATGAGTAATCGTTACTTTGTGTGCACAATATCGGGTCGGGACCAAATAGATTGGTACGTGCTCAGCATATCGAGCGCTCGCCTCCCGAGTATTATCACTCACTTCAACGAAATTCGTCTACACACTTTTGTATGGTGTAGTTGAATTTTCCGTTTGTAATTATGTCGGTGAACAGCGGAAGTGTCGGCAGTGGTTGTTACACCAGTCACGACGCACCGGTTGACGACCGTCGCGCGACGCCTAACGGGCTAACTCCGGCTATGGATACAGGCGCGACCATCTTGCTTTAAGGACTTTAAATATATTTATTCATAATTCAATGACATTATCAACATGAATTTCATTATTAATTGAATAAGTGATCGTAATTACCTAGATATAAATAGTTCCTTCACGGAAGCAATTGTTCCCCTGCGTTAAGAAGAAAGAAAGATATATCTATACTAATCCATACTAATATTATAAATACTAAAGTAACTCTGTTTGTCTATCTGTATTTTACGCTTTCACGTCTAAACCACTGACCCAAATTTTGATGCAATTAGGTAGAAGACCTTGAGAAAGGGCACAGGCTATATGGTCACGATAACCATTATACACGCGAGCAAGTCGCGGGCAAAAGCTAGTGTTAAATATTTTATTATTAATATTTAAATAAATATAACGTTAAAGTGCCTGTGAGAAATTATTAAGTCATCAAATTAGTGTAAAAATATCATAACGTAGTACTGTTAATTTCTGCAACAACATTAATCATCAACGCTGAGACATTAAGCGTTAATTTCTTTAATTAATTTAATAAACGGACAAAACAGTGGAAATGAACGTGTACCTACTACGTTTCGCTTGAAGGTACGTAGATAATTAGACAGTTTAGAGTACGGCCGCCTACTACACAAGTAATCCGTCTCCCTCAGTTGATTTTACCATATGTAGAAGGGCAAATAACATATCATTTTATCTTTATAATGAAATCTGAGGTACGGGTTAATGAAATGTTATAACTGGCATGCCCGTTACAAACATTAAGCAGTCCTCGAATAGGACTCATCTATACATATAATGAATCTGTAAACGATCGATGTCTGTACATGGAAAGGCAATGAGAAAAATTGTTATAGGGGGACTTTATAAACGTAATAGAAGCCAAATCAACGTTTTTTGGAATTTTTGTCTGTTTGTCTGTTTGTCTGTTTATCTGTTTATCTGTTTATCTGTTTATCTGTTTATCTGTTTCTCTGTTTCTCTGTTTCTCTGTTTGTCTGTGAGTTTGTGCACGCTAATCTCAGAATCAGCTGAACGGATTTGGTTGCGGTTTTCACTAATATATTGTGGTAGGCTTCACTTAACATTTAGTTTGTTTTATTGAAATCGGTTCATAAATAAAAAAGTTATGTCAATAGCATATCACGGCTAACAATTTGTGATTGTGTGAATAGATCGAACCAATAGAGAAACAATAATGCTTACAAGAAGATATTATTTCGGTCATAGGAATCTGAAGAACTCCGAGAGGCCAGAGTTCTACATCTCAGCCAAGTCAGGTCAGGTTGCTGCAGAATCTTCGGCACAGCAAGTGTCTCGATAGAATTCACATTGTTCTCGAACGATTTTTTCTCGAATCCAACAAATTAGTAAGCAGCTGGTTCGGTAAAAAGACTCCGTGCTTTCATAATTAATATCATCACGCTATTATAATAAGGAATGGGACAGAATGTTTATATGGCTTAATATGTAAACGTCTATTTCACACTAAGATTTCATGGTAACTGTGGCTCAATACGTCTGCGGTGGATTTATAACTTAGCTGAGTCGCGTTCGAATCCATCTGAAATGTAATTTTTCTTTTTTATGGTATTTATTTACTTTTGTTTAACTTTTTTATTTTATTGTGTATTTGTTGTATTTTATTGTATTTATAGTTTTATTTGAAGTAAAATATAAATTCTATGCTTAGTATTCTGTAGGTAGTACATAAAACTAGGCTGTGTGACAGTAATAGTAGAACCCACCCACCAGTAGGTCCCACCCGCCTGAGAAGTCATAAAACTGAAACTGGTATCCCCCATTGATACCGATGCCACCACATCGGGGCAAGCGCAATATTGGAATCAAACCGATTAAAATTCAAATTGGGGGTATTCTGGGGTTAGGTACCCCAGTATACCTGCCTTGGTTACCTATCATAAATAGGCGGTCTAAACGTGAAGAGCAGGGATTGCTTCGGCTAGGGTGATGGGTAGCCTAAGCTATCACCATCAAAGCCGCGCTCATGGAGGAAGTAAATCGTTGCACCTTCTCTGAAGCACAATTCTGGGACATAGCTGTCCCTATCGTATTACCGTCTCTACCATGGTGAAGGTTCTGATGAGCTATTCCAATTAGTTCCACCCTCTCCTTTCCTTCACAGGACAACGCATGCAAGGCTCAGATGTCATCCACATACGGATCAGAATATTCCATCAAGAACCAAGCGGTTTGGCGACCCATTCCTATGTCGCAATATTAAGACCTGAAATCCCTGCCAGCTCACGGTTTACTTCTTCCTACAGTCCCGGGTCCTTTAAGGGGGGTGTGAAAACTTCTGATGATCCAATAAAGATGAGTGCCACCATTGTTAAGATGGTACATGTTTATAATGGTGACCCTATTTCCGAGTCTTTGCCTTTAGCTTGACATCAGTCGAGGTGAAGTTAAATTGACGTGTCCTATATAAAAAAACTCCGGATCTTAAAAAGAAGAAAACATATGTGTGGGCATACAGTTCTTAACCTCCTGATAAAGAAATGAAGTTCCGAACAGCTTGGTTCGAGGTGGCATTATTTCTACCGTATGTGACTGACGGAACGAAGGAGAGATTAGTTGAAAGACTCATAATAGGCTCTTTCACTCGCCGTGGTGCGGTAGAAATGGTAAAATACACCCAGAGAGACAACGTCAACTGCAGACATTATACAATGTTAGTGACATGATGACTATCAACGCACGCCGCTGCGATATTATCGATTCCGTCTAATAAGTAGGTATCTAATAGTAAATACGTAAATCTATCCCAGAAATGATAACAGTACGCCAGGAGAAGCCAACCTATGTATTAGGTATGTAAAAGATACCGCTGCTCCTATTATATAAAAGAGACTGAATGTGGGCAGAGAAACACTCAGTTCCGGTATTTCATCAGACCAAAAAAATCCGCCACGTGGACATCAACTCCAGTATCAATTTGGAAGTATCTACATCATCTGTTGGAAACAAGCTTACCAATACAAGGAATATATAGCAAAATGAGGCTATATGACCCCATCCCAGTCAATGCTGTATTTGCTCTCTTGCCCACTGCGCCCCTCTTCTCTACCTGTGTGTAAAGCAATGAACAACGATGTGACTGTGGTCGATGGAATTTATCATAAAACTGGAACTACCCACCATTGGCTCGGCAAAGAAGAGAACCACTGCTCACTGCTCAGGGCGTGCAAGGCACCGGGTTTTCTTGAAACTATTTTGTATGATACTTGATGTACTTATTTTAATTTGTTCAGTTCGTAAGTGGTGGCAGCATGTTTTAAGAATTTGGGAGGAAGGAAGAATATTTAAACAATTAAAACTGGTGAACATTACCAAGTCCACATATAACAATGTTCATCACATACTTGATAATGATTTCGTCAGCAAAATGTTGAATTTTTCAAAATCCTTCCGCAATATTTGCCAAGCCCATAGAAGAAGTCTGTCAATTTTCGTAGTTTTAATAGTTTAGCCCTGTATTTATAAGTCAGTCACTCAAAAGACTGTCTTCATAATATTTAATTTAAAAATACAAGTTGGAAGATGTCAAGTGAGTTTTCGAAATGATTTGAATACAGTTTTGTTTCTTTTTTAAAATAAAGAAATGTTTCCTTTGCGTAAAATTCACTATTTCCAGTATTTCGAGTACTTCCGTTCCAGTTGGGATGAAAATCTTCCACCATGTTTAATAATGAGTTTGAGCTATTCCGAACTAAACGCGGACGAAGTCGCGGGTTTCAGCTAGTTGTTAATATATGACTGACGTCTGTAATGACAAATGATTGGGTCTTTGAGTTAGTAACTATCTTCCTTCTATTTAGTTTCACTACTACAGCTTTTTGACGTCAAATTCTGCTTAAAACTAAGTTTACCACCGCTTCCTAGGCACCAGTGGAGAAGAAACAGCGCAACAAACTCCACTGTAGCATTTTATGGACGATATTTACAAAAAAGTAAGTTCTTAAGACTAAATATGGACGAATGTACATATGTCTCGTGTCAAGATAATTAAAGTATATAAAAAAAACTTATAATAAAATAATTAACCTAAGTTTACAAAAATAAAGAATAAAGAAGTTCGCGTTCCTATTTAAATATTTAGGAGCGGCCTGCACCATGCTCAAGCCAGACATTTTTGTCTTTTAGGTAATCATCTGTCCTATAGTATGCTTTTTTACATAAGGTGGTCTTCACAAAGGTTTTAAATTAAAAAACGTATACCATCCCCCCTAAAAGAATCACTAACTCTGCAAAGCCGATAGCATGGAAGGAGCAGTTTATTTTTATTGCGCAGACTTCTGTCTGTTATGTCACTTACTTTTGTAAAATTAGATATATTTTTTCTGACATACAGTATATTTTCGAGTATATATTGGGAAGCTTCAGTTAAAATATTAATATCTTTAAATCGTTCCCTAAGAGAATCTCTCTTACCTAAACAGTAAATGGCACGAACTGCCCTTTTTTGTAATATAAAGATAGTTTCTAAATCTGCGGCATTCCCCCAAAGTAGTATTCCATAGGACATCAAGCTATGAAAGTAACTAAAGTACACCAGCCTAGCAGTATCTACGTCAGTCAACTACCTGATCCGTCTGACAGCAAAAGCAGCAGAGCTGAGTTTATTGGCCAAAGCAATGATATGGTCATCCCATTGCAATTTCGAATCTATTGTGATTCCCAGAAAAGTAGTGCTATTTACAAATTCTAACCTTTGCGCCCCCAGCACGATATCAACCTGAGCTTGCCTCACATTAGGCAGTGTAAACTTAATGCATTTGGTTTTTTCTGCATTCAACAATAGGTTGTTTGCAGAAAACAAATTTGAAATGACGTTTAAGATATTATTTACATTATTCGCATCTGTACTATTACGATCTACTTTGAATATTAGCGATGTATCATCTGCAAACAATACTATTCCGGCGTGTGCCTCGATCATATAAGGTAGGTCATTGACATAAACCAAAAAGAGAAAAGGTCCTAAGATTGATCCTTGGGGAACGCCTATCTTGACGTTTGACCCATTTGACTTAACGTTATTTACATCAACAGTCTGCAGCCTATCTGTTAAGTAAGATTCTAATAGTTCTATGGATTTGTTGCCAAAACCGTACCGACGTAACTTGAGCAAAAGTGTCTGATGGTCAACGCAATCAAATGCTTTAGATAGATCACAGAATACCCCCCCAATAGCATCCTGTGATCCCTCCCAAGCGTCGTAGATTAGGTTAACTAGGCTAACTCCCGCATCAGTGGTAGATTTTCCACCAGTAAAGCCATATTGTTGGCTATGGAAAAGATTGTTGGTATTGAAGTATAGTTGCATTTGATTGAGCATCACTTTCTCAAACACCTTACTCAGAGCCGGCAAAATGGAGATGGGCGATAGTTTCCAAGTTCTATCTTAGATCCCTTCTTAAATAATGGTATAATTTTACTGTGTTTCATTAAGGTAGGAAACGTGCCTTCATCTACACATTCATTAAATATTAGTGCTAAATCAGGTGCAATGATATTCATTACATGACTAATTAAACTAACTGACATGCCCCAGTAATCTTTAGACATTTTGATTTTGAGATTTTTAAATGCTTTTAATATGTCATTAGGATAACCAAAACACACTGATATTTATTAATTTTTTGTATGTACCCCTTGTTCTTTTCTGTTGCTTTTGTTTTTGTAATAATCCTTGGGGTGTTTTATTTAAACACTCCGCCATGGTTGTCCACAAAATGACTATGTACAAATTTTGTTTAATACATTTTTCTTTCATAATTTTGCTAACACTATTTGGGCTATGCCCAACCGTTCCTGATCATGTTACTTACCTAAAAATCAAATTGCCACCAAGAAAATGTGACTAATAAATACAAGTTACCGATTGTCACTTATAATACTGTAGATCTAGATGGCAGGACGTCTCGTAGTTCAAACACAAAGAGACCACGCCAGCATGATCAGCTGTTTAGAAGAGTATCTCTTTGTGTTTGAACTACGACACGTCCTGATCTACAGTATTATTAGTGACGATCGGTAAAAACTTTCTGAAGGGAAACCAATCATATTTTGACCTTGACCATATTACGATCATAGCTATTTACAAGCTTTTATTTAGTTTCACAAATTGCGTGACAATGCAATATTATGATGACATAGTGACTATTTGATGAAGGAACTTGAAGGTGGCCAAGGAACTTCGCAAAGAAACGACAGAACCTCATTGAGTTTGGGCTCATTTGAATTATCTTGACGAGTAGTTTGTCTTTCAATGAAAACCAGGGTCTGAAGGTTGTCATAGGAACTCTGTAATAAAACGACGCAACTACATCGAGTTTCAGCTCGTTTGTTTTGTGTTAGTGAGTACTATATTTTTAAATGGTTACCAGGGTCTTATCTGATGATGGAGTTGAAGGGTGGTCATAGAAACTCAGAAAACAACTCAAAAGCAACTCCATCAAAAAAAATGATTCGTCTTGACAAGTACTTTGGTACTTTAGTCTGATGATGGAGCTACAACACGGCCATAGGAACTCAATAATTAAACTACATAACCGCATCGAGTATGGGCTCGTTTGATTGATCTTGATGAGTACTTTAGTGCTTGATGGGGACCAGGGTCTGAGGATGGCGCTGGATGGTGGTCGTTAGAACCGCGTCGAGTTTATATAATGCAAACAAGACAGCAACAACTTATTATTAAAACGTTTTTTTTTTTCTACTAATAAATAACTGTTATAATAATAAACATTGTATAAATATTAAACCACTATTTTTTTGATCCTATAACTTCCTTAAATTTTTTATTGAAAATTGAGTTAATAACTTTGAACAGTTACATTAGGTAATGCAAATACTCAATGCATCTATTTACCAATTCACTTAAATTGAGATTTAACGGGCTAATACAATACTAATAGAAAAATCAATAAATTAGGATCGATCTGAACTGGGCTAGTTGCTATCTGTAGGTAACTTCGTCAGTGTTGTAGTTTGTCTTCTCCGACAACATATTGTTCACTTTAAAACTTATTTAATGTCTTTACAAAAATTTCTTTATATTCTATAAATTTCTTTGATCGAACCATGCTATTTTTGTAGGCTCACATTTGACTTCAATTACACCTGACAGTAAGTCATGATTTGATCTAAGATGAAGCACATTTGCCTAGAAGGAACCTATTCACTTGAGGTTGAAGACTTCCAGGATAATAAGAGCTTGCTGGGAACACAGACACAAAACAGTACCTAGTATTTTTCAACCTTCAGTTGTAGGTTGATTTGTATCACTACTCATTGTATTAATGTTCTACTATTGTCTAGAATGAACTCAGTCTCTAAATCAGATCATCGACCAATTTGTCCTGCTTAAAATTAATATAAGAACTCTTAGTAGACATATTCCGGATGTCTTTTATGCTGTAAGCAATGAATAATTATGAACTCGTAGAACCCATACAACAACTTGTTCCTCTATTATAAACCTTACCTGTTTGTCTATATTTCAGTCATTATAACACTGTTCCAATTTTCTCTAAACGGTCGGGCTGACCGTTCAGTAAAGAGGGTTTGTTTGTTAGAGTCATTTCAGGGTGAGTCTCTGTCACTCTTCATTCTTGACAAGCTTACCCTCGGGTTAATTGTTGGAAATTTGAAATTTCCGAGTTCTGACAATCGATGTTATTATACAACAGCCTGAGATGATCTTGCTCTTATGTTATTCAGAAATTCGTTTAACTGACTTCTAGTTATAAGATTTTAGTAGATTTTGTATTCACGGGTTTTTCTATTTACTCCGTTTAAATTAACAATCGGACCATTTCTCTTGTAGTTGTGAAAATTGGTGAAAATAATAAAAGTCCCCGAATGTGGGACATGAGCCGGCAGTTGGGGGGTGGAGGGGATGGACTATTAATAACATTTCTTTATGTACTTCTACATTCAAATTCCTATGAATTATGTCCAGCCATATAAATGACAAAGACAGGTCAAATGTAATAAAACTTATAATTTTCGATATAAACAACTCGGCTTGGCCACGCTTGATCGATGCTTGTTCCATCGTTTTGTTTTTAGAGAAAGGTTTACTTTCAGTACGAATATAACTAACACCCAGTACCCAGCCTGAGATTAATGAATACGTTATCTATTCACTACCTTTACTTTGCACCAAGTCCAAACCGGATCTTTCTTCCGTACCTCCTACCAAGGGTCAACGAAATATCACGGTTATAGAGTTTTTTGTGTGTTTTTCTCAACATCTAATCTACCCTTATACCAAATTTCATCAAAATCGGTTTAGTGGTTTAGGCGTGAAAGCGTAACATACAGACATACAGAGTTACTTTCGCATTTATAATATTAGTATGCATTCCCTCATACAGAAATGACTTAAGAATCAACTGCTCCCTATAATATGGGGTTATAAGCGAAGAGTCGATGGAAACTTTAAGTTAATTACGACTTCAGATCCTCCTGCTCCTGACGCGTTGTTACGTTTCACTTTCTGCCGATGTAAAAGAGGTTCCACTGGAAACTTTAGTTGCCCAAATACTCTATTTATAAAGTTAGAAAGAATTTTTGCAAATTTTACTGCTAATGGGATAAAATAGGGGATGAAAACATGTGTGAAAGTCCGTATTTTTTAAAGTAAGCAGCACGAGATGTAGTATACCTATGTCTGATTAGAAATAAAGGAATACCTGTATTAGCGTTTTCCAAGATTTCACTACTAGGGGGTAAAATAGGCGATGAACGGCAAACGAATTAAAGGCAACGAATATGCCTCAAACATCAACCCAGAAATGTGTACCAGTTCTCTTGCTGTACCAGTTGCTCGGTATACATCTCTCTAGTTCTCCGCATAAATAATAGAACAAGCGCTGATTTGGCCTGCTGTGGCCAAGCTGAGTTGATTTTGTCACGAACTATAAGCTGTCTTAGATTTGACCTCTCGAATTTAATAAAGTATAGATTCTACAGTAATAATTACCAGACATGATTTATAGGAAATTTAATGTAGATAAATAAAGTTGAAGTATGTACTTAAAGATATATTTTAATCGTTTTCAGTATACAGGCAAATGACTGAAAAACCTAACTTTCACCCCTTCCCCACCGCCGCCGGCTCGTGTCTCACACTCGGAAACTTTTAGTATGTTCATCTGGGCACCTTAGGGAACAACTGTACCAAATTTCAAAACTATACGAATGCTACACTTGTAAAGTAAAGTACAAGTGTTCTCAATATGTACTTTTTGGTAAATGTAAACCGTTGAGAATGCCATAAGGCAAAACCGGTCAGGTGTAATAGAATAAATACAGTGGAAAAAGTACAAGTGTTCTTAATATGTGTAACAATGAATTCCACCAAGTGCCATCAATCAACATTATAAATAATACTATACGAATGATTTGGTCTGTTTTTTTAATATTCCCATAGTAACAATTACTACGTTAAATCTGATAATTGCAACAGTTTACGTGTGGTCACAAAAATATGCGTCAGTATGTATGCAATAAGTAAGCTAGAGAGATCGGAAACAAATGGTAAAACTTAACACCGTTTCTAATAAGCTAATTTTATTTTAAGTTTAAAATTTAAATCGCTATGGGATGGTGAAAAGGGAACATTTGGAAGGTAAACATGATAATTGTGATCCTTTAGAAAATCAGATAATGTCATTGAACTATGACTATTTGCTCAAGATGAAACTGATCCTTGAATAATAAATATATACTAAATTTGTTACTATATCTAATAATAACATATTATGTTTCTATAACTGTGGTAGGTATTCGTTTCATTGACAGATTAAGTGTCCTCAAAAAAATACTATCTTCAATCGGTAGCGTAATGCCATACGTATGGTACAGTATTTATTACAAATATTGGTAATGTTGACGTCCGACTTCCGATAGAAATATTACAATGTTGGAACCTACTGGTCCCAAACCCACTTACATTAGTGACATGTACCCTTTTTTTGTGCGGAAATCCCCTCGGATACCCTCCCCCCTCCCTGCCGCAGCCAGAAGGGGAGGTAACGTGTACCCACTCCTCCACACTAGGATAGGGGACTCTTTTTTTCCGCACTTAGCCTCTCTTTTTGAGCCATTGTACGTGAAGAGCACTGGCTAGATCAGCCAGCCTAGCTCCGCCCAGAAGCGCAGAAGCTTACTGGGGGCTTCGCAGGCTTCGCGGAGCGACCTCGCTGTGCCGAGGATTTGGGATCGATGACTGGCCACTGCCTCGCAGTCCAGTATTACGTGGGCGGCCGTTTCCTCGGCGCCGAAACACCCCCTGCAGAGGGGACTGTCCGTGACATCGATGGTGTATAAATGCTTGTTGAGGGGACAGTGACCCGTTATTGTCCCCATAATTGTTCTTAGACTGGTTCGGTCTAATCTTAAGAGGCGTTTCGTTAGTCGTTTGTTTATCGACGGCATGGCCATTTTTGACTGCCTGCAGTCAATGGTTTGTACCCATCTATCATTATGCAGTTTCACAGATCTCTCGCGTATCCAAGTACGGATCTGTGAGAAAGGTATCGGCAATAGTGGTAGCGGGCCACCAGTGGTCGTATCGGAACCCCTCCTCGCGAGTTCGTCCGCAGCATCATTGCCGTAGGACCCACTGTTCCCTTTTATCCACTGTAGCGTTACTACATTATGGGTGGATATCTTGTTTAGAGCAGTTTGGCATTCTGCTATTTCTCCTCCACACTAGCGTTTAGTTGAATTGCGGAGGTTGGCGAGAACACTAATGTTGTTAATTTTACCAATAAGAAACAGTGTGAGAAGATTAAATAAATTAGATCAACCTACTTTTGACTTGGCTGATGAATAATTAGAGGTCTAAAGATCATAGCTGTTACTTACGTACGGTTACACATTGCGAAAAATTATTTATAAAAATAGAAAAGTTTCCATACCAAATAATTTATGTATAATATTCCGTACCATATAATCTATCTATACGAACTCGTGCAAGGATTTCGTACCATATTACGAAATCCTTGCGCGAGTTCGACTCGCTCTTGGCCGGTATTTTAAGGGTTCCGTAGCCAAATGGCAAAAACGGAACCCTTATAGATTCGTCATGTCTGTCTGTCTGTCCGTCCGTATGCCACTGCCACTTTTCTCCGAAACTATAAGGCCTATTCTGTTGGACCTTGGTAAGTAGATGTACGAGTATTCTGTGAACCGTATTAAGAATTTCACACAAAAATGAAAAAAGCAATAAATTTTGGGGGTCGGTTCCCATACCATTTTTTCATCAAACCCATACGAATCTATAAATAGGTCTTTAAATATCCTATTGAGGTTTCTAACATAATTTTTAAGAGACACTTCCGAAGTGGAAAAACGTGTCCCCCCTCTAACTTCTAAAATAAGAGAATGATAAATCAAAAAAAATATGATGTAGGTACATTGCCATGCAAACTCCACCGAAAATTTAAACGAATGGTTTGAACGAGATCTAGTAGGTAGTTTTTTTAATAAGTCATAAACCGCAATATTCGCCTTTCATTCAATTAACTCAAAAATATTACAAGAACTTTTATATTATGTTACGTGCTGCGACGGAACCCTTCATGGGCGAGTCCGACTCGCACTTGGCCGGTTTTTATTTGTAAATTTGATTTGTATGCAATAAGTATACAAAAATGAATGAATGAATGGAAAATTACCGGGAAAATTGACTATCAAAACAAATAATTCGTGTAGTTTTGAAAACTGGTACAGTTAGTATTTATTAGAGTATTAATCCTACAGTAAAAATGTGTACTGATTTATAGGAAATTTGATGGAGATAAGACGCTTTATTAATACTTTTATTTTAGTTTTTTTGGGAGAGGCCTATGTCCAGCAGTAGACTGCGGTGAGCTAATTGTTGATTGATGGATAATAGTTTTCAATGTACAAGAAAAAAATACTGAAAACAAATGGACCTATCTCTCCCTCTCCCACCGCACTAAATGTACCAGTTTTCAAAACTAAACGAATTATTTGTTCTGACAGTCAATTTTCACGTTAATTTTCCCGTACTAAAATATAATGCAGACAAATTAATTCACAAGAAAATTCCGGCCAAGACCGAGTCAAACTCGCGCAAGGGCTCCGTACCTTATTATCTATTCTGACTTAATTTGTCACAATGTGTAACCATACGTAATGGTAAGTAACAGCTATGGTCTTTGAACTTGTAATTATTGTGTTTATCAGCCAAGTTAGAAGTAAGTATATATAAAAAAATATTTAATTCGGTCCTGTCATGTATCTACGTCAGTAACATTGTTAAACGTAGTTAATTACGGTTCGTTTTTGTGTTTATTTAGTACATACATATCATTACAGATTGATGCCGATGTGAGTGATTAAAGTGTAAGATATCCATCGAAAGGGACCGTTGGGGCGAAGCACCTGCCGACCGCTCGATTCACTTCAAAACCTTCTATTATTTTGTTATTAGCGAGACGCCCTCCTCGTTTTACAACATTTTAATTGTGTTATTTAACGCCTGTAATTCTACAACACGTTTGTAAATTATTGACATTTGATGGGTGGTTGAAGATTAAGATCGATTTAAGTGGTCGTATGGTATAAAGTATAGATTTGTAGCACTGTGAAATCTTAGTCGATTGAATATTAGGTTGTTGTTTAGTTCCAGATAGCTATTGGAGCAATATTGGTAACTTTATTGATTCATTACTTCATTAAACGCGACGTAGTTACGATTTTAGGTCAGTGGCAATAGATACAATTTTAAGGAACAGTAAAATTACAATGTACCGTGGTCCTTCACATCACTGACATCATAGAAATATATTGGGATAGACCGGCTATAAGCAGTGTTCCTGCATATCATGCGACCTTTCCCTGAAAATAAATAATCACGAAGAAATGTGCCTATTTATTTTTTCACATTTACTTCTTCATTTTTATTCCAGAATTGGAAATAGCACAAAATAAAATAAACAAAATTCACGGTATTTTTAAAGATGTCATTAGGTACAATCTAGTTTAAGACTGAGTAAGCATTCAAAGTTCCTGCCTCATAGGGCCGAAATTGTCTAAAAAGTTGCCACGCGTTTCCCGCTCACATGGCCTTTCTATATGTGCTCCACATGCTACAAAATACCGTTTTCAATTGATAAAAGAACTCAACTTTTATAAAACAGAAACCCTGCTAGAATTCTTAAAAACTTCGTGGTTTTATTGTTATTACTCATATAATATTTTGGTTCTCCACCCGACAGTTAACTTATAGCCCATTAACGACCGTTCCCAATAACATACTTACAGTTAAAGATAGATCGCAACAGTCAAATTTGACGTATCGGCTGTTTAAATTCAAAACATGGTAACTGATTTTTTTGCGGGAAAGCGCATCGCGGTATAATTTTATTTTCCGAAATTGGTGTGAAATAGGAGTTACTATGTTTTGAATTTAAACAACAACTATTAACTGTAAGTATGTTATTGGGAATGGCGGTAAGTGCCCGCTTGCCCACAATACGCTCGTGGGAACGAAAATCATAGAAATCTAGGTGTCGATACACCTCTGCCTACCCATTTGAGGATGTGCAGACGTGAGTATATGTATGTAGATAATATTTAGGAAATTTTCCTTAATCCACCTAACTAGTCAATTAAGGAAAAACGCACAAGGAAATAAATTTTATTACAAATCAGTTCCAGTACTTAAATATTAAGCTTTAGTCATTAGGACGATAACAGTAGAAGATTCGAAGAACAATAACATTTCAAAACAAATATACGAATGATTTTAAATCGATTAAAAAACAACTAATAAATAATATTTTACCAAATAATATACTTATTATATCTTTAGGCCAATAAAGATAGGTTTTGATAAGGAAAAAAATCCTCGTAGCAATTTTCTTAATCTTGATTAAAAATATAAGGTATTTCAGCCCGCCTGTTGCAAATTAGCTAGATGTTTATATATTTATTCAGTTTAAAGTAAAGTTAAAACTTACATAATTAGTAGTAAAAACCAAATAGCAATTAAATATCACAAAACTGTTTTTAGTTTCATTGTATAAAAATTGTTAAATTGTTAAAATTTATAAAACTGTTTAAATATGCAAAGGAATTCATTCTCAGTTTACATCATAAGTTGTAACTAATATGACAGAATGAATACATAATAATCAGTGGTAACATCCTATGGAGTAATACAGTTGGAACCAGTAAAGTGTAACAATAAATTTATTCATCGTTGTAATGCTTACTTGAAATACTGCCAATAGCTCTTCATTAGTACATTTCTTTACGTACCTATCACATTTCTTTACGAATACCGGAACTGCTCAATGTATGTAATGTGCAATTAGCAATCCTATTTACCACTGATAGGTACGTTTTTATAGGCATTTGGTGTTTAACAGCTAATGATAAATACTTGCTTCCAGTACAGCGGTACACATTTAATACAGAATACTAAATGTTTTTAAATTACTGATTCAAATTAACAAAGACTTTAGTTACGGTATTAGAACTAAGTTTTTTTTTATACCACTTAGATAGCAGACAAGCACAGGGCCCACCTTATGGAAAGTGGCTACCATAGTTACCGACAAAGTTAGTTCCAATCGCGGAATCCACATAATTAGATATCATTATATTATACTAGTATTCATTCGATGAATTAGGCGACATCACTGCGCAGTGGTGCAATTAAAAACAAATAAATCAAAGCATGTATAGCTAACGACTGGTGCCACTCTATAGACTATGGAGATAATATTATAAGCCGGTTTAGTATTTTGGTGTTTTGCTTTGCTAATAATACATTATTGTTATTTCTGCGTGTGCCGTAAGTATTAATAAAAAAATATAAAAGATTATTAGAAATCGAAATTACTAACATTCCCTATGGACCCCTTAGCCATCTAACCCCTTCAACTAAGTAAAATTGTTTGTGCTAGTAGCGGGTTGACTCCGTATGTATGTATATATTCATACAAAAAAACAGTGTTCTCGATTAGGACTAAATTTTTACCGTCCTCCGTCAGTCCGGTAAAGATTTGGTCGTAATCAAGAACACCATTTTTTGTATGGCTATATTTGAAAGGGTGATGTTTTTGGCGAGTAATGTATGTTTGTATGTGTGTATCTATGTATGCAGTTTCCTTGTTCCCCTCTTCAAGCCTAACAGCTGGACGGATTTTGATGAGTGGGGTCTCAAATAAAAGGTATTCATCTCCCGAGTGTCAGGGTATAAATGGGTATATAAAATGTCAATACCAAGTACACAATGGATTTTAGGGGCTAAAATGTGTGTGGACAAAAAAAATACTAGGAGCTAAATAATTAAATTTGGACATATTAATTTTTTTTCCTAAACATTTTAAAAAAGGATATAAATGTAATACAACTCAAGTACGCTTCTAAATACTGAATAAATTGGTCCATAATTGGCACACTCTCCGTAGTGCACTCTGATTTGATAAACAACTTTTCTTTTTCGGGGTCCTCGAAAGTAAAACAGTAACGTTATAGAATGAACGTTTTACGTCTGCCTCTCTCAGTAAAAAAAATCAAACTTCAAGGTGTAACGCATTCTTTTGATTGTTTTGACAGACGTTTGATACTCGTACATAACTACTGCACATAGACCGTCGCGTTGACTATTATGTGAACTATTAGAAAAGATAAATTCACGGCGTACTATTTAAAAGAGCATCTACAATTTATAAATAACATACTCCAAACTGAAAATATCGGATGTGACCGGGATTAACGCTAAGATGAAGATGAAGAAGATAGTCTATAATGAAAAAATCTTGAGAATAAAGTGTCAGAAATAGTCTTTTTATACAGGAACAGTATTCACTTGTCACGATTTAAATTGTATTGTTTATAGATAGCTCATACAGTGTAAAAAATGTAATAAAACAATGTTTTCTCCTCACTTAGACATGGAAGCATAGTTGATTTTAATTACACCGCCGGCTTGGCGCGTTAAGAACTACGCAAAAACAATCTTGACAACGACGCTTTAAGGACGGGTCACAGTCGTTTTTATCCGACTGCGCCAGCGAGGGTAATATGTTACGCGCGTGTGTATGTATGTATGTATGTAGTTTTCTTTGTTCCCCTCTACAGGCGTAACGGCTGAACAGATTTCGATGAGTGGGGTCCCAAATAAAAGGTATTCGCCTCCCGAGTGTTATAGGATACATACAATGTGTGCAGAACCTATACATTGAATTTTTGGCGCCAAAATATATGGTGTCAAAAAAAAGATTGCTCAGACTTATCGAGAAGGGGTATCAAAACGAAGGGAATCAGAAGGCGATTACAAAAATATATATAGTATATGCCATGTCATAACTCAAAAGTTTAACATAAAATAAATTAATAAAAAAAAAAAACCGACTGCTGTTTAAAAGATCAAACATAGTTTAATATCAGGCGGTAGCTATAAATTTTCTTTTGACAAATGGGTACTTTTTAATAATTTATTCTTTAACAATAATCTAATATCATACTGAAATACCTGAAATACATTTTTTTAAACAATACTTTAATGACAGTCTTTATGCATATATGTATGTATAAAAAAACATATAAATCCTCTAAATCGCTTCACTGAAGCTTTCATGGCCATCTCCCTCTCTCTTTCTCTTTTGCGGATTTTATAGTTGCAGTGCGACAAGTACGAACGTCGCCCTGCAACCCGGCCTTAAGTATACCGACTTTCATATTATTATTGTTGTTGTACGATCAATAGGTATGCCGACGTTATCAAAAAAAAAACCTTGTAGAGTACCAAAGCGTGAAGCTAATGAAGTGTTTATAAGAAAAAGTGTAATACGAGTGTAAACTTTACACTATTACATTCCCTTCTTTTCCCTATGCTTGTATAATTCCATTTGTAAATTTTTTTAAAGGTACTTTAGAACCGAAGTTACTAACCCCTCTAACCCCTCCAACTAAGTTAAATTACTTGTGCTAGCTTTGGGTTCACGTCGGTAGTGTTTGAGGCCAGGATTCGAACCCGGTACCTCTCGATCGTAAGGCCGACTCCTTAACGATTAAGCTACCGGCGAATATAGCAGTACGGGGGTAGGATATGTAGCTCAAACAGAAAAAAATAAATATATATTTATCGGATGCAATTCAGAGAGTGTGCGCTGGAGTCTCCCAACGACTAGACGCGCGGCGAATCTGGATATTGACGGTGAATATTCCAATTATACGTATTAAACGAGTCGGCGATTCGTTCATCATGGGTAGATACTGCCAGGGAGGGGAATACCTTGCCCATATCTGTATTTCCGGACAAGTGTCGGTAGCTTAATGATTAACGAGTCGGCCTTACGATGGAGAGGTCCCGGGTTCGAATCCTGGCCATTCCACTACCGACGTCTACCCACTCCTAGCACAAGCAAATTAGCTTAGTTGGAGGGGTTAGAGGGAATATTAGTGATTTCGGTGTTCTAACATCCTAAAAAAAAATAACGTGGGGGTGTTCAAGACTAAAGTGAATAGGTTACTTTTAGGCAAGCGTGATCCACCATCGACCACATTGCCTTATTAATAAGTGAAATATAGTTGACAAACTTGAGCCTTTTTTATCCGAGTTTCTTTTTATCAACCATAAAAAAATCTATAAAAGGCATTCCTGTTAGTTAAGGCTATAACTGAAACGCCGCGATAGTAAATCAATTGCTTTAGCAGGAGTATTTTGTCAGAAACTTATTCATTCATTCTTATGTTAAAATCTGTTTTAGTATAATTATTAATGAAAGACTCTATAGCGAACTGTACGCGTTTTATCAATATTATTGTATGTTTTATTTTGTATTTTTGTGGGTGTTATTTCTTATATTGTATTTATGTGTGTGTGTTTAATAAACGCATTTTCTTTCTTTCTTTCTTTCAATAGATATCAATTCTAAATGGAAATAAAGTATCTGTTTGTTACATTAAAATAACATCTTTTTAATGATCGTATGTGAATGCGTAAGTATGTGAATACTCGTATACCTATAAAAACATACATTTATTTAATTTTAGTCTGTCTGTTTGTTCCAGGTTATCAAAATGGCTGGACCGATTTCTGTCGTCAGGATTATGTCAATTTTATTTTAGAAAAAGTGTTAGAGTTCCGCGTAAAAAAATAAAAGCGAAAATAAAACCAACAGGGTTTAAGTCGGAGACACAGCTAGTTTACAATGAAATCAGACTTCTTATTTGGAGTATGTAGGTCGATCGATAGTTATAACTACTCAGGTACGCACTTATAGAACTGCCTTCGTGTGACGCGGACACAGTTTCGATAATCTGATACAACATTCATAATTATCTAATAAACTCATGTTTTGTAACCTTTACAGTTTGCCGCTATCAGTTTACATAAGCATGTTGACTATATCAAATCCTATCTACATGGATACGTGTACCTACCTTGATTACGATAGTATATTATGTTACCGTTAGAGTGATTAATCCGTTAATACGTACATTTTGGTACATTATCACAAAGAAACCGACGCAGAGACCTGCGCCGTACCCTTCTAACCTAATCTATCCGAGTTGGAGCCCGCGATCTTCACAAGCTCGCTTCGCTCGCTCCTGCGTGGATATATCGCCCTCCCCGGCGAATAATATGGTATTGTGCTATTACAACAGTTTAGGTTTTATTGCATTTTCGGTTCTTAGAGCATCGAATACACATTGTAAATTTTTTTTGTAATTTTTCAATGGATATTTTTGAAAATACAATAATTCCCATAGGTCCATAATTAACATAACACTTTTGTTCAGTTAAATTAGAAATACAATTTGAACACGAATAATACCGTAAACGATAATGCAAAGTTATTTTTTTCCGTTAGTTTCGGTAATGCCTTTTTACAATAAATTACAGATTTTAATAAAAACGGTAATGTTTCTTACCGTATTATATAGATAAAATTCTAAAAGTATCGGGTTTTACATTGAAATATTGCAATTATGTTGGAACGCAATGCAATAACACACTACTATTTTCGGTAGTATTAGCAGAGCAAAAGCGCTCACATATTTTGTTTCCTTATTTATGAAAGGTATAGTAAAAAAAGGAATACTATAGAAGGTAGAAAAAAATAGAAGTATCAGGAATTGGTCTTTCTATTCAGATGGGTGTTCAGGGCAAAGTAAAAATCGGTATATTTTTGCTTTATACCTCCCTGCAATAAAAGTCCATGATATGCAAACTATAATACATAGGTTCTTCGATACTAGACATAGCCAAAACGAAGGCGATAGCATGCATTCATGCATAGAAAGAGCTTTAAAAAATAAAGTCCTTTATACTCCAGACCAAATATATGGACTAATTGGAAATGCGAGATCTCAAGAAGCACCAGGCTCAAGACAGCGACATGAGCCTATTGAATCAGCCAGAAGAACCAAGAAATTATGTGGTATCAACGAAAATAATTTCGGTACGGCTCGGCACAGTCACAGTCTCGACCGGCTCCGCGACACAATGCGCGACAAATGCAATCACCATCCCGACAATCATCGCCTCACAAAAACTCTCCATTGATCGACATACGATTGAGAGACTAGGGACAAAAAAAAAAAAAAAAAAAACGGTACAAAAAAGGCAAATCGAACACTTCATCTTCAAGAAGAAGAAGAATAAGAATAGTAGAAGAATCTATGATTACGAAAATACGGATCGTAGCCACTGATGCACGCATTCGACTAAAAGTCATCAGTGGCCGAGTCTCTTCGAAGAAAGATCATAATTGCAATAATCTCACATTTTCGAAACTACGGAAACAAAAAAATATCAAACGATGACGCAACGCAACAACCTACATAATGGCAAGTTAGCGAAAATGCAGACGGAACTATATGCAACTTAGCGCAATAGCAGAAAATGTCGACGCAGCACACGCCGTCATAGCAATCGTCAACAATGTTAACGTCAAGGAAGCACCGCACGCGGCCCGCATCTAAGGGACCAGCGGTTAGTCTTGAAATTACGATGACTACTGAAGAAAAGTACTCCGCAAATTAGCGGCACCCAGTTCCGGCGAAATGGAACTGCACACAACTGGCATTGGCGCGCTCCAAAGAGAGATAAGACTGCTGAATCTTCAAAAAGCCATCGAGACCAAAGTGACCAGCCAGCATACACGGCCACAACAGGGGTACCACTAATTGCAGCGACCGCGTAGCCTGGATCCTACGACCACAGCAGCGTGTCGGCACATATAGCAACTGCACACACGGTTAACGAAAGAAGAAGAAATCTCTCTCGTTAAGAAGCAGTCAGCAAAAAAGCCATACGCAGCTATATTTACAGTCTACTTCTCTTCCTCCTCGCAAGCAACGTGCCGTCGTAAGCTTGGTGGAGTGGTACCAGCTAGTGGATACAGTCTGTTCAGGGGAGTAGGCTTAAGGCAGCCCGTTATAATGCGGCATGTGTCGTTTAGGGCAGTATCAACCTCCTTCGCATGCGCAGAGCGGTGCCATACTGGATACGTGAACTCACCCGCTGAGAAAGAGAGAGCGAGGCCGGTTGTCCTGACAACATGTCCAAGACGTGGATGGTTAACCTTTGCATCAAATTTTGCCTGCTCGCCACTTTTTGTTTGGTGTTTCGGCAGTGGGTTTTATAGGTGAGAGCTCGGTTGAGAGTAACGCCGAGGTAACGTGGCTTTGGGCAGAGATCGAGCAATCTCGACCCCTCGCCACGAGATGTTAAGGAGTTGGTTTACCTCCCATTTTTAGTTTATTAGTCCATTGTATGGTTATTAGTACATTCTCTTTGCGGTACTGGTCTAGGCTTTCCAAAGCTGCACGCAGTCTTAATTCAGCCTCTTCGAAATTTTTTGTTTGAGCAGTAAGCGCCAGGTCGTCCGCGTATAGATAGTGTTTTGTGTTCAGGGTTATTGGTTGGTGCACGATTTATCGGGTCTAAATCCAGCCTGTTCGGCAATGAGATTAGCCTCCAGTATTGGTGTTAGACGGTTCAGCAACATTCTTTTGAATATCTTGAAGGTGTGGCAGAGTAGAGAAATGGGGCGGTAGTTTTTAGGGTCGTTGGGGCTCTTGGCAGGCTTGAGGAGCGCTTTTAATTATGTTCTTCGCCACAGTTTTGGAATTCTGGAGGATTTTAGGCAGTTGTTAAAGAGATCAAGAAGCCAGGACACTACCCTGGGCCCAAAATGTTTTATTCGTCTGGTCGACAGTGATATCGTCTACGCCTGCTGCCTTACTCGTTCTTAGTATTTTATGGTGTCTATGATTTCCTGCAGTGAAAAGGGCTGGCCAATTTGGTTGGTTGGTGAGATGACTGTCGAACTTAATGGGTCTTAGGTGTTGTGTCTTCCCGTTTAGGAGGAGTTGGTGGGCCGCTTGGTTTGACGTCACTCGACCAGGGTTGGCAGCAGCTGGTGGGTCATCTGTGAGTTTTCTCACAGCTCCCCATGCCTTCTTCAAGTCAGTGAGAAGATAGGACGTGACCACAAGCATCACTCCCACTCCACCAATGGTGGATAAATCAGTATATAAGCCTGTTATTTAGTTTGTAAGACATTGCTTTATTACATCATTGAGTCGTAATAAATATACTGCAACCTGACTGTGGTAGCTCTCTTCACTCCCGCAATATTATGTAATTTAACTAATTATTACTGTATTGTTTGATTAAATATTATATTTGCAATATAATATTACTAATAATCAGTTGACACAATATATTGATGAATAGTTTTGCAAAGTAATATTACCGTAGACACTATCACATGCATTTCCCCGAATAATATGGTAATGTTCATTTACCGTAAACATTTTTAGCTCCATATTTACATGAACAATACTGTAATGCATTATTACTGACCACGGCAGCAATGGGAATAACACGCGAATAATATGGTAATGATACATTGTGTACTATAATTTTTATCTACATTTTCGGTAAAATGTTTTTCTTAAATTACTTTATTCCAATAGCCTAATGAAATAAAATTAACATAGAAACTAGTCTGCACAAAAATTAGCTTTCTTTTGACATATAAATTATTGCCATACAATCTACCTGCACTGAGATATAAGCAAAAAACAGTTATTTGCTTCTCCTGTAAAATTTGGAATTTGCGATTACCATTTTATTCGCCGGGAAGGGCGATATAATAATTTATGACTCCTTATGAGTCAGTGGCAACAATTCAACATGCTTAGATGCGCCCAGTCCAAAACTCTGCAATTTTGACAGCACCTTCCGTCGCTTCATGTAGGTCGGCAATTGTGCAACTTTAGGGGCACATTAGGCATGACATGAGGTAGTCCAGGTAAAACCCCATTTTACCCAGTTCGCTCGGCAGCTCCTGAGACTTCAACCTATTTTAGGACTTCCAGGTGATCCATATCAACTCATACCCCGGTGGTAGACTCTCAGCGGGCTGGACGTTATCTGGAGGGGGTGTATCATCCGTGATCACCACTGGTACCGAGTGCTCTCGGGTTTACTCACCTCAGTAGCAGTACATCGAAGGAAGTTCCTTCTGCTTTTAAGGCGGGTATTGTACGCTGGAAGAGTGGGTGCCGTTCATTTGTCTTCTGTTTTCTTTTCACAACCTCACATGCAACGTGCCGTGGAGTGATACCGGCGAGTGGATAGTTTGTTCAGGGGAGTAGGCATAAGGCAGCCCGTTATATTGCGGCATGTGTCATTTAGGGCAGTGTCAACCTGATTTGCAGGAGCAGATCGGTGCCATACTGGACACACAAACTTTAATTTATGACTTAAAACATTGATTTAAAATGTTTTAGTAAAAAAATAATCTGTTTTATGCAATTTACCGTATGCTTGGTCGTTGTGTGGCGTTTGGCTGCTGCGATCGTGGCCTTTACAAAACGGTCGTAATTGTTGACTTCCGGCTTTATGAAGCGAAGAGTGGCATCAAGGCTTTGAGAAAATGATCTCCAGTCCGCTCTACCGAAATTCCAGCGAGGCCTCGGCACAGATTTCACCAGGGGCACCTGGAGGCCCACAGTGATAAGGGATGGTTTATGCTGGCTGTGTGGGAATTTGTTTAGGACTCTTCTGGTAACTGGAAGAGTGCGCCCCTCACAGTCCTCGGAGGCAAAACACAGGTCCGGGTTAGTATCAGTACGCCATCTTGCGGATCTGAATGTTTTACCCCCCTTTGGGTCATAGACTATGTGTTTATTGTGTATCTCTGCCCAGGATTGGAGCTCCTCTCCATTGCGGTCATTTTTCTTGTAGCCCCAGGACGTGTGGTGGCTGTTGAAATCCCCGATGTAGAGCGATGGATGAGGGTGGTTTGGCAGTGAGGTGCTAGAGATATTCAGGGCAGGTGGTTTGTAGACGGTAATGAGGTTGATTTTGCCTACACGCGCTTGTATGATTTCGAGATCGTTACTGTTCGACACCAGGGTGACGGTGCAGTCGTTGTTAGACGTCTTTTGGTAGATCGCTGATCCGTAAGTACGTGATAGCGTGAAACCTTTTAAGGTGAAGCCGTCTATGTGTCCTCGATGTGAAAGGTCCGATTCGTTACCAATATGGTGTTCCTGGAGGCAAATTATGTCAGCGTCGTGCTTGTGGGCCAGGTTTGCCAGGTAGTCGCATTTAGAGCGGGAAGAACCTTCGATGTTTAGTTGTAGTATACGAATCGAAGGTCCGATATTTCTTGCTTTCACTTGTGGTTTTGTTGAGCCGCCTGAAGGGCTAGGTTTCGCTGAGCTCTGAAAAGAACTATTTTGTGAGTAGCCGGGAGGGCTTTGCTGAGGTCTCATGGTGGTCGAGCAGCGTTAGCACCGGGAGATTCTTTACGAACAGTCCGGTGAGCCGATTTAGTACAGTATCTTTCTGCCGCCGGCCTGCCACTCCGTTACGGTGGACAGGACCGGTCGTTGCCCAGGGGACGCGACGTGGACGCAGATACTGTGACAGCAGATTAACTACGTAGTCTACAGATTACCTAGTTTATAAAAAATCGCAAACATTATTTTCCTCTATAACTGATGGGACCAAGTAATCTGCAGAATACCTAGTTAATCTGTACTTTGACTGATTCCCTCGCACATTAACGGTAACATATTACACACATCAAAAGAATAAGTACTTATATTGGCAACTAAACCATAATTCCATTCAAATTCGTTTTTTAATGTCCATTATAATTTCTCATTGAGATGTTTCGACGCTTGAATGTTTGTTACCCAATAAGAAATTTGGTTGGATTGGAGTTTGGTACAGGGATATTTATTTGTAGTCTGAATTTTATCCCTGGCCGCAGGTAATAGGTTTATACGTGCAGTTTTAACCGCGCATCCGGACTGCGTTCAAAGCCGCCGCACCACCGCACCGGTTCGATCTGTTAGTTTGAACTGCGAATCAAAACGTGATGATATATTGCGACTAAAATATGATCATAGTTCGGTACGCAGGCTGATCTTTCGTGTTCCTCGCGTACAGTTTAATCTGTGTGTGTGAACGGGTTTTCATGACATATAACGTGACCACGGATAAAACTGGCAATTATCCATTTTGAATGAATTCCACTATTGATGGAGCTAAAATCCTAGAATAAATTCTAGTGAACAGAATTAGAAAGAAAGAAAGCAGTCCGTAATTTCATAAGTTGCAAGAATAACCACAAAATAACATTCACGATACTTGCTACTAGTAGAATTGGGTTATTTTTCTGTACTTAACATAAATTAACCTAACCGAGCTTATTGAATTAAGAATGGAAAAAGAGCTGTAAAAGTTGCGTCAGTTCTTATTTTATCGTTTTTAATAATTCATCCAACTTTTAATAGTAAATAATTCGACTATATGTATTTCTTTCTTTCTTTCTTTACATAAAGATCATACAATTTTTTAAAATTAGTAGAATACCCTATTTGTAAGTTCCTTTTATAAAGAATATAAAGAGACCTATCCCTCCTGTAATTATTACCTACGGTAAATTTTTGTATGTTTATCCACAGATCTAATTAAGTATGTCCAGAATTCTATTATTTGAGATACGGAGACGTAGCGGCTTAAGTAGACGTTAGACGTCGTCTACTGCCACTAAGTCGAAATTCCGATTACTCAAAAAATTTACACTTTGAATAAAGTGACGAAAATTGACGTCGTGACCTTTATTCAAAGTGTATCTGCCAGTGGACAACTTGTACTTAAACAAGAAACTCGTGACCCTGTTCTTCTCCCAGAAGAAAATGAATTGCCCCAAAAGTATTATGTTAAGAAAAGAAAACCCAAAAGAGTAATAGGGATAATACCATCTTCCATATTCTCGAGGTTGTTATTGTAAAACTCTGACTGATGCAGATGATTTTAAATTAAAGCAAATAATTACATACGATTCTACTAAAATTGCGCCTAGTTACTTTCACGTAAGTTTTGCATTTTTAACTTATACGTTCGATCATCCCAGCCGGCAAAAATAGCAGCATGATACACTGAAAATCTCGACTGACAATGGACAGAGTACGGTATCGATTTTCTACTTTTTTCATGATTTTTTATGTCTGTTCTATCGATATTGCGCCCGACTTAATTTTAAACAGCCGAGGGTTGAAAATGGTCACGTATTGCTCACTGAGTCATAATCAAAAATTGAAATTGATAGATTCCAGTGTACGGCGCTGCCCCAATGGGATGGGTATTTTGCAGCGTTGGGATTGATGTAAGCTCCTCATTTACTGTATGCAAAAATTCACTTACCCATTGAATGGGTATCCAGCGAAAGCGGCGTCGTAAGGGTGGTAAACTGTCGGATACGGCCATGTTGCAGCACTGGCCGCCAAATTTTCTTTCAGCTCAATCCCAGCAGCCTATAAAAAAACGTCAATAAATAGGTATATATATCTATCGCGATCATCGGCAAAATTTGGCAGATTATACTTAATTATTAAATAAGATGAGTTATTAAAAAGAAAGGACATGTAATTTAAAGATCTTCCCATGCGGTGTCGTACAAGGCTAAGAAATAGGGCTGTTTAAGATCGGACAGATATATTCGAGTCAAATAGTGCCCAGATTACGGGCTCCCCATATTACGTGGGACTGAATCCAATGATTGGTGAAATGTAGGTGTTAATTCACTTCTGCCTAACACTCCAGGTATAAAGGCCTGATTATACGTATGTATTTATGTTATTTAATGCATATCATAAAATTACAGTATTTCCATCTCTGTTTCCGGTAGCTTCAACGCAATCCATTATTAAAACGATTCCTTGATCGATCACTTTAACGCTTCGTGCTTGACTATTATTACATAATGGGCTAAGAGATACGAGACTTTTCGTCTCTCATCAATCATCGTTGGGTCCATAAATTTGTATCTATTTTTTGTTTAAAAGTGGTTAAACTTTAAACTTTTTAAAATAAACAAATTAACGGTGTGGTTATTCGAGTGATGTTAAGATTTGGGCTTTTTAATCTGAATATTTTATTTAACAGAATTTTATTAATATGATTAATTTATTATTTAGGCTGTGTGTGCGCAGGAGATCGCGTAAAAAGCACAACTGTCACTAAGGGTTCAAAAATTTATAGCAACACATTAAAAATAACTCAGAAGTAAGTCTTAATGCGGTCAGCCAAGATAAATCTATCAAAAGATTTTGTTGTCCAACAACTTCATTGGTGGCCGAATCGAAAATCCGATAATAAATTTTACTCAAGTACGACAGCGTAATCCAGTCGCGCTGTCGCTCTTTGTTGTTGCGACCTTTGTAATATAATTCCAGTTTTCTGTTACTTCAAATAATCGGAGTAAGCCGTAAAGCGAATTCTTGCTTATTTCGATGTATTGGACCCTCTCGTAATATTTATTAGATAGTCTAATCACGTCGCTGATTAACCGTGTTATTATTACTTTATAATACAGGCAGGTAAAAATAATGGCAGTTTGCTTGTTACGAAAATGAAAATGGATAGAGACCAAATCTCTAAAACGTGTTATCACTGAACTGACTAAATATTAGAAATTGATATTGTCATTTGTTTCACAAGGATTGTCGTTAAGCAGTTATTCTAACGGCAAACTCACATCTGATCGTTATTGCTATCAACATTAAGTTTAAGTTAAATAGATTCTTAATAAATCCATTAACATTAGTATGTTAAACTCCATTGTACGTATAGATATGTTTTTATGAAAATTATGAGTTAATCCGGTGAACGACGTGGTAGACACGCAAGCTAAGCATTTAAATCAAAAGTTAAAGCAGATAACTATTTAGGTATACTTAAGCAGTAGTCTTGAAATTACTGCTTGAGTTATATATGCTCAAAGACATAATACATTAGAGATGAAAGGCATAGTCGAATATAATGTAATAAGTACCTATGCAGCGCAAGTAAATGATTTTGTCTATGTAATTGTCGTTTCACTAGTAATTACGATTATGTGAATGTGTTATTATAGGATTAGTTAGTTGACATTAACCGGAGTGTCTATGAGTCGCTTCAAAAAAAAATGCGCTTCCTATCGCACGTGTGTAGTCTACATGTAGGATTGGTTAAAACCTTATAATATGATGTACCTAAGTCCATGTAAGTCTTTCAAAACATTCTTCCTTTTACTCTATGTCGTATATTCAGTTTAACTCATACATAAGTATATATCTATTTATATGAAGTATAAACAATAAACGAACATGTAATAATTCGACAACTAAGGACACCCAACATCTTAGATATTATATAAATAATATCTTCAGTGCACTGATACCCGGGCGGCTGAGATGAAATAATAAATTATAGACAAAATAAAAGGCGTTAACCAAAAAAACTGTGAGCCAGGATCCCATTGAAGGCGTCGGCCGGAGTTAACACTTTCGCCACTGATGATGTATGATCATATCTTCATGAATGATTGAATCATCTGCCGGGACACGTTCACAGCTTTTAACACCTTCCTCCAAAAGTTTTACTACACGTCATATATTACCTAGCGTGGCTACTTTTATGTTGTTATGATCATTATTATTCAAAGTTACTACCCACACATATTCGGTGAGGCACTGTACTAACACAGGGAGTGCTTTTATTGTTACAGTTTACTATCATTTTAAACGTGTGAAGCGAAATATAACTTTTTCATTTTGTTAGTATTCAATTCTAAATACAAACATTAGTAATTAGTAACGTATTTGAATGAACATAATCCTTAATAAATGCGATATGATACCTCAAACTTCGAACTTATTTAATCCTCGGGAAGAAATTTTTAAACATATTAAGTTTTCAAACTCAGTGGGTCGGGTACAAGATTTTTGGAGCGACGGACAAAAGGACATACATCAACGGATTACGATTCCAATTTATATGTATTTATTACTTAGATCGTAAACCTTATTGTGGGGCCTACTTAACACCGAAAGGGTCTTACTACTTTTGTAACGCAATATTTTGACATCAGATCCTAATTATTTTAACGTAATACCTTTTGTAATAGACCGTAGAGAAAAATGAAAATAAAAACATTAATCTTCTCCGCGACTGATGTATTAAAAAAAGCTATTATGTTGATAATAATATCTCGTACTTATCAATCAACTTGCTCTTCAGCTTTTATGAATATTACTACTTAATTTATACGCTAATAAGATTAGTTGGAAGGCAGGTACGTATTATAAGCATTATAACTAACACTATGTTCGGAGACTACCTACCTACGTGAACCAGATTGTACGTTTATTGTTTTAACAAACTTTAGAATAAATTACTAGACTACTACTTCACTTTACAGATTGTTAGTTTTTATTAACTTTTTGTAGTCTACACGTTTTGTTTAAATATCAAGGAATATCATCTGAACAATTTGTGTAACTTATAGTCTTTCCAAGTTTAGAATCGATTAAAACAGATTTTATTCAAAAATGGTACTCGTATCATGATTCTTGCTTCAAGAAACTGTTGAAGTACTTTTTTGTTTAATTGATTTTATAGTATATTTTATTTTTATATTTTTTCGGCAGAAATGGCGCCCATTAGGAGAGGCCTATGTCCAGCAGTGGACTGTAATTGGCTAATTGATTTATTGATTGGTAGTTTATAAACCTGTCGGTCACAGTACTTAAACCCTAAGCATTATTCACTCATGTGATGAATCGAAAAGCGAATTTTTTACTAAAGATATCGAATCAATATATCGCGGCGTTATTTACCCAATTATATCAACTTTATCCGACTGCCGAAGAAAGGAGGGTAATGTTTTTGTATCATTATACGTTTACAGCTATTTTTGTAATATAATTAAAATCGAACATTGTGTTCGATTTGCATTTATGAATTACTAGCCTTCTGCCTGCGGCTCCGCCTGCGTGGGTCTCTTATCTCCGGTTCTACTCAACCGATTGCAATCATACCATTATTTCTAACCCAATAACCTAACTATTAGTTACATAATAATGTTTTATTGCTGTCAAATCTAAATTAACTAAAGTTTATAACATACAATTTAGAATTTGCTGATACCTATAAGGTGATCAGTTGACATAAACAAAATTTTCATAGAGGTCACAATTCCTCCACCAACATTCCTGATTTATCTGTCCTTGCGAGAAGAAGAAACCAGTGACTTTATCTGGTCTATACTATTAATGCTTCATAATATAACTGCCAAAATACCGATGATCTAGAATCTTGTATGGTTTCTTTTTAGTTCAGTTATACTTACTGTATTTGTGTAAAACGGTGGTTGATCGGCTGCTAATGCGGGAAAATATGCCCCCAGACCTGCGGCGGTCGCTGCGGCTGCATCTGAGTACGGAGCACTGTACATAGATAGAGGCATGCCTGAGGCTAGCCTCTGATAGTTGAGAAACTCGTACTGACACGAGCATACAGTCTGTCCGGTGATAGGGTCCTGGAATATAGGACGGCCAGTGTCGCAGCACCGCGGGGCTGCGGCGGCCGGCGAGCTCGGCCGTGGCGCACTGCTCGCGCTGCCTGCACCCGCGCTCATTCCCGCCTGCGCCGGCGGCGGACTGTTGGAGGCTGTCGAGATGGTGCTCTGTAAGTTGTAAATTTTGAAATGCCTTTATGGCGCGTTTTCACATTCGCGAATGCAATTACAGATTTAAGAAGGTCACGTAAGTACGCACAGCAAATGCTCGCAAAGCACATACAAGTAGGTACCTACGTAAAATGCACTTTGATAGGCCCACGTTGGTACAGCCATAAATTGATCGACAAAAAGTTCATAATGGATGGGTGCTTTCATTATCATAATATAAAATAATTGATGGATAATAAACGAGCCTTTAACGATTGTGTGAAAAAGGGTGAGCAATGTAAGCATCATTCAAAAATCTTGGGCGTGCCTCATGTCGTCAAGGCGAAAATCACCCATGGTACGCAAATTCGAAACGCTTCGAATTCCCCTTTAAAATATGCTTTGTCGCGAGTGCTTAATACTAAAATTATTAGTTTTTTTTTCGATTAATTACAATGGGATCGCCCAGGGCCGATGTATTGTTGACGTAATAGATTTATTCGCCGCACTACCTGAATCGATAACGCGGTCGAAAAATAAACATCCGGCTGTCCGATTACAAAGAGAGAGACGTGAGTTGAGATCGTCCTTTTAATTGAGCATAGTGTAGACTCGCACGAGGGTAAATAACTTTCTAAATATTTGTCATTGAAATGAAAAATGATCCCAGACGTCCGACATGCTTTGTGCATTCAATAGGATTAGAAACCGAGATATGTCGTAGGTACAATCCCTTGTATTTTTTTTAATAAAAAAAATTGTTATTAACATTTACCTAAACTAAACATTACTAATGTTTAGTTTTGTCAAGTTTACTAACCCTTAGATTTTATAACCTATGTAGCAATATTGTTCATTATAAAAGGTACCTATGTTCTATTTTAAAAAGTAAAGTTCCTAGATTGTACGTGAGTTAACCTTTAATCTTGCATGGAGGCGGTGCTGTCACCGTAAGCCTAGTAAAATCACGTCTCGGTTGACAGTGGCCGTATTACGCTGAAGCTGTGACCCGACTCTGAGAAGTATGGCTTCCCTCGCCCTAAACACGAGGCACACACCCATTGCCACCTTCGCTGTTATAGATACGAATATGCCGTCGACCTTAGGCATCAGCGCACGTTTACCCGGCGCGCGACAGGCTAAAAACATTTGTTGTGTTGCGGGAATTATTGAGGTAATCCCGAAGCCGTTAAACGTCGAATCCCTGCATTACCTACATTACATACCCTGCATAGTTATTTAATCCTTGCTCACTAACACTGTGTACCTATATATAGGGGCTCTTGGTTGTTGGCGCTGTATCGTCACTCATTCTACCTAATGACAATGGTAATAGGGATTATATCGATCCATATGGAGATGTGGCTGAAATTGACGTTGGTGCTTAAAAGGGGTTCAATTCGTTTGAGAAATATTATCTGCTGGCTGAAACGATATAATTATTGATAGTAGTAGTAGGTTAATACTTGTTCTGTTATGTTTACTAATTGTTTTAACTGGCCATAATGGACGGGGCGTGTGTGTTGTCAATTTCCCTAATATTTAGTCGTTATAATAAACTACATAATATATTCTGAATATTCATCCATCAATTCATTTGTAAGGTTCATAAGTAATGTTGTCAACGATGAATGATCGGGTTGAAAATGATGAAGTAGGTACTCATTTCATACACTACAATTAACGCAACGTAGGTACACTATCGCTGTATATTATGGTGTACCGGTGAGCTCCCGGCATTAGTGGTAAATGTACAGCAATTGTTATGAATTTCTGAACAGATAAAAAAGGACAATGCAATGTTAGTTTAAGCAAGAAGCAAGTAACGTTTTATTATGCCTTTTTGTACGCAGTTTCTAGGTTTCACGTACCAAAGTTATTTACTAATTACTAATTAGTTTCTGCCCGCCATTGGGCTCGCGTGGATTTCAGTTATCGCGATCAAACATAGCCTATATCCTTTCTCAAGGTCGTATCTACCCCTGTACCAAATTCATCAAAATCTGTTTAGGGGGTTTAGGCATGAAAGCGTAACTTACAGACAGACAGAAAAAACAGAGTTACTTTCGCATTTATAATATTAGTATAAATTAATTGGTTAAACAATGAATTTAAAGTCATAGTGGTAAATTAAAATAAGTATGTAGATAAAACATTACTGTGGTAGACACAACGTCCCAGGTATTTTAGCTATTTTTGATTTTTAGGCTTGGATCACCGCTTAGTTGCTTCGAAATATTTAATGTACTCATTGCACATTCCATTTCGTATAGCCCATGCAAGGTTGATATTGATAGTTATTAAACGATAATCTATTAAGGCATTAACATGGCATGTAACTAGCTAATACTCGCGTATAACACGTCGTTCTCATTAATCTACGTAGACAAACTTTGAAAATAAGTAAGTATTAGTTATGTGTGCTTATTAGATAAAGAATACAAAAAAGTTGTCATCATATCCTTTTCAAATATCGGACGGTTGGAGGATTAAAGTGCCGCTGCACCTTATCTTCAGCAGACATCTTTTAAAAAACAAACATGAGAAGTATTCTCTTTTTGTCCTCTTTTTTCATCGTAACCCGCAGGATGTGTTAGAGTCGTTAAGCCCTTTTAAGTGTTAAACCATGTAACTGAATATTCGAGCGTATAAGGGTCCGATCTATTTGTTAAATAATGTAAAAAAGTTAATCTTAGAGAAAACGAACCCAATGACATGAATTTCGTTAAAGACATCAGCCGAGCAAAAAATATCGATGACAAGTCGCTCGCTTAACTAACAGTGGGTGACGCCGAGAGATGGCTTTTGTCCAGGTACCAGTAGGTTTTTTTATCAAAGTCGGCCCTTTAGCAGACATCATTAAAGTATTAAATTTACGATAAGGTTACCGGTGCACAAAAATACTGCCGAAATACTTGCTAAGGTTTAATACCTACACACTCGAAATAAACGCTTCGCAATACAAGCCTGATACAATGCCTCGAGGTGTCTATCACCCACTCCACACTAAGGTTACGCGCTCATTAACTTTGTTCTGCGCTCTTCCTTTTTTTTCGAACCAACTCAATGACTCAATTTGACAGCTAAGTTACTTTCAGTTCTACATATGGATAACATTACTCATAAATAACTGGGGTTAACATTCACAAATGTTGTAAGATGAAATCACTAATGATAAAGAACGAGTTTATAAAAACTAAATGTTCACTCAATGAATTTCACTGGGTAAAATAGGAGAATCAAATTAATTGACCGGATTTTCAATTCTGCTCTGAGAATACCCGGTCAGGGCAACCAGTAAGCCTGCATGAAAATAATTTTGATAGTAGAAGAAGCGAAAAGTGTTTACCAGGTTGTTGCAATTAAAAAGAGTTATCTCTGTCTATCCCAAAGAGAAAGAGACCCCTTGGATGGACTAGTTAGACAGATTTTAACATGAATACGCGCAAGAATGTCAAAACAGGTGCGTCAGCATGTTAATTAGTGTTAGTTATCGTGTAGCGTTCTAGGGCTTCACCTATTAGTCAGGCCTGAGACAGTCCACAAAGTGATCAAGGCTTAATGTACCCACTTAATCCTTTTCGCACATAATCGACTGAAGAAAAAGCTTCATATTTGATAGATTGCAAGATAAGCCCTCGTCAGGAGTCATGGCAGCATTCCCATATACATTCCTTGTCAGGAGAACGGCGTGTACCAGTCGATAAGTACTCTATCTATAGTGCCAGTGTGTTAAATGTTTTGTTGTTCATCTAAAGATAGGGTTAATTGCTACATATTCAGACCACTATGAAAATTAATTATTCATTTTCGTGTTCATAATTTGTATGCGATCAGAATTCAGAGTTTGATTTTCAGATGAACATGTTAGGGTCAAAATGAAAGATTTTCTGTTAGTAAATAATCTGGGAACGAGGCTGGTAAGTATACGGCAATGGGCTCGTTTAGTATTATGTGCGTTGTGTAGATTCAGTCGACATCAACATCCTAAGGTCCACTCTTCAGGGGGTGACTCCATACGTGGGGGCCCATTTCGAAATCAGCTATGGCCCTAGGAAGTGGTATCTTCAAGAAAAACGAATTTGCACTAAGTTTATGTAAGCCGCAATGAGATAGTACATACCAATATAGGTATATCAATGGTAAACTGTATCTAAGAAGAATATGTTAGTACAGTAATTATACAAGAAACAGTAGTTCAATAGAAGTAAGTGAAGAAAAAAAAAACATTATTATAAACTCGCGAACCAAGTATGTAAATCGGTGATCATGATCAACCTAAATTACCGACATAGGTACGGCTCACTCGCATGAATAGACAAACCATATAGCCACACGTAAATAGTAGAAACAATAATATTATATTTATATTCACGGAAATGCTTATGATAACATTTGAAGTGGTTTATATCAATGCATTTTGTGAATATGCCAATGTATAGAAAACCTTTATTCAAGGGTTGATAAATTTGTCCAAAGTACAGGTTACGCATCACACATTGTAACTAAAATATCCTTCTCCAAGATACAACAGTTGTTGAGTGTTAACCCCAGTTATTTACATACAATTAAGAATTTAATTGGACAATTACATGGTGGATCACTCGAAAATAGGTGTCTATTTTGACTGCATCCTGTGTTAAGATATCAATATAGATAAGGTTACGAAATTGGCCCACCCTAAAACTCAAAAGAGATTCACACCTTTCCTAATTAGGGTGGAATTAGGGAAGAATAAATATAGAAACGCTTTTGTTCTAACGTGTGGTATGGTCATGTAAATATGTATCCACATCAACGTTTTTTATCGATAAATAATAATCATAGCATCTTAATATCATAAACGTTGTACATCAAAATGGTATAGAGCGGTAAATACCCGTTAATTATAATAAATTCAACTTAATACAACGTTACAAAATACGTTATTGATAAATTATTCTTGACTATATTGCACAGTCAAGATGGCTTAAATTTTAACTGTGTTGGTAATCAAAGATATATGTATTAACAATTGTTTGAATTGTCAATTAAATTAAATTACGTACTGAGCGTCAGTATCTTTTACAAAAAAAGAGTATTTCATACTATTGTTTTTTTTTGTTGTGTGGTAAATATTCCCGATGGGGAGACCTCTCCCCCCCTTCGCGGTGCCGGCGGACTTGAACCGACTAAAACACAAATCGTCAATGAGTCGCATGTTGCCGATGAGATTGGCATGACAACGCATGAATCAAAATCTTATTATAGTTTGGCCAATGAAAGATGAACAAATATTTTTTTCAAAACGTTTAAATGGCAACAATTTTTTGCTGGTAGTTAATGTTTTATAGTTTTCAAAAACGTCTTGATTTCTTGATACTCAAACTTATACCATCATAAACTACTTACCGATAATTTTCAAGTGTATTAATTATTTTCAATACTGGCTTATTGTATAATTCATGATCACTAATTTTCAATAGGCAATAGTTTCAAATATGGGACGGAGTACCTGATGTTCACTGTAACTTTATATATGATGTTTTGATAGAGTCTGGCCTGGTGACAGGTAATTAATTGATTACCAAGAATACTGTCGCGATTGTTACTCATAAATTTCTATAACAATGAGATTTACTTTAACCCTTCTTTTTTGTGCGGTAATCCCCTCGGATACCTCCCCCGCCGGAGCCGGAAGGGGAGGTTATGTCGGACTCGAACTATGACTATGACTAAAATCGCACGCCGACTGAGGGTCGTGGTGCTAGGCCGGAGGTAAGGTTCTCGCACCCCGGCTGACCCAGTGCCATCACTTACGATCTGGCCCTCCTCGGGAGGGGGGACAACGGAGGAAAATTTGAAATGAATCAAGTGTGGCTCAATAGCTCAGTTGGAAGAGCATTCCCCCTGTAAGGGAAAGGTCGTGAGTTCAAGTCTCACTTGAGTGTTTTATTTTTTCCGATGTTTTTCGAACTTTAAAGTTAGCATCAAAAATGCTATAAAAATCAGTCAAATTATAATTTCTTCAATAAAATTTCAATCAACAAACCTTTCGGACAAAATTATTAATAATGATTAATTAATAATTAAAATTGACTGCACACCTAGTCATTGGACTAGACGCTTTGACTTATCACCTTGTGCTCTACCACTCCTCAGTTGACCGATATGATACTTAATCATATTCTGTCCTCCGTGGATATACTTAACTGTCCAACTGACGCATCACATTATTAATGAAATGAAAATCAACTAAACCGAATCCGCACTCTAGACTCACCAAAAGGCAATATATGTAGGTACCTATACTATTTTCATCCTACCAGTCTTGTCCCAATCTCAACTTAGTTGAGGTCGACTCTTTCTTTTTTCACATAATTAGTCAAAATTGTACAACAACAAGTCCCTGTATTAATCAAACAACCCGCCCCTGATTGCTCCCAGTGCAAAGGTACCCATCGCACTTACTGCGTTGCCACGCTGGATAGCTTAAGCCAGCCTTTGCACCAGGAACGACCCGGAACGAGAGTGACTGGTCGCGTCGATGAGCGTTTGTCCAATTTCTTTAAACAACATTTTACTTTCCTTGCTTTGTCTCTTTTTGTTTACTTTTCAGTGGATTTTTGTTCTAGAAGCTGGTTTAACTTTTTGGTAAAAATATACTTACTTTTTGCTTTTTTGTAAACGTACCTAACACTGATTTATCGAAAATAAAACCCATCAACCATGCCACTCATATGAGACAGTGACATATTAATTGAAATGAGAAATTTATCTTAAAATAGGAAATTTAATATAGATTGAAGCATATTTCAAAGGAAACAACTTAAGGAAATGCGAGACTACAATAGAAAACTCGGAAGGCTGAAAACTAGAAGACCATAATCTAACTGATCGTTGAAAATGCTGCACATTGATACTATCTTTCATAACCTACCTGTAACATCAATACCTCCAGTAACGTAAACGAGACAATCGTAAAGTGTGTCGTTAAGGAGTTACATTATCTACCAATGTGATCCAAATCTAGAGCAATCGGCATCTCTACAGCCAAAGTACGTCTCTCATAGGATTGAAATAATACCCTCTATAATTTAAACGAAACATTCATGCTGTACTAAGGAGTTCCTTGTATCTCTCATTGTATTCCAAGTCTAAACAATTCCAGCATGTACTTAGACACAGTCACAGTAATGTACTACTAGCACCTACCGTGTTACAAGATGGTCATAAATCTAAGAATACCGCTATCATTTCACATCTTCTATTTGATTTTATGGTGTTGCCTTATGAATCTTCAGCACCCAAGGTCCAATACCAATGAAATTAATATAAGACTTCCTTAAAGCTAAACACCTTGGCGTACCCCTTACAAAAATACAGGCGTGATGTTATAATGTGTAAAGGAAAAGACCTTGCAATAATATGCGATTGCAGTTATCGCAGCTGATTTCCTTTTATTCAAGAGTTCCGTGGTCTGTCTCTGAAACCCATCATCAGATCTACACGAAATTTAAATGAGATAATTTCTAAATAAAACTGTGTGGCATAAAAATAATTTAGAAAATCTGTCTACACCCGATGGTGACAAACATAAAAAAATAAACATCCGAATTAAGAACCTCCTCCCTTTTAGAAGTCTGTTAAAAATTCATATTTGATTTTCTGCTTTCTTCCTATTCTATGCACTGTATAATGAAACGAACGGTGTTCGATTATAGTGAGAACATTTAATCTTCTTTAATTTTAACGAAGAAGGCAGGTCAAACAAAAATAAGCCTCGACTCTCATAATCCATGGATCATTTTAGTCGACCAAGTAAACCCGAAATGAATCAATACCATTAGGTTTTATAATCCTATCTGAACCCTATCCGACAGAATAAGGTATTAGATAGGAATTTTAGGCTCGTAGATTTAATTAACTGGATGCCTTCGTTCTATAATATTTTATATGTTTTTAAAGGTAGCTGTTACAATTTTAAATAAAAACAAGAAAGTTAGTCCGCTGTAAATCGATATAAAGTATGATTAAGTGTTTTATGGGGAGGTGAAATCCTTAACATGGGACGAAATATTATGCCCGTTTAAAAGGCGTTTCGGACACGTACACGTCTCTATAGCGCGCTCTCCGCGTGGATTCGAAGCCCGGACCGTATTATTATTGTGTTTCATTCAAACAACTCATTCATAAAATTGCAACTCTTTCCAGAGCAACCGGAGAGCCCGTCGACACACTCCATCGCACGCACAAATCTGAACGCAAACTTTTACCTGTTCCTTTTAATCCGATATTCATATGTGAAAAATAACATTCGATTCATTATCTAGGCCGACGTCTTATGTGTCTTCAATCATCCAATGCAGCGTGAGCGAGCGCTGATTTCGCTGATGAAGTTGTTTCAGATTGTTCAGCGAGATTTATTGGTCCCTGTTACGGAATAAACATGTGCTAGTGCCACGGGTACTTGTCTATTAATAACTGGACCATTATTCTGCTTAATACCCTTGTGACGCGGTCGCAAACATTCCACTGTTACAGTAATGCTGAAATTAGATTGATGCAATAGGAACATTGTGCTGCTATGATTTGTACTTTTACAGTTGACTGACATACTAGCTAACTGTTTAGGTCTAATTATTTTCAGAGTCGTCTCAGGACAGCTAGGATGTGACATCACTAAGTTACTAAAAGTTTTTGTTCACTCTTTGTCATTGACTATAAAATTTAAGTATCGTCACGGTACAAAGCTTGAAGGTCCTAGTGTGTTCCTAAAAAAATCATGGCGAAAACTTTAACTGCATAATACTTGTCGGCTTCTTTTTACAGGTGTACTGGCTAGCTACGCACATGTCGTATCTATAAATTGAGCACTATTTTTTTTTCTTACTTGTGACTTGGATAGTAGCTTTGTTTCTGGAGTACCTATTTAAATTACTCCCTTATGCACTCGTTAACTTTGAGCCCAGAATAATTTATGTTTCACGATAGTTCGTCAAATCAGATAATTCTAATAATTCAGTGCACAATTGCACAACATGCAAATTACAATGCTCATGTACCTAATTCTGCTTTTGAATATGAAATGATGTAACCATGTACAAATATTAACTTATATTTACCAAAACCAGAACCAGTCTAGGTTCTAGTTTTGGAGTCATTTTGCCCAAAGGGCGTTGACGTTTTTATAGGCGTTGTAGTTGATACGTGGAAAGGTTTTTAGGCTCTGTATGTAATAATACAACAATAACCTTAGACATAAATTGTGAAAACAACTTAACCGGGGTAATCTTCAAAACTATCACTTTTAAATATATATTTCTACTTCAAACAATATTCCTGGAGGGCTAAGTAAAAGTGTATTATGTCAACATTTATTGGAATTTTTAAATATAAAAAGTAATATGCCGTAAATAGTATTCTCACACATTTTAGAAAGAATCAAAAATAAAATAGATTCTAATGATTGTTTTAATAACATTTACGGAATCGTTTGAATAATCGAGCTACTACGAGTATAATGTCAGATGTGTTTAGAAATGGAAGAGGGGTATGGAAATTTGAATTATCGGTTAATACAGACGCCATTAAAGCGGTGGCGATTCAAAACTTCCCGTGCTGTTCCCCACCGAGCCTTTATTGCGCTCTCTATCGTTACCCACTAATCGACAACTGTGTTACTAAAATAACTCAGTGCAAAATGACTTCCTAAACGATAACAATTTATTTAGATTCACACACATGTTTTATGGAGTTAAATTAGTACATTTGGTAGTTAATAATGATACATAGCTATATGTGTTAGAAGTATCTTATTACAACTATTTGTACACTTATTTTGTAGAGCTCTCTTATTGTCACACAAAGCATGTACAATATGTACATTTTGACGTATTTTAATGAAAACTGTTACTCATGACTATATCGTAAACAATTTATTATTATAGTTAACGTAGGCCTGCTGATATTATAAACTAAACTACAGGTACTTCTTCCTCATCCTAGCGTTAATCTCAGTCGCATCTGAAGCTGGGGACCTCAGAGTATACTAATATAGTCTAAAATCAAGATAAAAGGTGGTACTGTCAACAAAACATTATGTGGTGGTGGTCAAAAATGTGTCAGAATCACAAAGAAAAATTATGATGAATAATAAATTCCTTCCTTTCTTCCTTTTAGCATTGATCCCAATCGTATGCGAAGGTTTCAGCATGGAGTCTGGGGACCGATTTACCAGTCTAACTGCAGATTTGGCTATATTTCAATATTTTTTGCGCGATTTCCATCTGACCTCCACAACCGATAGACGATATCGAAACATTGCATTGCATATACCAGTTGTTGGACTTTTGAGGGCACTAACTACACATAGAGACTGCCATGTATGTTTGTATGGCAAACGGACTGACGAAGGCTTAAGGTGCTCTCCGAGGCACTACCAGACCAATGCAAATACCCATATTCATGCATAATGGTAACATATATATAATAGCTAGCTATTTAGAAATGGTGTGAAGGTGGCTTATTCCCGTGGGGCTGGCTGTGAAGGTGTATTATTAATGTGTCCTTAAAAATCAACCCCTTTTCTGTCCATAGTCAAAATACCTATGTACCTAATATAGATTATTATTGATGCCAATGACAGAGGTACCGTAAGAAGGCTATGTGTGAACATGCTGTGAACAAAGTAATTAAACCGGTGGGCATGATTCAATTTTGTGGTTTAATAAGTAACTGTACTATTTTATCTCTTCACTCTGTTTTATGAACAACTAGCTCCACCCGCGTGGATGTCGGTTCCCGGCAATTATTCGATTTTTTCTCACCTTTTAAACCTTCCCTAGACCTCCACGAACATTTCAAGACCAAGATAAGATAAATCCGTTCAGCCGTTCTCGAGTTTTAGCGAGACTAACGAACAGCAATTGATTTTTATAATATATAGATATAATAAAGTGCTTCATGAGTAGACTTTAAAAATTAGAACGAACGTACTCATATCGGGTTTTGGTGAACTGAAAACCAGGATAATTCATCCCATGTAGGTATAATCAATCTATAAATCGCACAAAAATCATCCTTATTCTAATTTTTTTTTGAGAAAATTTTAGACATTACATATTTGGCAACCTGTATGTCTTTGGAACACATTACCGCACATCATTCGCAGTATACGAAAAATTAACTATAACCACCATCATTAAGATCAGACTTACAGCCTATAGAGGCAGTACCTTTGCCGGGAAAACAAAATACCTAGCAGCTCCCAGCAGCTTTAGAAAAATGCAACCTCCGTCCTCCCGATAAATGCGCACTAACCTAACAGCACCGCGTTCTTGGTCCATAAAACAAGTGATACCTACCATCATCAGACTCTTCAAAACTATCCTGATAATGGTGGTTTTAAAGAGCTTTTCCCCCTCACGGATCATAAATACAGCTATTGTTATAGTTTTGTATAATAGTTCGAGACTTGTCGCCTTAAACTTTGGAACACTTACTTTTGTCGACGTTGCAGCACTCTTGGTCACAACTTGACTGACCTGCGAGCGTCGAGAGTACATTTCGATTAGAACAAGCTAGCTGGACAAAAGTCATTGTCGAATTTACAGTTATTTATTACCTGAGCCCCTAGCCAGATACTCCAGTATACCATGTACTTCAGCCGCACCTTCTTAAAATACATAGATTTAAAAAAATAATGTTAGTTATTGACGATTTTCTGAATGCTTTGGACTAGAAATTAATTGTAGCCTCTTGTACCTGGGCTAGGAATAGTATATATTTGAGCCATAATATATGTTTATAATGATGTATAGATGGATAATAAATAATAATTCCACATAAAATTATGATACCTATATTTTTATTTATCGATGTTTTAACTTAATCGATATTTTAAAGTTTTATGCAATCACTACTTCTTCATAACCAAGCCATTCGAAGCAATATACCCCAGTAAATCATTTTGTCTAGCTAGCTTGTTCTAATCGAAACACTGTGGAGAGGTGTGCAAGAAATATTTTCTATGCGACTACCCTCCATTACTTTCACAATTAATGTGAGGCTGGCGACACACCACACTCACTACATCAGCTTAAGACAGCACTGTGTTCTTGGATTTTAGTATTCACTCACTGGAATCCATGTCCTGGATAGTTTGAATACATCTTCCATCTTGAAAGTTTAATAAATTGGCAGTAGCAGAACATCTTGAGTTGGATTCTCTTCTCTGTCTATCTCTCACTGGATTGAGCTTCATCAACCTAAAGTCCTCTCCACTAATCGCCACATATTATTCACGGATAGTGCGTGTAGCTATTGAGATTAAAAAAATGTGCACTGCTCTTTGATTGTAATGATGACGTAAAGAGACACGGTGCTGTAATATAGCCGCGATTGTGTGTCTGTGTCACACGTATAACGCAGTCTCGCGATCGCGGACGGTTCAGAGGCGACGAGGTGTGAACTAACGATATGTGAGCACCTCATGCGTCGCACACACACGCCCGTGGGCGAGACAACGCCAGCAACGACAGTAATAATTGTCATACATGTGTATTTTAAGTTCACAATGTTGGTAATAAAGTTTCACGACTCTCTATGGCGCTGCTGATTAGGACCACTAACGAAAGATCTGTGGCCGCGACGCGCTACATCGCTCGTTTATTCATGTATTACAGTTGTCTTGTGGTTATTTTCACGCAGTATTTTTGATGTTTATGCCTATCCTTAAAGTAAAATAATGTCACAAGACTGACGACTAAAGAACAATTTTCACGTTGTGAAAGCAATTTACGTTTTTAAACGAATTAGGTATGCCGTCGACGTCAGAGTTTCTAGATATTACATTCAGATATTTTATGTGTAAATAAGAACGTGTACGTAGGTATTTACATGTATTTTGTAATAGATGTGTCTTTAAAAATATCGCTATAGGTATATTTTAATATTATATATATTTTATTAAGAACGTAACTCAAGCAACTGCAGCGTAGCTACTTTTAGCGTAGTTAGAATAAAACGTTTTATTTAAAGATCAGTGCGGGGCACATGAGGTTCCCTTTAGGAAGTTGCACATAATTTCATGTGGTCATCCATAAGGATTGCTGTATATCTCCTTATTAATAGCGACATAACTCGCCAACACGGTATTTTCATTGCAGTGTTTGAACGCGAAAAAGTTTTATTACCATTAAAATGTCGTAATATATTATCTCTGGGTTCCTTCTGACTGACTATAAGTTTATACAGCCGAATTAAACTCTGTTCCAAAGTCCTAAAGATTCAATTTCAGAAGGACGTGAATACCCGTTGATATTCACTAAATGGATGGAGTATTCTTTCATCGCACGCACACATACATTGCTGAATCCGGTTGCGCTCGCGCTTAGTATGAGAAACACTATCACAATTCGTCGCGGCCGTAACTAGAGACTACAAATTTACTAACCGCGCGAACAGAGCGCACTGGCTACATTTCGGAGAAATTAATTTAACTTTCTGAGAAGTGAACGTTTCATTCACCTATCTGATTAGGGCGAGACGAGTGAATGCGTGCGGAGGATCGCTTCGGCCCGATTCGGGAGTCTTATGATAAGATGTTGGGTTTTTGGAAGGATCCGGGGCTCATCAATAAGATATTTGATCCTACTTTTAAGTGGTTTGTTTTATTTGTTCAATTTATTAACAATATTAAGCAAATTCATTTAAAATTGCTTTTATCATGTATCTCTTTGTTAATAATAACAAGAACTTTAAAGAAGAATCCGATATTGTAAATAATTTTCTTAGGTTGGTCACTTACTGGACTGGTGCAAAGGCAATTCGCACACAAACATACTTAAATTTCTTGAAGTAGTTTTGCTAAATAATAATATAATATTATAATACGTATTGCCTAGAAGCTAATTAGTAAAAACTGCGACGAGATATTATGTTTCACAAATGTAAAAAGCATGCTTGCATATCATTAAACATTGGCTCATTATCAAGAACAATAGCTCACCAGAGGAACATTTACTTAATCATGGCTTTTTATTAGGTACGCATTATTAAAGTCGAAACGGGTACCACACGTTAAATTACGATTCCGTACAAAAAGGGGTCAGTAAGCGGTCGAATGCAAACTGCAAAAATGACGAAGATTGTTCATGGCTCATTATGAAGTTAAATGAATGGTGTTGGTTTTATTCTTCAGTTTACGTGTCCCGAGGTTGTGCACGCGTGTTCGCCGTATGTGACCACAAGCCAGTGAAGTAGGCATCCATAGCTTAGTTCACTTACGCCTCCACGCCTCGCCTCTTAAATCACCCTTCAATTACGAAGGTAAGCATACACTAGTGCTTTTATTTATTCTGTGCTAGTAGGCACAATGCGACATACAATGCAAATATAAAATACCTAATAATCTTTGATACAAAATGGTATAACTAACTTTTAGGCTTTAAAAAATCTGACTCAAAGCTCAAGTCGAATCTCAATGTTAATCTTAACTAGGTATAGGTAAATGTAAATTGGTGTCAAGTGCGCGTCGTACCACCCTCTTCAAGTTGTTAATATAGTTGGGTACTCTTCCCAAGGCTTAATCCCGACTGCACTTCGTTCAAAAAAATAAATTAATCTAGAACTCTACACTTGCAACGCCTAGCCTGTGTAAAAATAATTTCACTGTCGGTTCCAGCTTTTTAAGAAGAAAAATTAAGTAATTAGCTACGTCGAAGTCGATAACATACTTCAATAGTGTTGTAACTTATATCATAACATATTTTTGTGGACTTGTGTTGCGCGGCGGTAGAACATTCGACTGTTTAGCTAGATTCGTGGCTTCGATTACCATTTGAAATAGATATTTGTATGCAGGAATACGTATATTTACATCAGTCTGGATTATTCTGAATAGGTATTCAGAATAATCCAGACTACTAGACAGACAGAATAGTAGGTACTATAATAAGTAATTTAAGTACTTACATGGTTACAAAAAAACATGTGCGTTATTTTTTTTATCCTCGGTAATTTTTTGTGTTTAATGGTGTCAAACATATTTATTTAAGACTTAAACTTAAATTTTTCTTTTCTATCATCCGGATAGGATGGACACAACTGCGGATGTTAAAATGTAAAGTTACCTTCATAGCTAAATAAATCTATGAATGTTTTAAGACCCCGGTATCTGCCGGGTATATAGGGTTTGTGTATAAGACAAAATGAGAGGGATAGGAGTGATGACTTGCACCTTATGAGTGGCATCTCTACAACCAAGCGAATCTCGAAGTACCTACGATGATGATTAAGCTTGTTCAACGTGTGCTATTGCGTGTTAGCGATTGTTAATTAAGTAACAAGTGAACGCAAAACAAATAAAAACTTTATACATATAGTCTACAGTTCTAACAAAATGTTCTACAATGTATTGTTAAAAAACAAGTGGGACTGGGCAAACGTTTCTTCTGCAAACATTTTATTAGTGAAAGTAAAATGATGCTACTCGAGGTTTAGCGAGTCTGAGGCACTCTGAGGTCTTAAAACGTACGATACAACGCAGTATAAACGTTTACAGCCCATTCTTGTACTTAATTGCTATTTAAATAAAAACGTACCATGAAAGCAATGGGACCATGCTGCTATTAAAGAAAAAAACTTTGAATTCTTATTAAGTAAGCTTATTTAAAGGCAGCATTTACGACGGTCTCATATTAAGAAATGAAAAAAATAGTGAATAATAACTGCAGGGCGTTGAGGAATTGAGTGTTTAAATCGTGGAATGTAATGGTGCGCTGTTTGGCGAGGTTTACGTTCCGAAACTGAGAAATAATGAGGATAATCCCCTCCCTGTCGAGGGAATGTGTCCCTCTTATCACGGAGATAGCAAAAGTAGATCGCATACGGCACGCACTCGGCCACTGACCGAATCATTCCGTATTATCTTTATTAATACAGAGTTCTGCGTAGGTAAATAGACTTCACCATTTTAATTAAGGCTCGCAAAACTAACGGAATTGGTAGATAAGTTTTACCATACAGATATGAATATAAGTGAGAAATTTAATAAACTGTTATCACATCCAAATAAGGGTTACAGGGAATCTAATAATTTGTTAATGAATCAGTGGCATCAGTGCCACTTGAGAGATAAAGATTTATTTTAAAATAATAATAATAGTAGAGATTAGAGGTATAATATACCTACTCAGGTACGTGCTGGAGAGAGTGAATTGGAGTAATTCAGACAGTTTGTCACATAAATATTAGTATCTACATAATAGTAGAAATATATTGACGTTAGGCGAAAATTGTTTAAAAAGGAAATTTATCAAACCCTCATGGACGTCACTACTTATAGACTAATAAGGGAGGAAAATAAATCCCAAAGGGGTGGTCAGAGGTGTATTAATACCAACCTTTCGCCAACTATAAATTGGTGGTGAGCCTATTGCTGTCAATAGCGTCAGACAGAAATCAATAAAAACATAGAAGCAGTAGCATATTTCTCAATGCATTTCATTATGTGAAACTAATCTAACCTAAAACATTTTTGTAAAACAATAATAAAAATTTAAGATTGTTACCATTTAATAAATCCTCAGTAGATTTTTAATCTACATTAATGTTGTTAAGTACGCTAGAAGTTAAAACAAAACGTACATTAACATAAAAACCCGTTTCAACAGGTTTAGCCGTTTCTAAGGTGTATTTTTTGTATTGCTTGACCAAATGATACTTATTTACGGTAACTCTATAATTTCAAAGTATTGCAACGATATTACTGATTTGAAAGTTTTTGTTATTTTATATCATTCTATCATTTTGGTTATGCAAGGTTACCAAGCCCTTTTAAGATAACATTTGGAGTGGTTATTATTTTTGTTATTGTACCTACTTACATAATTATTTTCTTCTTCCGTCGTACTCGTAGATGTCTTTTCTATGAAAACTAATAATCTTATATTTTGACTAGCTTTTGCCCGCGACTCCGCTCGCGTGGATGTCGGTTCCCGGCAATTATTCGAATTTTTCTCAACGTACAAACTTTCCCTGGACTTCCACAAATAATTCAAGACCAAAATTAGCCAAATCGGTTCGTGCGTTCTGGAGTTATAGCGTCAGGAAGGAAAACCCGACTTATTTTTATATAGTAGATTTATGAAAAAAATTCTTCAACAAAAATGATGTAGAACTTACTAAGTTATTTGTATTTTTATGGTCTTTGCTTGATGGTTTATAGAAGAAATAAACAAAAGAATAAAATATGTTTTTTTATTATAATCTGAGGAATAAAAATAAATAAATATTCATCTATGTGTATTAATCTGGGAACGGACTTTAATCGTCACATCATCACTAGTTATTGTAGTGTTTTAGTGTATTTTTTCTGCCATAGGTACCGAAGTATATCTAAGTACTTAGCTACTTATACAATTTGTATATTAAGACGGGTGGTTCATTTTATAATCGTTTATAATTCTTTAAGCATGTTTATTTAAAAATATTATTTTTTATTATTATTTTACAATATTCACTTTTATTACAATTACAATAAGTACAACAAGTACAATATAAATTAGGTACCTACTATTTTTATGATTTAATTTGCTGAACGCACTAGTAAGATGTGGAGCTATAACTATGAAGTAAGTTAGGTAGGTAGGTATACATATTGATTGTATACTTTTTATCGATATACGGAATAAAATCTTCTATAAAAAAAGGGTAAAAATTTAATGAGCGAGGTTTTACATTAATAGTAAAGTCTATTCATGTAAAATCTCTAACGGGTTACCAGTAAATAACACGCACAATTAATTCTGCTTAGTTTGGGATACGTTTTATTGGGTATAAATATCATATTATATAGTAAGACCTAGATATATTTATGTGTGTGAGAGTCAAAATTGTGATCAGTGGCCCCCGGGCTACAAACGGTAAGTTTTGGATGCAACTGGGATTATCACTCGGATGAAGAAGAAGGCGTTCGGGTAGGTACCTACTACAGAAGGCTTAAATGTATATTAAAGCATCTGAGATAAAGTTTTTAAGATAGGAGAATCATAAGCACCAACTAAAAACTAATCACCAATAACCTAGGTAAATTCTAATTAATGAACAAACACTTGTAGAACGTCATGTTTCAAGTGTTTAATCAAATAAATTTGTACCCAATTGTAGTTGTTTTTACACTATTGGAAGAGGTAGTCAATAATATTTTGACTTCTTCAGGTGTTTACTTTCTTTTGAACACAAAGTAGGTACCTAGGTACACTTCATTACATTTGTATCAAGTTAATCGATTTACTTAGCTATCAATTATTTACGCTTCGTTCTATCGACAGTACGTTACATAGGTACTTTACAAATTACACAAACTTATGACCATTGTATTACCAGGTGAGAACGTATTTTTTATGTGTTTACTAAGTTCAACCCTAGTTGAGTTACTGTGAAAATGTTTAGGTAGGTATCAAGAATTTGAACTACCCAGGTAGATAATTTTTATCACTTTAGTTTCGTTAATTTTCAAGCAACTTATATTCTCTTTAGATGATTAGATTATAACTTTATTCTATCCAACCCGTTTCAGTTGTTAAATTAGATAATATGACTGTCGTCGCACAAGTCATTCTGACAGGCAACAAAAATGTAAATAAATATTTTTTTTGAGGCATGTGACCACGTGAGCATATCACTTTACATATCCATTATTAATGGCGTAGGAATATATTACATTTGTAAATTACTATCCAAAATATTGTATATACATCGCAATGCATATTTATTGGATCCAATAAAAAATTAAATGTTAAAAAATATATATTTTATAGTTTAAAAAAATTGTAGCTTACCTGATTGGGGGGAGATCCTCTGAAGGCGAACTGGGACGTCATTTTTCACTGTGTAACTCGCCAGTTAACTTATAAATATCACGGTTAGCGTTATGTCTGTGTCACTGTTCGCACACACTTCACAGTTGCATGTCACTACTTAGGACGCGGGCTGAAGTAGTCGGCGGTGCATCCCCGGGGCGAGCGAGATTCAGTGAATTGGTTCGGGATGCACAGGGCAGTGGCAAGTCGCGATTGTCGCGAGCGACGATGCGAATATCGATTGCGGTGTTGTCGGGATAGAGCGGAGCGTCACAGGAGCGGAGCGAGCCGCGTGGTGCAGCGGGCGCGTGGTCGCGCGCGCGGCGGCAGTGGGTAATGCGGTAGCTGCCCGCCAGGTGATAGTAATTGGCGCCGCCGTCCCGCTCTTGCGTCGTCCGTCCCTCTCGGCGCGCACACGCACACTCGTCGCTGTGTGTGTGATGCTTGCACACCGCTCCTTCTTTTCACGCTCGCGTCGCCGTTTGACCCCGCGCCACCGTCGACGCTCTCGATTTTTGCGGTGCGGTGGGTGGCGCCCGCCACAGGGGCGGCTCGGCACGGTGGGGGCCGTCAGAGGTGGGGATAAATGCACTCCTTTCTTTTTTAAAGCTTCTCTTTCTTTTCTCATATTTTTTATGTTAGTATTGGTACAAAGCGGTCTCTTTTATTTTATTTTATACATACTTATATTATATATATGTATGTTGTGATAATTACCAGTGACGAGGCGCACAACGAGTGAGTTTGCCAAAGCATGGACTTAATGATAGCTTTAAATTTGATTAAAGGTAAACACGATATTTGCAATTTTTATTTTCCTTACATACGAAACATCACAGTCACTACAGAAGCTACTTAGGTTGTGCAAAGTAGATGCTTTGGCCTGTTGAGTACTAGTCTACAGCTACATTACATGCCCGGTGTGATTAGCACTGACAGTATTAAACGGTCTTTGTAATGTGTTTTACTGTGTACGTACCTACCCAAGTTTGTACTTCTACTTCAGCTACTGGAATGAGGAGGTCAAGTACCTACCTACGTAACTATTTTAAGACAATTAATTAATTAGGTACCTACACATGTTTTAAACAAACGCCAGGTATAAAATTATACTCAGGTTTCATCATCATAAGTTAATTCGTAGTTAGTTAGTTAGTTAGATACTTACCTATTTACCTAGTTTATTCTTAATTTGACAGGTAACATAATATTTAAGTCTTCTTAAATAGACGGTTTTAATTGTATGAAAGTGTAAGTTTTTCTAAAACACGACCCTTAATGTGTAATTGTTAGGTAGGAGTTAAATTATGCTTCTTTTAATCTCAACATACTTACTTTGTAAAACTTAATAAGTGAGTATGGAATGTAACAAACAGTTTTACAATCTTATTTTTATTGTTGATTACACACCAACTTTACTGACATTAAGTAGACCAGTATGCAATTTAATTTTTAGTAAAATATTAATTCCAAATTTTAAAACCGATGTTTACCCGGTTATTTTACGGAGATCAATAGAAATTTTATGTATCTACAATTAAACTATGACAAAAACGCAACAAAGTATTGAAATAAAAAGCGCAACGTCCACGATCGATCTGTTCCCCTCTTCTTTCTTATCGCGCGAATATTTCACACTGAACGCATACCGACCAAAAAACCCACACAGATATAAAATATTCAAACGGTATAACATAAAATAAATTATCTTAGGTGAGTGTGAGATTGTGTGCGTGCCCCCTCCTCTGGGCGGGCCGCCGGCGAGCGACCAATTGGGTCGAGCGGCGCGCGACGCTAGGCCAAAGTCACTCATCGCGGCGCTCTCGCCGTCGCCGCACGCTCCGCTGTTATTCCATTCGCTCATCGGCCATAACTAAGCCATGACCTTAATCCTTTGACTCATTACATTATACATACATACTCATACAGCTCACTGACACCGCAATGTAGGTACTTGCTCAACTTTACTTACATTCTTACAAAATATTGTTCAATGGAAACTCTTGCAAGTTCGTACCGCATTCGCAAGGTATTCGATCAACAAAAAGTTAATTTTATCATACCCACAACCTTATAGTTTTATTACAATATCTAAATCATTTGGATTCGCCTGCTTTTAGGTAATTATAACTGTATTTATAGTACCTATTATTATGATTTAATCTTAGAAGAATTTCATTAAATAAATAATGCAACATTGAAATCTATTAGCTATAGAATATCCTAGATATAGAGCCCGGTGGTTGTCCGCATCGAGAGTTACTGTAGCATTCCTAATAAAGTGATAGTCCTTAATCATGGCCTTCCTTTTGCAAGTTTGTAGGAAACTTTTTAAAGTTTTGTGAACTAGGTAGAGTAGGTAGAATACTTAGTTGACTATACCACAGTAGGTCAGTTTAACATTCTCATAATACTTACAGGAGTAGTAAGGTCGGTACAATGAGCTAAATAACAAAATAGGTCTTAGTTATAGGTGCAAATATTTGTATGCATGAATATAAGTATTTGCATTGATCTGGGTGTTCTATGTGTACTTAATATCTTTATACCTATTTACAAAATAAAAAAAAAATATCTAAGTATGTTTATCCGCAATCTAGATTCCATATTCCATAAAAGCTAGATAAGTTTATCATGGGTCTAGATAGCGTTGTGTAGAATCGTGTAGAATATGTATTTATTTATTGACAGCTTCTGTGGCGTGGCGGTAGTGAACGTGGCCGCTGCGCAGGAGGCGCGGGTTCGATCCCCGCTCAGTGTAAATGTTTGTATGCATGAATATGGGTATTTGCATTGGTCTGGGTGTTTTCTATGTATAATATGTATGTATTTACAAAAAATAAATGTATCTAAGTATGTTTATCCGCATTTTAGATTCCATAACACAAGCTAGTTAAGCTATGCTTACCACGGGTCTAGATAGCGTTGAGTAGAATGTTGTAGAATATTTATTAATTTATTATTTATTTAATTTGTATATTTCTAAACTTCATTTTTTGCGTGATTTTATAGGCTTGATTGTTGTAGAAATTTCTTAGACATCTCAAGTCACCTCTTTGTCAAATATTAAGTTTTCATAATACAATATTAGTGTCCCTGAAGTTTATTGTTGAAAGATTTCAGCGTTTCAATTTATATGTATTGTTATGAAAGCAGTCCAAAGGTAATGTAATCACGTTCATATGTTATGTAGATATATTCACACTGTTGGCTTGGTCAAAAAGAAATGCCCGACATTGCTCGTATACATAAACACCTAGCTAGCTACATGTATCGTCAATATGTAAGACTTATGAGTAGGTATTTCCAGTTCAAGCCCTGGCGACATAAGATTGTTTTCAAAATATGACATAGAAATTTAATGGATATTATGTTAAGCAGTAGGTCCCGTCTGACCAGCGTGGAAACAGTAGACTAAAACTTCCCAACATTGGGAGAGGCTTAGTTCCAGCAGTGAAAGGTGATGGACTAATTGATTGTTTGATTGTTTTTAAGTAAGTACATAAGCTTTTGCTATTTATACTTATTTGAGGTATGTGTAACCAAATAAATCTCTGACAGATAATTATTATGACATATGTACTGAACAGTACTATCTAGACCCTAGAGTACTCATCTAAGTACAGCCATGGTATTTACTTGTTACGGACTCTAGAATGCAAATAAATAACGTAAGAAAGACTAATATATATGGATGGCATATTGTGAAGGCTCAGTCTTGGGAAAGATCTGTCAGGGGAACCCTGTGTTGAAGCGACTCGGCATTTGGTTGTTCTTGCCCATTATCTTGAGGTTTCTGGTACTCGAGTGTAAAATCTCTTTACAGTTGAAACTTTCTGTTCGTGGTGGGAATTGGGTATTCTAATAGGTCATTTAAATTCCATATCCACACATTCCACCAAGTTCTCTATCACTTTGGACTTATTGATTGTCTGTACCCATGTGCCCTGTGCTATGTTAGCCAGTAGTGTATCAAGTCATTTGTTTTGTAGCTCATAGAAATCCAAGACAACCATCCCGTGTAAGGTATATACCTTGGCTGAACTCCCGTGTAAGGTGTTAGGTATATACCTTACACGGGATCCCTTACGATACGATACCTTACGATATCGATAAAGATCCATGTCCACATAATTTGTTTGCAGAGTATCTAATTTGTGAAATTGTAATATATGTCGGGAAGCACTGGATGGAGTTCCTCGGGAGGATTTTACTGTAGAATGGAGAGAGGATGAGTAATGGGTCTTGGCAAGTCTCTGCAAGGTCTGGGCAAGAACACCCAATAATGCTTGCATTCACCTACAACGCGAATAATAGAGTCCACTATGAAGTTGAGCTAGCTAAATTTACAATTTAAACCCTTGATTGCAACTTGTCACCCCACTGAGTATCTCAATAGGTACTCACTTGATGCAATCCATTGTATAAGATATCCGCGGATACGAATAATATGTATTTGAAGTCCGTCCGCGGGTACGAATCTTCGCTACTCTTTGCACGTGACCTTGAAACAAATAGTTGTTGACGCCACTCAACTGCATGTCTTACGTGAAAGGATATGTTCGACTGACATTGTGCTGGCCTCTTTATAATATTTTTTTTATATCCCACAACATTCTACACAACGCTATCTAGACCCATGGTAAGCTTTTATAGCTTGTGTTATGGAATCTAGAATGCGAATAAATATACTTATATACTTTTTTTTGTAAATACATACATATTATACATAGAAACACCCAGACCAATGCAAATAGCTATATTCATGCATACAAATATTTGCACTGAGCGGGAATCGAACCCGCACCTCCTGCGTGGCAGTCGCGTGCACTACCGCCACACCACAGAGGCTGTCAAATTTAATTTTAGGAAGTAAATAAAATTAATAATCAATGGTTCTATAAAAACAAGCTTTTAATAAAAAATAGTGCTGAACTAAAACAACAATTATAATAGTTTTAGGCAATGGTTGAAATTGAGAATGATTTGAATAGCTTATATCGTTCAAGCTCTTTCTCTATTATTATCATTTTCAACCCTTGCCAGTACCTACAACTCTTTAAGCTTTCCAAATTGTTTAGTCTCGGAAACGGTGGCTGATAGGAAAAAAGCATTTAACATTTTTTATGTATAATTATCTGATATTTAATTTTGTCTTAGATATTTTCGTCAGAGGTAAACGTCTCGGCCTCTACGATGGCCTGCCTCGACATCTACCACGCCAAGCACTCTCCAACACAGTGTGTAGCCCCCAAATCATCGCTCGCAACCCAGCGATGGCTACAGACGTAGGCTCCTTCCTGATCTGAAACAGGCGATCCCCGAAACAACCTTTCCCGGAAATCAACTACGTCAGCTGGTAGCCAGGGCAAGACCTATGTTTCTTCTGTAGTCAGTCCTCTACGATATGTCTTACCAGCTCTACTACAGCGTGCCCTGTACTTAGTCAACCAAGTTGTTTTCTCCCACCCCACCATGATGTTGCGGCTCCGCCAGCCGCGGATTCACATCCTCGTTCTCTCAAGGCTCAGGTTCTCATCTCTTGCACTTGTACCCTCCTTCACTGCCGATAGGTATATGGTGGAAAACCTATATACCCTTACAAATACATTATACACAGATTCACAGGCAAATACGCGCACTAAAATATAAGCGAAAGTATTCCTAGAATTTACCCAAATCTTCCAGGTGATTTCCTGAAAAGTAAATAATTGTTAGCTGTGCCCTCCACCTGTAGGTACTACCGATGATCTTTGAAGAGCAACAGAAAACGCTGTTGCTGTGGCGAATCCCTGGCCCAACAAAATTAAAAAAAACCAGTCACTAAATGCCAGATCCAGCCATTAACTTGCAGAAGAAGAAGAAGGCGAGATTTACGACACGAGATATTGTTCTAAACTGAACTAAAACGAGTCTTAGCTTCGTCTTATAACATCTATCTGCCAATGAATTCTTACCCTGCAAGCAATTGAAGCTAATGTGATGTAGCCCTAACTTGGTCACTCAATGTTCTTGTTTCCGCCCTTGGTTTCTACTTACAATTAAGGTGTCCAAAATTTTTGATCGGGCTCTATTTCCTATAACCGGAAACTTCTGTGATTTAGTATAAGAGGGATAAAGCCCTGCCACAAATTTGATCACAGATCAAAAGTGTGAATGATTTTGACGTATTCACACCGGGACATATCGAAGCGGTGGTGAGATATCCAGAGGTATACTAGCTAAGTATTTACCGGCAATAAGCCCCTCTGCGCGTCTCTCCCCGCCCCGCTCAAACAACGGTACACCCGCGGACTCTCGATCTACTCATTTCGTATGCAATTTTATTCATTATTTGTAATCTACTTCAATCGAATAGGGTCTCAGTATAAATCACTTTTAGGATTTGCTCGATAGGACGTATGTAGATTGACGCTTTTAGTGTGATATTTAAATGCGATGTGTCTTTGTGCCAGTACAGACGCGCTAATAAAGTCAGCCTTCCATGAACTTGATATGTATGAGACGCTTCACGTCAGAAACTCATTTGACTAAAACAAATAACCCTCACTTTCTTTTTATTTCTTATGCGCACGCCTTTTAAGGTGTCGATGCGTCTTCACATTTTATTTCAATTTCGTGTTGAAGCTATAGAGCAGGTATAGGTGATATACTATAAGCGGATGACTATGTAACCCAAACATCACACGTGAATTCGCTGTATCCCGCTGTATGATGAAAGGCCCGGCGCCGACAGCTTCAAAAATTTAACGCTTAGCATTCCGAATTTCTATTCCATGAGAAACTAATGGAGAAAAATTTACATGGTGTAAAGTTTTCATGATTATCACATCTTACTCTCGGCTGCATTCAGAGTCTATAACTTTGTAACAAATGTTGTTTATACTACTCCTACCCTTTTTCTTTCCGAGAAATGATAGTAGTTACCCGCAAGTCAGCACCAGAGCCTGAGATTGGCTTAAATCCCGAAGATAATTGTGTTGCTCTATACACAGACAGTAACCCTTGCCTAATTGTATTATGTCACCAAATTAAACACCTTGGAAAATTTGTTTAGGATTCTTGTAAGAATTAATTACTGAGTGAAGCCGGGTTTCAGCCTTCTAGACAAGATATAAATATGTGTGAAATTAAATATTCACCAATATATAAATGAATAAGTAATACTACTTTCTTTGTCTTAAGACTAAGTAATTACGCTTCGGTTTCAGGATATTGTAAATTTTAACAGGTAATCTTGTTGAGGTAGGAACTATATTCGATAAAAAACAGTTATCAGGGTCTTAATATATATCCGGGGCCAGTTTCCGAAACAGTGGAAAACGGGGGAACTGGTTCTCATCCGTAAGGCAGAGCGGCCGGCGGCCACCATCCTCTTACCGGCCTATTAGTGTTGCTTGACGAGGCGTGCAACAGGGACGGGGACTGGACCTGGCGGATGGCCAGTATGGCTACCGACGGAGGCGCTCCATGAAACATTGTTTTCATGAAGTTTAGTGCTCCTCTACCTTCGCCGCATAGTCAGTGTGTGTGTGGTGGGCCGTCATCTACCCAACCGTGACTGGCCTCGGTCAGCTGGGGATGTCGTGCGGTATTTTGCAGATATCGATCCTGGGGCCGATAGCCGACACCATGTGCTGCTTTCACATATATTCGATAAAATCGGTCCAACTTGACTATTTGCTCGATAGCACAGGAGTTAAGGACGCTAGGACCTAGTGCAGCTATTATCGACCTTATTGACATGACATAGTATAGAGATTTTTTCTTATATTCGTGATCAGCGTTATCTATTAACGCGACAAGACATGTATTTAAGAAAATGTCATTACGGTCGATAGTCTCTTGCAGTTGTTGTTGTTGTTTTGGTCATTATGTAAAGTTGTAGTTGGTTCGAGACCCACATGACATTTTGTGGTAGTCTGTGGCCGGACCGGACGAAAAATAAAAGAAGTAAGAAGAAAGGGTATCTGTCATATTCAATAATACGATATTGAGCCAACACAGTGGTGTCAGCTCCGATAATCGATATCAAACCGGACAATGTGAAAGACAGATACATATTTATATAGTTTACTTCCTCCGATATCGGATCAGCATCCGACACCAATATCGGATCGGATATTGTGAAAACATTCTTATGCGGAATGATACGCTAGTGACGGCGTTTGCCCCAGTAGTCGTGGAACGAATCCAACGGCTGGGTTTTGAGGGGACTCTGCACAAAACCGATGCCATGTTCTTTCATGTTCGCGCCACCTTCGGTATCCACCCTCAAAGTGTGAGGCACTCCCATTGGCATCTGCTCCTGTTTGAAAGCCGTCTGGCCCCCAAACTAAAAGGTGCAACTGGCGCTCTGGTAGGGCTACCGCCCACTTTGAAGGGGCCAGAATGATATTTCCTGCTGGAGACTGCTACAACCACAGCGGACGATGGCCTTCAGAGTCATAAGGTGGTAAGATAAGATAAGAGAAATCTTTACTGTACACTAATAAATTACAGTACATGTATGGACAATATATAAAATCTGTACATTATGTAAAAATGGAGGCCTTATCGCTACCGTACCGTACGAGCTCCTACGAGGAAGCGAGTCTCATTGCTGGAACCCAACCATGAAACCTGGAGCTGAGAGTCCTTTCGGTGCAATATCGGCACCGAAAGGTGGCACGAGATCGGGGACGGGAATCCGAACCTAGTGAAATCTAGGCCATGAGTTTCCAGCTGCACCGGGACATAGTGGAGGAGTAGAAGCTAGGACTTGTGCAACCACGCGCAGCGCACCATTGTAGCGGTGGTAAGACCCCGAGTGGGAGACACCGAGGCTGGTCCGTGTGGCAGCTCTGGGGGTGGGAGTACTCTCACTCATCATGTTGCTCACAGGGATTGTGCAGAATGCGAGCGCGTGGGCTGCCATCGCCTCGCCTCCCTCTGCGAGCAAATAATAGTCGAGAAGGAGGCGGGGCCGGAGGAGTCTTAGTCTTCTGTCCCGAATAATCCGCAATACACGTAGGCGACTCTGACATCGGAGATCGTTAAACAACCTCCATTCTCCATGAACGTCTGGGATTTCTGGGTTTGAGTCTAGCAAAATAACCCCTGTTAGCTCCGAAGAAAAAGGTTCACACGATGACAGGAAAAGGGAAATGTTAATGTAGAGTACACATTACTAAGCAGTACTCCTACTGACACTCATTACGGAGAGTGAGCTCATTGTTATGACTTTATCAAGCGACTATAAGTAGGTTCTTATGGAGTCGACAACACGCACCACTGATGGAAATATATTGAGAACATTACATTTCTTTATAACGTAACGCCAAACAATTAGTCTGATAAAAACTTTCTTACATACTTTTTGCTGGTCTATCCTACAAAATATGCTTTGTTAATGGCGTTGTTGTTAATTTTGCACTTTGCGATTGTACCACTGTACATAACTTACTATTCGATTGTACTAGCTTCCACAAACTCTGAGGCTTTTACATTATAGTAAATATGACATACCAGCGATATGAGCATACGATGACAAGAGCGAAAAGTATAAAATGTTAAAAACTGCCCGAGTCATCATAATTTATTATTATTTTAAATTTTAAAAAGCTCATAGAACTCATACTTCACGTTGTTATTGTTCAAATATTACAGGTAACTTATAGTGTATGTAACTTATTGTCATTTTGTCGGTTCAGAAGTATTTACTCACCTTGTCTGCTACATTAAATCTGATGGCGACTGTTGAAGTTGCAATCCCCCAGCTGAAAGTAACAGCTACCGCTCAGGTAAGGCTGCTATCCAATATGAGGGAACCTGATTACTCCTACTGAAGACTACGGCGTAATTTTACAGTTCATGACCCTGTAGGGTGCCCAATGGTAAGTGGACGCGAGAACCCTCTCCTGCGGTGAAAGGAGGCACGATAGCGGGGACAGGATTCTAAGCCTATAAGTCCCTGAATCTTCCGAAATCGAGGCTATCGTAGAGTAGAAGGGGCGACTTGGACAACCGAGTGCAGGGTATCGTTGAGGACGGGCTCAACAGACTATACGGTGGCCTCTCGTACCGGCTGACACAAGTGATTGTTGGGAACGGGTGTTAGATCGGGTAGGAGCTAGTTTTGCTGGACACACTGGCAGAGTACTTGACACCGGAGGCACGAACGCACGAAAAAAGCTTACGTCCAACCAACGTCACGTATCGTTATGGGGTCCGATTGAACAGTTCTGTTTGTTGCATGGAACTAATTGCTTTTTCCCAACTCAGTTGGAGTTGGCTTTCTTTTTACTGTGATGCGGTTTAATTCCGATATTTTCCCTGAATCGACTGCCATCTGATCAATTCAATCACTTCGTGATATTAATATTCTATAGTTAGACTATTCGGACTTTTTACGGCTTCATTTACCTGTAACGTCAGCCCTGCCATAGATAATCGTATGCCAAACGATATTCTGATGATTGATGATATCAAACGATATTCTGAAGTTTTATTAAATGAGTAAGTAATGGAGTGAAAGAGGATTGTAGTTTGCAGAAGTCGTTACAGGTAATTGGGCCCCTAAAAAGCCCGAAAACTCGTTTATCCTACAGTATTTCAATATCGCTAGTTAGTTGTGGAGGTCAGATTGCTACACTTCACGGAAAATATTAAAGTTCAGACGTATCGCAGTTAAACTGGAAAGTCGACCCCAACTGAGTTGACTAAAGGCTCATGGGATGGATTGATGGTAAGTATGAGAAACATATTCATGCTACCATTAAAAGGACTTTAAAGTTTTGTGATATTATGCTGCGAATTTTTTTTACATCACAATTTTTTTTGCAAAATTTAAGTTTCGCGATCCCCTGGTTTTTCAGCGAAAAGTAAGCCGATTTATATAGTTTTTTTTTTATACAGGACACGTCAATTTGACTTCTCCTCGCCTGATGTTAAGCTAAAGGCAAAGTCTCGGAAAGAGGGTCACCATCGTAAACATTTACCATGTTAACAGTGGTGGCACTCATCTTGACGGCCTCATTAGATGCCTTTTCACGCCCCGCTTAAAGGACCCGGGACTGTAGGAAGGAGGAAACACGTGAGCTGGCAGGGAATTCCAGGTCTTAGTGGTGCGGCATAGGAATGAATCACTGAAACGCTTGGTTCTAGCAGGTATACTCTGCACCGTAAATGGATGGCATCTTAGCCCTGCACGTGTCGTCCTGTGAAGGAAAGGGGAGGGTGGGACTAATTGGGAGAGCTCGTCAGAACATTCACCATGGTAGAGACGGTAGAAAACTGCCAAAGACGCAACATCTCTACGCATCTGCAAAGGCTCGAGGGTGTTCGTGACCTCAGGATTCCCAATAATGCGGACCGCACGTCGCTGCAACCTGTCAAGAGCATCTAATAAGTACTTTGCGGAGCCGTCCCAGAGATGTGAGCAGTATTCCACGCAGGAACGAATTTGGGTCTTGTATAGAAGACACCGCTGCTCCGGCGTGAAAAAACGTCTCACTCTGTTCAGGACTCCGAGTTTACGCGAGGCTGATTTGATGATACTCTCGATATAGTTTTTGTTATTCAGTTTGCAGCGAACATCCATACCGAGGATAGTGAGGTGATCCTGCAGAGGCAGTGGTGTGCTCTGAAGAGTGGGAAGGGGAAGGAAAGCAGATACCTTTGCTGTAAACGCACATGCCTGGGTCTTCCCTGCATTGAACTCGACCAGGTTCCTAGCACCCCATTGAGAAATGCAAGTTTTGACACCATTTCATTAAAAAATAGCATATTTTGGCTCCTGTTATTTTTTAAAATGTTAAAACCTTTTCGAATTTTTCTGATAGTCTTCCAAACACGGCGATGAAAATTAGTTATTTTTTTAACATACTCACTAAATAGATATAACTTTAGACGATCATAATATCTTAATTTATTGATTGCCGACAAGAAAATAGAGGAAAAATGATAGGGGATTTTGGTTTTATAAACTAAAAAACAGAGTAGTGTCTAGAGGCACTCATAAAGAAATACGGGGACTATTATGTGTCCACCAATGTCAATGCGAGATTGGCGCAGTGTCGTGAACGAGTGCGAGTGTGATCATGTGCGACGAGGCTAACAGTTCTATGGACTATTCTCTAATCTGTGTCTATTGAGAAGGTCAGCCCGCGTACCCTCTTAAGTTTATTACACCGTTCATGCAAACAATAGGTAACAGCATCTGCTTAATAACACTTGAAAAATTAAACAAATTGTGATAGAAGATTGACTGCTAATGAATGAAATCATAGCTCCTTATAGCAATTTACACAATAAAATTAAACAATGAAATTTCTAACTCGTTAGTCTTATTACGACATGAATAAGGAGATCGTTAAATAGGTACCTTCTACTAGATAATTATGATATTGTTTTTTTTAAATGATTTCTTCATGAACTTATCTCAGAAACACACATTGAATAAGTGGGTAAACATTTTCTTAGGGGAGTTAAAGGACAAGTTGCAAAAACAGTTTAAGACAAAAGAGTTGCGAGAACCAGAAATGAATCCAGGCGGGAGTGCTTCCGCCCTGCCCCGTCGGGCGAGGGCGCGGAAATAACACGGGAGGTACACATAGACCAATGCCATCGTAGAATTGCCGTACTTCAAGAATCGCATAAAGACCAAAACCCAATACTTTTAAGATAAAAACTTAAGGAAAATGGTCAATGTATAATAGTTGAAATAATTAATAGATGCATTATGACAATTGTAGTCTTGGGTTAAAGTGACTTAACTCTAACTAACTTTGTGAGAATAATCAATTCAGGTGTACCTGAATTGATTATTATTATTAGAAGAAGATATCGCAGAATGTACTTTTGCAACATTTTATGATACTTTTGACCCTTATCGCATAAGGGTCATCATTATTCAATTCTCCAGCCGTGGACACGAATTCAATCGAGTAAATAAGTACGTCTCTATATGGATAATGATGATGACAGTAAAAATAATAAATCTTAGAGGTGTATTATTACAGTTGTGGTCTAGGGTTGGAGTGTTTACGGAAAATATTGATGTCCAGCCAAATCCGCAGATAGACTGGTAATGCTTCCCCAGACTCCGAGGTGAAATCTTCGGATACGACTGGGATTAACTTTAATATGGAGACGAAATCGTAGGTAATTAAAGTATTTTTTTTGTTTTATTACTACAAGGACGTTGTAGTCGAAAATATTTTTCTTTTGGAAATTAATTATTAATTAAGTATGTTGTTGGATTTAAATGTTGGATGTTGCGACTATTTCAAGTCAAACTCATTCACAGTATTCAAAATATATTATTTTGAATTTAATAAAATGATAATTCGGAGAGTGCATGTATATTATACCAATTAATGTAAATGTAAATAGTAATATATAAATAAACCAAAGATTAATTCATTTCAGTTCTAATAGATAACTAAGGCCTGTTGTTTGCCGCACTTACCGAGTATACTGTTTGTGGATACGGTGGCATGGGTTAACAGAGTAGAGGGATGGTCATTTAGTGGAAGGTAGCCCGTCCCCTCCCTCCCCGCAACAGTCCGCCGCCCGTGTCTGCAGCACAGACTGATTAAACGATCTGCCGTCTGTCTCTAAACTTGTTTGTATTGCCGCTCTCATGAATGATACTTTTTTAAACTTTGTTAGATATGTGTAATTAACGGGCAGTTAGGCTATAAATAATAAAGCAGGCGATGTTTAAAATTTAGTGACTTTGTTTCTTTCGCGTAATATTCAGGTAAATATTTTACCTAAAAATTACGTAAAAATCTAGAAAGATTGGAAACATGATTCATCTGAGAATGGGAATAGTTGAAATGGCTAGCCGTTAAAATATGGTTACTGAACTAAGGCTATCATTAACATCGTGTCAACCGGTGGACTCATAATGGAGAATGCTGAAAATCGTGCCAAGAGTTGAAGATAAAGTTAAATAGTGGACCCCAGGATCCCTTTGTTCCAATTGGGCAAGTCCACTGTTAGAACAAGTGAATATTTCAAAATTATACTGGGTATAAACGAGTTTTAAGCGGCTGCCGACAATTTATTAATAATGCAAATATTTATAAGTTCGTACTTGGCAATTCAAATGGACGTTTTGTTAGTTTTGTGTCGCACGGTGACCTGACACTTTTGACAACCTTATTAAACTTAAACATTGATTATTCATTATTAAATTCATAACAATTACTATTTTAAATTCATTCGACAGTTCTGAATAGTTCAGTAACAGTTTGACACGACGTTATAGCTGTTGTCGTGGCGCGTTATTAAATTAATTTAAACACTCATTGCCGGTGGCCGCTGTCATTACGGTATCCTATTATATAAGCGAATACTGGACCACGCAGTGGGATGTTTGGTGATATGGTTAATTAACGCACATCCAATTGACTTTGCTGGCAAATTAAGCAAAAATAAGCTTATTTTTTATTATCATTTTAACATGATGAGGTACACAAATAGGCTGGGTTTGTGCCTAGTCATGTTAAAATGATAATAACAAACAGTATCTAGTTTAATACCGAAAGGAAAGTAATTAATACTGATAGTTTCCAATAGATTTGTGATTATTTTTTCATGCTAGGTACTTATTTAATTATTTTAAATTGATAATCAACCGCCGCGCGCAGCACCTTTAATTTTTTTTTCGTGCGGAAATCCCCTCGGATACCCCCCTTCCGGAGCCGGAAGGGGAAATTATGTCGGACTCGAACCGACTAAAACCGCACGCCGACTGTGGGTCGTGGTGCTAGGCCGGAGGTGAGGTTGTCATCGACATATCCCTCGCACCCCGGCTGACCCAGGGCCATCCCTTACGGTTTGGCCCTCCTCGGGAGGGGGGACAACGGTGTCCCCGACTCGCCCCCGGAATGGGGAGGCGCGCTTTTAGCGCGCCGCCGCCGTGGCCTGCTTCTGCTGGGGTGACAGGCGGCTCCACCCGTCACCCCCAGGCCCGCACTCATGGGGGACGGAGGTCAGTCAGTGCCCTCCGACGCCCGAGTCTTTCTCGCTCGCGCCGCCTCTCCCGTTCCGCCGTCTCCTTCACGACCATTACCTGCTCGCTGAAGGAGACGCCGGCCGCCCACGCGTCCGCGCAGCGGACCATTGCTGTGAGCAGGGTGGCGAGGGTGAGAACTCTCACTCCCAGGGCCGCCACTAGCTCCCGCCTCGGACCGGCCCATGCTGGACACTCGGTGAGCGTGTGCAGCCCTGTGTCTTCGCTCGCGTCGCAATGATGGCACTCGGACGTTGGCTCCTTTTCGATCCGACACAGATACCGCCCGAAGCACCCGTGCCCGGTGATAATCTGCGTCAGTCGATACGAGAGGCCTCTCTAGCCATACCCCCATGATGGGCCTTACCGCCTCTATGATGGCATGCCCAGCGCGTGCCCGAATGTCTCGGGCTCGGGATCGTATCCCCGCTCCCGCGCCTCCTTACGGAACCGATACAGTGCCGCAAGTGAGCGCAGCACCCTGAGCAACAGACACAGTAGCTTTTTCCTCTCGCATAGGAGACGCTGCCGCCTACTGCCAATTCCGGCCAAAGCGGGGTTGCCCTAGTAGAGGGTTGGTCGAAGGCTTTACGCTTGTACATTTGACTAGTAAAGGCTCAGTGCAGATTAGGTAATGGATGCGGTGATTCTCCAAGCGCAGGCTAAAGGCGTATGGCCGCCTGTCATTCCAGCAGAAAATTCCACCCACATGTCCCAGGGTAAGCCTTACACCCCGGTAATTGAACCAAATTATACGTACCGTTGTATTTTTATTAAATACTTATTCATTATTATAAAATTAATTAAGATAAACATTTTTTAATTTACTTAGGTACATATTTTTACTACAATTTTGGGTTCAACACAACAACATTGGTTTAGTACTTTTCAAATTATTATAACTACAATTTATATAATGCTCACGTGATCAATCAAATAGAGCGGCAGGCGACGGTTAGTCTGGTTATAATATTGAAACTAGGTATATTTAAACATTCCTTTAATCTGAGAAGTTTGCCGACTTCTTATCGATTTCTGTTAGTCGCATAACATTTTTACATAAAAAATGGGCCACGATATTGATAATATCGTATTTGGTACTTAGAATAAGATACCAATCACTCGTCAGATATTGGTACGATTGCCGAATCGGTGTGTTTTAATATTATGTATAAATATATTTTTTATTATTGTGATTAGGTATTTCCTTCTGCTCCTGATAAACCTTTTTTCAGGTTTCAATACAATTCAAGTACTTTTTTGTACATTTTTATGTTCTTTTGTCTTTTGCTTGTCATGCCCAATGAAAATCTATCTTTGCCTTTTATTTTTTAGTCAGGAAATATATTCATTAGGGCGTTACATTTAGCCAAATTGGTATTAAAGTGATTGGGAGTTACTAGCAAAAAAAAACTTGAAAGTATTTATACTTGGACTTGGATAGAAAATTAATGTGGGAGCCTTCGTGGTTATTTTTATAAGCATCCAGAAATAGAAGTTCCAGAAAGCTATCTTGATAAGTGGGCCAATTGATAATATAGATCAAAATCTCAATCCCAAAATCAAATTTGTATATTGCTGGCATTCAATACAATGCCTAGAAAATTTATGCTAATATATGAAATTCCTTTTTTATAGAATAGGGAGGCAAACGAGCAGACGGATCGCTGTTGGTAAGCTATCACCGCCGCATAAAGACACCCGCAACACTAGAGAAGTCACAAGTGCGCTGCCTTCTTTTTAAAGAGAGTACGCTCTTTTCTTGAAGGTTTGAAGGTCGTATTGGTTCGGAAATACCGCTGGTGACAGTTCATTCCACAGTTTAGTTGTGCGAGGCAGAAAGTTTCTCGAGAAACCGGCAATGTGTGAAATAAATAGGTTTTCGGAAATTGTAGTTCTGAATGGTTATATAACAAATAACCACGAATGCTAAAAGTCAAATTACCCGTTCTGGATAGTTTTATCGGTCAGAAGAGTGAGGTGGAAGCGGAACTGCCCTGAACTTATTAGCCTTCGTATTTGTTTTTTATAACCACCAGTTATGTTTTTGATACCATTTTAAACATTGCCTGCTACCTACTCATCATTATATACATTGCTGAGGCATTGTATAGAATACCAGATTATACCTACACATTGCTGGAAACATATATATTGCCTAGGTAAATATGCAATGGACAATAATATTCATAATATGTCATACATTCTGTATCTGTACACTGATCGCACTCGGCATTCTACGAATATACTTATCCATTTAAAAATGGAGTAAATACCACTTATCCAGAATTAAACCAGCATAACAATGTGCGGGTCATAGAACTCACCCTAGGCAACCCCCCCAACTAGGCAGAAATTATGTCTGTATGTTGGGAAAGAGTGTCCCGTTCTGCTTTCTAAGTTTAATGGTTACGTTTGGTTCACTCTTTTAGTGGGCAACAGAGTGCTCAAATATTAAGGCAGATAGATATCATGGGAACAGTTAAATAACATTGGGAGACGATATAAAAGAGACAAAAAAAATCATGTAAGGTCAGGTGGGGAAAGTGAAACGGCGGGGGAATTGAAACACTCAACCTTATCAAGAAACAATGACGTTTATCGACTGAGCACAACAGCCGTTACAACAGGAGTGACCAAGTAGTTTCAATGTTCTTACACAGATGTCGCTACGATCATTCTAAAAAGTTTTACCGGTAAAAGAAATTGGACAGTTGTCAAACAACAAAACGCGAGTTCGACGCTGTTTAAGTTTTTGGTGGTTTTAAGTGTTTCTTTGTTGTTTTTAATAAGATTTTTACAGTAAGTACTACCTAAAAATATAGATTTCATGTTCCAATTGTTATTTATGTCTTAAAACTACAGACAATTGATTTAAATCGTGGTTGAAATTTTAACTTCGAATAATACTGAGTGGAGTAAGTGAAACAGTGCCGCTGGGGTAACTGAAACATATGTTCCACTTTTCCCATGTCAGAAATCACCAACATTTTTTAGAAATAATTTGTGTTAGCTTACTTACTTAATTATACACACATGAGTCTAGGAATATAGGTAGATTTTTTGTTTATTTTGCTAGCAGTTAATTTATTTTGAATTTTTTCTAGGCTATAAAATATGCCTCGAAAATACACCCGAAAAACTGACAAAGGTGCTTACTCAACGGAAAAATTGCAAGAAGCAATTGAAGCGGTCAAGAATGGAACAATTTCCTAATTTTTAACTAAAAAGATTTTTACCGTGTCTTCAGAAGTATTTGAGTTTTAAAGGTTATTTATTTGTTAATTTTTTAAATTTTTAACTACTTAAAACAATTTTCTATCGTGTCATTTTAAGTGTCATCATTCTAAGAAAAATACTTAAGTGCCATTATTTTGTGCCTGTTTATTTTATTGTTAAATAAAACAATATAACTATTTTGTAACGCACACTTTGTTTTGTTAAATGTCATTATTCAAGCCAGAGACTTGTATGTTTATGTACTTACTATTTTGGCTCAAAGAGATTAAGTTACTAAGAATGTGATTTGAAATAACCATTTCATTGTTGATTTGTTTTAAGACGATAAATAATTTGAAAAGACTGGCCAAACATGAGAGCAGAAAGTCACAAATTATTGTTTTATTTACACCTACATGCTTGCAATTTAATTTCTTAATGAATAAAAAATATGAATCAAAAACATGCTTGATTTTTAGTTTATTACCCCTGACTACCAATACTATGTTTCACTTACCCCAGTTTCCATTTTTATTTTGTATTTTAAAAATTGAACTGTCTATCGACTCACTTAAGACTTATATTAGATTGAATCCGTTTGAGTGCCATTTTAGTCATTAATATAGTTCCATAACTTTAATACTTACAGACATTCTCATATAGTTTCACTTACCCCTGATAAGGGTAAGTGAAACAAAACCACAGTCTTCTTTTATTTGGAAATTTCGTCGTTAATTGTACGACTAGAGGGCTTGACACTCATGTAATAATAAAGCTGATTAAATGAACAGTATTTACCATCTATCCCTATCTGAAATAAGACTCTTCTTAATCGGCTAGAGTTTAGTTTATAAAATAAAAATAAAGTATGTTTCACTTACTCCACCTGACCTTAGGTAATTTTAAAGGAAGAGTTGTCGGTAAGGAACGTATGTATGTGTGCATGTGTTAGTGTGTGTGTGTGTGTCTGTGTGTGTGTGTGTGTGTGTGTGTGTGTGTGTGTGTGTGTGTGTATGTGTGTGTGTGTGTGTGTGTGTGTGTGTGTGTGTGTGTGTGTGTGGGTGTGTGTGTGTGTGTGTGGGTGTGGGTGTGTGTGTGTGGGTGTGTGCCAAAATCTCCTAAGCATCCTTATATGTTAAAGACTGCAGCCACGAATTCAGCTTAAGTTTTACCTCTTGCCCTTCTTCTTCATCCTAGTGTTAATCCCAGTCGCAGTCCCAGACTTGCCGGAGTCTTCTCAGGTCTGGGCTGCGTTTTGAACCGGTGTGATCCATTTGCTAGTATTAGTTAGTATTTATTTTACTTTATGTTGACGTTTTGTAAGTTTCGATTTAATGGTCTATGCAGAATAAACTATTTTTGATTTGATTTGCATCCGAAGCTTTCGACTTGGAGTCTGGGGGTCGCTTTGCCTTTTTTATTTCGTGCGGATATTCCCTCGGATACCTCCCCGCCGGAGCCGGAAATGGAGGTTATGTCGGACTTGAACTGACGAAAACCGCACGCTGACTGAGGAGTCATGGTGCTAGGCCGGAGGTGAGGGTGGTCGCTTTGCCAGTCTAACTGCGGATTTGCCTGAACTTCGATATGTTCTGTGAAGCTGCTGAAAAGAAAGAAAGAAAAGAAATAGGTTATTGGTCTAACTTAGGTATTTATTTTCTTTCTTTTTTTTATACAGGACACGTCAATTTGATTTCACCTCGCCTGATGTTAAGCTAAAGGCAAAGTCTCGGAAAGAGGGTCACCATCGTAAACATGTCCCATGTTAACATGGTGTCACTCAGCTTGACGGCCTCATTAGATGCCTTTTCACGCCCCGCTTAAAGGACCGGGACTGTAGGAAGAAGGAAACACGTGAGCTGGCAGGGAGTTCCAGGTCTAAGTGGTGCGGCATAGGATTTTTTTTTATTCTACAACATTCTACACAACGCTATCTAGACCCATGGTAAGCTTTTATAGCTTGTGTTATGGAATCTAGAATGCGGATAAACATACTTATATACTTTTTTTTTGTAAATACATATATATTATACATAGAAACACCCAGACCAATGCAAATAGCCATATTCATGCATACAAATATTTGCACCGAGCGGGAATCAAACCCGCGCCTCCTGCGTGGCAGTCGCGTGCACTACCACCACGCCACAGAGGCTGTTAAGTGGAATGAGTCACTGAAGCGCTTGGTTCTAGCAGGTATACTCTGCACCGTATATGGATGGCATCTTAGCCCTGCACGTGTCGTCCTGTGAAGGAAAGGAGAGGGTGGGACTAATTGGAAGAGCTCATCAGAACATTCACCATGGTAGAGACGGTAGAATACTGCCAAAGACGCAACATCTCTACGCATCTGCAAAGGCTCGAGGGTGCTCGTGACCTCAGGATTCCCAATATTGTGGACGGATTTTTTCTTTTGTTCTACTTTTGTTGAACTTCTTAAGGATCCATGTGTAAGGTGTTCAATGTGTTTATATTGCAGCATTTCATCTTGAATAGCAAGATAGTTTATATGCTTTCAGTAGTGCCAGACATGGTTGAAAGCCAACTACGGTACTTATTATATGGGTTCTTAATCAATTTGTTATGGAATGTAAATAAATTTTCTATTTAGTTAAAATGGAATCTTAAAAAAAGGAATTGCAACGTCTTTTTTATACGCGGTTGAAGCTTATTCCTGAGAAGTAGGTCACAATGAACGTGTTATCAGGACATTTTTGGCGAATAAGCGGAATATCTATCTCATAATGTTCTTTCGGTGATGTACAAAGCTCAGCAATTAAGTTGCATGCAATTCCAGCGGTCTCAACCAGAACTAAAATGCATTGACCCACATGTGCCTACACTTCTTTCTCAGCTTCGAAATTTCACTAAGAGAAAATATCGCAGAATATACGTCTTATCATTGGAAGCATGGAGCGTATCGGTCATCATACTTGTGAAGATTTTTGCTTCCTTTTCTATTAGATTCTATGCGATTAGATGATATACGATTTTATGCGATGCAAAAGTAAGTGCACGTAAAAGAATTCATATACAAGACAAAAATCTTATTTGACACAAACACTTCTGCAATTCTAGACAAGTGGCAATCATTGGCCAGCGTACCTACTGCAAAATAGAATGACAAATGTATAGGATTAGACGTTTAAGATATTCGTTGACGAATCGTCAAATCCCATACGTCAAATCGTCGTCAAAACGTCATATACATCAAATGCCATACATTGGTCATTCTATTCCAGGATACGCTGCCAGCGAATTGCCACTTGTCTAGTGGGGCAGGGCGGTTGCCAGCCAGATTTTAGGTAGGTACTTACATTTCATTTCATTTTACGATGCAGAACCACTATGATATAAATCTCGAGAAACATAGATAAAAACATTAAGTTGTTAGGTATATTAAATAGGACTTAAATTGTGCACTTAGAGTTTTTCAGAAATTACACATTTAAAACTATACTTAATATTTTACTTGATACGACTGCTTTGTAATAGTTTTGAGTAGACTTTACATATTCAATTCATTCAAATAATTTAGGTGGTTTACTTAATTTTTCCTGTAATGTAGTAAACTGAAGTTGTGTTTTAAGCTGTTTATAAATTAGTTTTATAGTATTTAGGACAGTGTGCCTTTAATACTGGGTCACTCTGTAATTAACGCGTTCGAAAGAGTTCCCGAAACCAGCCCTAACGTAACAATGCTCCCATTGTTTGGAACGGGAAGTCAATTCAGACCTTATGACCTTATTTACAACGCGAGGTTAGGTCGTAAACCAACTTCAGATTCATGTTAAGACATGATAAGTATGTTGCAAATGTTATTAGTACCTATTTAGCAAAAGTTATTTACGTTTCACGTAGGTTTTAAGTATATGGACTTGATGGTATCTTTATAGATCACAAGCTAATAATGACTGCTTTATGTGAACTGACTTTGTCAATAAATGCAGTATTTAAACATTATTGCAGTCCATTTCTTTATAGCTGTCAGTCTAGTAGAGAGTAGTAGAGATTCTACCTACGTCTTCATAGGTACAATCCGACTGGATAAAATTGAAAGATATATTCCATAATCATCCAAAAAAAGATTGGCGTAAACTTAACACAAGTCTGACTATTAGACCACTACAAGAGACAAGAAGACTTTATTTATCGCTGAGTGGTAAAGTGTAAGGCAAGATATCTAATAGCCAATAGTTACACTAGACCCTAGGTGTTTGTAGCACATTCACGTTTTTTTCATTTATTTCATTTGGAAAACAATGTCGTTATAACTTAATTGACAACTCGTCACCTCAGTGCTTGTTTGTCCTATCTACCATTGGTTACATTTTACAGTGAGAAGATTTTTTATCCCTATTTTTATAATAACCTTTAGTTTGTAGATTCTAAGGAATTACTTTATAAATGAGTTGTCTATGAATACATTATTATAATTTAATGTATAAAATGGTGGTTAATTGTACCTTATTTTACAGTTTCTATATGGAGATAGAACAAATTTGCACAAATATAATTACGAATGTGGACTTAGAACAATACCTCAATAAAGATAGAACAAAAAGACTGTTTTAATTTTTCGTGCTTAACTGGTCTAAGTGTCAGATGTATATACAGGATGATGTATTTAGTATTTTAGATGATAGGATTTAACTCGCAAATAATAAATGCATTTTAAACAAAAGTTTTTATTTATAGTTATTTTACTAATGATTTTAAATGCTTATAGCTAATAGAATACATGTTTCCTTGCTTGCCTTTTGATGCTCCAAAAACTTTTTGTTTACCTTGAGTATATATCTGTTTGGAGTGTCTTCTATGTAGTCTTTTTCAGCAACATCATGATTTACAAAAAGCTTTTTCTTAACTTTTTCAAGCCTGTTAAGGATATAAAACAAAAAAAATATTATAATAACTAATTATATTTTTTAAAAACATTAAATAACAGTCGATCGATAATTTGCACTGCAAAAAGCAGAAAGCAAAACCCTGTAAACTGATTAAGCTTCAGAAAGTTCAATAAATTGATAAAAAAATAATTCAATGTAATAACATAATCGAGCAAGGACATCAGTGTAGCTACAGAGTACCTATGCCTAAATTATATGTGGAGTAAGTAAGCTAAGTAAAAATATGACGTGATTGGCTTCGATTTGATCTGCATTTATTTTTACATACAACTGTATCGTGACAACAAGATGAGCTGATGCTGATAAATAAATAAAATATCAATGAGAAAAAAAAATAAAGATGCTGACAAAAACAAAAGTCAAATTGGCGTGTCCTATACAAAAAAAGTCGTGCTTTTTACAATTTTTTTATAAAAATCAATAGTATATTAATCGTAGAATAATAATAATTGAAAATAAAAATCTAGGTGTAAATTATTTTCAATAAAAAAATTGCCATAGGGCACGGTAACCACTTTCCATAAGGTGGGGCCATGTGCTTATCTGCTACATATGTGGTATAAAAAAATTGTTCAAGCAATCAATATCCTTCAGTGTTTTAATTTAACGCAAAACAGAGTGAAGAAGTTGTTATCGAAGCGTTTAAGCACCACAACCAATGTTAGTTATAATAATAATTTTTAAATACCTTCATTGTACATACCAAACAATTCTTTCTAGGAGTTGGCAGAAGTATGGAAAAAAAAACTAGGTTTGAAAATTAGGACACATTACATTAATCAATAAGTCATACTTCTTATAACGATGAAAAAGGATCGTTGAGCCACGCAGTCGAACATACCTGTTATGTCCGACTGCGGGGCTCATAGTTTATTGAAAAACAACACTCTGTGTAAAATTCAGAACGGAATCGAGCGTAAATCAAAAAGTACTTACTGCTCTGTTTGCGGCTGCGTTTGTTCATTTATTTTGCTCCTATAGCTTGTTCTAGACATAATTTAATGTCTGTCGAAGACAATTTTACTAGAAACAACAATTTCAATAATATTTTTACATTTTTTCGGGAGCAACGAAGCGAATCTTACAATGTCTCCAGCCACAATGACAAATCAAACAAAATGGCAGACATGGCGTCATGGGATGTGATTGGTCGATTGAGTGGACATAGAACACTCAAGCACTCAACATTTGTTATGATGTAGGATATAAAACAAACAGTGGACATAGAGCAAACAAGCACAAAATATTTATTACAGTGTTGTGTCACAGATAAAATTTAAATGTCTTTTTTTCTATATTATAGCAAAAAAGTTTAAAAAATTTCTTAACCAATAAGATTGAAATTTGAGTCTTAACAATACTACATTTAAAGTTAATTTTCTGTAAATTTGGTAGATAGAACAAATAAGCACTGAGGCGACGAACTGATTGGATAACTTAATACCATTTATAATTTTTCGCATAGATATGCATTCATCTGTTGGTTCAATGTCAATATCGGTTTGGTTTTAAACTTATTGTGTACTAGCTTTTGCCCGCGGCTCCGCTCGCGTGGATGTCGGTTATCGCGATCAAACATAGCCTATGTCCTTTCTCATGGTCTAATCTACCCTTATACCAAATTTCATCAAAATCGGTTATGTGGTTAAGACGTGAAAGCTTAACATACAGACAGACAGAAAGACAGAGTTACTTTCGCATTTATAATATTAGTATGGATAGTATGGATTGTGTATTAGTCTTAGAACAATGTACTTTTTTTGTTTTCAGGCTTATAATTTAGAGAACAATAATGCAAATCGATTTATTGATCGACTAGCTTTTGCCCGCGGCTCCGCCCGCGTGGTTGTCGGTTATCGCGACAAAACCTAGCCTATGTCTTTTCTCAAAGTCTAATCTACCCCTATACCAAATTTCATCAAAATCGGTTCAGTGGTTTAAGCGTGAAAGCGCAACATGCAGACAGACAGACAGACAGACAAACAGAGTTACTTTCGCATTTATAATATTAATATAGTATGGATTTAAATAATATTGTCATACAACCTTAGCAGGCAAACAAAAATATCTTAGAACCTAATCTAGTCAGTTTAATCGTAAGAATCATATCAATTTCCGTTACGGACGTTTTATAAAAATGCCAAGTTTTTTACAACTATTAGCCTTCTAAATCCAGCTTATCTTTATGTTGTTGAATGAGAAATCGTAAATTAAGATTTAAATAAAAGATGTCTTGTAAACATCAAACCTTTTGCTAAAAGCGGTAATAAATTGTGGGACCCGCGATTTTTTCGTATATTTTTTGTTGTCATTGTATTACTTTTCTGCTTGCCTATTTTTTGTAGACATGCTTTTACCAACTACAGAATCAGATCCTTATCGGGAGCATACATATTTTTGATCTTTTGTAGGAGGTAGTAAAATGTTGAGTATTTTAACATTTAACCGTTTAGACCGGTCATTAATTCACTATCTTCTACAAAATAGTATTTGTTTCACACACGCCTTCTAACTGATGTCAATAGATCAACAACTAAGTTATATTAGTCTCAAAATGACCGACGTACCTTTGACAAGTATTCGATATTGTGATGATATGATTTTGAATGTATTTGATAATTTACTGTTGATTAAAACTGTGTTTATATTTAATTTATTTGTATCGTGTGTTTCTAAAATAAAATACTTGAGTTAATACAATTAAAAGACATCGCTAATGAATATGCAGTGTGTATTCGAATTACTAATTTACCAGCGTACAATGAACAAAAGGTCAACAGAAACAACCTCTGTTCCTTGGTGAAAAGATAGATATTAATAAATTTGATCATTTTAATAAATTAAGATTACGACCGATGTTGATATTCACTTCTATATCAAGCAACTTTTTGAATGTTCCTAAACCAGGTTTCCTTCACCATTATAGGTATTTTGCACATACATACTTCAATTGACAAATATGCAAAGACATTCCGACGCCACATTGGCTACTGGTGTATAAACATTTATCAAATCTTAATCTAACTTATCTATGAAAAATAAAGGTTATTGATATATCTGTTCTTACCACGCTTTGCACTTTACTATAATAATTATCTACTGATAGACCTGGATTACATTGATTTTGAATAATAATTTCGTTATCATAATAACATCGCACACTATCAGAAAGTGATTACGATATCCCACTTTGTTTATGTCTTACATTATGAAGCATTTAGCCTATGTCTGAATGATTTGTGAAGCTTAATGGTATTACACTGGAGTATTAGATAAAATGACATAAGTATATACATACATACAGTCATACCTTTTTCTTATTGGGGTAAGTAATGATAAATGTACAACATAAGCGGCAGAAAGTCACAGTGGACAGCAATAGACCCTAGACCAAAAAGAAGTGTGAATTTTATTTGAAGAACATTCAAGCATCGGTATTATTTACGAAAATATTTTTCGTAGTTGACATAATGAATAAATAAAATTATCATTACATTTCTTTTGGTTCATTACCCTTGCATTAATCATAATGTTTAATCGTATACCAACGTTAACTTATTCTACGTACCTACTTATGCTTATTTTGACTTCAGAACTTCCTTCGTGTAATTGGTAATAATACTGCACTGCATTATATATCGATAGTATGATTTGCTTGCTTAGGTAAAGATAAGCTGTAGATAAGAGTGATAATGTGTAGGACTCCGCAGGAGGTAACTACTTCAGGTAAGTTAGCTCCTAGCAGAAGAGGGTGCTTTTTCTAGGAGTTAATGTACCTGAAGTAGTTAGCTAGTGATAGAAATTAAATAGAAAAGCACTCCTCAGTTTAATAGGTGACGTACAGTGTATGAAAGGGCAATATATAAGTAGATATCCAGGCTAAGCTAGTACTCCTGGGAGCGACGAGTATCACAACCCGCCGCTCAAGTAGAAGTAGGCCGTAGATGTTTGTTGTAGAGTAGGGAAACTATTCCGCAAGAGCTGACGGAAGGCAGTCCTTGTTGTGGGGCCGTACAGCATCATCATATACCACAAATCATATTTCATTAATATATTTGAATTATACTTCAAATATGTAGTTTATTATAAAAAAAAATCTTGTGTTAGGTTTACGCCAGTTTTCTAATTAATTCAATAATGGTTCATTCATACAGGCCATCTCTTTCTGCGGGCGTCGTAGAAGGCGACTTAGGAATAGGGCTGTTCTCCTTCCATCAGTAAACATACAGCCTATAATTAAGTGCCCTTTGGCGGCAATTGGCTCGCTTTCTATTATGTGGAACCGAAAATCATATTTGGCAAAATATGGGTGATACACCAATTGACCTCTGCCTACCCTTTCGGGGATTTACGGGCGGGAATATGTACGTATGTATGTACAGTACATTATGGTCATAGACACTGCGAGGTAGGTAAGTATACGTATTATATTGTAGGTCGAATAGCAATTTTGTCAAATTTAATTTTAGAGTGTATGAAGTCTTGACTTCTACTAAACGTCATTCAAGTCGCAATCTTATCTTGAAGAACAGTCGGTTGTTCCCGACCCCCGGTTTATTGGTCGTCGTTTATTATCAAGATAAGTTTATCTTTGAGGAGCCAATTAAATTTGAAAACAAAGGTAACATAATAAGGCGCCACAGCGAACTCGAGTGGAGTGCGGGACGCGTAGCGTGAGGGCAGCCACTGCGGGGAGGGGGTCACTGGCTCTGGCGACTTGCGTAGGCGCAACTCCTTTGTCGTTCAAAGGATTTATAACGCAACATTATGAGGAATCGGCTATTGTTTTATCTAAACAAACGATTCATCGATACGATTGGCATTTTGATCATAGGTAGCAAGTTTAATTACCAATTTTAAAGACAGTTGAAACTAGAGAACTTAATACCAATATGTATTATGCCAAAATAAAGTATAATATTATCTTGTCTAATGCAATAAATCATGAATGAATTTATATCATTTTATTACTCTCGAGTGTAAAGCTAATTACAGATTTTAGCAATTGAATAAAAACTCACTCCATACTTGGCCTATATCCGTTCGGCACCTCAATCTCCCATTTTATTGCCTTTATTTCTTCCAAAGGTAGACACAAAGAACTGTGTTTATAGCTAATGATACTTAGGTGTGTATTTTAACACAAAATCCGAACCTCTAAAAGGTATATGTAAAAAATACACTACACGATTATAATAAGGATCTGCTGTACTTGGAGCTGAGGTTCTCTTTAGTGGCGCCTATTTTTTGTTAACATTTTTGGACGCATATTAAACCAAGACTTGGTAGAGCAATAAAATGGCAACTGTAGAAATTTAACAGCCACTTTCGGCAGAACCCTCAACTTTATTATTTAAATTTATTATTACATTAATGGCTGCCCGCTTACGCGATAGAAATTCTCAAGGCTTATTTTCTGGATAAAATGTTTTGACAATGCAAATAGAAGATAAAATATGTGATACTACTTAGGGTATTCGATATGTTTTTATTATGTTGGTAATGTTATTTTACACTTTTTGCTATTCGACCTTCAACTTAAAGAAATATAGACTTGCTAATTTTATAGTGTTGACAGAAGTATTATATTAAAATTAGCTTTTGCCCGCGGCTCCGCTCGCATGGTTGTCGGTTATCGCGACCAAACATAGCCTGTGTTTTTTTTTAATTATTAAAATCACTCCTGCCGTTTATGACGTGTAAAGAGTAACAAACATCCATCCATCTATTCATACTTAAAAACTTTCACGTTTATAATATTGGTAGAATATTGGTATTATGTACACAAGTAATATATTTAATGAAGTGAAATATTCTTATATCAAATAGTATAAAATATATTTGATTTTGAAAATTCAATTTCTTGAGCCACCCGAAAACGCTCCATACAAAAGCCAGGCACGTGGTGACGTCACAACGTGCAAATATATGGGGTGCAAAAGAATGTATAACAAGACTGAAATTTGATAAGGTTCCTTAGAATCTAAAATTTCTTAGAAGTTAAAATTTTGCCTATTTTGGGGATAAAAAATAATGATAAGTCATAGTTACGGTACCATTATATTATCTGTTCTGTGGTTTCAGTTTATATTGACTGTGTCATAATTTAGTAGTGTTTTTTGAGTAAAACTAAGACATTAGGCAGCATCTGTAAGACTCTCTGACGTCTCGTGACTCAGGATACTACCCTATTGATAGGTAAGTAAGACTTTTATACGTAAGTGAATTAATCTAAAATTTATTCAATGGGAAATGAGGCAGAACAAATCAAGAAGTCGATTCTCATAAAACTTGAAATAAAAAAGTAAACAGAGAAAAGAAATTAGGACAACAAGTCAAACTTTTGCTTTGACTTACTAAGTTGTGTCACGCAATATGAAATAACATCGAAACGTAATGTTGGAGCCGCACTGTGTCGTAAAAAGCTGAAATGGAAATCATTTACTTAGTGATCAAATTAATCATCTAAATAGAAACAATTAGCAGATAAAAAGTAAGAACCTAACTCAATCTCAACTGCACTTAATAGCCTTCTGTATCTACGTACTTATCACACTCGACTAAAGTCGGTATACAACGACAAACAACAAAGCATCAGTTTAAGATTAAACCCATCAATATGAGATAACTTCGCCTTCCATTGACTTGTGCGGCCTCTAGAAATGAAATAAAAATACCAAACAAATAGTATTCTACTGCACACTTCCTATTCAAATCCAATTATGATTTTTTGATTTTTGAAATAAAAAGTGGCTACTCAAATTGATTAATGGATCGTCTGTAAAAAATATATTTTCGACAATTTTGTATATAAGTGTTTAAGTTGATACGCGAAATGGTGTGTTAGTTTCGTAAAGATTCCATTCTCATTGAGATCTGCTTTTTCATTCAATAGATATTTGTGTACATCACAATGATAAGTAAAAAGGCGAAGAAAAGCTAACGAAGCATCTTGATTGGGATACAATGCGAACTTAGAGTCGTCGGTCCATTAGTGAAAGAGTCGGTGTCACGATTCGACTCGCACGGATTTAATATTATTTATTCCGAGTTTCGTAACCGCAGTGCCACGCCATCGGCGTGCACAACAAATGAACGTTTATGCACAATGAATAAACAGACGGAGTGGAATATTGTGACGACCCACGGCGATTGCACTGAAACCATTGCAGCTTATAGGTGAAGCTTGGTAATTGCTGTAGTATGGACGTGACTGTGTGACTGGGTATTCTATATTAGTAAAGGAATTAATCATATCTACAACGAATTCGTTCAACCGTTATATCCAAGCATATTACTTGATATTTTTTGAATGAAAAGTACTTCTATGTATTTTTTTTTCTCTTATAATATGGTTAAACTTTAGTAAGTATATTTATATATTTATGCGTGAATTAATATATTATGATTGTTTAATTACATATGTTTTATATATAAACATGTATAATACCTATCTTAGGTAGCTATTATGTTTATGTGTTGGTATTTCTTTTTAATTATTATTGTTTTCTTTTATTTACTACTCTAAAACATTCTATGCTATCGTAAGGAATTGCCGCAGAGCGACATGGACGCCAACTGTACATACCACATAACCTGTATCTACCATGTTGTAATATTACCTATATGCTTGGTGTACTGTACAGTCGTCATCAAATTCTTCTGCACAGTTAAAATGTCAATTTTTCAGTTTCATACGCTACAAGTTACTAATAAAATTTTAGGGCTCCGTACCTCGGTGACGATGACACTAATTCCATGATTTTTGTTCACCCAAAAGATATCAACGCGATTAAAGAAGTTTTTTTTGGCGTCCATCGCTGGTAAACAAAAAAAAAAACAAAAAAAAATGTATACATTTTTGGAACTGATGCCGAGATTATGAAAATCAATTTAGCTGTTCTTGAATTAATTGGCAAGATATTTGTGGTTTTGCCCTTTTTAGGCCCTTATGAATTGAATTTGAAAAAATCCTTTATTAGTAAACCTCCACGCACCAAAGCAAACATTCTACAAATTTTAAATCTATAACACCAGCGGTTTAGGCTGTGCGTTGTAGTCATTCAGGATCTAGGGTGTTATAAGATTTATTATAGTTACCTATAAGAAGTATATTGAAATCTTACATATCTTTGGGCTTACCGTGCTTTTGTCAGAGGATGCAATTTTCTTTCTAGATATCAATCGGGGTCAGTGTAAATTTAAATCCAAGTTTATGGGGTTATTGTCAAGAAACCTCGGACCATTTTGATAAGTTAGAACCATTTATTTTATAAGATTAGATTTCATGAATTTCCCTTCATTTAATTAACCATGTTTGTTATAAAGATTTCGTCCTTATGATTGACCCTACTGGCTGATGGTTTATAATATTGTTTCTTTTCGAATTTCAATCTGCGGAATTACCCCGAAATAACTGTTAAACTCTCGCGTTCCATGGATCATATCATGATATATACAATAATTATAACGGGGATCATGGACAGCCTATGACCACGGCCGATGTAACCTGGCCGAAACGTCAGGCAAATGAAAGCTATGTACGTATACCCCAAAATACTATGTAAGTAAATAGCTGAAATCCACGTATCCACGTCTGTTAAAGTCCACATCTTATTTACAATGTAGAAAACTGAACTTGTCTTGACAGACAGATAGACACAGACAGATGGACAACGAAGTGATCCGATAAGGGTTCCATTTTTCCTTTTGAACTCTAAAAACAACAACTATTTTCTATTAAAACAACAGAAATCGCAGTTAAAAAATGATAATTTCTTACATAAGCTCTGGTACTGAATCTCTTATAACTCTGCTCTCAGATTGGCAATATCTGCAGAATTTTCAAGTACCTATGGTTTAAAAATATTCATAACATAAGCTCTTTAATTTCGGGTTTGGGTTTGCACCATTCCACTCTTCCAACATGCTTATGTAAACAAATTTCATATATTTTTAGGACCTTATTTGTACAACAAGTTAAATAAGAAATTAACCATCAGTAACTTGAATTATAGAGACTGCAAGGCTTTGGTGACTGATTACCTAAAGAAACTAGATTACGAGGACACAGAAGAGTTGTTGGAGATTGTAAAGTAAAATGCTGACTGTAAGATTATTGTATCTAGTATAGACGAATTGTATTATATTAAAATTAACATTAATTACTAGTACTAGGATATTTAAAATGAGAACTGAGAAGGTCTGAAACACAGGTTTGACATAAACCTTGATCAGGCTGGTCCCAGTTTTAAGAAATTGATCTATGTCTAACCTCGTTGTATAATCTGTTTAAAATATTAGTAGTAAAACGCATAAATGTAAAATAGACGTTAAGTTAGAATGTAAATTTACTTGTAAGGATGTATATCAGGCAGCTAATAATTTTTGTACTCTACGTATGTAACTGAACTAATAGAAAATAATCATTTTTTTTTTAATTGAGACCACTCTCAACTTTTTACATTTAGGCCCAAAAATGTATGAAAGCTAATCCATCTATTATAATACGTTTAGTCTTGCTTCCATTTAGGCAGAGATTATTTATACTAAATCATTCGGTTTATGATTTGCAAATGGGTACCGCCTGCTATGAAATTGGATTCGATCAGTTGGTTTTTTTATATATTTTTTTTATATTCGTATTTTGGGAAGCAATCTAAATAGAGCATCTTTTTGACGCAGTTAAGTATTTCAATTCATTTTTAAGCACTTCATGTATTACGTACAGCCCCGTGTGTTACGTACAGTCAGCATTAGAAAGATGTTGCTGAACTAAGTGCTCAAAATGATCTTCATCCTTTGATTTCCCCCTTACTGTAGTAGGACAATATTACAATTTAAATTAATAAAACAGTTTGAGTTGAGTTGTCCCGGCCTTAATGGAAAACTGTGATGATGAAATGTAGTAAAATAAACTAATTATACATTAGTTGGCACCCACTTGCATAGTTTGTTGCATACTTGGACTGTCAGTGGAAATAATGTCATTTTTGTCATAGTACCTAACCCTACCTTAACCTTTACTTTTTTATTACAAGCTTTTATTTAGTTTCAACCAGAAGTTCGTCATCAAATCTTGCAAATGAAATTTGACCCACTTCCCGGTCATCGGTTGAGCTGAAATTTTGCATACATATGTAAATCCCGTGTATAAATGCAATATTGTCGCTGATTGATGCTGATGTGATGGTGGAGCTGGAAGGTGGCCAAGGGAACTTTGCAATTAAACGACATATCATCGAATTTAGGCTCATTTGAATTGTCTTCCCTAGTAGTTTGTCTTTCAATAGTAACCAGGGTCTGAAGATGAAGCTGGATGATGTCCAAAGGAACTCTATAATGAAATGGAGCAACCCCATCGAGTTTCGGCTCATTTGATTTGTCTTGACGAATACTACAGGCCATAGACAATTTTATTCTGAACTAATCAAAATAGAGTAATTTTTGTGTTTGGGTTTGTTGGGCTGGTCTTGGAAAGCAGTCTACTGCTACATAATATTACGAAAACTAAAAGGTGAAAAATAGAAACTAATGAAAAAATTAATTTTTCAAAACAAGCTTTTAAAAAATCTAAAGTGACAATTTTGTACACGGGTTGTGCTGATTTCAAAAGCTTGTAGCGCAAACAGAAAAGGGAGAAAAATCTCATACGAAATCAGCATAACCAGTGTACATAATCATAACTTCAGATTATTTTTAAACTTGTTTTTAAAAAGTTAATAATTTTTATTTATACTTACAGCAAACTATTTTAAAGTCAAAGGCTTAAAGAAAAACTGAATCAATAACGAATTTTTTTATTTTCCTTCGAATTTTTGAGAACAATGCCACCTAAGCTGTTTAATTTACATCCGAAACAGTGAAACAAAAAGGATAAAGTGACGACATGCGCCGACACCAAAAGCCTAGAGATGTTAAGCGGTGGTTCGCTCAGCGCTGCGCACACACTGTGCCGCCGCAAAAAGGACGAATCATTAGGAGGCGCCACACGAGATCCCATTTAAAAGTATGAGAATATTTTCACAAAAAGCCTCACATTCAACTCCCAGCACATTCATTTTATGAGAACAATGAGTGATTTTTGTATTTTTCTTTGGTTCTATGTCGATTTTATCCACAACACCGTGGAGGCTACCGTGGTTGTCGCCTCGTTCCGTCTTCGACTTTTTGCTATAAAGAAAGCGCGGGCGTTAGTGCAAACGGTGGTTTTATTCCCGCAGAGGTGCGACTTCGCTGCCTCTCTCGCCCCTCGATATTAATGTACCCCTCAATCGCCTTCATGGCGGCGCCACATTTATGCGCCTAACGCCGCTGGTCTCACACGGACTAGTACATGTCCTTGATACTCCTGTCCCGCTCCGCTCTATGAAGTAATGGCTATTATATATAGCGGGAGTATTTATTGAGCAGTACTTATCTTTAGTTACAATCATTATTCTAATCAAAACTCTACATGATCCCCTGAACGACTTAATAGTGTCAAACATAATATGTCAAATCAAAATTGACTAACTGAATCTACATTACCGACTAAAGAAGTGAACCTATTTAATGAGTAGCAACCGGCGAAACACTGATGTTTTAGAAACCCATTTCGAACAGATCCATGACAGGGCCTCTTAACATGTCAATGTGACGGCATAATAGTGCGGAGACAATGGACTTCAAGACTTGTTTAATAAGTGGATGGAGTTGTTTTTGAAGAGAGTGTGCGCAGGAGTGGAGGCGGCGTCTGGTCGGTGAGAGCCAATGACAGCCGCTCGGCGCAGTGGGAGGATCGAGTAATCATGCATTAAGGCCATCACGAGCAACGAGGAGATTCACCTTATAGTAACAGTTTTACGATTCATTATAAATATTTTTCTTGTAACGTTGTACAGTAAGTTCTCCAAATCAATCTTAATTTTGTAACAAACGGCAGGCAAATCTTGTCCGTGTGAAAGTCATTGATACGTTCACCATTATGATATCCTACCTTAACTAAGTATTATGATTATTTCCATGATAGCTGACTGATTTAATAAAATGAGTAGATTATTCTCCATTTTAAACCTTGGTTAGATTTAAATGGTGCACTATGGTCAAGTGTGTATGGTGTCATTGAGACCCGAGCCGTGACGTGAGGATCTTAAGAGAGCCGAGGACGATAATCAATCAATACTAACGTAGATCATACGACGTTCTTCAGCACACTTGTGAAGAAAATTATAATAAAATAGATATTTTATTCATTGAAGTGTATTATGAGTTTATTATTTAGTAAATTTTCTATAACGTTAAGGGCTTCACATCTTATATCGGGCGGTGTACAATAAATAAATCACGTTCTTCGTAACTGGTACTTGTAGACATGTTTACTAGACATATTTACTTAATAAATAACTATAATTTCAGCAGTACACAACGAGTTGTGACATAATTTTCGCAATACTTAGCCGTTGAATAGAAAATGAATTAGTTTTCCTATGCGCGGGTATTCCTTTTTAACCAAATAGTCGCGGATAGAGTTTTAGCCACGTGCAAAGTGGGGAATTTCTGGTTTTTACTGAGAAAACAAAAGTTATATTTGTATTCCGTCAAGAGTACATATTAATAATATAGGTATATTATTAATGTGTACATATTAATAATATAGTACATATATATATAATATATATAATATATATAATATATTGATGTATATATATATATATATATATATATATACATATAAAAATATAAGATATTAATGTCAAGAGTACATATTATTAATAATATAGGTATATTATTAATGTGTACTCTTGAACACGAGTTCTTTTTGCATTGAAACTTTTTTAAGAACAAAGCAACTCTATCAATAAAATTTAAAAAATCTATCGATGGAAACTAGTCAAAAGAAATCGAAAATGACATTCATTCTTTTTCCCTATGTATTCGATTTGTATAGTTAGCATACTTAATGCTGTGATAATTCCTTCAATTGTTTGGGCGCAGTTATCAACAATCAATGTTTAAAAATGATTGTAACATCATTCATTGATTCCGATAGTTCGTAAGAAAATCGGTAGATGACGCCACGTCGCCTTAAAGACGTATAAGATGGGAAATTTGAATCATATCGGGCGTGTCTCGGTAGCCGAATTGGTCAGGCATTACCCCTGTAAGGGAAAGACTGCGGGTTCGAGTCCCGCCCGAGAAGATTCTTTTTCCCTATGTATTCGAAAATGACAGTTCTCAAGAAGCGTTAGCAATATAGAGAAAGTCTGAGAGGTTGTAATCTATTCTCTTGTTCTCTTCTTCTTCATCTTTGCGTTAATCTCAGTCGCATCCGAAGCTTTCAGCTTGGAGTCTGGGGTCCGCAGTACCAGTCTTATTGCGGATTTGGCTAAACTACGATATTTTCCGTGAAGCGACTGCCATCTGACCGCCATAACCCAAAGGCGATATCAAAGCATTGTAGTTAAACCAGTAGTTGGACTTTTGAGGGCTCCAACTACCCGTAACGAATGCCATAGATGTTCGTATGGCAACCGGGACCGACGGCACGACCAGACCAATGCAAATACCCATATTCATGCATGGGTACAAATATTTTTCCACAGTGCGGGGATCGCACCCACACCTCCTGCGTAGCAGCAGCGTTCACTACCGCTACGCCACGGAGGCTGTCAATCTATTCTCTTGTTGTACTACTCTACAATACTACAATCTACTAAACTGATTTTGAAAATGGTTTTACCAATAGAAGACTACATTATTTGTGAGTGTCATAGGCTATACATGGTTGTGGGAAATATATATTATATATAAATTAGAGATTTTTACGATATCATAGAGATATGAAAATACACATAAAATATTTCAAGGTTGTAATACTTTTTAACCGACGACCGACCTCTTAGGTACTCCAAACGCATATGCGACGGGACCGGTATATGCGTTTGGAGTACCTAAGAGGATGCTTGTTTGTTTGTGCAAATCAATGTTGCCAATTGTCCGCTGACTAAAAGCGCACGCCTTCATGGGTCTTCAGATGCTAGGTTGTAAGAAAGGAAAACTGAGTGCCATGCACCAAAGCTGACCCAGGATCACCAAGAATAAAGAAAGAATCGATCGACCTCTTAGCACAGATATCAAATTAATTATGTGCTGAAAGATGGTAATTGTGTGTTCAAGTGAACCTATAAGTCCGTATTATATTTGACGAACGCTAAGAAGGGGAGGTTACAAACAAACCGGCGCGGCGCGGCGGCGAGCTTACATGAAAAGTTTATTGACAGTATACCTTGTTACTCATGAAGCGTGTAAGGACAGAAGCTTTCTGCTCACTCTGGGGGGGATAATGGCCAGATTATTGTGAAATTAAAACATAATAAGAAGTTTTTATACTGAATTTTATCGGTTACCCTTGAAAGATATTGCCAAATTTATTATTTCCCAAAAATGTTTCGCCTAATTTAATTTGCTAAATTATTCCTTAGCAAAAAATCGCTACACAAATGATTGTACCGCAAACGTTATGTTTGGGTAGTGAACTGTTTTAACAACAATAACTTGTTTACCAATTTGTACTTTTACCAATTTATAATTAGTCAAAAATTTCACTTGGAATAACACATTTTACGCAAAATAAAATAAGGTACATATATATTCCATATCATCAATTTGCACAGTACCATTTTTATTAAGTCAATTATTTATTCAATGTCTGGTCAAATATTACTGGATGGTCATAGAATTAAATTAACTTAAAGTTATTGTATTATATAGATAATTTATTTTCTGTTCTGTGGATTAATTGGTAAATTAATAGGGCTCTTTTTACGAAAATTGCGTGGATGGAGAAGTATAAAAGTTTCCATACCTGTATTTATTGTAAGTCTGTGGTCAACTTTTACCCTGGTTTTTGAGGCTTAGTTAATCATGTGCGTGCATGTCCCATACCTATTTGAAATGTTCATCATCTGATGGATATGAAAATTAAGAGATAAATAAATTAAAAAGTAAGGAGGTTTTAACTTAATATTATTATTGATAAACTAGCTGACACGGAAAACTTTGTTTCGCCTTAGAAATTAGAATGAATGATGGTATGTTGTGTTTACCTCAATAAGCTGTATCAAATTATCCTAATTATTTTGAGAACGGAAAGCATTTCGACTTCGCTCCTATACGCCCACGGAGCTCCGGACACCAATAGGGGACCTCAATGGGCCCCGGTGACCTCACCGGGGCCCATGCTTACACCTACGGAGCCTATATGCCTATGGAACCCATACAACCATTTACCTCTACGCTCAAGGGCGTTCATACTACCATGAACAATCAATCAATTTTTTGAGCTAAATAAAAAATAGCCACCATAAATATTTTCGCGGCCCAAGCTAATCTACAAATCCCTTCCATCGTTTGCTCTATGCAAAAAAATGGCATTTTGTTACGAAAATTCAGAGCAATGTCCACTAATCATCCTCTGACGATATTTTCAGTACGCATTATGTAAATTGTTAGGTCAGATATTTTATATGGTAGTTAAGTATCCTTAAATTTTCCGCGCAATTTTCTTAATTTTTTCTTTCATAAGAACCATCTCCTAATTATAACGAACACAACAAAAAAACGGAACCCTTATAGATTCATCATGTCTGTCTGTCTGTCCGTCCATATGTCACAGACACTTATCTCCGAAACTATAAGGCCCATTCTGTTGAAACTTGGTAAGTAGAAATATTCTGTTAACCGCATTAACTAATTTCATTAATAAAAGAATTTCACACACAAATACAAAAAATGCGATAAGTTCTGGGGGTCCCCATACTTAGAACTGAAAGTCAATTGTTTTTTCATCAAACCCGTACGTGGGGTTATTTATAGATAAGCCTTCAAAAATGCTATTGAGGTTTCTAACAGCATTTTTTTCTAAACTTAATAGTTTGCGCGAGAGACACTTCCAAAGTGGAAAAATGACCCCCCCCCCCCCCTCTAACTTCTAAAATAAGAAAAATATAAATCAAAAAAAAGATTTGATGTACATTGCCATGCAAACTTCCACCGAAAATTGGTTTGAACGAGATCTAGTAAGTAGTTTTTTGTAATATGTCATAAACCGCAAAACTACAAGAACTATTATATTATGTTACTTGCTGCTACGAGCAGGAGCGAGTCCGACTCGCACTTGGCCGGTTTTATATATATAGATTAAAAGGTTTTGATAAATAAATGAATTATCATTATTTTTAGTCTCATTTTTTATTCTCAACTCAATAAGTTGGTCTTATATTACTATTATTATTATTATTTTTATTGCGTAGTGAAATTTTGCCAAAAGTTCTCTATACTTAAAAGAAGTTTCTGTAAAATATTTTCTATCTCTAATCCCCGAGGGATTTTATACTTTTTATTTTTACACCATAAGTCACGTGGCTCCCGGCATAGTAGACTTTGAGCCATCCCATCTCTTCCCATGAGGTGTCCTACAAGGCTACTACTTGATTGGCCTGTTTGATATTAGACAGATGCATGGCTTGAGTCCACAAAATAGTGCCCGGAATTCGGTGATAGGCTCACCCCCTATTACGTGGGAACGAATACAATGTTTGGCGAATGTGGGTGTTAATTCATTTTTTTTAATAAAAGGACACGTCAGTTTTACTTCACTTCACCTCATGTTAAGTTGATGGCAAAGTCTTGGAAAGACGACGCCCCGCTAAAGGACCCGAAGGAAACATGTGAGCTGGCAGGGAGGTCTTAATGGTGCGGCATAGGAATGAGTCACTGAATCGCTTGGTTCTTGATGGAATATTCGGCTCGGTATGCGGGTAGCATCTAAGCCCTGCACGTGTTGTCCTATTTTGGAAAGGAGAGGGTGGTGCCAATTGGAAGAGCTCATCAGAACATTCACCACGGTAGAGACGGTAAAATACTGCCAAGGAAGCAACATCTCTACGCATCTACAAAGGCTCGAAGGTATTCGAGACCTCGGAATTTCTAATAATTCGGACCGCACCTCGCTGCAACCTGTCGAGAGCATCTAGTAAGTACTTTGCGCAGTCATCCCAGAGATAAGAGCAGTATTCCATGCAGGAACGAATTTGTATCTTGTATAGAAGACACCACTGCTCCGACGTGAAAAAAATATCTCACTCTGATCAGGAGTGAGGGAGTTTACGCGAGGCTGTTTTGACGATGCTTTCGATGTAGTTTTTGTTATTCAGTTTGCAGCGAACAGCCATACCGAGGATATTCAGAGTCCCATTGGGAAATGTGGTTCAGGATTCGGTCAAGCTCAGTGAGAAGAAGCTGCCATTTATACCGTGAAATATCTATCGTCTGCATAGCAATGCAGTTACTTTGCGGATATCTGTTTGTAATTTGCTGCCATCGATTTGACAACAAGCCTTATTCAGACTATTGGCGTTTTACCCTAGGCTCTACTGCCGTCTATCTGTCTGAAGTGACAAAATTGCCACTCTGGATTGCTATGACCACCTTCTGGACCAGAGAAGATTTAGAAAAGGATTAAGATAAGCCAATTGCAGATGCGTGCATGCAAGGCATAAATATATTCTTGCGCATCTAAGTATTTCATAAAAGTACTATCGTATTGCATTAAGAGTCAAACCGTACACTACTACTAGAAGTTTAGTTATTGCAGTATTTGAATGAATTTTTTATAGCATTTGTTATGCTAACTTTTAAGTTGCAGTATTTTATAAAAATAAAATTTCAAAATCTTCAGTATTAGTATCAATCTACTATATAAAAATAAGTCGGGTTTTCCTTCCTGACGATATAACTCCAGAACGCCTTTACCGATTTGGCTAATTTTGGTCTTGAATTATTCGTGGAAGTCCAGGGAAGGTTTTTAAAAATTCGAATAATAGCCGGGAACCGACATCCACGCGGGCGGAGCCGCGGGCAAATGCTAGTTTAGTATAAAATTTAGTTATGAAGAATCTTTCGTATCACTTCGTAATTCTACCGTATATTTGTTCTGTAGCATTACAGTACTACAGAGGTTTGATATTAAAGATCAAATCGTTAAATTAAAACGTTGAAAAAAAAACATATACGAGTATTTATAGGTTATGAAAGTTTCTAGACCTCTAGCTATCATTTTGCCTAAGTAACGGTAGCTGACCCCATCAGGTACAGTGTATGCTAATTTAGTAACCCTAAGTAAGTATACTGTGTCATTAAGAGACAATCTCACAGGTGTGGAACAATACAAAATAGAAGGCATAACATTTAAACTTCAGTGTTCTCATATTTGTGTGCGCTAGTCTCAATAATTTCGCGTTATCTATCCAAAAGAATATGGGAAATATGTGTAAATGAGATTGCGCAAACAAAATAGTAGTTGAACCGGTTCCGTGTTAAACAATGGATGAAATCACCTCGGTCTTGGTGTTAAATTATATTTATTGTAGTCAAATAATTGTATCATTTGTATTGATATCATATGACTCAAAGTATTTTATTTGGTAATTATTCTGTCCTCGACCTTACCAATCAACTAGCTTATTACTATCCACTACATTACTGACCTTATACTGGGTCACCAAAATTGAATATAAGATATTGCATTGTTAAGAATGTAAGAGGGAGTAGAGAACGTTATCGACATTTTAAAGCTCAATCCAACCTCACCTGCTAGTCAGTGCATCGGCTTTTTTTTTTTTTTTTTTTTTGACCGTGGGGGAAATCCTTCATGGATGTTATGCCGGACTCCTACCGACTAAAACCCCCACGGTATCGCCCAGGAGCCTATAGTTGGGAGCCCCGGGTAAGCCCTCGGAAGGATGTCCCAGGGCTCCCAACAGACCTACCGCTTTAATGCGGCCTCGTCTAGGGGGTGGTTCGGGTGCTATCCCGCGTCTATGGGGGGTTTTCGGGTATTATCCCGCTTCATAGGAGGGGGGAGGCGTGCGTGAGTCCGTCACGTCACGCTGCCGTCATGGGCCTGCTTCTGTAAGGACGATGAGCAGCCAACTCACCGTCCTCAGGCCCCCGGTCATGGAGGCCGATGGTCTTCGGCGAAGACACGTCGGCGGCGTCCAAGCCGCCGACTGCGGAACTCGGGTGGGAGAGTTCTCTCCCGCTCCCGCCCCGCCGCCTCCTTCACGAGCATGACCTGCTCGCAGAAAGAGGCGGCGCAGTCCCACTTACTCCCGCTGGAGACCATGGCTCCCACCATGGTCTCGAGCGAGAGAGTGTCCACGCCCAAACCCACCACGAGGACCTGGCGCTGTTGCGCCCACGCCGTGCACTCCACCAGCGTGTGGAGCGCTGTGTCATCGCTGCGGTCCCCGCAGTGCTGACAACCGGCCGTGGTTTCCCGGTGTCTTCGCCACAGATACCTACCGAAGCTACCGTGCCCGGTAAGCATCTGTGACAACCGGTAGGAGAGAGCACCATGTCTCCTCTCCAGCCACTCGTCCATGACCGGTCTGACGGCCGCGATTGTGGCGAATCCCCCCTTTGGTTGCTCAAGTCGCACCTTCCATGTCTCCACGGTTTCCTGGTGGAGCTGGGACCGCTGGGCCTCGATTTCTCGAGACGCAGGCCATTGGCCCCGCTCCAGCGCCTCCTTGCGCCATTTAAATAGAGACGCAAGGGCTCTCGCTTCCAGGTCCCATGGAGGGGTCCCGGCTAAGAGACATGCCGCCTCACCTGAGATCGTGCGGTATCCCCTTATCACCCTGACGGCCATCGCCCTCTGTGGGCTCAGCAATCTAGCCACATTACTGGCCGTCAGGGTCTCCGCCCATACGGGGGCCCCGTATAGGGCCATACTTCGCACGATCCCCAGGTACAGTCTCCTGCAGGGAGCGTTGGGTCCCCTGATGTTGGGCATCAGCCGTGCGAGTGCAGCTGACACCCCCCTCAGTTTTGGGACCAAACTTCGGAAGTGATGTCCGAAGTTCCACCGGCCATCGAGTACTAGCCCCAGATACTTCATCGAGGGCTCGATGCCGATGCTGACGCCCCCTACTTGTAGGCTGGATCCCGCAGGTGGCCCCATCCGAGGTCCGTGGAAGCACAGAGCCTCGGACTTGTGAAGGGCGACCTCGAGACCCAGCCGCCGTATCCGACCCACGACTTGAGCAACCCCTGCCGTGGCCTTTAGTGCTGCGTCTCGGTGCGTTGCTCCCCGCGCCGTAACGAGGGTGTCGTCGGCGTAACACGTTACGTTCACCCCCCTGAGCAACGGACCACGCAGCACCCAATCGTAACCGATGTTCCACAGGAGTGGCCCTAATACCGATCCCTGCGGAACACCGCACGACACATCCCGCCGACCCGGCCCTAGCCAACTCGGGTAAGTAATGGCCCTCTCGGAGAGATAGGCCCCGACAATTCGACGGAGGTAGGGAGGCACTCCATGGTAGATAAGCGCCTCCCTAACGCAGCTCCAGGGCAAGGTGTTGAAGGCGTTGGCGATGTCGAGAGACACCGCCACTATCACCTCACCCTGTGAGACTGCTTCCTCCGTCAGGCCTCTAATGCGCATGATCGCATCCACCGTGGAGCGCCCCTGACGGAAGCCAAACTGGCTATCCGCCAGATCAGGCCCCACGCGTGTGAGATGCCTGACGAGGCGTTGTGCAATAATGCGCTCAAAGAGCTTGCACACCTCGTCAAGCAACACGATCGGCCGGTACCCTGATGGAGCACCTGAAGCCTGGCAGAGGCTTTGGCGCAGGCTTTCCTTCCATTGTTCGTATCAATCAATGAAAAAGGATGCATAGATCTCGGGCTCCCCGATGAGGATGCCGATGGTGTAGAAGGTAAATTTAAAAGCAGGAAAGACAATTTTCGATATAATTATAAAGTAAAAAAAGATACGATATCTCGAAGGCATATAAAATTTATATCAAATAAAATAAATAAATAAAATATACTGACAGAAATTGCGACAATTTGTGTGGGTGACTGGTGACTACTGCTTCATTGGGTGTGCGTAATATTGGTGAAATTATATTATTAGTTCGGTCACATGTAAAAAATAAAAATTTTAGAGATCGTTATACTTACTACAGGCATTGCACCTTTTACATAATTCTGGAGCGTCAGTGAAAAGTGATACATCTCGAGTTATATTACTTATTATATTTTTTCATATAGAAGATCTATAAAAAAATATCTATCTTTGACTCCTATCCCCGTATCTCTAGGGTTTAAAATGAGCGTGTTGATTTGGAGCATAATGATATAACTGAACGTTTTTTTACTATTTTAATTGTGTAAAATAATACTTTTAAAATCATATCAAATTGAACTGAACAATGTTTTTTATTTCTGTATTGTATAATATACAAATTGAATTAACGAGTTTAACACAATGTAGATGTATAGATTAGAATTAGTGCATTGTAATATAAGTACACTTCCATTAATATACTTTTTAAATTTACTCCTACATTCGTTCGTGAAAAGTGATACAATTATATTTATGACGTAAAAAAACAAATTAATTTTAATAAAGTTATGTGTAAAATGATACAATTCTTAGAGAATCAATTAACACCATGATATTATTACAATCGTTAAATGTGTCGAGTGATATAACTAAATTAGTATCAATATAAACACAATGTCGCTATAAGTGTCTAATAATACAATTATAGTTGTACCAAAAACACAAGCTTGTTCAAATGTTTTCATCACCTAAAATTTAGTGAAAAGTAATACAAATCCTCAGCGAACACCTCCCGCGATCCCCTTCCCGCGTTGAACTATGTGAACGAGATGGTAATATTATGATACAAGAAGGAATACCCAAGTGAAAGAGCAATAACGTTGTTTAGTGATGCGACAGACTCGCCAGTCTCGCTTCGACGTTCTTCACGGCGCACAATGCTTATGGTATGTAAGTTGTATCATTATACACAAAATACGTAATATTTTTATTGGAATTATTTTATTAGTATTTGCTACAAGTTTTATGCAAATGAAAATAATAATGCTATTTAAGTAAAGTAAATTAATGTAGCATTCAATTATAAAGATCATAAGCTTTTTTTATAAGGGACACGTCAATCTGACTTCACCTCACCTGATGGTAAGCTAAGGGCAAAGTCTCGGAAAGAGGGTCACCATCGTAACCATGTACCATGTCAACAGTAGTGGCACTCAGCTTGACGGCCTCATCAGATGCCTTTTCACGCCCCGCTTAAAGGACCCGGGACTGTAGGAAGAAGGAAGGAAGGAAGGAAACACGTGAGTTGGCAGGGAATTCCAGGTTTTAATGGTGCGGCATAGGAATGAGTTACTGAAACGCTTGGTTCTAGAAGTTATATTCTGCGCCGTATACGGATGGCATCTTAGTCCTGTATGTGTTGTCTTGTGAAGAAAAGGAGAGGGTGGGACTAATTGGAAGAGCTCATCAGAACATTCACCATGGTATATACGGTAGAATACTGCCAAAGACGCAACATCTGTACTCATCTGCAAAGGTTCGATGGTGTTCGTTACCTCAGGATTCCCAATAATGCGGACCCACGTCGCTGCACCCAGAGCATCTAGTAAAATGTACTTTGCGGAGCCATCCCAAAGATGCGAGCAGTATTCCACGCAGGAAATAATTTGAGTCTTGTACAGAAGACTCCGATGCTCCAGCGTGAAAAAATGTCTCACTCTGTTCAGGACTCCGAGTTTACGCGAGGCTGTTTTGATGATGCTCTCGATATAGCTTTTGTTATTCAGTTTGCAGCGAACATCCATACCGAGGAAATTGAGGTTATCCTGCAGTGGCAGTGGTGTGCTCTGAAGAGTGGGAAGGGGAAGGAAAGAAGATACCTTTGCTGTAAACGCACATGCCTGCGTCTTCTTGCCATTTTGAGTCGACCAGGTTCTCAACGCCCCATTGAGAAATGTAGTTCAGGATCCGGTCTAGCTCAGTGACAAGCAGCTGCCTTTTTTCCGCAATATCTTGGCCGCAGTATGTGCGTAATAACTCCCGTGTAAAGCTGCTTTCGTCTGCATAGCAATGAATGCTACCGTTAGAAAGCATGTCATTGATATGCAGAAAAAAGAGAGTGGGAGATATAACAGAACCCTTCGTCAAGCCAGCATTTACCTGCAAGAACTCCGAAGGTCGTCCGTCACGCGAATACGGTGCCCCTGCAGTAAGCTTGCAACCCATTTGCACAGTCCGGGAGGCAGGCCAAAGGCTGGTAGCTTGGAAAGAAGGGATTTGTGCTGTTTGTATGATTTTCTCGACGCGTCGGCCTTCAGTGGAAACTTGGATAAAACCAAGATAATTTTCAACGAACATGTTGCACCGAAACCGATTGCCATCGAAGGGGCGACGCACGAAGTTGTGCAAAAATATGTATACCTGGGCCAGGTAATCCAGCTCGGTAAAAACAACGTACGATTGAATTGTATAAAAGTGGTAAGATCGTTGCCGTATTGGTTTGTACTGTAAGGGTGATGTATCTAAATATATAAAATAAATAAATAAATAAAATAAATAAAAAATAAAAAACTTCAAGAAAGAACTACCCAGCATTATCCAACTGGATTGGGCAGCATTTCGCAAACTACGTCGAGTCTTCTCTTCTCCCCTACCGCAATGCCTGAAAACAAAGGTCTTTGACCAGTGCGTCCTACCTGTTATGACTTACGGTGCCGAAACGTGGACACGTTTGTATTTTGACGGTAGGGCTAGTCTATAACCTAAAAGTCGCGCAGCGGGCTATGGAGCGAACTACGCTTGGAGTTTCTTTGAAGGATAGAATTCGAAAAGAGGTCACCCGACACAGAACCAAAGTTACCGACATATCTTGCAGAATAAGCAAGCTCAAGTGGCAATGGGCTGGCCACATCTGTCGAAGGACCGATGGCCGTTGGAGCAGACGAGTCCTAAAGTGGAGACCGAGAGAAGGCAAACGCAAGGTAGGACACCCCCTAGCCAGATGGACTGACAACCTGAAAAAGGTGGCTGGGATAGACGGAAGTGGAAGGGTCAGGATCGGATGAAATGGCGCACATTGGAACAGGCCTATGTCCAGCAGTGGACTGCGGTGGGCTAGTTGATTGATTGATTGTACATCATTACTAGTAGCTTTCAACGATTCTACGCAACTGGGTAACATAGAACATATTATTTCACTAGTAGTAGCACCGATATACTTAAGTAATATCAATATACACGCTGATATGTTCAGTTGTATCATCTTAACCACACTTTGTATCAAAGTACACATCATATTTTTACAGACTCTAGAGGTGTCTAATGATATGAATGTGTTTTTTCTGACAAATTTATAATTAAACGCTCAATACAACTCACTATTACTTAAATTAATAATATTTATTTCAACACTTTCTATTCTTTCATTTGTCTAGAGCACAACAATAGAATGTAAAAAACTTGTACCATTTGTCATGAAACCTATAGACAATGTCTAAAGTAAGTCAAGTTAATTTGTATTAATGGTCACAAAATTGTTTAATAAATGTTTGATGTGTTTATTGATATAACTGTATATTTTCATAAATTTAAAAAAAACTATCCATATAAATCCTCAAATTCGAGTTCTACGATTTGCAGCCAAACCAAACCTCCTATAAAAAAAGTTTTAATACAAAAAAGTTGTGAGTATTAACAAGGTCTACAACTTTTGTATGAACCTTTTTTCTATGTATGTATGTAGGTAATATTTCTGTTGCTACAGTAACAAAAATACTACAGTAGGGACAAGATAATAGGTCACTTTTGACATTTCATCAAAATTCAACAACGTAACCTTGTAACGGCGGGCATAAAATAAGAACTGCACAATTGCTTAACTTTTTTCAATTACGTTCTATCTAAAGAACTGAACGTCGTTACAATGTTGCGTCAGTCAACCCTTTTTCTTTTTAAACACTAGGGATGTTACTCTAAAAATCGAAAGCTGATAGGATTGTAAGTTGAATCGAATGCAATGATTACTTGTGAAGAAAAATCACCATAAATTTATAACCACGTTGTGATTATAATAAAACCTAATTATACATATTTATTATTCTTTTAACTAACTATAAAAATACAAAAAAATAACTAAATAGAAAGGTCATTGATGTTGGGTGCAATTTAGGTGGATGTTGCTGGCAACACCAGTGCCTGTCGATGACGCATGTCATGTCGCCATAACATGATGATGACGCAGTCTTTTGTTGTTGTGCGAAGTGACTGTGCGTTTTTGGTGTGCTCTCTGTTATTTTCTTCTGATCCGGCTTTTTCATTGAACTGATCTTACTGACTACGTTTACCTGGCTATAAATTGGACTCCGATTGCTTAACGATTATTAAACAAGAAAAACATTACAGTCTTACTATGTCGAAACGGGGGAAAACTCTAAACAGTCAATCTCGCGAACTAGTGCTGAAATTGTACAATTATTTTGGACGTGAATCAGTTAACGATGGGCCTCTTTTACCATTGAAACCACCGAGAGAACGCGTTGCCGAAGCATTGGGAATAGGGAAGAAGACAGTAACTCAAATTCTGAAAGAGAAATACGGACCATCAGGCTCAGAAGATAATACTTTACGTACACCGAAAAAACGAAAGAGGGACAAGAAAATTGTTGACGTTGATAATTTTGATGCTACTGCAATTCGCAACCACATTTATGGATATTACTCGAGAAAAGAATATCCTACACGGGAAAAGCTATTGAGTTCGTTAAAAGGCGCAGGCTTATTTTTTGGAGGCAAATCGTCTCTATCAAAGGTTTTGAAATCGATTGGCTTTAGATTTAAAAAATCCGACAAGCGGAAAATCCTGCTAGAACGCTACGATATTATTTTGAAGAGAATAACATTCTTACGTGAGGTAAATAAAATTACGGATTGGGACAATGTCGTGTTTATTGACGAAACATGGTTGAATGCGAACCATACGGTTGCGCGGACATGGACCGATGATACAGCGGCCTCCACCTCAAAAGTTCCATCGGGAAAAGGAGCCCGACTTATTATATGTCACGCGGGATCAGCTTCTCAAGGTTTTATTCCAGACTGCCTCCTCGCATTCGCCTCTAAAACTACAACAGATTACCATGAGGAAATGAACTTTGATGTTTTTAAAAAGTGGTTTGAGAAGCTGCTAGTCAGCTTAGAAAACCCATCGAAAATTATAATGGACAATGCTCCGTATCATTCTGTACAAGTTGATAAACCACCAACTCAAGCAAATAAAAAGCAAGAAATTGTCTCGTGGCTGGTAAGAAATGGTGTGGAGGCAAGTCCAACTTTATTAAAAGTTGAGTTGTTAAATCTGGTAAAAGCAACTAAGCCGTCCAAGCTCCGCTATGTAATCAATGAACTAGCCCTAGAGCATGGACACGAAGTTATTCGATTGCCTCCCTACCATTGCCAGTATAACGCCATCGAGCTTATTTGGGCACAAATAAAGGGTCATGCAGCGCGGAACAATACTGAACCACCCTTCAGTACTGCTAAAATGATGACTCTGCTACAAACTGCATGTGCAGAAGTCACTACAGAAGACTGGCGAAGAGTCGTGGAGAAGACAAAGAAAATAATTTTACAAGATTTTGAACGAGATGTGAGAATAGACAATATTATTGAAAATGAATTAATAATATCTCTGAGTGCTGACAGCAGTGATGAAGATAGCAGTTCCGATAGTTCAAGTGAATAAAAGCAATTTTTTTGTTAAATTACGTAGGTACTTATCTTATTTTGCTCCTTTAATTTATGAAAGAAAAAATAATAATGGGACAGGGATTCGCATGATCATTTTTAAAATTCACATATGTTTCAAGTCTGTATCGATTCATTCGATTCATTCATTTAATCGATGTTTTTAAGCAGGTCACCTCACTATGAATATAAAACTGACATCTGTCAAAAGTGACCTATTATCTTATCCCTACTTTAAAAGCAGTATGGTGCGGGATCCTACATGCGAATTCGACTCGCACTTGGTCGATTTTTCTTATTGACGTTGTAACCTCGAGTTGCAGTTCATGTTATCAACTTTCCTTTTAACGAACCTCAGGGTTGTGGAGATAGGCGTCATATCATACAGTGATTTATTACCCTCATTACAAGCTAAGTTTAAAAATCACAGTTTCATGATGTTGGTGTTGATTGATATCGTACACGGCAAATACCCTGCGCCACCTAGCAAAGATTAATATCTTCCTCTTTGAAAGTAGATATTAGGGGCATCGCAGACATATCAAAACGGAAAGAGATCGTCACCGTATTGGGCTTTCGGCTAGGTGACCCTCGCCGCGCTTACCAGCTTGCTGGTTGACCTAGCCGTCGCCAGAACCCCATTCCTAGACGTTATCGCGGTAGTGAACCCGGCCGCTACGCAGGAGGCGCGGGTTCGATCCTCACTCAATGCAAATATTTTATGTATGAATATGGTATTTGCATTGGTCCTGTCGTGTCTCAGAGAGCACATTAAGCCGTCTGTCCCGGTTGCCATATGAACATCTATGGCAGTCGTTACGGGTAGTTGGGGCGCTAAAAAAAGTCCAACAACTGGTCTAACTGCAATGCTTTGGTATCGCCTTTGGGTTGTGGAGGTCAAATAGCAGTCGCTTTACAGAAAATATTGAAGTTCAGAAAAAACCGAAGTTATACTGATAAAGCGGTCCCTAAACTCCAAGTTGAAAGCCTCGGAAGCGAATGGGATACCGCTACGATGAAGAATAAATTATATAATGTAATGTAATCATTAATTTCATTAGACTTAAAGAAAAGTTGACACCTGGCCACAATCTTCCGTGGCCAACTTGGAAATTATTAAATCGCCTACCGACCCAAATTGTCCGCTGTAAGGCAAATTTGGCTAAATGGGGTATATGGGTGAATTTCTCAAACGTAAAATTTTCGCGGCGTGACTGAAAATCATACCTTAAAGTTAACATACAGTAATGATTATTTTTTGTAAGAAAGATATCATTTTTCTCTATAAGCAGGTATAAATTATATTATTGAAACTATTTTTGTGAGTGTGTAAAAACATTATTTTCACCTAAATTCTAAGCTTGGTGGCGCGTCCACAACCTGTTTTCTTGGGAATGATCACAGTTTAATCAAAACTTCATTTGTTTACTGAGTATACTTAATAATAATTCGATTTGGCATTATTTTAGCTATCTTCGATAATGTAATTCGTTGTATTTAGTACTATACTTTATCTTAAAAATAATTTATAAGATGCGTCCGCGGCAAATGTAAAATTTTGGTGGGATTTATAAAAACATCGAAGGAGTCGTATTGAAAGTACTTATAAGGACGACACTATCATCATTGAAAACGTTCAGTTGGGTGTTAGTCCAGTTGTCCCCAGTCCCGCTTCGTTTTTCTGCCAAACACCATATTTCATAAGCCTCTGACAAAAATATTATAATTTTTGTGTTGATTATTTAAAACGGTTTATTCTCATTGTATGTTTTAATATTTAAGTATAATGTACAGGTTCAGTATGTGTATTAAATTTTGGTAATGTAACCACTATATTCTATAATATATAAAAAATATATAAAAAATCTGCGGAAGCCTAGTGGTATGGGTAATGGACTGCTGAGACGAGGTCTCGGGTTCGATCCCAGGTTTACCATGGCACACACCAATGACTTTTCGATGCTTTTCGAAGTTATGTGTGTATTTATCGCACGTTTATAAGTGCCCGGTTAGTGGCAATAGGCTCGCCACCTATTACATTGGGACCTAAACATAAACTGGCGAAATGTGGGTGCCAGCACCTCTGCCTACTCCTTCGGGGAATACAGGCGTGAGTTTATGTTATGTTATGTTATGTTATATTCTAAATAGTATTTTTATAAATATTTTTTTTAGACGTGAAACTAATTTTGGTGGAGCCATTTTGGTGAATTTGGTGGGGTTTTACTAATCATCAAAATTGTATATTTACACCAAAATTTGTTTTCATAGTTATCCGACGTATACTACGTAATCCGACGGGCTACTAGGCCAGGTGGCCTCTAAGTGGTATACCCTAGGCAATGGAGAAATCACCGCCTCTCTCCCTAGGTGGGAAAGAAGTTGTTGGCTGTTGAGGGTTGTTCGGAAGCTTTCCTAATTTTCTCTCAGATTAACCATTAGCATATGAACTACCCATACAGCAGACAGGCGAGTAGTTGGATGAAGTCAGCTGATGCCGCAGTAGGGACAGGCCGGTGTGGTGGAGCATCGTGCGCTCTTTCCGTCACCTGCTTCTACTGGCGTGAAAGGCGGCCTCACTCTTTACTACCAAGCCTACGCCGTTAAAACCTGCCCACCCTTCTTTCCTCCTCTCCACTGTCAACATCATTTGGCTTTTTTTCCTCTGCTTTCTCACTTACATGAAAGCTACCGTGGATGCAAGAGTGCCTCATGCAATCTTTTGCACGTGACTCCACGCAACAAAGCGACGACGTCGAAGATGTAGGTGACACGCAACTCCTGCTTATGTTGCTCCAGCAGCTAGCACTTTGCTATCGTGTAAAAGGTGCTCAATCTTCTCCACAGAAGGGTTCTGACCTCTACCGTCCTCAAGCTCCTTCATCCACATCCTCACATGTTGCACCAATCTATCGGCGTCCACCACCGATATTAACAGCATACATGGGCAGTTATGGAGTGATTGTCTGATGCTATCCGACCAAAATGCTGATTGGGAATGGACTAAGGACAGATCCTAGATGTACCCCGACAGTGATAAGGAAGATTCTCATATTGCCAACAGCGGTTCAAACAACGGAATCAGAATCGTGGTACATGTCCCGGATGGTGTAAACCTCTGGAACCCTTTTGAACCGCAATGCCAATCAGCTCACCGCGTGAGAAACTTAGTTGAAGGACTCTAAGTAAGTTCAGAAATAGACATCACACTACCAACTTGTCTTGCCACTACCAAGTCTCCATGGCCTATCTTCCGTCCACCCTTAGGCATACCGAGTACCCCCTCTCCCACTTTGAGAACAACTGCCTAAATCTTTTCCCAGCAATCTTGAATAAGTTCGTCGATAATATTGGCGCCATTAGAGTAAAATATAATCCTAGCTTCTAAACAATCAAATGTTTTGCTTTTATACTGATACTACTAACAACTAAAGTGGTTTTGCCATATAAAAATGAAGTTGGTGATAAAAGGGTGAAAATTAAGGGTTATATGTACCTATTAAGTGCCAAATCCTAAAAAAAATCAAAGAAATAGTATAAGTAATAATAAATAAAACATAAAAATAAGTTGATATGCAATTTTGGTGTTAGACACCAATTTCGGTGTAATGGCAATTCAGGTGTATAAAATAAACAAGTAATTCCCAGGGCTAATTAGTCTATTCAAGCCTAATAGGCATCTAAATATGTATTTTTAGCTAAATATTGAAAGAGATTACCTAAATACCTATAAATAAAAAAAATCACTAAAATTAGCTAAAAATTCATAGATGTTGAAATTCACCCATATATTTATATAACAGTCACAAGCATCATGCGACTGCAGGGCCCCATCTCAGTTTATGCCACACTTGCTCTCTTGCCCACTGTGCCCTTCCACCTGTAGTAGCGCAGACCTGTATAGGGCAATGGACAATGCTGTGACCGAGGACAGGTAAAACTTGAGTCAAACTCGTGCACGGGTTTTACGTTACCTTAGGAACGATATAGGTATATTAATGGTTATACGTATAAAACTGGCTTGAAGTGTTTAGTAAAGATTACTGATGGAACAATGAAGTTTCCAATAGCTCGCGCACGCTACAATAGATGCCTACAAGGGGCTGTCTATATCTGCTGAAGAACTGATGGTCACAAACGATTCCGAGAATGGAGATCGCGAATTAGTAAACGAATGGCAAGACATCCATCGCCAGATGAACGGACGTAAGAGTTGCCTTGTGCCATATGTCCCTCAGACTAGTAGAGCGTATAGTGAAGAATAGGCAGACGAGCGAACGGATTTTCTGAACGCTGCCCTGCGGTTAACTGGGTACGGCCCCCTCACTGTCCTTTGACACCAGCAGAAGTAGGTCAGTGCAAAGGCATATTGGCGCACTCCCTTTCTGGTGCAAGATGAGTACACCGTGGTACCCAACCTGCAACCAAAGGGGTTGTCTTGAATCGGGGTCAGCAAAGGTGCAAGGGAAATCCCTTATTGGATAACCTTACAACCTGTGATAGTCAGCACTTGTTTATTCATAGGGTGTTAAAATTCCTATATATTTTATTGTTGTTGCGTTTTATACGCCAACAACACCAGATGAGCTGTTAAATCTAGTTTCCTTATAAAAAGCTTAGGTATTATATTACTGTTGATAGATTTTAGAATATAATAATATGAACCTAAGCGTGTTCATAAGACCAAAAGTGAATATGCCTAGAATGGTATGCTGGCTTCGTAGAGTAAATGTTCGATATTTTAACTAATTCAACTATTTATCACGATATTGTAGTCCTACATAACGAGCAGTTATCAATAAGTAGGTAGGAAGTCCAAGACATTATACTGATTTGTAGTAGAATGACATTTCCTCATAAAATCAACTGAACTCCCCTACTCATTATTTACCTCTACCCCTCAAGATAATCGAAAGTTATAATTGGATGGGAAAATAACATATTTTATTTAAAAAGCACTTGTTAAAAAATGTACAGTGTAGTATGAATTATAACGGGAAACGTTTGGTAATAAAAACTGTCGAACGATATCGGCAAGGCATAAATAAACGATGTCGGGTAGCGCTGAGGTACATGGTCGATCCCTGATTAGGCGCGCGTCGCGTGACAAACCTCTATTTGTTCGATCATTGTCTTACCCTGCATCCTCGCGCCATCAAAACAAACTGGAACACACACAAACTGCAAACTACAACACTCTGCATGTATGTTTAAATGTTATCTAAATTAATAATGTACCGTCTTATTAATAAAAACTTACGCAGGGTGTATAATGCTTAGTTAGCAAAATGTCTACTAACCATAAGCTTTATATACACTCCTTATACACAGTATGAATCTACTATGAAAAGATAAACAATGCTTAAACAGTTTATGGAAGAAAACGGAAATATTGCGAGACAGATTCGCGCCCGAAGGGTTCCGTACCATTATCTATACAAAATTAGACACTATATTAAAACTTTTTTATTTTCGGCTGTCCTCTAATAATATCGAGCAAATATAGAACCAAATACAGAACAATATAATATCAATGGGTGTCCGCCTAAAATTATCCTGTTTTTAGTATTTGCGATACGAAACATATTTCGGCTCTCTAGTTATCACGGTTCATGAGATACAAATGGAGGGCATATAGACTAATTTCACTAAGTAAATGAGTCCAGTGGAGATCAGGGAATGTTGGACCAGATGGACGACCTGTTGTTACGTGAACACTGGTTCCGGTAATAAAAAATGAAAACATTTGAACATAGCAGTAATAAACGGTAAATACCGGTATCTCGCGATTGCGGCGCGTGTCCCATCACTGGGTAGTGAACGCGGTCATTACCTTTTAAGGTAATGCATCGTTCTAACGCACATATAAAATGAGTCACACGAATTGATAACCAATCAGCGCATTCCGTCAAACGGAGAATCAGCTGATGGCCCAACACTAACCCACAACAAAAAAAAAACACGCCCCGCGCTCGCGCCGAGGTAGACAGCAGACCTCATTCGATCGCGAGACTCCGCAGCGGAACGTGCAATCGTAATCCTAAAGTCTAACTAGATAGTAATCTAGATTCTGCTAGTTACTATTATAAGTGTCTATACGAACTAGTCTAATATACGAAGTAGTATTGTATATCTCGGCATCTTACGAAATTAAATATAATCAGTGTTCCCAACATAAGGGGTAAGTCTAGTGTCCTTAATAAACAGTGCGCGAGTATTAAACGATAGTCACGTAAATAATAAAGTAAAATAACATCGTCATTCGCGTGTGACATTCCTGCTTAGCCCCCTAGGAGCTAAGCGTGATGCTAGCTCATTTTTTAGTACCTGCCTACCTGCGGTCGTGAGTTCGGTAGTTACCTAGATGTAGTTTGTCTTTGTGTAAATGTAATTAAATTAAAGTTAAAGTAAATTGTGATTAACATCGTAATCGTTAAAATGTTGTAAGAAAGTTATTGTATGAAGTGTGTCCATAATATATGTCGCGAGTATACATGTCGACAGACAGCCGAATATAGTAATTGCTTAAGAACTATTCAATTAGTTGTAATGTTTGATTGTTCGTATTCTAAGAGAAAAATCAACACGGTGTATATCTCGCCATAATTTTCTACGGATACCCACATTTTGAGAATATGTTAAATTGTCGAATTTTAATCTCGTTTTAAATCCACGGTTCAGCATATATTAGTATTAGATCTTAATTATTACTGAATCATTTGTTTATGGTTGATTGAACCGTGGTTAACGGGATTACAGACGTACTTACGATAAATACTTACGATTATTAATTCCGGAACAATCCAGTTTTATTTCTTTGTTTTATTGTTTATTTTATGTGTTATGTGTACCTACGATTGTACAGCGCCGCCGACCTTAGGGCCCATGTAGAAAATTATACGTTGGGGCCCGGCGCTGTTGCATTGGGTTCACGCACCAGTGCCTAATCGTGTGGTTGTCTCCCCAGAACTTGGTACCGGCTGGAATACCGGTCCAACTACCTACCGGCTGGAATATCAGCACCGCGCCGTACCGGCCCACCTCCGAACCAGCTGAGGTTGCCTGCCCTCTCCGTACCGTCTTGAAGACGGCCTTGGCGACGACTCCGGCGGACCGAATTGGCAGCTGCGAAGCCTGGTGACCTTGAGGGGAAGACAACGTCACACTCGCACGGGGCCAGCCCGGAACCCCAAGTTGAGTACATTACTCAGCCTTCCGTTTATAGTGACGTGTACTTATACCCGAACCGACACTCGACTTTGACTTAGAGTAGTTTTTTTTTATTGTAAAGCAGGACCTACGGAATAAAGTTGTGGATCTCGTACCAATCGTTTTCTTCATCCTTGACCCCGTAGGGCCCCGTATCATTGGCGCCCGAACAAAAAGAGTGTCTGTAGGGTATACGTCCACGTCGATTACTGTGAGCGGTTGCGCTACTGTGTATGTGTGTAAGGGTACTGTCTTTTGTGCTCACTCCTGTACTGGATCGGGAGTGTAAAAACAACTTAGAAAGCATCCAGTTGCCTCTCGTTGGGTTAGGCAGGTGGTAGGAGCCCACCAAAAACCAAGGGTCCTTAGCGACCCACCTTCCAAATTTTTTTTTTCTTTTTTTTTCTTTTTTAGAGTCCCCGGGCACAAGGGAGGGTACCCAAATATTTTGTGTTTGTCTTCCCATACAGGAATTATTTTAATATTATACTACCTTGTTTGCCGAACTCGCGACCAGGTATTGAGATATTGGTATTTTAACTATCGAATATTATGTAGATAACGAATTTTAGTATTTTAGTTATAGAGGAGGGATTTCTCCCAACTCAGCTACTTTAGGTAGATTTTTATTGATTATGTTGCTCACTGAAGCTTAACTTAGAAGCATGACGGACCGTAAAGTGAAGGTACGTTTACGTAAAGGACGAAATGACATTTTCATATTTTGTAATTTTTTATTTTTATTGTAGGGTAACTACGTTGTACTATGTTTAGTCTCGTTGTTCCAACCATCCGGCTTTCCCCATTGTTCGTTGCCAAGTACCGTAGTTTATATCCGATGCCTTAGGTTAGCTAGGAGCTACGTGGAATGGTATACCTAGGTGAACGTTCAGTGGTTGGCGGGAAGCACAACTACGTTTTTGTTATTTTTATTTCTACTATCTGCAATAGTAAGATATGTTAAAAAACATGTGGTAGAGTTTAGTGCAAAACTCGAGCTGGGTTGTAGACCACCGTCATTCCTGTAGCAGTCGTTATGCGGTCTGTAGGAATTGATGATCCAGATTAACTACGCACTTAGGGTAAGCCCGTAAGCACCGATCATCTCGTGCATTTATATTGGTTTATGTAGTTTATGTGTATTAAATAATTTTGTTAAGGTAGTTGATTTCAGATTCATAATTAATCATTTAGCACCGTTTCAGTGGTCTCGTACTTAGCATTGTCAACCTAGGCTTGAGGTAACTGCTGGGTTAAAAATAAGCCTTCACTGTGTATAAAAGCTTCCTTAGTGTGAAGTCTTTTTTTATCTGAGGGAGACTTATGTTCTCCCTGGGTTCTATAGCACGTCAGAGCGGTTAGTGACTCTGTGGCCGGTAGGTTAGCTTCAAGTGGTTTGCAATGTACCGTCGAGGAAAGCTGGCGCCAAACTTAACACCTCAATCGCAAGTGGTACGTCCCATCAGGTTGGATAGGGCCGGACAAGGTATGTGTGGTTCGTCTTCCTACCTCCGCGGGAGGAAGACTTGGTGTGATAGGTGTATGTTAGGTGGTGTGTCTGTGTTTCTGTATGGTTGTACGAAAGGGTTTTGCTTGCATTGAAGCTAATGACCTCGTTCCAGAGGGTTTGTTTCAGGCGGATTTTCACTGTTCCCCCAGTAAAAATCCTTCTCCCAGTTCGTCGGGTATTGTTACGTGAACACTGGTTCCGGTAATAAAAAATGAAAACATTTGAACATAGCAGTAATAAACGGTAAATACCGGTATCTCGCGATTGCGGCGCGTGTCCCATCACTGGGTAGTGAACGCGGTCATTACCTTTTAAGGTAATGCATCGTTCTAACGCACATATAAAATGAGTCACACGAATTGATAACCAATCAGCGCATTCCGTCAAACGGAGAATCAGCTGATGGCCCAACACTAACCCACAACAAAAAAAAAACACGCCCCGCGCTCGCGCCGAGGTAGACAGCAGACCTCATTCGATCGCGAGACTCCGCAGCGGAACGTGCAATCGTAATCCTAAAGTCTAACTAGATAGTAATCTAGATTCTGCTAGTTACTATTATAAGTGTCTATACGAACTAGTCTAATATACGAAGTAGTATTGTATATCTCGGCATCTTACGAAATTAAATATAATCAGTGTTCCCAACATAAGGGGTAAGTCTAGTGTCCTTAATAAACAGTGCGCGAGTATTAAACGATAGTCACGTAAATAATAAAGTAAAATAACATCGTCATTCGCGTGTGACATTCCTGCTTAGCCCCCTAGGAGCTAAGCGTGATGCTAGCTCATTTTTTAGTACCTGCCTACCTGCGGTCGTGAGTTCGGTAGTTACCTAGATGTAGTTTGTCTTTGTGTAAATGTAATTAAATTAAAGTTAAAGTAAATTGTGATTAACATCGTAATCGTTAAAATGTTGTAAGAAAGTTATTGTATGAAGTGTGTCCATAATATATGTCGCGAGTATACATGTCGACAGACAGCCGAATATAGTAATTGCTTAAGAACTATTCAATTAGTTGTAATGTTTGATTGTTCGTATTCTAAGAGAAAAATCAACACGGTGTATATCTCGCCATAATTTTCTACGGATACCCACATTTTGAGAATATGTTAAATTGTCGAATTTTAATCTCGTTTTAAATCCACGGTTCAGCATATATTAGTATTAGATCTTAATTATTACTGAATCATTTGTTGTGTATGGTTGATTGAACCGTGGTTAACGGGATTACAGACGTACTTACGATAAATACTTACGATTATTAATTCCGGAACAATCCAGTTTTATTTCTTTGTTTTATTGTTTATTTTATGTGTTATGTGTACCTACGATTGTACAGCGCCGCCGACCTTAGGGCCCATGTAGAAAATTATACGTTGGGGCCCGGCGCTGTTGCATTGGGTTCACGCACCAGTGCCTAATCGTGTGGTTGTCTTCCCAGAACTTGGTACCGGCTGGAATACCGGTCCAACTACCTACCGGCTGGAATATCAGCACCGCGCCGTACCGGCCCACCTCCGAACCAGCTGAGGTTGCCTGCCCTCTCCGTACCGTCTTGAAGACGGCCTTGGCGACGACACCGGCGGACCGAATTGGCAGCTGCGAAGCCTGGTGACCTTGAGGGGAAGACAACGTCACACTCGCACGGGGCCAGCCCGGAACTCCAAGTTGAGTACATTACTCAGCCTTCCGTTTATAGTGACGTATACTTATACCCGAACCGACACTCGACTTTGACTTAGAGTAGTTTTTTTTTTATTGTAAAGCAGGACCTACGGAATAAAGTTGTGGATCTCGTACCAATCGTTTTCTTCATCCTTGACCCCGTAGGGCCCCGTATCACTGTACAAAGTGGCTGGGGACGGGCGGGATGCGGTAAGCGAAAGATCTGGTGTAATGCCGCATATTACTCCAGAATTTCCGCCTTCCGCACACATGGGTCTACGTCCAATATTGGGCTGCAATAGACAATAGAATTGATTGATTGAATTATTTTCAATGAATTTCTATGTATTTTGAAAAATCTTTTCAAAATTATACATATTCAAGTCCGAAAAGATAGTGAACGCGACTGATATGCAGGGATCGCGGGTTCGATTATATAATATTTTTGTGCATGAATTAATTACCTAGGATACCATAGAATTAACAAATTTGATATCGCCCATGGGTGGGTGCCTGGGTCATATGGCAGAGTCGCTTCACGGAAAATATAGACATTCAACCATACCAACCAGACGGGAAAATGTGTAGTCCAAACTGGGTTTAATGCTGGGATGAAGAAGCAGAAGGTTTTTAGTTTGTATGGTAATAAAATAAACAATCGTTTCTTTAACTTGTGAAACAAAGAAAAATTGTGAAAGAGTTTATTTTTCCTAAGGATACATTATTAAATTGTGCTTCAAGTTTGTAAAATTATCTTGAATCTCTACGCAGAACTGCATGAGGTCCTGCAGATATCTGTATTACTCTAAACTAATTGGTAAGTCTTCTTTATAACGGGGTTCTGGTCTATAAATTCATTATTCTGGTCTCTGTATTCGTGTACTCTCTTATTTCTCCCTGCTTAGGATGCTTCCACTCATGAACTTTTATGTTTTTTTTTTTTTTTTTTTTATCGTGCGAAAAATCCCCACGGATACCACCCCCACGGAGCCGGTGGAGGCGGTTATGTCGGACTCGAACCGACTAAAACGCACGCCGTCTTGGGTCCTTGGCTGCCGGAGGTGAGATTGCCAAAAGCATATCTCTCGCACCCCGGCAGACCCAGGACCATCTCTTTCGAGATGGCCCCCTTCGGGTTGTGGGGACCAGAATGTCCCCATCTAGCCCCGGTTACGGGGAGGCGCACTTTGCGCCGATGAACTTTTATGATAATAATATACAGTCCGAAATGCAATTTGATCGTTTGCCTGCTTCGTTTTTAATTTCGTAATAAAAATCATTGGTCTGGGCTTTCTTCAGGTCATCACAATATGAATCGCGTTTCCTTTTCTTTATTTCAACTATTTTTACCTCCATTTTATACAAAAATGGGGTTAAATTAATAAAACCGGTATAATGTTGAATATTACCTATGACTGTTTAACGTTTTGTGTTGTTTGAAAAGACTGAGTATAGAGATGTTCAGAAGCTACTCCAGAAATTAAATTGTATGAATGAAGATGAATACGTATTTGGAAAAAAATACGAAATAAGCTTAACAATAAAGTAAAAACAATTTTTAATATGCATAACAATAAAATTTGAATAAATTATTATGAAGATTTTATATTTCAAATGGAATTAATATCAGTTTATACTTTTAGCAAAGTCTCATATTTTTTTGTTTCTGATACCTATCTTAACGACGAAGTCTCAAAATCCGAGATCTTAAAACTCTCGTATTTATAGTACAGTATAGTATATCTTTATTGTGCACACCAAGGATATAAACATGTGTTATTTAGTCGTACATCGTGGGTATTAACAATAGGCGGCCTTATCACCTAGTGGCAATCTCTTACAGGCAACCTTTGGATGGAGAAGAGTGTTCGAGTCTATCTTTGGGCAGTATGGTGTACAAAGTCAGTTTTTGGTACACGAGTACTTATAATATATATATACATACCTGAATATACCTACATACAATTTACACAATACACTTATATATATACACACATACATATATACAAGATATACATGCATACACCATGCAATACGATACATACACATATAAGTATACTTAATATAAAATGAACTATCTTGTCGTTTACGGAGTGGGGAAAAAATTAAAAATAAACTAAATGTAGCCGATGTCCCGCAGGTAGTGATCATTGACGGAATTTTTAAATGCTGTTATGGATTGGGCGCGTCTAATACTTACCGGTAGAGCATTCCACAGACGAACAGCTTGGACGGAAAAGGATTTGTCTGTGTACTTTGTGGAGTGCCCCGGCATTTTTAATTTCAAATTCTCTGCCGATCTCAGAGACCTGGGATGTGTAGCGTCCAGGAACTCAAATCGTTGTTTAAGGTAAAAGGGGGTGGCAGGATTAAAAAGTATACTGTACAATAATGAGAGTATGTGAGCGTTCCGGCGAAGACGGATAGGTAACCACTTGAGCTTTTTTCGGTAATCAGAAACGTGATCGTATTTGCGTAGACCGAATATGAATCTTATGCAGAAGTTTTGGAGTCTCTCAAGCTTATTCAGTTGGTCTTCAGTGAGATCTAGATAACTGGCATCTGCATAATCGAGGATGGGAAAGAGAAGAGACTTTACTAGCGCAACTTTGGTGGCAATAGGTAGAAAATTACGTAGCCTACGCATAGAGCCTGCGGCCGCGAACATTTTACGACTTAGCTCTTGTAACTGAGGAGCCCAGGTTAAACAACTGTCCATATATATCCCTAGGTTTTTAACCTTGTCACTGTATGCAACACTTGTACCGTTACACGTAACCCGCGGGAGCGTTGACCACTCTATTCTTCCGACCATCCAAGGGCTGCCAACAAGGATGACCTGAGTCTTGCTCGGGTTCACCTTTAGACCGTACGATACGCTCCATTTGCAGATAGAGTTGAGGTCAGCGTTGACGGTGTCGATTGCGTTGTTCAGTTCGTTCAGTGGAGCTTGAGATGAAACTGGTTTATCGATTTATGTGATATTATTGTTCGAACTAAAGGTGTGTACCTAATATTAGAACAATCAGTCAACTAGAAGAGGGGTAAAAACACTATATAAAAACAATTTTAAGTACTTTATTCGTCAGCATCTTACTGATGCTGACTGTACTGAGAAACTATTCAGTCGTTCTACAATGATTATTACAAGCAGTTGTATGTCAGCTGTGTAACGTTACTATACATCTGAGTTATAGATCATTTTGATATATTTTTATTAGTAAAACTGGTAGTTACTACCTATAAGTACGGTTGCCCAATGGTGTTGGTCTAGTCAAGTCCTATTTTCTGATTCACCAATTTCGTGGATAACTATTTGCCATTCCTAAACATTTTGAAAATAGATTCAACCAACTTATCATGTATGTTATAGCCTACCAAAGTAAAGTTCCACAATAATGTACAATACCTACGTCTAATAACGCTAAGCAGGTATATTCTGATAGGTCGTCGTCTCATTGCATACACAATAGTCAAAATCTTAATTATAATGATACCTATGGATCCCACAAGGGAACTCGCTATATATGAATAAAATTAGTAAGATAACAAAATATACGGTTATGGTAATTATACCACAACCATTAAGGTTATGATGAGCGAATTAGGTAGCTGGAATAACTAATACTACTGCTACAATTACTAACACTAAACACATTCTATTATCTTGAATTTATTTGGTAAGATAACTTTTTAGAGCATCAACTAAGGTCAATAATCTGAATTTGGTCTCGCAAGTTTGAAAGAGTAGAATAGTATCGAACTCAGTTACTTAATTAAATTCACAACGCCATCTATCGGGAAAGCACATAATTATTATTCTCAACAAGTACTGTGGAAACTGAACTGCGCGCGCGTTGAAATTATCTCGAAGACAACATGAAATATGAATAAAATATAAATATTTCCCCACTTGGTCTCGTCTCGTTAAGTTCCGCTTACGCGCAAAGTTAATGAGCCAGCCCAAGACAGGACAGTGCTCAACCGTTGGTGTAACAATTTCTAATTTATTTTATATTGAGTTTTTATTTAATTTATTCAGTGTGAGAGAAGTGGGTAGGTTTCCGATGCTTGTTACGATACGATAATCTTCGCTTACAGGATGTTTGTGGCGATTTAATTGGCACTCGAAATGCTTGGACGGTTTGGCGCTTGCTTTTTATTGCAGGCTAACGAGAAATGAACAAACTTAATATGTTTTTTATATATCGCCCTCACATGACTGGATTATTTGACAAGCTAGCTGTCTAGGACTTGCTAATACTTACATTTTCAAGATTGTGTTTAGGGCTTTGGAGAGAGCCAATTCTTCATAAAGCTTATAATCGTTAAACCCTTGATCCAACCGTCTACCGTGAGCTTTCAGGTGTTGATTGAGGTTTTTGGCTTTTAAGCCATTGACTAATACAATTTATCAGTAGATAGATACTCTGATTGCTTAGTCAAGTCTATCTTGAGTACCAGGTACAAATACTGAACTGGTTAATCTGTCGTCATGAGCAATGATGATAATTAACCATCAAAGCTCGGGTTTGAATCGATCTGTTATCGCAATGTCAAGCTTGTTGGCCACTACGAAGTGATCGTGATAAAACTATTACTAAGAATGGGATTGCAAACATACCTATGGTACCTACGGTACCTGCTTAGTTTGTAAAAGTTGATATTTCAGAGAAAGTCAATGTTAGATTGGTCCTGTCTTTGTAAGTAATGGTACTACTGGGAATATTTTTGTCCCACCTACTATAGGCCTATGTCAATTCTCCTTAACCAGAGCGAGCGAAGTGGGTCCAGATTACAGCATGTTCTATGATGACTACAGAACGGTGCATTACCGAATAGTATGACCTAACTATTATCAGTGTGAACCATTGCGCGATACCACATGACAAAAATTAAGTGTGTTATTATGAATATGTTTCGTACCTATAATAAATTATGAAAAAACTGACTGCTGCTAAAAAGGTTATGATTTTATTTAAAATAAAATATTTATGGTATTAAACATTCGGCAACAGTCGGCCTCATAATGTCTAATGCCTGTAACAAATTAGTTACAAGAATTGACTCACACCTGGCACAACCCTCTGCTGATGACGAGAACTGGAATGGTAGAAGGGGCTTTTTTCTATTTTCTAGATCATACACTATTTGATAAATCAAACCGTACAAGCAGTGGAACGAGAAGTTGGGGTAATTTATACAGTAAGTAATTTCTTTTATATAAAACGTGTTATGAGTTGTGCTTAAAAAGATGTAGGTACCTACAGCTGCCAGGTAATTGTGAATACGTGTACCTACATACAACATCCAATTTACTTAAAATCTGTGGTTAGAAATAATTATTTTAATTATAATATGCTATGTTATATGTTGAAATATATACAAACTTGAGCAAAACGGGTTTTAACTACAATAAAAACAACAATTACTACGACCGCTTATTTTTATTAACAAATACTTAACACGTTTGAACCAGTAGTTATTTTACATAACCTACAAAAAAGGTACTTAAGATAACATTTTCATTATAACTACTCATTGCGAGGGAGTTCACACTCAATTTAGTTCAAATAATGACCAGATTACAAAAAATATTACTTAAATATCACAAATCATCAGATGTTATTCTTAACGATAGAAACAATTAGATAGACCTTCAGGAGCGATTAGGTAGGCTAGCCCATCGCCCTAGTAGAGGCAGTCCGATGCGGTGGCGTGACAAGTGCCATAATTCTAGGTGAGGTCGTCTGGTATTAATAATAATAAATAATAGTAATAGTATAATACACATATTATAATGAATTTCCTCAAAGTAGTAGCTTAGGGCAGGTAAACCGTTTACTTAATAATACCGCAGGTACAAATCATGTATGTCATACAAGTCAAATGAATGCTACGCATATCTGATCAGAGTTCATATAGTCGTGTGACCGAAGCACGTAACCTGACGTGGATATCATAAGGGCACAATCATTTTCATCATTATCATCATCATAATCCTTATAATGATTTCCCACTTCCATTAAAAGTTTGTACTTTGGAGTCTTAGGTCCACTTATTATTTGTGTATGATATGTCAGCTTTTTCGGGAGTGACAGTTTTCCAATCCTGCAGATGAAAGTCTATGGCAGTACCTTGTCCGTCATTTAGTTGTTTTTTTTATATGAAAATTGTTCGTATTCCCTTTTTATTGAAGGATAGAATAGATTCATTGAAAGCAAATTATGCTGCTGGTCTGAGACATGAAAGTTTTGTCTAACAAGACAAACGCAGAAAGGATAGAACGTATATAGTTATGCGGGAAACGTGCATCCAAGATATTTTCCAAAGAAAGCAATCCGGAGATTTCAGCTTTGAGTCTGGGGTCCGCTTTACCAGTCTAACTACGGATTTGGATAACTTCGATATTTTCCACAACCCAAAGGTGATATCGAAGCATTGCAACTAAGACCAGTTGTTGGACTTTTGAGGGCTCCAACTACCCATAACGACTGCCATAGATGTTCGCATGGCAACTGGGACCAACGGCGTAACGTACTCTCCGAGGCACGACCAGACCAATGTAAATACCCATATAAGTACATGCATACAAATATTTGCATTGAGCGGGGATCGAACCCGCGCGCCTTTGCGTAGCGGCCGCGTTCGCTACCGCTACGCTACGGAGGCTAACGATCGTTATGTGGTTGTAAAGCGCACTAAAGAATCTTGCTCGATATGCGGGTGATATAGAAAAAAACATAAACAAATATAAACTCACGCCTGTATTCCCCGAAGGGGTAGGCAGAGGTGCTAGAAAAAGTCATGCAACATAAATGACTCAAAAAACATACTTTTTAAGTATTTTAACTCCAAAAAATTAAACTTTATGTAATCTCTAAAATCATACCTTAAAGTTAACATATAGTAATGACAAATTAGTACAATAAAATTTAAATTATAATATAATTAATATTTCATAATTAATAATTAATATTTCTTAAACATTGTATTTTAAATTAATATTTATATAATATATAAATATCAATTTTAAATACAACGATTAATTAATTAATTAAATATTTATTCATATCTATATATAATATCAATTAATATTTATTCATATCTATATATAATATCAATTAATATTTATTCATATCTATATATAATATCAATTAAATAATAAAAAAAAAATTTTTATTGTATTTTAATATTTTTCAACCAAAATCGATTATTTCTATATTATATTTTTATTTAAACCTAATCGTTTTCTTGTGATACTTCTCTACTGAATTGAGATTCAACATTCACATACTTCAGCGCAGACGGCAGAGTGACTCGCTTTGGACTCGCGAGTGGAAGTTTTGTAAAGACCTTTAGCTTACCATCAGGCGAGGTGAAGTCAAATTGACGTGTCGATGAAAAAAAAACTTACCTATCCAGGGTAAAATAATATGTACATTCCATAAACGGATTGGTTGCTTAATTTTTGCCAGACAATGTAGAATTTTCTAACTAACGATATTCGCAGTCTCACATACATAGGACATGCCACGAGCTATTACGATTTTGGTTGAACTTTCTGTACATCAAGTTTATAGAACGTTTATTCAAAACTCTTGTTATTAGTGAAATTATATGTGTAATATGTTAGTTACGTAATATTTGTCATTATCTCAGCCCTTAAATTGTGACTTTCGGTTTGTAGTGGAATGACGACTACCTGCTATGTAACATAATAATTTATAGATAATATAGTCATCACAAAATAAAAGGCCCGTATTGCCGTAGCATTTCGATCGGTAAAAAATAGAGTACTTCAAGGGAGCGAACTTTCATAACGAGCCTTTTATTTTATGATGACTATAATAATATATTAGGTATAATTATATTTAAAAAAATGAAGCAGGCGTTATCTATATATATGATAACGCGTCTAATGATTCTAAGAAAGAAATAAATAGCACTGTATTCTAACTTTTAACTCGGAATAAATACCGTTTTCTTAATTTCTATCTACCGTTTAATACACCTACTTCTGAGTTTACACTAATAAAACACTGATAAAATGTAGAATTTTTCAAACCTATTATATAGCTACAAACAGAGTTCAACAACTTTTTAATATCTAAATTTACTTTGCACTTGGTAATTAAGACTTTTATAACGCATTCGACATAATATGAATAGCAGTTGAACGTATGGTTAAATACAAGCGCATAACTACTTATAAAATTTAGGTTTCTATTTCTAACATGATATTTAACTATAAAAGATGAGTTAAGGTTGTTTTACATTCTAAAATAAATTAAAGCTTTTTAGTAGGCTTATTGATATATAATATATATAAGTAGGTAAGTGTGAACGATTGTATGCGATTTGATAATTTACATCGAATACTTACGAATACATTTGATTTCACTACTATTGATGTCATAGCATGTAGTGTTGAGAATTACTCATTGCGAATAATTGAATCGCATATAATCGTTCAAACTTAGTTACCTATACGTCAACTATTATAGCCTTGTTTATGTATTTAAGATTAATTTTACCTACTTTCAATGGATAACGTCAAACGTGAAAGTTTATATTTATATAATGTCATAGTACACACAGTCACAGTAATCGCATGTAAGCAACTAAAATTTTAGGATCAGTGTATATAACACGATAACACAAATAAATCACGATAAAATTAGTTAAAAATTATCTTAATTGAAAAAATTATTCATAAACAAAGTCGATTGTTACTTAAAATCATTTATTTATTCGACTTGACAACTTATTGGTAGGACAAACTATAGGTACCTATCCGTGATAAATCACGGGTACAGAACGTCGTTGAAGATATATTTCCAGATATTTGGAACCTAAAAGGCCCTCTATTATAAACAGTAAAGTGATCGTGTCTGTGTATTGGAGTTATTTAATATTTTCGTGTTCTCGTTAGATACTGAAAACGAAAACATTATTTTAGGAATTCTTGTGTGTTTGTTCAACGCAAAAACTACTGAACTGATTTTGATGCGATTTTTTATTGGAACGTCTTGGCCAAACTTAGAATCTTACGTTTATTTGATCGCAATTGGTTGAGTAGAACTAGAGATAGGATTAAAAGTTGTGATCACTACCATCACCGTGCACTTGGACTGCTTAGGATTTCAAAGCACTTGAAGCCAAGACCCTAAGCCTCCCCTCCTCCATGTTCTTCCTCGCTTCAATACTGGCCAGAATTTAGTGACTTTTTCGAAATACAATATGTCCAATGGATTTAACGGTTGCCGCCGAAGTAGGATAAAAGGGCCACCGCATCTCGTCCCGCGGGTGTCGTACAAGTCGACTTATATACCAAGATCCCAGTGCTACCAGACATCACGTATTTTGAACGAAAAGTGTCCGATTAAGTAATGTTAGTATGACTGACTTAGTCTGACCACACGGCCAAATTCCAGGTATCAAGTTATCTAAGGTACCACAGAAATATATTAGGATAGAACGGCCATCTGTCTGAATAGTCTTCTTTCAAATTTACTCCTCCATTTTTATTCTAGAGTTGAAAATAGTACAAAATGGCATATTAACGTTATTTTTAACGATGTTAATACAAGTTAGTCTTAGAAGTACTGAGTAATAGTATTATAATATAAAATTAGTGTGAATGCTACCATGTACCATGATTTTTTTATAAAAGGACTCGTTAATTTGACTTCAACTCTCCTGATTAGGTAGGCATGCGATCACAGTACATTCTAACACTACTCAATCGCACACATTTCGTTCGTCAGCAAATAGGTACTTGATGTCTGTCAGCACAGGGATCTTGGAATATATGGTAAGGCGCCTTTGCATTTCTCCATTCAAAAGCAAACGTAAGAAAAAAAACACGATTAACGGCATTAAGGCCGCTTTATATTATGTGGTATCAGAAAACAATTAAAAATAATGAGTACTTACAACTATGTGAGTAGGTGTAGGCACAGTCAGCATCAAAAAGATGTTGATGAACAAAGTGCTCAAAATGACCTTAAATTCGTGTTTTTTTACCCCCTTCCAGTTGACTGATTGTTCTGATATTTGGCACACACCTTTAGTTCGGACAATAATACCATAAAAATCAATAAACCAGTTTGATTAGATCTTAATACGTAAGTTTTAAGATAATTTTGAGACTTCGTCGTAAAAATATTTATGACGCTGACTGTACAGTCAGCATCAGACCGATCTTTTTATTTTTTTTTTTTCCGTGCGGAAATCCCCTCGGATACCCCCCTGCCGGAGCCGGAAGGGGAGGTTATGTCGGACTCGAACCGACTAAAACCGCACGCCGACTGTGGGTCGTGGTGCTAGGCCGGAGGTGAGGTTATCATCGACATATCCCTCGCACCCCGGCTGACCCAGGGCCATCCCTTACGGTCTAGCCCTCCTCGGGGCATCAGATCGATCTTGACTAGCAAAGCGCTCAAAATGATCTTATATCTACTGATGAGGTTAATACTAAACTGCTTTATTGATTTAAATTATATTATCGTCCGAACTAAAGTTGTGTACCAAATATCAGAACAATCAGTCAACAGGAAGGAGGAAAATTAAGGCATTAAGATAATTTGCTGACTGTATCTGTTCACTGATAAATTATTTTTGCCTGTGGTGTTCTGTAGACAATTACTACTAGAAATAAGTAGTTTTTTCAGTTTGGAGACTCTTATTAGAACATTAAATTCTTCTATGTTTACTCCACAAAATGTAAAATTTCAAGCATTGTCCCAGTTGGTACCTAATGATCTCATTTATTGGCCCAATGCCTCGCAACTCTCAAGGTGGGCAAAGCCTGTTCAATTAAATTGGTATTCAAAGTGCATTTTTTATGTGAATGGTAGAATCATATACCTACTTAAAGTTTTACATGATTTTTGTCGAATCAAGACATGAAATTAGTATCGTGATTTTCGTTTAGTGTTCCACTTTAATTTTTTACAGATTTGTAACAGTATGTTGCTCTGAAATGGAATACATTTGTAAGTTTATTAATTACTAAAGTGCTTTGTTAACAGAATGAGTGAGTTGATGACAGAGCGGAGCTACGGAGCTGAGGAACTGAGCGTGGGAACCGCGCAAGTGTTCACTTACCTACTAATATGCGTCATTCCTTCTTCCTATTAATATTAAAAGTACCTAACAAGTACACTTACAAAGAAAAAGCGTTCTCAAGAGAACCTTATCAACATTCACATGGCAACTTATCAAACTTATTACTTCAAGTGACTACGAAAGCTTCGCTGTTAAATAAAAATGTTTTGATAGAAACAATAAACATTAATATTTACTTATTTAGTGAAAATCCTGTTATCGTAGCAATTAATAGCGTTAAAATGTATCTGTAAAACTTTAGATGGCATCAACCGAACATAAAATCAGGTTCTATGTGTTATGAAGTGCGCACAAGAATAAGACGACAAATAGAAAGGCAATCAAACCAAAACGTCGTCTTTAGTTGACGCGAACAGATTAAACTTGCACAAAGCACGTATTGAACCTTTGCATTAGGACGCGAAATCAAAAATGAATAGGGACAGCAACCCCCGCACATAATTCAAGAGTCATCCTCGTCCATATTCGACAATCCTCGGACAATGGCTCGGACAACACACAGTTAAACGCCGCAAATGCCATAAGCGTCTATAAATCATTGACATAGCGGAAGTGCGTAGCCTGCCAATGGTGAGAGAACCCCAGCAATAACGGTTGCGTGGCCGTCTCCGGCATTTTCAGCGTTATAGATAAATTAAATGCCAACACATCCAGCCGGGGCAAGCGCAGTGGAGGCGCGCTAGGAATGTCCAAATAAATTTTTTGATAAACGCACCGGAAGCTGGACCTATTACGTGACGCTGCCCCCGTTCCTGTCTTATCCTCCTCGGTTATTGTTTTTCTCGATTGGTATTCAAAGAATTTGAAGCTTTTATTCAAACCAACATATGGGAAGCGCGGCCCTTTATATCGATTAGATGGTTATCAATAAAGTGTAATAGGTCAGTTTTGTGTCGGAATTAATCAAGCATCAAAGGTCTGGCTATAATTGAGCGCCAAAGGCTACGGGTGTGTGTCGTCGTATATCTCGTTAATTAATGGATTCGCTGGAAATAGTTATGTCACAAAGGATCCCGCTTGGCGCACAAAAACACCTTAAAATGTTTTTTTTTTTATAGGAAACACTAAAATCACCCTTTTTATTCTGGAGTTTAGTTCTCAAATGATGATATTAGTAAAGTAGGAGCAATGTAAAAATATTAATAAGAATTTCAATATTATTATTATTTGTAATCGGCGCATATGTGCCGACTGCCGAGTCGATGCGTGCGTGTTTGATATAAAAAAATATTAATATTCCTGCAGCCATAAACAAGCGTTTGACGATATTAATTCGAACGCATAAAACAAAGCTTTATCTATGATCGAAAGTCAGCCCCCGAAGAGTTTAGTGTGAAATGTGTTCTCAAAGACACCGTTTAGTAGCGTAATACGCGTGACTGTCGTACAAATTATGCATTTTCGAGACACGTCGATTTTATTGCCGCGGAAGTGACGTCAATAAAGTATAATGTACAGCAGTTAATGTTCTCGTATAATAATTTTGATCAGATCCGTTCATGATATGCATCACACTCTGGCACGGAACGCGGAGCACGTGCCTATTGACAAACATCATCTGGTATGGCATACTCGAACTGCCGGCTGACGCACTTGTCCTCTACAAGATTTGCTTTTTAAACTCTTATGAGAACTGCCTACTTCTCAATATTCCCTCTTGACTTGAATAGAGTGCAAACACTTCAATACCTCATATTTCCTAGAATAATTGAATGAATTAATTTAGACCGTTTTAAAACACAAACACAGGCGGAATATACATAAATTAAGAATAAAGTCAAACAAATATATTTACGTAGCTTCCATAAACATTTAGCACTTACAGTAAAAATCATCCATTAGTCAAGTACAGTTATTAGTTAGATGTCTAGTCGGTGTATGAATGTTATACTTGCTCACATACATTAAATTAAATCTTTTCGTTAATTCAATGAAAATTTCCGTATAATTTTAGATCGCTAGTCTTAGTATACAAATTATTTTATGTTAAATAGAGTAAAATTATTCAAATTATTCATCTGTAGAATATAAATCTCAGTTATGTCGCTAGTTCTATTATCTGTTCTGTCATAAACACTAATATTTACATATTTTTTCGAGTAATATTCCTTCATATTAATAACACAAAATGAAATTGTAAACTAGAAAATAATAAAACACGTAATTGATAACATTTAATTAAACAAAAATGCAGTTCGGTAATAAAAACCGTTAGTAATACATAACATACTTAAGAATAACACTAAATTATTGTTTCAATTTATCGATATTCTTATTTTAAATTGCGACATGATTCATAGCTGTATAATACATGGAAACATCATAACGTCCCAAATATAAAATGGTGCGTGACGCCCAACCGCTCGACGCGCCCTCAGAGATTTGGTACTGACTCAAAAAATGATATACTCCATGCCTTATATTGAACGGAAAATAAATCGTATACTTCCGTTAAGTGCCAATAAAAGTTGGAGTAAATCATAAAAGTATCACTCCTCGAGAAATGTCTATAACAAGTGTGTTATTGCGGAATAATTCAGTAGCGACGGAGGGTGGTTTGAAGGATGGCTCCCTCTAGATCCGCCGGGCGGTGCCCCGACCTGGAATTCCCGATGCTCTATCAAAGCCTTCAATTATTTATCGGACCCGTGTCTACTTTTCATTTTACTCCTTTCCCCGACTAGGCTTTCAGTGCCGAGAAATAAACATGTCACACCATTGGGAATACGGTTTACACGAATAGTGGTCGTATGTAAACTCTATCGGTTGCGGTTCTACGATGACAACGGCGTATGGCATTGTATTATTGATGATTGAGCGTAGAACATTTGGATTATTTAATGAATAGACTGTAAATATTAAACAATAACGTTGATGGGAATTAACACGATCATGGTAAGTATAGGTAGACTGTTTGCACTGAAGTCACACCAGTAACCCAAGTTGTATGGTCTGCCAAAAATACAAAGCCCAACGTACCCGATTGTAAGTCAAATAGCATCTCCTACTTACGATCTTGCGAAGCACGTTGCGTCAGTATTGCAACCACTTGTAGGCAGAACAGCGTAGGCACACACTTCATTTTGTGAAGGATTCACGACACTACATACAAATTATAAAACAGCTTAAGCTAGAGCCGGATGACGTCATGGTGAGCTTTGACGTGGAATCTCTCTTAACAAATTTCTATAAGACAATGTTTGACCGTCGTGAAAGATCTACCGAGCGACAATGAACTGCCGTTAAACCATATTGATCTACTAGACGGATACTAGTTCCTTTTCCAAGGTCAACATTACCTACAGATAGATGTCGTAATAGGTATACCGCAATGGGAATTCCTGTAGCCCCTGTACTTACCAACATCTGGAGGAAACATTTTGACGAAAAGGCACTGAGCCTCGGCCCGAAGACCATCAGACTTTGGAAGCGATATGTGGATAACATCTTTAGCATTTCCAAGGAAAGTCAGCAAGAAGTGGATCAATATATACAACATCTTAATTCCATTCATCCCAAGATAAGGTTCACGTATGAAATGGAGAGAAATAGGACGTTGTCATTCTTAGACGTAAGAGTACCCATGAGATCAGATGGGTCCTTGTCACAGTGTGTGTACCGTAAACCTACACATACGGACAGATACACGCTACGTCTCATCAACATTCCCGCCACTTGCAATCCGTAATAACCTCACTCTCTGAAAATCTAGAACGAGAGCTGGATCATGTTTAGGAGGTACTTAAAAATAAATGTTGCATTGAGACGTAGACATCCGGAAGTGAGCAGACGGCCAGCCTACATGCCCTATGTCATGGGAGTAACGGATAAAGTCGGCTATGTGTTAAAAACTGACTCGATTCAAACAGTTTACACAACAGGCATAAAAGTAAAACACATCGTGGGTACCGAAGGATGTCATACCGTTACAGTGTTCAGGTGTCTATAAGATAGATTGCAGCTGTGGTCTACGACCTATTCCACTAAGTTCAACTATAAGTTCAACCAGTTGAACTAATTACACCAAAAAATTCCAATTATTTCAACTTTGTTCTTGTTCTGTAAAAGTTGAACTTTCTGGACAAAATTGATCCATTAGTTCAACTTTTCATTTTTTTTTTTTCAATTATAAAGGAAGCTATACAAGCAAGTTACTATTAGTTCAACTTTCTATTTATTTATCAATTACAAATGTAGCCATAGTTCATAGTAGTGCCATAGTTTTTAATAGCGGAAACGAAGCGATTACAGAACACCTACTAGAAGCAGACACCTATCACTGGATTGAATTCCACCATACGTAAGTCCTCTCCACCAAACGTCATTTCTATTCAAGAGTTTAAGCGATAAAAATCAAGAAGCATAAAAATTTCAATCGGGAAAATGGGTTAAAGTTATCTGCAACATGGAATCCAGTTATGAAAAACATACAACCTCGCTTTTTTGCGCGGTCGGATAGTCATCGAACAGTTTATTTACAGAATAGGAACACTGTGAGTGTGGTATGTGATGGTACATGGCGAAGATAATGAAAAATATCGCCGTAGATAAAGAGCCTTCTGCATCACGAGCTCGCAGACGGCAGGCGTGCACAGCTGAACCAGTGAGCCTGTAACCACGGCCGTTGTTACCTGGTCGAAACGTCAGGCAAATCAAAGGTATGTATGCTCTTATACCATGATCGCGTTAATTCCCGTTGACATTATTGTATATCATGGAATGCGATATTTTAAAAGTTATTAGACCATAAATATTATCAGAATATTGTGTAGGTCGTCAAAATTGATCCTGCTCACAATTTCTTGAAGTCGACTCTTTGTTTAGCTTCAGAACATTACACTCACTCACTGTGATTATGATTCTAGCAAGAAATCTACATATATGTTCAACATCAATAAATATCCAAAATGGATAAACTAACTAGTTAAGAACAAAGTAATTACCATTTTCACACAATCGGTTACAATTATGTATACTTTTGAAGTAGATATATGCACGAAAAACGTAAATTCGTGAATTTTAATAAGTGTAATAAAAATTCTTACTTTATATTTACCAAAGCACATTACGTTCCTTCACGCTTGCGACGTATTATTTTAGATGCAATAACTACAAATAAATCAAAAATCTAATTTATAGGAACCATTTGCCATGAAATAAAACCATTGCGTTCTGTAACAGTGGCGGACACATAAAAATTATATTATCTTTTTACGTGTAAGCTCTACCATCGTTTAATGCCTCCTAATAAATATTTTGAATTATGACCAGGGTATAAAATATATCAAATAATGACAAGCCACTGATAACACATCAATTGTACACACGGTTAATATAATTTTTTAAGTGTAACTATTAGTTTAAAGTAAAAAAGTATTAGTAAGAAAGTTATTTGTTTAATTGTTTGATTTTTAAGCAGATATCTTGAACAGATTTTGATAAAATTAAGCATAGGTACATGTTTAGATTGGATAACAATGCATAATATGGTACCATGGAGCTGCACAGTATTTCGATTAGAACAAGCTAGCTGGACAAAAGTCATTGTCAAATTTCCAGAAATTTATTACCTGAGCCCCTAGCCAGATACTCACGTGTCTCAAACCTAATATCAACTACTGATAAAATAATGAGTATAGTATACGAAGAAAGGGTTGAAGTTTACTTATCATTGTATTTTTACGCTTAGCAAAATAAAAACTTATGACAGTGAGTTTAAGTTTTTTGAAAATTGTTAGTGATGAAACTGATGAATCTACAAGTTAAGGTTAAATATTTTTTAACTGTTACAAGAAAATTCATATACCTACTTCAGCCACACCTTTTTAAAATACCTATAGTTTAAAAAATAATGTTGGTTATGGACGATTTTCTGAATTCTTTGGACTTTATTTTTTTGTTTTTTTTTTCGTGCGGAAATCCCCTCGGATACCCCCCTGCCGGAGCCGGAAGGGGGAGGTTATGTCGGACTCGAACCGACTAAAACCGCACGCCGACTGTGGGTCTTGGTGCTAGGCCGGAGGTGAGGTTGTCATAGACATATCCCTCGCACCCCGGCTGACCCAGGGCCATCCCTTACGGTCTGGCTCTCCTCAGGAGGGGGGACAACGGTGTCCCCAACTCGCCCCCGGAATGGGGAGGCGCGCTATTCAGCGCGCCGCCGCCGTGGCCTGCTTCTGCTGGGGTGACAGGCGGCTCCACCCATCACCCCCAGGCCCGCGCTCATGGGGGACGAAGGTCAGTCAGTGCCCTCCGACGCCCGAGTTGCCTGCGCGCGCGGGCGGCGTGATCCGCAAGTCTTTCTCGCTCGCGCCGCCTCTCCCGCTCCGCCGTCTCCTTCACGACCATTACCTGGTCGCTGAAGGAGACGCCGGCCGCCCACGCGTCCGCGCAGCGGACCATTGCTGTGAGCAGGGTGGCGAGGGTGAGAACTCTCACTTCCAGGGCCGTCACTAGCTCCCGAAGCACTCGTGCCCGGTGATAATCTGCGTCAGTCGATACGAGAGGCTGCCATGTGGCCCCTCGAGCCATTCCCCCATGATGGGCCTTACCGCCTCTATGACGGCATGCCCTGCGCGTCGTTGCTCAAGTCGTCGCTCCCACTCCGCCACCATGATCCTGTGGAGCCGGGACCTCTCGGCCCGTATGTCTTCGGGCTCGGGATCGTATCCCCGCTCCCGCGCCTCCTTACGGAACCGATACAGTGCCGCAAGGGATCTCGCTTCCAGGATCCACGGTGGCGATCCGGCTAGGAGACTCGCCGCTTCAAAGGATATCGTGCGGTACCCCCTAATGGCCCTGCAGGCCATCGTCTGCTGCGGCGCATGCAGCAGTTGCACGAACCTGGCCTGCAGGGCGTCCGCCCACACGGGGCACTTGAGTGCAACTTTGTCATTATATCTATTTTCTTTTCTCAGATTACGAATTTTCTACTAATATACGAAATGTTCTCGACCAATATCAACTGTTTATAATGGCGTATAGATAGATAATAAATAATAATTCCACATAAAATTATTTATTTTAAATTTTTATGCAATCAAATCAAATCAATTTATTTTTGTTTTCTTACATAATAGCATTTAAACAGTGTTTGAGGCACTCCTTTTAAGTAAGTAATACCTGTGTTAGGAGGCCTCACTCTCCACATTACAAAAGAAGTAGCTAGTCAGGTAAGTACCTTTTTGATTTTATATAAAATAACAATTTGAATGTGTGTGTGTGTGTGTTTGCGTGTGCGTGTGTGTGTGTCAGAGTGAGGCAGACAATTAGATTAGGCATAATGTTAAGATATAATATGCATGAGCTCCTCGGTTTCGCCATAATTCATGGATTTTAACCAAGATAGCAGGGTTATTTTACAGTCATGAAAGACCATGGGGTAGATGCTTAATATTTGCTTAATATCACTACTTCCATCTGTTTAAAATACAATAACACAATGGACGTGGTATAGAGTGTTTTGTACTGAAACCGTATTAATACATCACAAGAAACCCATCCGATGCAATATACCCCAGTAAATAACTTTGTCTAACTAGCTGGTTCTAATCGAAACACTGTGAGCTGTTATGATGTTGAAGTAGGAAGTTAGTCATAGCATCTCCTAAATTAAATCCGTTGCTAGCGTGAATACGTTGACATGTTTAAAAATGGAATTTGTAAGCGCAACCATTTTAAAGGTTCGAACTGTCAGTGAGCTGTCTAAAATGCAATAATATAATGGACGGAGTATAGTCTGGTAAATTGATAAATTAGTTTAGTGTGTAGTCTACTCTTTCACTAGCAGTTGTATCAATTTATTCACCATATGAATCGTCCGGAATATTGATAGGTAAACAATATGGTCTTAGGATAATCACATTATTATAACTAGAGACGTTATAAGGGTAAGCTGCAAGGGTGTCAGCGCAAGTTGCGTCTCACACCAAATGCCTAGCCATCTTCCAAGGCACTTTGAACTTTTACACTTTTCAATTTGGGGCCAAAACATAAAATTTCAAAAAGTTAAGAAAATTTCCTGTTTTGAGGAGTTCTAAACCAATAGTTTTAAATTTATCTTTCAGAAAAGCCAAATCTAGCAGCTTCAAGTTCCGAGACGTTAAAGCTCGAAATAGCTGCCTAATGATTGCATGAATTTTATAAGCTGAAATGAGTGGCCCAAGAGGGTCACCTTGTTGAATCAAGTTTCACTGTAGGTGTACCTATATATTTTAATTTAATCGTCGTATAAGAAATTATTATAATATACTGATTTTTGTACTTGAAGAAATATTGTTAAATTGCTATCTATGAACCAATGTCAATCAATTAGGTATATTAACAAGGTACCTAATTTATTGACAATGGTTACCCCTTAAAAAGGAAACCCATATATGTATTAGTACATAATGCTGATACGTAGGTTGCGGCCAGTTATGTGAGGCAAAAAGCGATGATAATGACGGAGACCATCGGCGCAAAGGGCGCGGGATGAAGTCTCGCCGACATACGCGCGCAGAATAACAAATATAATAAACGTAGACGGTAGAAACTCGCAGAGTAGACGACCGCAAACTTTAAGGGCTGGTGATCTATTGAATTTTCTAGTCAAATTTAATATTTTGAAGCAATCAGATTCGGGGGCAGTATTGCCAGATATTGGTTCTCCACCTAACCTGACGGTTGCAGCAAAAAGAGACTGTTTCAGTAAAGGCAGTTTTCTTCATTTTATCTGCGATGTCGGATGGAAAGAGATAAATCGTTTGTGGTTATCCCAGCATTCACTCCCTTCTTGGCCATATTCTCTTTCACATAGTCCATCCAACTTTTCTGTCTCCCTTTGTAACTGCCCACTTCCAGACTCAACATTTACCTTACGACATTACTGTCATATTTATTAATACTAGTGTCAACTGCTATAAAGTAAGGGTTCTTCAAAATACGCAGACTTTATTGCAAAGTTATCAGTTTAAAGATCGTGTAGTAAAGCAGAATCTATAAAACTTTATTTACACAGTTTTATGGAACATTTAAAGTGAAGAGTGAATGACTTTAAACGTGTTTAAATTTACGAATCCTGAGGACATAGGTAGACCGAAGGCTAGAACTAGATATACCTATCCTAATTATATGTCGGGTAAAAGCACTGCCACTAATAATAGTGATAGATTAATAGCACAAAAATCTTTGCATAATTGAGACTCGCATTAAATATTATAATCAAATAGCGGTAAAGGTATTGCCAACATATTGAAGTACCTGTACCATAAATGTGTATGATACATGTGGTCGTACCTTTCAGTGCAACAAGTTAGTTTTGAACACCAAACGTAATCTCACCACTGCACCGTCACAAATGTTCGAATTAAATTAAGCAACAGTTCCTTTTCTTTGCATTATTAAAATAATAATCGTTCAGCCCTTTCTTTCACGATGACTTGTAAGTGTAACAGTTATACCTTTTAAATAAAAATATAGTTCCATAGCAAGATCGCATACGCTACGAGTATATATTGTTAGAGAACACGTAACTGTTCATAACCTAATATAATGGTCGGCATGCCAATTTCCACATTATGTAAGACACATACAATAAATATTAAAGTTGCAGTGATAAGGTTCTTGTAAAGTAGGTACGACATTTGAATGTCCTGATGTGATTTAGGTGGTACCAAAAATATGTATTTCATAATCATAGGTTATGTTTATTTTTCTCATTTTTTGTCTTTTTTTGTTTATCTTTTTTAATATTTCTTCCTTTCTCTTTTTTTGTATTACGTATTCTTACTAACTTTTCATACGTCATAAAAATTCGTCTTTATTCAAGTTTAGATAATGATAGTGCCATTCGCAAGTAGGATTTTTAAAATTACAATAAGTGCGATAAACTAAATACTTAAACATACTGTACCTACTTAACTATTATCATAGGACATTTTCAAAATACGGTTGGCTCAGAAATACGAGTTCAGACGAGTTGTGAGGTTAGTATCCGAAACCTATCCGACTTGTGAAGAAAAATATTTAGTATTTGGAATATCTATCGCTACTTGAATCTTTATTATATAAACCCGCAGTGATACTTCTTAGTGGCGTCGTGAATAGGGGAGGCCTAAGGCAATAGTAAGAACACGTCGCAAACATCGTCAGAGAGTCACGTAGCGTAACGTTACCGAATTACTTGCAAACGGATCCTCAGTGTGCCCAGGGAAATATGCTGCGGTGAGGAAATAAAAAGTACTAAAGTGTTGCAGATTTCATACGTATCGACACAATTCACTGAAGAATTAGGACTATTGAGTAGCTTGATGAGATGGTTAAGATCCTAATTACGCTTGAATGTATGATAGTTAGAAAGAAACATTTTGGGAAGCAGTAGTTACACTATGTTGACTATTTTTATGATAATTGTTATGTGGTGCATAGTTTATCTTAAATTGGGAAATTTGAATCATATCGGGCGTGTCTCGGTAGCCGAATTGGTCAGGCATTCCCCCTGTAAGGGAAAGACTGCGGGTTCGAGTCCCGCCCGAGAAGATTCTTTTTCCCTATGTATTTGATTTGTATAGTTAGCATACTTAATGCTGTAAAAATTCCTTCAATTGTTTGGGCGCAGTTATCAAAAATCAATGTTTAAAAATGATTGTAACATCATTCATTGATTCCGATAGTTCGTAAGAAAATCGGTAGATGACGCCACGTCGCCTTAAAGACGAATAAGATGGGAAATTTGAATCATATCGGGCGTGTCTCGGTAGCCGAATTGGTCAGGCATTCCCCCTGTAAGGGAAAGACTGCGGGTTCGAGTCCCGCCCGAGAAGATTCTTTTTCCCTATGTATTTGATTTGTATAGTTAGCATACTTAATGCTGTAAAAAAAAAAATCCTTCAATAGTTTATCTTGTTTAATTATATTGTGTTTATTTGTAGAGGAGAACCGTGTAGCTGCTGGTCAACCTATATGTAGAATCAAGATTTATAGATCATTGTTGGTTGCTTGTCTAGTCCCAAGGCAATAAGCATCAACCACTCATACGAACATTTACAAGCAGCTGTATTGCTATGTTCTTGTAGACCTGCAAAGAAAAATATGATATCTGATCTTCATCGTCTGAATAGATCACGTTTTACAAATGTGCTGGTGAAATATTTAGTGTCGGAGGTCGGAGGATTTTGAGTAAAATAAAGATGAACTTTAGCTAAAGTGATGCTTAACTGTGATTCTACGAGGGTGATGTACCAAGAACTTACTTCAAGACTGAATTATACTAAGAAGAATTGTAGAACTTGTGTTTAAATTTTGTTATATCATGGATTGGTAGATACCTAGATATTGAATTAAAAACGTTAATTTCATTGATGAGATTGTCTTAGTTGCGGAAGGTCAGCATCACACTTACAACACAAATAAATAATGTAGTTGTATATAATATACATAAACTCATATATAAACTCACGCCTGTATTCCCCGAAGGGGTAGGCAGAGGTGCTAGCACCCACATTGCGCCAGTTTATGTTTAGGTCCCAATGTAATAGGTGGCGAGCCTATTGCCATTAACCGGGCACTTATAAACCTGCGGTAAATACACACTTATCTTCGAAAAGCATCGAAAAGTCAATGGTGTGTGCCATGGTAAACCTGGGATCGAACCCGAGACCTCGTCTCAGGAGTCCATTACCCATTCCGCTAGGCTACCGCAGATTGTCACCCCAGCAGAAGCAGGCCACGGCGGCGGCGCGTTGAAAAGCGCGCCTCCCCATTCCGGGGGCTAGTCGGGGACACCGTTGTCCCCCCTCCCGAGGAGAGCCAAACCGTATGGGATGGCCCTGGGTCAGCCGGGGTGCGAGGGATATGTTGATGACAACCTCACCTCCGGCCTAGCACCACGACCCACAGTCAGCGTGCGGACGAGTCCGACATAACCTTCCCGTCTGGCTCCGGCAGGGGGGGGGGGGGGTATCCGAGGGGATTTCCGCTCGAAAAAATAGGCTACCGCAGTTTGTATAGATGTATATAATACCTAATAATATTATATTATTTACATGATAGTATTTGATTAGTTATTCTAAGTAAATTAAGTATTTATCTCATCCATGAATAATATGGAAAAAAACCTACAGAATTGGGAAACTTCTTTTTGACTGCGGTTAAAATGATAGAATAAACGAATGGATTGTGGATTACGGATTACCCATAAACTTAATGTTGATGGGTAATTCTTATGTGCGTTATGTTTACGAAATTATAAATGACTAGCTTTTGCCCGCGGCTCCGCCCGCGTGGATGTCGGTTATCGCGACCAAACATAGCCTATGTCCTTACTCAAGGTCTAGTCTATCCCTATACCATATTTCATCAAAATCGGTTCAGTGGTTTCGGCGTGAAAGCGTAACATACAGACAGACAGACAGACAGACAGAGTTACTTTCGCATTTATAATATTAGTATGGATTATAATATTTACATGTATAATTTCTACAGGCGAACATGTTGGTTTATTGCACTTAAAATAATTTACCTACTGAAGGCAAAGGGAAGAAATAAATCATGTATTTGTATAAGTACTAATCTGGATAAAACGCGAAGTATGATTAGAATAAAATTAGACCGAATGTAGAATATACACTTTACCTATGCGTTTTATAATGTTGGTTTATTAAGTTATGTAACAAGACGTTGTTTTAATTCCCATATTTATTATTTTGACAAATAAATGTAATAATAAAAACCAAACAAATGTAGTAACTAAAACAAGTAGTGCATTGCATCAATGTAGTCAGGATTGGAACTCACTGCCTACGAATTGCCTTCACTACTAATATAAAATTTACCTTCTTATTCAATTACAAGCGAATCACTTCAATTTTACAATGTGTGAGTAGGTATAGAATGATGCACACATACACGTAAAACGCTACGATAAGAGCAATGACGCACACAATACCTATTTGTCTTTTACTAGTGCGGGCTGGTAACCGAACTGTTTTGTTGAGTGTACCTACTAAAATGAATGGTAGGTTTAGTCAAACCTTGAGTGTACATATCCTAGCTTTTTAAAGTGTATTTTAGACCGTCTGGTGAAGAAACAAAAACCCGAATGCTCGTTTGACCGAATGTTCAAAATATCGAATGTACAAAATCCCGAAGTACCTACAAAATCTCGAAGTTCAAAATCCCTTAATCAGCTATTCATACGTAACTGCCTCAATCGGCTTTTGCGACTTACGACAAGCAGCAGACGGGCAATATGCACGAAACAGGTACATATCATAATTACACATGATTTATGTAATCATGATAATAATAAAAAATTATTCATTTTTTCGTTTCGTTTCATTTCATTGGATTCAGTCTAATTTCGTAGTTCTGGATAGTTTAATGCTGCATGCTAATAAATGCACAAAAAATTGCTTCACAATATAAATTATTGAAAATAAGTATAAAGAGAAATTAACTAGGTTTGTGTTCCAAAGAAAACATACCTTAATCTATTAAGAACTTAACGCGGCCGAAGTCGTGGGCAAATCTATTTTTTTACATTAAATATACTAAATGCGTAGATACATCTCATTTATTTAATTATTGGTTCATCTCCGAAGGAGGATTGTGATACTTCACTATTCGCACTCACATCACATGGTAAATATCACGACACGTGAGAAAAGAGTATAATAAATAAATAATAAGTAGTATAATTAGAAAGATTCATGACAATTATACCTACTAACTTTATTAACACACTTATACCAATTCCTAATATTATAGCTTATTATATTTTAAATATTAAAAACCACTCTCAAAACGATATATTCATGAAGTCAAGGGCAATAGCAACAGAAATTGTGTAAATTTGCCGAAACAATATCCTCAAAGTTTTCCACCCAAATCTTTCTATAAGCCCCACTCAGCTTTTTAAAATCTTATTCAAACTTTATAAAATAAGTGGCGCTCCCCTCAGATAGGGGTCTTACTGCCGATATTATTGTGTAGCCATCTGTGACGAGACCGGGACGCCATAGAAAAGACATATTTTTAGATTTAACTCGTAAATTACTTCGATCCAATTGCTTTACGCTCGTGTGAGAATTAGGATCGAACTTTTATTTGCCAATGTGGTTGTTTATGGCTCTGAAAGGGGCTATTCAATCACTAATCTAACACTTTATCTATTTAAATTTCGACGTATTAAGAAGAGGTTTATTTATCCCTTGCTCAAAGTAGTGACTATAATAACATAAATGATTACGGTTATCATTTATATAATGTAATAATACAAAGTATGGTATTCTTTCCTCAATTAGGAGACAAGCACTTTTAATAATTATATGTATCTATTAAATTACAAATATGCATAAAATATTAATAACGAAATATAATAATATATTTTTGAATAAAGTATGACATCAAATAGCCATATTATCTACATCGTGGTTCTCGGTAGAGCCATTATATTTTACACCTAGCATACGAAGTGCGTGTCTAATTATAAACCACCATCAATCCCGCGTCTTATTGGCCTAATAGACAGTTTTAACTTCGTCACACTTTATTGACGCAACTCAACACGTAACTAACCAATTTAAAAATTATGTCTTTCTTTATTAACGTAGCAATAAATTAATTTACTCTCATAATATAATAATACGAGGCCGCTATAAAAACTGTCTGTCACCATAATTTTGGACACAGATTGTTGCACTAATACGTCGACTTTAAAAGAAGGGGTTGACGACCCCTTTTGCTCGATTTTCATTCGTCACACACACGCCGTCAAATGTAAGTTTAATTTTTTAAAATTGGATTTTTATTGCTCGTTGAAATGTAACAAAAAGTGCCAACATTGATATCGTATTAGGCGAGGTTTACAGTTCTGGAAAGTTCTGTGTTCACACTACTCATAATGTGTGATAATTCATATTTTCTAGCGGTTGTAGCAGCGGAGCATTTGACCACTACGTAGGGGACCCTGGTTTGATTACCGCACAGTGCTAATAATTATATGCAAGAACATGTTCATTTGCATTGATCTGGGTGTTTTATGTAGCCCCGTTAAGTAGGGCTCCGTCGACATTGGTCGTTAGATCCCTACAATTCGATTCCTACCGGCTTGCCCTGCAAAGGGAAGCCGAGGCAGAGATGTTTATATTTACACTTCTACTTTTCCACCAGTTTCCCTTTTGAAAATGTTTATCCTTCGTCACTGAATCCTGCATACCTATACACGCTGTGTTTTTCATATGAATGTTTGCAATTCCTTTTGTACAGGATTAGGAAGGACCATAAAAAAGCACGCACTATGCAATTTTTTGTAGTGTTGGTTTTTTATGAATTTACCGTTCCATTCATCTTTACTAACGCAACGTAGAGTAAATAATGATAAATAAACCGTATAAAAAATCTAAATAATAATTTAAAAAAGTCCAAATTGTTTTTTTTTGCCAATATGTAGTTTACCTGGAGTACCTACTACAGGCTTCGGGAGCGTTCTCCTTAGTGTACGGGCACGAGCATAGCGACAGCGACGACAACAGCGACAAGGGGCGACGCACGCGGCAAGGAGTGATCAGGCAGCGATGTCTCACGTGGGCACCAAACATGCGATGGCGGTTAGGATGAATTGGACTATGTAAAACAGAGACTAGGTCCACCTACTCCTAGTCTTTAAAAATATTAAATAACTAGCTTTTGGCCGCGGCTCCGCCGCTGTGGATGTCGGTTATCGCGGCCAAACATACCCAGGGAGCCAGCTTATTCTATACCAAATTTCATTAAAATCCAATTTATAGTTTGACAAGAAAGAGTAACGAACATCCATCCATCCACACACAAACTTTCACCACCTATTTTTTACCATTAGTAGCCAAATTTCTAAAAAAATTCAAGGTGAACACTGTAACCATAAAATGCAGGCCTTGCCAAAATTTCAAGTTATACCTCCGACAGTTTAGCCTTTGCGTTGATGAATCAGTCAGTCAGACGGGACAAATCATGTAATGGTATATAATTTGTTACATTTGATCTCTCGTATTTATTAAAGTATTGATCCTATAGTAAATATATGTAAAGCTAATTTATAGAAAATTTAATGTATAAATCGCTGTCACCGTCGCTCTGCTTGTGCCTGCACACTGACATCCGGTAAGTGTGCAGATTAGATAGATAGATTGATAATGAGTGACTTGGCCGTCAAATGCTGCAGTGATCGAGTTACACATGATTATGAAAAAAAAGGAGTTCCCAGTCCAACTTCATCATGCGTAACGCCCGAAAAAGATAGGTATCTACAATTACATACCAGAAAATCTAAGCGGGCTTGCCAGAAGAAAAGTTTGTTTTGGGATCAAATGTTCGACTTTTCATTCATTGACATTACAACTACCTGGTTGAAACCCTAAAAAGTCAAACAATTATAGAGGTCAGGTAACGTCGCTTCACGGAAAGTATCGAAGTTCAGCCAAATCTGCACTTGGACTGGTAAAGCGGACCCTAGACTCCAATTGAAAGCTTCGGATGCAACTGGGTTTAACGCTAGAGAGTTATAGACAAATGAGTGGATTGCGGAACTAATATTCTTTTATGTCTTGCGGTCGTCGGGACGTGTCAAACATTGCTTGTTACACTTCGATACATAAAAGTGGCACCATTGAGAACTCGCAATGAATTAAAACAAAAAAACAATATTACCTATATCACATTCAAGTCTATTTCAATGTACGCTGTATCTACTGCTGCGGTCTGCGATCGGCTACGATATACAGCACTTCTTATCTGTTTATGGATACGTACATAGGTACTGTTGATTGAAGGCGCTTTTGTGGAATTGACTTTTTTTTACGTGCGGAAATCTCCCTGACGGTCTGGCTCTCCTCGGGAGGGAGGACAACGATGTCCACAATTCTTTGTCGATCAGACGAAGATATCGCCTGAATTGCCCGGTGACAATCTGCGTCAGTCGGTACGAGAGGCTTCCGTGTGGAATCTTAAGCCTTTCTCGCATCATGGGACTTACCACCGCTATTACGACGCGCCTTGGTGGAAAGGTACGATAATGGTACGATTATTATATTCGATTCGATTATTATACATATAAGTTCAATTTATGTCAGATTTTATTAAGGAATATTTATTCACCAAATTGACGCGCAAACGCAATGTTAAAGTATTTTTTAGTTTATATTAAGCCTTTATTAAGGCGTCAAAAGTTCTAAAGTCAGACATCAAATCAACTGATAATAATAGGGCGAACACTCTTATCGCCTATTATATTACAAATGCTTCGAATTTTCACCGTTTTATAATAACTTAATTGCAGGTGGAGCGCAATGTACTGTTTGCACGTTAATAATTCTATGAGACGGGTACCACTAGATCGTATAATCGCCAACAATTATATGCAAAATAAGTGCACTAAATATACCCTTGTCACTGTGGTCCGCGGTATCGTGAAAGGGGATTATACTGCGCCGGTAACTACATATGTTTTAGTGATAAAATTTAAGCAGTGTGTGATTAGTTTGAAAATCGAGTGCTTTGTTCTACGATATTTTTTACTAGTAATTAGTTTTTTACTAGTTAGTCTTGTTCCGCGTGAAATTATTTTCCATCCTCGTTGCCCATGGAAACATTATTTTTTATATTTTTGTAAACCTTCCATGCAAGTTTTGGAAAAACAGAACCTAACTTGGTGTCAATTAAACTGCTCAATTTGGTTTATATGTGATTTAGTAGGTATGTTGCTGCAACGAACTGAAAGATAAATCTAACAATAAAGATACATCTTTAATTTTCTTATAAATGCTTTTCTAGAAAGTTGCACAATGTACATGTTCACTGGAACCTGTATGAATTGGAATCCTTCCGCCATTGCTGTTTTCAGATGCAAACCGAAAAAAGCTAAAACTTTGAATATAATTTTTTTACGTTCTTCATATTCCAGGGAGTTCCAGGTCTAAGTGGTGTGGCATAGGAATAATTCACCGAATCGCTTGGTTCTAGAAGGTATATTCTGCACCGTATAGGGATGACATCTAAGCCCTGCATGTGTTGTCCTGTGGAGGAAAGGAGAGGGTGGGACTAATTGTAAGAGCTCTTCAGAACATTCATCATAGTAGAGACGGTATAATACAGCCAAAGACGCAACATCTCTTAGCATCTGAAAAGCCTCGAAGGTGTTTGTGACCTCAGGATTCCCAATAATGCGGACCGCGCGTCACTGCAACCTGTCGAGAGTATCTAGTAAGCACTTTGCGGAGCTATCCCAGAGATGCGAGCAATATTCCACGCAGGAACGAATTTGGGTCTAGTATAGAAGATATCGTTAGTTATTCAGTTTGCAGCGAACATCCTTACCGAAGGTATTTAGGTTAACCTGCAGTGTCTCTGCTCTGAAGAGTGGTAAAAGGAGGGAAAGAAGATACCTTTGCTATAAATGCACATGCCTGCGTCTTATTGGCATTGAATTTGTTCTCAGCGTCCTATTAAGAAATGTGATTTAGGATCCGTTCCAGCTCAGTGACAAAAAGCTGACTTTGCTCCGCGATATCAGACTGTTTGGCCTTTAATACTCCCGTGTAAGTTGCTATCGTCTGCATAGCAATGGATGCTGCCGGTGGAGAGCATGTCATTGATATGCAGAAGAAAGAGAGTGGCAGATAAGACGCAAGCATTTACCTGTAAGAACTCCGAAGCTAGTCCTAGCTGGTAGCTTGGAAAGAAGCGCTATCGAAAGCTTTGACGATGTCAAGACTAGTTACCAATGACTCACCGTGCTTGTCCATAGCCTCACTCCAAAGGTGGGTAACGTACGCCAGAAGATCAGCCGTTGACCGTTTCGATCTGAAAACATGTTGCCGGTCACTAAGCAAGAAGTGATCCTCTAGGTGACGCATGAGCTGCGTTAATAATGTGCTCGAACACCTTGCATAGCACTGCGGTGACGGATATGGGTCGTTTTTTTTTTTTTGTTTTTTTTTTTTTTTTTTGATATGGGTCGATAGTTGGCTGGGTCCGGGCGACCCCCTTCATGGGGATCGGCTGTATATTCGTCTTCTTCCAAGCTGAAGGCACTGTACCCAAGCTGGAGGACAGTCGGTACAGCCGCGTTAGCATTGGAGACAACTCCGCTGCACGTTTTTTGAGAAAGATCGCTGGAATACCATCAGGACCAATGGCTCTCCAGACATCGAGTGACTTGCAATACTGCACGGACATCGCGTTGCCTGATATGAATATCAGGTATTGCGTGGTTACTGATTTGCATTGTCCGTGACTCTAGGGAGCGCAAACGGCGACAACAAACATCCGCCTTAAGAAACACGCACACCCTGGCTTTTGCTCGGAAATTTTCCTCGGTAATATAGCCGAGGTAAAGCAGGTAGACATCTGAATAGTTGCTCTGAATACTTTAATACACTTAACCACCTAAATATAGTAACAGTAACTGAAAGGTCTGATTAAGATTTTCCTACCACAAATTCACATTTAAATTTAACTGTTCTCAAATTGGTACATATCAGACGTTGGAGTTATACCGAAAATATAGTCATACATTGTTAATGTCTCAATTAATTCATACTTCCATACTAATCCATACTAATATTATAAATGCGAAAGTAACTCTGTCTGTCTGTCTGTCTGTATGTTACGCTTTCACGCCTAAACCACTGAACCGATATTGATGAAATTTGGTATAGGGGTAGATTAAATTTAAATAATTAAAATGGCAGCCTTCGTACATCGAAAACCGCTATCAGATAGTAGTTTCGAATTAATATACTTCTACTATAGCTTTACATTTACTGTGTAGACTATGCTTTGCTAAAAAAATTGAGTTTTGTAGCAAATTAGCATTACAAATGTGAAAACCCTACAAGATTGTTCACAGCAGAATATACAATGTAGAACTACCTTACCACCATTCACGTTAAACTTAATACTTACTTGAAACTTTCACCCAGCGTGATTGCGAATCTGAAAAGTTCTGGTCTCGGCATGTCTCGAATGCCGCATGTGGCGCCAACAAAACCTCGCCATAGAAAAATATACTCTATTCTCTCAAATTTAAGTGGTGCTATTGTCTAGAGTGGTTATCGTCAATCTGCCAAGCGTGAACTATCGGTTCACACTCATGTCTCTCACTTTGGCTCAATGCGGATTAGTTCTTAAGTGTAATCGTGTCTTGGTTCAAGTTTTTCTACTTACGGGTTGGATTTTTAACGTTATAACAGGAACGTTTGGTAGCTATATTTTTGATCAATGTCTATCTTTTATCCATATCTATTGTTCTGAGTGTTTCTATGTATATCTGCCAAATATGTTTACCTATACATAGTTACAAAATAAAAGATATCTAGGTATATTTATCTGTGGTATGTTTACCCATTTCACAAGTGGAGCTATAATTACATTGGGTTATTATGTATTTTTATTATGAAGCTATGTGCCAACCTAGTATGTCGTAGAAGGTCGTAGAATTATACAACGAACATAGGTACAGTACAGTGTTAAATATTATTAAAAGATTTTAAATAAATCAAATATCTATATACTATAAACCTCTAAAACGAAAACGGTTCTGGGGTTAAATACGTAATAACCGCAATAATAGTTTATTGTGAATTTGTCGTTGGAAATTTTAATATCACAAACCGTTTGCATTTGCTCAAACTCCAAGAGCTTTTAATAAAACCGAGGAACAAACAGCTCTGCTATGGTATGAACTCTTGCAAATTGCTTTAAGCTGCAGGGCGGCAGCGTTTAACAAGAACCCGCGCCGCGCGCGGCCGAAGTTCCGCTCAGCTCCGTTTTAAGGCGAATGCAACCTGCAATTAAAATGAAGCAACATTTATTTTGTTTTGTATTAACTACCAGCCACCTTCTAAAAATCGCGTATGTCGATGGAATGTGATGTAAACCTGAACTATCGTAAAAATTATTCATTGTGACTTCAATTTTATGAGTAACTAGCTTTTGCCCGCGGCTCCGCTCGCGTGGATGTCGGTTCCCGGCAATTATTCGAATTTTTCTCAACGTACAAACCTTCCCTAGACTTCCACGAATAATTCGAGACCAAAATTAGCCAAATCGGTTCGTGCGTTCTGGAGTTATAGCGTCAGGAAGGAAAACCCGACTTATTTTTATATAGTAGACTATTTTATTCCACTTAATAATAATATATCTACGAGTATGCTGCTATCTAAGCTGATATTTGTCTGTGGATGCTGCGAGAAATCGAATCAGTTGCACACCAAGAGGGATAATATTAGGCTAAAGACATACGTATCGCTCTATCGAAAAGAACATCTACATATTGTACAGATGTTGAAACGAATATCAATTAATATCATGAAAAATACAATCAATATAGGCGGGCAACAAATGTGCTCTTCGTCGTAATTTTATAAACTGATTATTTATTTATTATTCATATAAGTTTCCAGTGCTGTTACTCAACCCGGTGTTCAGATTTTATCACAAGTTGAATCTTTTTTAAGAGTTTTAAATGCTAATTACTAAATAATTTGTTAGATAGTTTAACTAATAGTTTTAGTAGTTTTATTTAAAATATAATGTCCTCTAATTTAAGCCACAAAGTAACATTTGTGTATGTTATTCGTATGTTTTCACATTTACTCATATTTATAGTGCAATATTTGGAGCCACTGAGGAAAGACTGTACTTGACAACTTTTTAGGCCTCCTTTTCTCAATTTATGTTAGCTCGGTAATTACAGAGATGTAGTGTAAGCTATTAAATGAATAGATTTAAAGAGTTTATAAAATTATCATTATCTCCTTACTGTTGATCCTGATTGCATCCGAGGCAAACATCGTGAGCCCACAGTCCACGCGTTGTAGGTACTTAGTACCTTTTTGCCTAATTTGGTCAATAATAAAAAGTGGTTAGAGCAACAGCTAACCCTAATAGGGGCTAAGGAAGCCGGTGAAGCTGTCTTGAACCTCAATAACTTGGAGAAAATACTTTAATAACCTTAAAGATTACAAAATTATGTACTATCAAATGAACCTAAATATAAAAAAATAAACCATCTCTTAGGATCAAGAAGTATTTGAGTCTACACACTCACACTCTAATCTAATCCTGAAAGTCGTACGTATATATTTATTCTGAAGAAAGAATATTTTTGTTTAGTGAAAAATTTGCAATAGATATAAAATTATAATAAAATTTTTACTATCTGAATGAGATAACTCACGTACTGAATTAATTAAACCATTTACACTTTTCACAAAATAGAGAGCGCTATAGAACCATCGGGCGTTACATAGATAATTTTGAACGCTGAACACGCCAACACGCAGAGATGATGTAGGTAGGTACTTGCTCAGTACAAACCTCCGTTAACACTCGCTAACGCACACAAATAGCATAACATTTATGACTTTGATTGGAATTCCATATTGCATTCAATTATTCAATGGCGAAACCGGGAACTGAGCTTCTATAACTCTAGTAAATCACCTAAGTAAGTAGGTACATAGTACAAAGCTAAGTCGCTTCCCACATCTGTCCGTCCCTATGTATGCTTATATCTTTAAAACTACGGACCTACCTACGGATTTGATATCCATATAATATTATAAATGCGAAAGTAACTCTGTCTGTCTGTCTGTCTGTATGTATGTATGGATATTACGCTTTCACGCCTAAACCACTGAACTGATTTTGATGAAATTTGGTATAGGGGTAGATTAGACCATTAGAAAGGACATAGGCTATGTTAGGTTGCGATAACGTGCACGGGCAAAAGCTAGTATAGAATAATTCAAGAGGAAGGTTTATGTGTATAATACATACTTAATATATAGATTTCGCCCCAATAGGTCACGTACAGACTAGATCAACACTCTACGTACGTATATACTAAAACAAGATAGATAGATAGATAGATAATTCTTTATTGTACATCAACATTATTACAGATAGTAGTGCATGGATACAGTTACAGTTAAATGCACAACGGGCGGCCCTATCACTAAAAGTGATTTCTTCCAGGCAACCTTAGGATGGACAGGATTGAAAAGTATGTAATATAAGTGAGTGTTGATGTAGTTTCTTAAACATATAAAATATAACATATAAAAAAGTGTGATACATGAGAAAAATACGTACATAGTATACCCTAACACACAAATACATAATTATATAGTTAAAGAAATAAATAAAATGTGAATGTGAGGAGTTTTCAATGGCTACGCTATAGAGAGATAATGATTATTTACCATTGTTTTAAAAATATTTATGGATTGTGCCTCTCTAATCTTTACTGGCAATGCATTCCATAGGCCAATGGCCTTCACAGTAAAGGATTTGCTGTAATAATCAGTAGAGTGCGCTGGCAACCCCAGTGTCAAGTTCCTAGACGGCCTCAAGGATCTTGCATGTGTGTCATGGAGAAATTTAAAACGTTCTTTGAGATAGGTAGGAGTAGCTGGATTGAAGAGAACGTTATATAATAATGCCAAAATATGAGCATTCCTGCGAAGACGAATTGGGAGCCACTTGAGTCTGTTACGAAATTGAGTAATATGATCATATTTACGAAAGCCAAATATAAATCTGATACAAAAATTTTGAAGACGCTCAAGCTTATCAAGTTGCTCCTCAGTGAGATCAGGACAGCTGACATCGGCGTAATCTAGTAAAGGAAGAAGGAGAGATTGAACGAGTGAAATTTTAGTGGAAGTTGGAAGGAAGTTTCGTAACCGCCGCAAAGCCCCTGCTGCCGCAAAAAGTTTCCGACTTGTTTCTTGGAGTTGAGGTCTCCAGGAAAGGGTATTGTCAATAAGGATACCCAGGTTTTTTACACTTTTGTTAATTGGTAAAACAGCCCCTGCAAATTGGACTTGCGGTAGTTGTGACCAGTCAATTCTAGAAATCAACTGCTGACCACCTATTACAATTATTTGTGTTTTGGTTGGATTTACCGTCAGTCCATAATTATTACTCCATTCGGAAATGCGCTCCAGATCCGTGTTGATCGTACAAATTGCTCCAGTCAAGTCACTTAAGGGAGCCTGTGTATAGATTTGTAGATCATCGGCGTAAAAAGCATAAAAAAAAAAGCATTAGAATGGCAAAGAGAGATCTACCTTACTTTTGTGGACTTCGAAAAAGCTTTTGACACCTTGAGATGGAATGCTATCTGGCCGCGCCTGCACAAAATTGGAGTTCCCGACAAGATAATTAGCATCGTCAAAGCCATGTACAGGAACTATTCCTGTCAAGTGACACATAATGGGCTCATATCGGAGGACATAAAAGTTCATGTAGGTGTTCGCCAGGGCTGTCTTCTATCGCCACTCCTCTTTCTTGTTGTCTTGGATGGTGTTCTGCATAAGACCACAGAAAACAAGCGCCGCGGCATAGAGTGGAGTTTAACCAACATCCTCGAGGATTTGGACTATGCAGATGATATATGCCTCTTAAGCCACACTCGCGCAGACATGCAGGCCAAACTGGACGACCTTCGGGGAGAAGCCGAAAAGACAGGGCTTAAAATCAACACCGGGAAGACCAAAGAAATTAGGTGCGGGGCAACGAGTTCATTCCCGTTGGTCATCGGCACAGAGGAAGTGGAACGTGTCCCCAAATTTACCTACCTCGGAAGTTGCGTGTCGGAGACTGGTGGAACTGAAGATGATATCGCTTTGCGGATAACCAAGGCACGAGCAACCTTTGCGCAGCTTGGACCGGTATGGAATTCACGGAAACTGTCTCGTAGAGTTAAGCTCAAAATATTCCGGTCCAACGTGAAATCCGTATTGCTGTACGGGTGCGAAACGTGAAAGGTCACAAAGGACATCTCGCACAAGCTCCAGGTCTTCGTCAACCGATGTCTTCGCAGAACGAGCAACTCTGGGAACGTTGTGATGAAGTCCGGATCGACCAGCAGATCAAACGCCGTAAATGGAGTTGGATAGGCCACACCCTCCGAAGGGATCCAAACCAAATACCGAGGCAAGCCCTAAACTGGAATCCCCAAGGAAAGCGCAAGAAAAGAGGGTGCAGCGGGAACGGGATCAGACGCCACGCGGGCGAAAAAAAATTGGCGGTACGAAGTTCGCTGGGTTAGCTAGTACTCCAATATAATAGTTTTTTGGGAAAAGAACCAAATAGTTCTACCTCATTCAAATGCCCGTATTCATATAACTTTTAGCTAGATTACGGCTCAAGCACCTGTTCAGGTAAACGAAATTGATAGATATTGAAGAAAAAAGGAAACTAATGTAAGTGAAGTATATAATTTGTCACATTATGTACCTTAATCACAGAAATCACAGTAGTTTTTTCTGGAACGGCGTTAGTTTTTATCTATAGCTCAGTGATAAAATGATGATTTTTGGAACTTAATAATATTTAAATAACTGTTGCAATTCTGTTAATGAAATTTGGCGCACATAATCATCGCGCAAGTATATTTAAGCCAAATTTGTAATCATTATGTGCAATAGTTAGTTAATTATGAGGGGTTCAAAAGTGCTTCCAAGTGGTTCGTGTAATATTACACACGGTATTGCTCGCCCTCTTTTTGCTTGCACGGGCTGGACCTGCTCCCACGTATCGATATAAAATGTTCTAGAAATTTCGGTGAAAATAGGATAGTACTCGTTGTAGAAACATCTAAGCCTAAGAATTCAGCTGCTTCCAAGGCAAATGTATTTTATTGCATACAAAGTAACTAAACTTGGGTGCATGAATCTAAACATAAACAAAAACACGCTTCCAGTCGCCGCAGGGTATCGTAATTAATGCCTAACGAATCTCATTGAAAATAATTTGCTTCATCCACATACAAATATTTTCGTGAACCCGGCTTTGTAATGAGCGAGTTATATTCCATTGTTAGCTCTAGTACCCGGTAACAGACACTTGAAATTGTCCAATTAGTTAGGACTGAGCCTTAAATATGAGCTCGAGGCCGATGAGAGCTTGCGAACAAAACTATGCGGTGGCGCGGAATAGCAAAGCAAGCAATGCAACCGCCCTCATCCCTCTTCACCCCGCTTACCACCGTCGCCCTCCTCCCCAGGTACACATAGAGGTGAACAGCAATCTCGTCCGTACAATACTATGTACTACTCTGTAGATAGTTCACAACACAATAGTTTCTGCGAGTTTCGCCTGCTCACCTGTGTCGGTAGGTGAGTGGTTACATTTATGAGATTACACTTTCATTTAATAAATCGCAACTCATGATTAATCATAATGAGTTCATTTCGAAAATAATATTTGGTTCTACTGTAATGTACTTTTTTCTTCTATGTCATTTATCCATCTATGTAGCCATTTCACTTCAGTTCCATTCTATTTCGATCCTTTTGATTTAGGATTTCTACATTTTCTGCAATGCAGACGTACCTATATCCTTTTACTGTAGGTTCTTTGGTATGATCAATCAATGAAGAGAACAGTTAAAATATTTTTAATCTTACATACAATATGATAAGTATATAATACTAGAATTTACATTTATATTGTGACTATACTAAAAATATATATATTTCGTTAATTATTCTGTAAGTAAACTTAACTGCCCGGTAGTCTACGCACGGCCACTAAGGTCCTTAGTCCTCGTGCCGATATAAATTAAACTGTATATTTAGCAATGTTTTTATGAGATACTGAAAAAGTTGGTCAAGTCCTAGTCGGACTCGCACACTGAGGGTTCCGTACAAAATTGGAGTCAGGGATATTTATATAGGTAGGTACGCTAGATAGATTGAGTTGACTTCGAAATTTTATTTTCGCAATCTCACTTAGTTAAGGTTACTTTAAAAATAGCAAATACTTATCTGGACTTTAATTATGTGTTCAAAAGTCAATGCTAACTTTAAACCCTCGCGTTTCATGATATACGACAATGATAACGGGAATTACCGCGATCATGGTATAGGTACATACATACCTTAGTTTTGCCTGACGTTTCAACCAAGTCACAGGCTGACTGGCTCAGTTGCGCACACCCGCCGTGCGCCGTCTTCGTGTTCGTGAGGTAGTAGGTTCTTCATCTACGCGCACATTCTCGATGTTTTGTTTTTGCCATGTACCGTCACATACGTTATGTTCCTATTCTGTAAGTAAATGGTCTGTCCGGTGTTTTACCGACTGCACAGAAAAGCGAGGTTATTCCATGTTACAGAAAATTGAAACTCATCTTCCCCATTGAAATTTTCGTGCTTCTTGATTTCAATTGCTTCACGTACAGCTATTGAATAGAAGGGACATTCGGTGGAGAAGACTTACGTATGGTGGAATTCAATCCAGTGATTAGTGCCTGTAACTAGCAGGGGTTCTGCAATAGCAGATTTGCTCGTCTGTCGATTCTCTACAGCCTGCGGTGTCTTCTTTAACTCATTCAGCAATAGTCCGCTTCGTTTGCCCGATATAGGAACTACCACAGCTGCAATCTATATTATAGACACCTGGACACTGTAAGGGTAAGACATCCTTAGATATTAATTCCCGTTATCATTTTTGTATAGCAAAAGTCAATGATCTTACATTATTTGTCAACACTCTCACAGACCAAACAAACGTAGGTACTTATGGTACCAATACATTCCATGATGCAACAAAAACTGAAGTGTGTGACTCATCTGAGATTTGTATCCTGTATTCAACGAGCAGTTCATTATATTACGGCGACCTTTGCTAATTGGCTAACTTCTTAACTTTACTTATACCTACAACATCTTACCTTAATCCTATAACATATACCTACATAATCCTTGCCAGAGAGATCAAAAACCAAACATAAACAATGGATCCATGTCTTTCTTTAGAGTCCTGATGTAAGTACCTCCTATGATTATTCTTTTGCTGTTAATTGAGCAGCAAGGAATAATTGCATCAATTAATTATCACTATGCAACTGAATAGTTGAATGTATGCCTTTGCAAGTGTATAAAATATTCTACCAGCTAAAATAGACTTTGTAGTGCCTTACATAAAACTATCGAATAATGAATGATATTAAAGCCAATAATATCTTATGAACGTATTAATGAATATTAACGATATGATCAATAACATTGATCCCGAAGGGACTAACTTCGTCAATGGGCGCGAGAGAGTAGATCCATTAGTTAAACTGCTAAACAAACGGTAGCCACACGTAGGCATGGTCCCGGCTCGGACGATATAGCCTATATCGTACGGGCCGGGATGTAACGTAATCATGTTCGATAAATCTACACATAATTTTATTATGTAGTACTTGTTCTGACTTGATTCATCAACACAAAGCCTACACTGCTTACCTACATACGCAGTACGAACTTGAAATTTAAGCAATTGATCTTTTTGTCGTGTAAGTAGTCACACACACACAAGGAAGGATTTTTAGAAATGAAACCAGGAATAAGGGATATGGAAGTTCGTTATTTTCGAAGAAAATTATATTAATTAATTAATTAATTTATATTCCGGTTAGATAATTCTATAGTTTATCATTTCAAACAATTAAACGTTGCTATTAGGTATAAGGTATTAATAGCTATTTTATTGATAGCTGATAAATGAGTTAAAAGTGAAAACCCGAAGTGAAGACTGACACATTAACAGATGAAGCGAGTAGAGTCAGCATTAGAAAGATGTTGACGAACTAAGTTCTCAAAATGATCTTAATTTAGTTTTTGACCCTCTTACAGTTGACTAATATTTCTGATATTTGGTACACAGCTTTAGTTCGAACAATAATCTATACAAATAAATAAAATTGGAGTGTCTGTTTGTAATATTAAAGTAACCGCTTTCTACTACATGCATATGAATGTATATACGGTACACATACCAAAATATATATTTTTAAATTTTTTGTCTGTCTGTCTGTCTGTCTGTCTGTCTGTCTGTTTGTTTTGGCTAATCTCTGGAACGGCTGGACCGATTTGGACGGGACTTTCACTGGCAGATAGCTTATGTAATAAGGAGTAACTTAGGGTAAAAAAAAAAAAAATGACAAAAACAAAAAAATTAACTGATTTTTTTTATTAAGTACATTCCACGCGGACGAAGTCGCGGGCACAGCTAGTACCATATAAATCAATAAACAGTTCGGTTTGGTCTTAATACGAAAGTTTTAAGATCATTTTGAGGCTTCGTCGTCTAGATATTTTTGACGCTGACTGTACATAAGGTTTGATAGCAAAAGTCAGAAGATTAGCAAACAGTATTGCGGTGAAGTAAAAGAACGGTCTAAGTGGACACAACACTAATTACTCCTATTTTTTTCTTCATAATATTCTTGGATCTTGGGGATTCTAGGATCTTGTTGGTCCATAGAAGTCTTAGATTTAAGTCTTAGAGTTAAGTCTAAGACTTCTATGGACCAACAAGAACCTTAAAATATAACATTAAAATGATCTTAATCTCATGATCGTACTTGCAAACCACCCACTGCACCATAGCTAACAATCTTCTGAACCAAAAACCATCGAGCTCTACTTCAGAAATCTAGAGACGTGGCACTAGACCCTAGCGTAGTTGGAAAGAAGGCCTAAAGTATTCAAATACACGTTCAACATCGCATTTTCTTTTTGTGGTATTTACTTCACCGCGAAGTTACAACAGAAAGTAATGTTACACATTACTGTCAGTCTCACACAGTGCGGGTTATATCTTGACCGACAGCAACAATTAAAATATTTTCTAATTATATCTACCCAGCTCGCTCGTTAGAATACCTTCTTAAATCTATATCGATGCTATTTTTCAGTTAAGTATCAGTTCATTTATCAAAATATCTATGCAACACTCAGATTTTTACGCTGACTGATTCGTTATGCAATATCTATTTGCAAAGTATAACGATTCAGGCACACATAGATAAAGGCGTAAATTTTTGCTTAAACATTTTTCAACTTTCTCTTTAAGTCTTTGTTTTTCTTCACTACCTACTTTCTTGAATCTTAAACTATTTAGGCAACCACATGAGATAAATATTATTATTTGTTGAGTTTCATGCAAAGAGATAATAACGATTTATGTAATTGGCTGGCTCATTTTGATTTTAATTAACTAAATTGTTACATATTTTACAAATTTAAGTAATATTACCTAAATACTTCACACCTGTATACTCTGTAGTGTAGGTAGAGGATGCTGTGAAGATGAGACTGAATTTACCGAAACCTGTGCATGAGACGGAAACGGTCTGGTACGGAAATAGCCTAATTCATTAGTCGCCTTGCACAACACCCACAGGAAGAGACGGGTCCTCTTATTCTATATAGTTCGTTGGAAACTATTAAATCCATTGGACACTTACCTATTATATAGCAGAAAAAAGCTGTCCAATATTATTCAATATTTCTTCTTACGACTTCGAATATACTTAACTTCGAATAGTTTGTAATCTTACTGATTGCTTAGACACCTAGAGGCTGCTTTCGCTTTAATGGATTTATTATATAGTTACTGGTAACAGGTAATACGCAATTGTGATGTTATCAATAGGTATATTTCATCACAATTAATATAAGAGAATAATATATCGGTAATACTTAGTATTTTAATCAAAAATATTAAAAATACACTATAACATACACTATAACTAAAAACTAAAAATAAACATAAGTAATACAATTAAAATAAAATGTGTAATTCAAACAACCGGGACAACCCTCCAGTATCGTTCCCGGTGCAAAGGTGCCCAATGATGCTCGCAGCGCTGTATTGCTAAACTGCTCTCCTATGCCTCAGGAACTAGCGGGAGCCACCGCGTTGCTCTTCGATACGGTAGCAGATTTCCGCGGTCAGGCTAGATAATAAGATAATAATTAACTATTTCATTAGGCTTATTACCATTTTTTTTCTTAAAACAATGTTACATTATGGTCTCTTTGCCGCCGATCCCCAACTGTCCAAAGTCTTGACCGCAATGGACACAAAATAATATTGTGGCTCTAATGCGGCGTATTATTTTATACTAAATAAATATTCTGATAAATTGATGTTATAGGAATATACTTTACTATGTTACAATATTAATAATTAAAAAAGAGTATTAAAACAACTTCAAATGATACCACTAAAATGAATTTAAACTAGATTTAAAAAAATCTCTTGTACTAAATTGAAATAATAATTTTCTTACAAGGGTCGGTTGTGCTGATTACAAAATCTGCCCTGCGCAAGGTTTTTTTTCTATTGTCTATATTACCTACAGTATAATAGATTTTCAGTTACGGTCTAGAGGGCGCATTTGTTGACCAATTTTCACCAAACTTGGCACACACATGTTCTTTTATTTAAAACGCAACATTTTTAAATTTTTAAATGGGGGAAAAAATGGGGGAATGTTATGGACGCATCGTGGTGATTTTTGGCTCAAACATCAATGACATGATTGTTCATAGGTGGTTGGGAAAATTGTAAAAGTGAACTAGGTGAACTTATTGATAGATAAGAAGGTAGTGTTTCTTTTTTGATATCAGATAAATGTGGCAACGGTAGCTTACTGTTCACAGAACCATATGTTTTATTAATATGTATTATGTAACACTACAGTGCTCATCAGGACCAGCCAAACGAACCCATACGCAATGGGGTTATGTCGTTTAATTACTGAGGGCATATGGCTCTTACAGCTTCATCATCAGACCTTGCTTACCATTTGGCACTAAAGTACTTGTCAAGATGAATCAAATGAATTGAGACTCGATGGGGTAGCAAAATTTCTTTTCTGAGTTCTTATGACCACCTTCCAGCTTCAGCAACAGATCAGACACTGGTAACCATCTAAAAATAAAGTACTTGCCAAGACCAATCAAACGAGCCGATACTCGATGGCGTTGCGTCATTTCATTTCAAGAGTTCCTATGACCACCTTCCAGCGCCATTATTGCCTAACCTAACTATAAAGCTGCACACATGCCGATTGATTGATTGCATTTGATTTGGATTACACGGGTAGATAATTGAACTCCTCAACAACACACACACCAGAAGAGGGTTTAATTTTCTTACATGCATGTTGCAGACAATTTCCCGTTGAAATTTTTGTGTCTTGATTTCAATCACTTCACGTTAATTTCCGTTAATATTATTGTATATATTATGTTAACGTAAGCATGCGGAAACTGTTAATATGCACATTAACTAGATAATCTGCAGATTACCTAGGTAGTCTGCAGATTAACGAGTAAATGTAAGAACTCAATCAATTTTTCGCACTTTATCTGACGCGGGCAGAAAGAAGTTCTTCACTTATGAACTGTTCATAAACTTATTTTATGGTTAACCGATTTCAAATACCTATTTGTACGTCGGATCAGTTACCTTAATCAGACATAACCTGAGGTGTCAGAGGAATAGGTATTCTTATTGTAAATCGCTAAGAATAAATTATTAAGATATGTATTTGTACTAATATTTTGTACTTAAAGTACTTAAATAAAGAAATAAAAGACACAGATGTAATTTATACGATTTAATTAATTATTTTCATTTGTATGATTTACCTTGCGAAAGTGGATATTGCATTATCTGCAATTTTATCATAATCTTCAATCATGAATTCAGGAGATAATCGCCATGGAGTTATACTCTCTGGGTATAGTCTTAACTAGAAATAATATGTTAATTCATTTATTAAAACAGCGTTTCTGATATGATCATATGAGTTCAATTTAAGTATTTTACAGACCTTTTTTCACGTGCGGAAAATCCCCGCAGTCCCCCCTCCCCATACACGCTGGGGCCGCCGGTGGGGGAGGTTAAGACGGTCTCGAACCGACTAACACACGCCGTCTATGGGTCGAAGCGCAAAGCTACATGCTCGTAAATGGTTGCTTCTTGTGATGATTGGTCGGACTAGAAATCGTAGTCTTCCAAGTTTAATGAATTTATTTTAATAATAGTATGCTTCGACTACACTGCTTAAATTTGATATAGATCTACTACCTAACAATTTCATGTTATATGAGCATTTATTTACTTTACATTAATATTAAAATTTAGAGGCTAATTAGAGCTACTGCTGTAGAACCATATTTGTGTTATTTTAATATGGGCAACATAATCACTCTAGCGGCAAAGTCTATTTTGTAAGGAGAAAAAAATGTGTTATATATTTTTAAGCGTATTAGCTGCAGCATCTTATTTACCAATAAAGTCAAACAATATAGTGGATTGTATCACAAGGGAGCAAAATAATATTTTTACAGCGAGGGCACTACTTTGAAACATGAGCGAAGCGAAGGATTCTAGAATAGAATCCCGAGCGTACCGATGGAATCTAACATAGAATCCTGAGCGAAGGTGGTAATCAATTTACTTATGTCATCCGAGGGAAAAATAATTTTCTCTTGAGTCATATACTCTACTTTTCATCCCCTTTCTATGAGAAAATATGAACCTACTGATTATAAGAACGGATTGAATAAGACAGGAAAAAAAAATTAACGGTCCTGGCGGAATTCGAACCCGTGATCCTTCTCTAACAGGGAGATACGCGTACGGCGATACGGGACGATACGCGTATCCGTATAACGTCTGAAGTGAAGTGAAGAATTTAAGTTCTTATTATTGGATTCGAATTGACTCCCTGCTTCTTTAATATACTTGCTGTTATCCTGCACATTCTCTTATTATGAACGTGGTCATACTCCCGGCACACAGCACGAACATTCCATTTCTGTTAGAGTTCTTGAAGCATTCACTTTGCAGAGATGTTTCAAATTCCTCTTATAATGGGGATTTACAATTCATTCTACTTGATTCAAAATATTATCTTCACCCTCTTTTCACCTGACTGCCAAGAAGGGTTATGTTGTTCGTGCGTATTTTGTATATGTTTATGTACCGGACGTTTACGGATTTCAATTATTGATGTCTAGATATTCATCGCCCAAATATTATGGGTTCATAAAATGTAAAAAAATGCTATACGGTGAACTTTTGGCACCAAAAATGTATTTTTTTTTAAAGAATATTTCACTTAAACTTATCGAGTAGGCTATCAAAATGCAGCAAATTAGAAAACGATATCACAAAAATATGAATATGTAGCATAACTTCGAAGTATAATTTATTTATTGAAAATAAAAAGCCCGACTGATGCTGAAAATATCGATACAAGTTTGGTAGCAGGCGCTACCCATTGATTTTCAGAGTTTATTATTTGCAAATGGATACAGCCTGCCTACAGAGGACAGATTAATATGATTTTCCTACTCCATGCTCCTACCTAACTTCTTTCTATTTTTTCACCATAACTCGGGCTTTTTATTTTTATTAATGTATTTCAATAGGAATTATTTTCGAGATTTTCATTAATAACCGACTTCTAAAAAAGGAAAAGATTCTCAATTCGGATGTTTTTTTATGTTTGTACGCAACATTTATTAGTAGTGGTCGTATTAGTAGTGTTAATGCGTCGATTTTCAAAATTATTTTTACATTCGTTTTGGGTTCGCTTAGGTAGTCCTATATTAATTTCATTGGTATTGGACCACAAGACAACTCCACAAAATCAAATAGAAAATGTGAAATGTTTTTTATACATATAATGGATCATCAGATCGAGGTATTGTTAGGTTTATGACCACCCTGTAACACGGTAGGAACAATATTACAGTGTGGTCAAGGACCTGCTGAAATTGTTTAGATTTGGAATACACTATAGACGACAGAACTCCTTAGCGATAAATTTTTTGAATTTTGGTGTGCATGCGTGTGTACGCGCTTGCAGGTATTCGTGCGTGTGTGTGTGTCTTAGCAGTAGCCTTCCAGCACAGCTTCAGTGTCGTCATAATTTAGAGTTAGTTAATTCTGCCCTGCAGGAGACTGTACCTGGGGATCGTGCGAAGTATGGCCCTATACGGGGCCCCCGTATGGGCAGAGAACCTGACGGCCAGTAATGTGGCTAGATTGCTGAGCCCACAGAGGGCGATGGCCGTCAGGGTGATAAGGGGATACCGCACGATCTCAGGTGAGGCGGCATGCGAGGACCGCAGGGACGTCACAGCGCTCCACACGCTGGTGGAGTGCACGGCGTGGGTGCAACAGCGCCAGGTCCTCGTGGTGGGTCTGGGCGTGGGCACTCTCTCGCTCGATACCATGGTGCGAGCCATGGTCTCCAGCGGGAGTAAGTGGGACTGCGCCGCCTCTTTCTGTGAGCAGGTCATGCTGGTGAAAGAGGCGGCGGGGCGAGAGCGGGAGAAAACTCTCCCACCCGAGTTCCGCAGTCGACGGCTTGGGCGCCGCCGACGTGTCTTCGCCGAAGACCATCGGCCTCCATGACCGGGGGCCTGAGGACGGTGAGTTGCTCACCGTCTTTACAGAAGCAGGCCCATGACGGCAGCGAGACGTGAGGGATTCACGCACGCCCCCCCCCCCCCCTTAAGAAGCGGGATAACACCCGAAAACCCCCCCATAGACGCGCGATAGCACCCGAACCACCCCCAAGGCGAGGCCGCAATTGTAGCCGTAGGTCTGATGGGAGTCCTGGGACATCCTTCCGAGGGCTTACCCGGGGCTTCCATCCATAGGCTTCTGGGCGTTACCGTGGGGGTTTTTAGTCGGTAGGAGTCCGGCATAACATCCATGAAGGATTTTCCCCCACGGTTATAAAAAAAAAAAAAAAAAAGCACCCATCATTGCGTGCCCATTGTTACGCGTGCCCGCCAAGCATATTGGATTATCTATTCTTTGGTATTGGTCGTTCCGCGTATAGGTCCATATAAGAATTTACTGGCAGTCTTATGCGTATTGGTTATTATGCGTCCGATCAGTTGAAACGTCCATACCATATACACCATGCAGTGTACAAACCGTACACTGTAAAGCTCTGAGGTTGGTATAATGCCAGAAACATTCCGAACATGGAAAACTCATTGTGTACCAATCAATCAATTAGTATATCGCAGACTACTGCTGGACATAGGCCTAAGGCTGCCGTTCCATTGACGTGGAGCAGAGCGGAGCGGAGAAAGATTAACCAATCGGATTGCATAAAAAACTACACTCAACTGCAAGAGCGGAGTTTTATGCAATTCTATTAGTTAATATTTCTCCGCTCCGCTCCGCGTCAATGGAACGGAGCCTTATTGTGGAAATACGGCAAAATTAAGCAATTGGATTTTATCATTGGAAATTGTGTGATGAATGGTTCTTGTTTTGTAGCATCATCAGCAAACGAATGATTAGTTTTTTGCCCTGGCAACCTATGAAAAAATACCTGGTTGACGGTAATAGGCTTCCCCAGGGCTTGCTTTTTATACTCTCAGTAAAAAAGTTCCATGTAATTTCATTTTGTGTTTTTGCTCCGTGAATGGTTTTTAAGCTAAGGTTAATCAAAAAATATAAAACTCTGGTCGTATTCTACTTCTTTATCAATTAATTCACACCAAAGTGATATGGCAGATTTTCCTGAATTATGATGTCATCCCCTAAACATTTGTATTATTCTCTATTCTAAGAGATTAATAACCTTAACATATTATTCGCAGAGTTGGGCACAAAGTCGAAAGCTTTCTTAATCCAGCATTCCGATAGATCCTTAGGGTTACGGTGAACTGGTTGACTAATGGCCATATCAATGAGGAGGAGCTCCTTAGTACCACAATTCACACTCCTACATCCATTCTGAGAGGCACTCATAGATCCCTCAGATCCCTCAGAATAGATGAAAGAAATATAATAGACCGATGGCAAACACGTAGTCGGTCTATAATTACTGTGGTTCGAGGTAAGTTTCTGTTTTATGTAACAGGTGGGTAGCCCCAGTGGTCATAAAGCTTGGCAAGGACCTCGACTCTATAGCTGCCTGAAACTGAGATGCCAAAGGAATATGTGACTGCGTAGCCACTTAATCCAGAAATTATGCAGTCGCAATATTATTTAAATCATTCGCAGTAATCGATATTAAACTTAATTTTAAGATCTCGTCATCCAAAGTGTCAATTGTCGCATTGTTTATATTTTGAAATAAAACCCATACCGCCTTTTTCACAAATCTCCGTCTCCTATGGGGTATCCGCAAACAGTGACCACCTTAATAACATAATTTAATTCTACCAATCAACATTTACTTGTATATTGGGTCTTATAGTATACATACTTATCGTTTCTATTTTGTACATACAATAAAGAAAGATAAGTTAATAAATAATTCAATAAGAAAAACAGATAACTTTTAACAATTTAAAACTCTAAGATACTTACGAACAATGTAACAAAAGGCCCTGTTAAAAGAACTGATAGTGAATACGGAGATTCATTCTAATAATCCAGTGCTACTTAAATCTATCTCTTGTGTCCCGTTGCTTCGTTAGTTCGTGATCCGATCACAGTTTGTTGTAAAGATTATGTTCCAAAGAAACTCCCATCCGGTCTTTGGGCGATGCCGGTACACGAGAGATTGGGAAATATCTCGTGATGTCCATGTGTTCAAAATTTCAATAAGTTGATATCAAAATATACCTTACAATCGTTAGGAATTTTTAATAATTAGGGACTAATAGTAGATAAAACAAAACTTAACATATATCTATCATATTTCAAAATAACTTAGACGTGTCTGGCTTGAAAATATCTTACTATTCGCAGAATAAGGGCCGCTCCTCGGATTTTTCCAACACTGCTTAATGTCCTAGTTTTTTTATCAAAAAATATACATAGTAAATTATGATATTGTCTAACTAAACTGAAATTATGACATCTTATTATTTTTAATTAGGTACCGTAATTGGTTAAAAAGTTAAAATATAAACAATTGAAATAAGTTACAATTTATAACTATTTAGATTACTTATCAAATGTGAAATCGATCTTATTAAACATTAAAGCCTAAGATAAATGCTATATTCTTCTGCACCCTATACATTTGCACTTTGCGCTACTTACGTGTGACGTCACTTGTGTGTACAATTTTGTATGAAGCGTTTTCGGGCGGCTTAAGAAATTCAATCTTTTAAACTATATGTAAGAATATTTCTGTAACAGTTTATCACATTATTGTAAAATGTACAATAATAAAAAATAATCCACCCCTTACTGGGTCATTTCGATCTCATTAACAGTTGTTAAGAACTTAATAAAGTAGGTGCTTTATGGCATTATTGGAAGAAATTCAATAAGAATACCTATATTCTATATAACTAGTTCACTGTGTATCTTGAGTGCATATTTAGTATCTCGTAAATGCAAAGCTACAGAAGAAAATAAACTGAGTGAATATAAAAGTTTAAGGCAATTCATTTGACAGAATTCAGTGCCAGGTTATTTCACTTTCAATGGCTTGTCCAGTAATTTTATGGAGACACTTAAACCGACAGAAAACTACTAGAGACCGATATGTATAAAGAAATGGTACTGAATGCGCGAAAGAATATAAGTAATCCTTCAATTTAACTAAGCGATTTTATTTTATTTTTCAGTAATTATGAAAGCTATACAAAAATAAAAACATTAAAGTAAATATTAGGGAAAATATGATAGTCACATATTAACATATATCTCGTGACATATCAACGGGCACTAACACCGTGTGTAGGACGTATATAGTGGTCAACATCGGTCCTCCAATGTCGGACATGTCGCTCCTATCTGTTTCGATGCATTTGTCGTTTAAACACCGACCTGTAATAAATCAGCCACCGTATTAAAAACAATGAAACATCGTAAGTCTCACTGTGGCAGGATGAAATTAAAAGCTTTAAACACATGGTTTTTAAAGCCACTTTACATTGAAAAAAAGCAAAAACTTATACGGTTATCTTGGAAGCTAATTTAAGCCTATCTCAAGTCCACTACGGACACTCTTCATTCAATACTTTAAATGAGATTCTTATCGCACGCCCTTAAATAGATTAGTAGATTAATGATGTCTGTAATAATTAATAATGGATCGTGAATTTTACAACAACAATAAAAGCGGTTCGGTCGTCGTCGTAAACACTGCCTTGCAGTTTGTTGTTTTGAATCCTTTAACTTTACGATCCGTCAATGCGTTCCGTATATTTACCTCGTCTTAATTACAGAGGAGTTATCCTCTCAGTTTTATTGCACTTCATTTTTGATATAATCAAGGTCCTGTTTAGTGGTAAGACAACAAGTTTTATGTTTGCCCTGCAATATACGGTTTTAGACTGCTATTAAATGATGAAATCAAATTTAGTCCGTGTTGTGAAACAGTGGGTACAAACTGATAACAAGCAACATTTATGCATTTCATAAGTGTAAATTAATTATTAAAATATAATGTAGGTAGCTTAACCTTTCGCATAAACGAGTTGAGTCATGAGTGTACCCTATAATGTACGAGTTTAGACATAGGCATTCTTCTAGGGTTTGAGGGGTCAAACGGCAGTAAATCCCGTATAAAGCAGCATAAACCTAATAATGAAGTCCTAAGAAAGCGGATCCCACCGGCTTCCAAATGCAAGCTTTGGATGCAACCGGCATTGGGTCTTGAATGGAGAAAGAAACTTACTTAGGTACAAAACCTTCAGTATCAGTTAGTACGATTCATAATGTAATCCACTATTAAGACTAGAATAAAGGCTAGTTAATGTTTGCATCCGCTTATCTGTTTATCGACTTAATTGAAACCCATACAAGAATCATTGAGATTGATCTAATCAAATAGCATAAAAATAACGAACAACTTCGTGCGCCGGCTGGCCAACGAACAACTTTAAAAAGTTAAGCCCTTTTTGAAAAAGGGAAAAAACGAGAAGACCCCTAATTGATGCGTCGTCTTTGTTTAGTTTAATTCTAACATGCTTTTCCCATTAAAGTGGTCAGGAATCGGGTCTGTGTTGAAGATAACGCCGACTCTTTTACTCCTTACACGTTATAATATTATGAGGTCGAGGCGGGCCCTCCACACTTTTAACCCTAGTTTAATTCTCGTTTCATAATGTTCGTCACTCGCGTGTACAAGAGAACAAATAAGTGAGTGACGTACTCTGCGCATTCACATTTTTACATTATACCAATGTCCCCGGGGCGTTTGCGTCGTATATTGAAAATCGATATGTTTGCACTAAGTACTTAAGTGGTTCGTGGGGATTACATTTCACTGATGAATGAGCAATGGTACATTATTAACATTTGGAGATTTTTACAATTCGTTACATCAATAAATAGTTACGTAACTATTGAGACGAAGAATTTCTGCACCAACAATAATTGTATGTATGAACTTCAACTTTTATTTCAATTAAATTTATTTGACCTAAATATGATTTAAGTAATTTAATAAACCAGAAATGCTTTCAGCAGGTATAATTTCATTATTAACACATACCTAATACTTAAGTATAGTATGAAATTCTAACCAAAATATAAAATGGCTATCAAAATTCATGTAAACGTAGATTAAAGTGGTGGTGAAGCGCTCCTGTGCCACCGGGCCGTGGGCTGTGAAGACAACTCGGCACCTTTTGTGAGTTTTATACATTATCTTGGTTTACGTGTATTAACATGCGGAGCTGTGTCCGGTCGCGCGTCGCTCCTCTCCACACCCACTCGCTGTGTTATCACACACCCCGGTCAATGCTCGATAATTTTATTACAGAAGTTTTGTCCGGTTACTTGAGCCTTCGAATCAAATTAAACGATACTTGTCCTTCGTTGATATGAACCATTAATTTATTTTAGAGCCTCGTTTCATAAAAACAACTGCCACAGAGGTGGGCTTACGTTTGCCTAAAGTGAGTTTCCTGAACATAATTTATAAGGAATAGAGACGCGATTCGACCATAGTAACAATATATATCAATGGATTCGACTGAACATCGTGACAAACAGGCGTTTCCAAAGAACCCCTGCGTTTCAGAAATGACACTGTAAACAAAAGTATCATATAAGTTTATTAATTACACAGCCCCTCCGGCACGAGCCTCCATGAATATTAATTACTGGATATCAAAAAGCTTTAGAACGCTCAAGGAGGGAAAGTTTTACAAAGAGCTTTTATTATTTAAGAAGTAACGTCGATGCGGTAAAACGAATTATGCTCACTAGCTGGTGCTGTAGGAAAATGTACGCTTGTGAGTTCACAACAGGGTCGTATTCATGGCGCATCGGCCACCATTTATCATAACTCGATAAGAAAGTGACGGAAGAAAGTCAATAGAGTAGGTGCTTGAGGGTAGGCTTTACACAACGCTGGCGCTCACTCGCCCCGCCTTAATGAACAAATAACAGCCGAGTGCCGACTGTGTACGACTCTCCCTATTCAAATTATTCTGTTTTCATAAAAATAAAGTGTTATAACGCGTTTTTCAACCGTCAACGATCGATAAAACTGCGCTCCTAGGAACGAACAATGGAGTTAATTAGGCAATTTATATTAAATATGTAAAATTAGCGTTTTTGCAACTGTATACAGTACTTATCCAGTCATAAAACAATTGGGTAAGAACATTATAACGTTCTGTGGATTTGGTATACTGTTAGTCTGAAACAATGGTATATTATTTTTATACAAGCCAGAATTAATATATTTATATCTATGTATAGTTTTATATCTGCTTCTAAATTAATAAATAATATGATATATGTTCTATAAATATTATTAAATATTTAGCAGAAGGCATCTCTACAATTTTGAACTGATTTCTTGACTGATTTACGTGTTTATTTCTATATGCAAAACGATTAACCTTCATAATTGGGCCGAACCTTTATAGGACGAAACGCTGAACTTGTCAAATTTTCGATGAGTAGTATTTTGTACACACCTTTTATTATACACATTAATAAATTGATCCACTTTAATTTTCCTTTTTTATTTACCACTGTTATTTTAAGAATCTTCGCTACTTCTATACAGCCATTCTAAAGTACAAATAATAAAAGATATGTTACCATCTTAGACTATATACAAACTCTACCGTAAATTTGCTTCAAATCAGTTAGAGTGCAGAATAACGAGATATCTGCAGATTCAGATATTGTTTAAGAAGGGTAAATTCCATAAAACAGATTCTTGTTTGAATATAACATTTCAATAAGTGTCTGTTGTGCCAAACCTCTATTTCTGGATGAATCATGGAAAAATAACCACGCAGCCTAACGTAATCAGGCCAAGTCTAATTTTGCATTCTGCATTCTAACAGGACTAGATACATAATCATTATTGGTAAATCGTATGCATAATTATTATAAATCCGAAAGTTAGGTGGTATAAATCCGAAAGTGATAAATTTTTGGTGGTGTCGAATGGAGTTTGTCTTCAAAATATAATGTATAGCAGTATCTATTGCTCAGTAATATTATCAATTCTGTGCTATTGTATACATGTAGTGTTCGTCAGTATCTGACAGGACTCCTGGCTAAGTGGTAATCGAGTAGATTAACACATTGCTAGGTAAAGTTACACCAACCAGGTCGGTCTTAGCATGGATGAGCATTCTTAAAGAAGGTCCTAGCTGCCCGATCGTCCTTATTCTGTTAAAAATGAAATCAGGTATGGTCTAATATAGATAGATTCCTAGATTTTGTTTAGCTATCCTACCTAAATGAAAATCAAGAATTTTTTATATTCTCTTATTTATTATATTTTCTTTAAGGTAATAGTCAAAAAAAGTCACAATGTCGTTAAATGTGATTATGTTACGGTTACGACAAATAACCCGCCCGTATCGTTCCCGGCGCAAAGGCAAAGGTGCCCATGACGCTGGCAGCGTTGCCAGGCTGAATCGCAATGGCAGTCCTTAATCCTTTGCCCCAGAAACTAGCCGGCGCGGGAGTCACCGCCTTGTTCGTGTATGCGGCCACCAATATTTTTTAATTTAATTTTTCATTGAAATAGACTAATGGAATGTCATTTTTTACCCCACAAAAACTCGAAACTACTTGAATCACAATTAAAACTATTTCTGTACTTTATCCTATGAAAGTGTAATGTAATGTCAGGATTCAGAAAGGTGAACGTAAAAAATAAACAAGTAGATTATGTTACAGGTAGCGATGTAGAATACGATTTCTTCCACTTTTGTAATCGCGTTATCCCAAAATGGTGAATCGTGGGAAAAAAATAAAAGGACTATCTTCATAGACAATTAGGTACATGACCTACAACTTAGTTTAACATATTTTTACTATAAAACTTATCGTTTATGTGAGAAGTGCAAAAATCAGAAACTGACATGAGAATTAGAATTACTTAATTTGCTAAAAGTTTTGTAAAAAGTTTAAGTGCTATAAAATAGGTAAATTTCATCATTGTGATTTTCAAAATCTATATTTATTTAAAAAATGACAAATACATTTATGCATAGCGTTCAATGTTAAAAAGTAAGCATCTGTGTAATTGAAATACATAAATCTAATATGTAGGTATTGTCAAATAAATCATGAAAATATAAATTAATTATGAGATAAATTATTCGATCAATAAATACAGTTTTCTGAAGTACAGCTTCCTTGTAATCCTTAAGAATTATATCGAATAAAACTTTTCTAGAATTTATTTTTTAATTAATTTATTTGCTTTAACACAAGTGAAATAAGAGCTTTCTTAAAACAGAGTTAAAACCTTGAAGAGAATTAATCAGAATCAAAAATACTTCTTTAGTTTTGTTTTTGTCTGTATAATTAAATAAAATGAATTAATTTTATTAGCAAACTTTAACTTTTGATAGATAACAGATATTTTAATAGTTTTTTTTATAATATGCCTATGATATGTATAAATTTATCAGCTGTTTATACTAATTAATAAACCTGTCACTATTTCCTTGTTTATTTCTATATATCTAACACCTGACCGGGGCTGACGGATGCCAGATATGGTTCAGCCAGAGGCTCTCCACCGTAGATGCCATCATACTAGATTGCAGTGGGGTGCTACCATCATGAAGTACCTAATCCTGAAGGCCACTACCGTCGTCGCCCAAGTCGTGGAGCCGATCTGGCGGTTGGGTCTCGAGGTGGCTCTGCATAAAATGTAGACTCTGTTCTTCATCCATGGTACTCGGAGCGAGCCACTCTCGGGATCCAGCCTCACAGTGCAAGGCGTTCCTATCAGCATCAAGCTCCAAATGAAATATTTGAAGCTGGTACTCAACTGTCCGACCGTGCGTTCGGGGACTATCTCCGAAGTCTGGTCCGCAGGAAAAAATAACGCGGGAGTCGGGATGGGAACTCGAGCCGAAATCGAAGTCTTGAAGTACCAGCTCCTCCAAAATATAATGGTGGTGTGGAAGGAACGACTTGGGTGACCGAGTGCAAGACACGCCACATAATCGGCGGTGGGTCCTATCATGGAGTCCTGGCAAGAGAGGCTGGCTGGTTGGCTGATATGAGAGCCTGCTGTACCGGCTGATGGAGGTGAGCTCCTGTAGAGTGAGTTATGGATCAGGAAGGGGCCAACGTCTGGGTACCGTCACTGTGATGTGAGCTAAGGGTGCCTGGTCTGGAAGGGGTTGAGTCGGCTTTCAGAGAAAGAGTCTTTCCGCTCCGCGCTTTGCCCACAGCGATGGCGTGGAGCACGAGCGGGTGAGCTACCACCGCCTCTTTCGAGGCGCGGAGGTGCCTAAGACGTCGGAGGTTGCTCGACGACGTCGATCCTTAAGAGGAACCCCTTTGGGGAGGGGACAGGATACCTGTGGACATAGTAGAAGCGGCACAAGCGATGCGCTGCCCAAATATCTGAGGGAAAGATGAAGACACCGTGGTTCTCACACCAAAGGGTGAGGGTTCCGGAACCAGAGATTCTCTCGTCTCTCGTTCGCATTAAGGTGATCGATCAATCCCTATCCCTATAAACTACTCATTACACCATCAGAAATATGTATGAAGTGCTACGAGTATTTACTTGCATTTGTCTGTAAAAAGCTATAACTATCTCAGCCGGGTAAACCTACAATCAAAAGGTATTTCCAAGTGGTTCAAGATGATGCGCATTACTTGAAGGCAGTTAGCAGATAAAGATCTCTGCGCTACTAAACCTAAATGTTGATTGGTCCGACATGCAAGCAATAATTAAATGACTACATAGATTACACTAAAGATATATTAACACAACAGCCCGTTATTCATAGAAACTTTATAGCGCGCTTCAGCTGCAGAAGGCCTAGCTCTTTTACACTTTTGATACAATATCAAGTAAAAATATTAAGTTAAGGCATACTAATACCAAAAACAAAAAGGAAAAATACTACTAATACTATACTTTTTACTTACAAAAATATTGTCACTAATCACTTCAACACAGTTAATTGACGCGTTAGGAGAGGGTTTTCCCGGTGATATACTTGGGGACTAATTCTACATTACTAAACCAAGACCGTACACCGCCGCATGATAGCATTGCTACAGAAGCGTCGCGTCCGCCTTACAATGAGGTAATCCCGGGTTCACTTCCTGGCATTACACTACCGCCGTGAACCCATTCCTAACACAAGCAATTTAACTAAACTGAAGGGGTTTAGGAAGAATACTAGGACTCGACAATTTCAATCTTTAATAAACTTTTGGTGCTTTAAAATATTACAGTAATATTGATTGCAGTAATAGAAGTACAATAAATAAAGTTGTGCTTAAAATTCATTTTCATTGTTTATCAGTCTATTTATGTTCTAAAAATAAATATAATTCTATTGAATAAAATAATCGACCCATCTGCTAACGTTATGAGTACCTCTGAGATCGCTACCGAGGTGGCTACACGTTGGACGAACAAAATATGACACTAGGCAGAAGAAGAAGAGATTACTTGACTGTAACGCTTGCGTCCAATAAAGACTCGCACGGTGAGTACTATAGAAATACTTAGATTCACTTAGTAGGTATTAATGTAATTGTCGTCGGCCAAACTAAAAGCATTGCTGGGAACTAGGTAGGTATGCCTTTTTATTATTTTATAATGTTTACTCAAACTTAAAATATATGTATTAACCCACATTAAAACAATACTTACTTTAATTTGATACCAAAGGAAACTCTTCACTCGGCCACTCGAAAATATTTGAATTAAGTAATTGAGTCTTATTTTATGTGTAAAACAAATTCAATACTTTACACTTTATTGAAATCGTAAAAGATTTTAACCAGCTGGTGATTGCCTTACAGATCCCAAACTTTATAATGAAGTGACGTGTTACTAAGTCCCATGCTTAAATTTTCAAACAAGCGTTTTGTACTATCGTTGTTTTAACTATAATAATAAAACAATTTCGTCGTTAATGACCCATGTTCTGTAGATAATAATGGCTACATTACATTATCTGATTTTGCATAGAGCGTGATTTGCCAGGCGTAAAAAACTGGCTGATATAATAAAACTATGAGGCGTACTTTATACTTGTACTTCTATTAGCCAGTTGTGTTCTATTGCGATGTCTACACTACTTGCGACATCACAGACTGTGACGGTCGGTACAAATGTCCTTAAAATTAAATTAACTTAACTACTACCTATGGGATAGAGTTGTAAAGAAGATACTTGCGAGCTAAAATTCTGCTTCTGCTCCCATTAAATTCTGCTTTGATATTAAGGAGTATAATACTATGTTAGAAATAACATTTAATAATATTTAATTTTACTATGTCATTGTTTGTATTTTGATGTCATTCCTGTTATTGACGTTTTTTAATACAATTATATTATATTAACAATTTCACTTAGTTGGAGATAAGTAATTTTGTGAGATTAATGTTTGTACGTAGTGTATTGTATTTTTGATATTCTTATCATAATTATGTTCTTTTAGTACTATAACACCACCATGTATAATATACATATTAATATCGATTACAGTTCAGTCTTCCATTGTTGAAATGAATGGACTTCAGGAAACAAAAGGAGGCACTAAAAGTGCCTCTTGAATTGAATGAATGGACAGATTCAGGACAAAAGACATAAGTGCGCCTAAAACTTTATTTATATTAGTTTTTATACATAGGTATGTATGCCACCTTGTCTGTCAGACGTCGATGCCAACGTTACGTGCTGAACTTGCAATTAATAAGGTATGATATAGTAGGAGTGGAGTTTAACCTGCTGTGAAATAACAAATCTGTACTGTAGTTTCAACAGATACCCTGTGTGTAATTGTAACAGAGAAAGTACAATACAAATTGAAAATCTAACAACTCATGTCGATAACGTCTAGTGCCATCTACTGGATTTATATTAAATAAAACGCAAGTTTCTGTCAGTTCGTTTAGTTTGTATTTTATAACCAATTTCAGTGATGAAAGAGATGTGCAATTCGTAGGCATTTCTTTTTAATTTGCGATTAGGTAACTAGTGTTTTAAATATTTTTTTAGAAACGTCCAGTCTAAAGACAGCCTGTATTTCTCACGTGTTGATATAACAACAATATGACTGTACTTAGTACCTACCAACTATGCCAAATTGTACTAGAAAATCATAAAGCTAGTATTTTTTCTGTACAGATAAAAACAGAGCAGATCTACCCAACGACGGTCCACGCTGCTCTGCTGCTCATCTCTGCCCATTTAATGAACCGCTCACTTCCATAATGACGATGATTGTTATAGGTACCAGTAAAGCTAATAGTAGGTAGTTTCAGTACCCAGGTAGTTTCAATATCCGAAATAGTTTAATACCGAATCAATGATTGGTTGAAAATTTAAATTAGAAATGGTTTTACTGACTGGCGCCAAAGTCTAACCTAGTCCTCTCTATCACACTTCTATCCCTCCCATTCATGGATTCAGGCGTAAGTATTATAAATAAAATATTCCCAGTAAACAATATGAACGAAACAGTACTAACAAAACACTGCACAGAGATAGCTTGTAATGTAGTATGCACGGGTCGAGGCCGACGAGTTATTATTTAAAGTAATTATTTAATTAACACCGTGTCACGGAGTCTTACCCTCTTAAGAGAGTTTAGGGCTACAAGGAATTAAGTACGGGGCTAATGTTAACACGGCATACGTCGCGGTTATTGTGTAGACACCCGCGCCAGCGCCCGGCGCGCCAGGCCCCCCGCCGCGGTATTTATGGCCACAGTACCCAAGTTTTGGCGCACACACACCCGAACTATGACTATTAACAATGTTACTTTTACCCCTCGCTTTTAACGTCATTAGTTGTACGAGATTTCGTACGTACTCGTAATGTGTATTTGTTTTCATAACGCACTGCTCCATAGTGTTTTCAGTTTGCCCTTTATTACTCATTCCTATTTAATCGCTGTGGGAAACTAATGTTTTGACTTGCAGTTTTTTTACAATTTATGAGTATAATATTCTTTTATGACGTAAGCAGATGCTTACGGAGGAAGCTTTACATTAGACACGTTAGCTCAGTACACACAATTTACATCGCGAGGCTCGTTTGGACAAAGTAGAATGCGTTCATTGTACGTTAAATAGCGTGCCATAATAATTGAAGATATAAACTGATAGACAAAAAGACGTATAATGTTTTTGTTTTCTCATTAACAGTAGCTAAATGTTATCTAAACTCTCATTCGTGCAGTAAAAAGAAATTCATCACGTTTAATATGAGCGTTTTATTCAGACGGCGAGCGTCAAAGAGCACTAAAGCTGTGCGCCTTTAAATTCATAACTTTTAATTAACTGGAATGCTAACACAATTACAGGCTTTATAGTCGTATCAAATTTTCCGAAACGGACCGTTCACCGTCGTAAAATGTGAGAATGATTACAAATTTTAAAACAAAGCATTGTAACGTGGAATTTAGTGCTGCGAGCAGCTGGCGTCGCGCTTAAGGGAAGCTTTAGGGCTCGTTCCGAGCTGAGAATGGGTCGTTGCATTGCCTCAGTTTGCTTGAGCCGGTGTTAATTTGTCGCTACAAAAGGAACAGATGTTACATACGGCGTATCCGCGCCCGCCACTCGCCATCACCGCTACTTGCTTTACTTCTAATACATTATTTTATTATTACTCCATGGTAACTAAGGGAAGAACAATGATTAACTTAATATTATCAAAGCGAACAAGCATACAATATTGCCCGCGGCTCCGCCCGCGTGGATGTAAAAACATAGCCTTTGTCTTTTCCCAAGGTCTAATCTACACCTATACCAAATTTCATTGATATTGGTTAGGTGGTTGAGGTGTGAAAGTGTAACATACCTACAAACAGACACATAGAATTTACTTTCGCATTTATAATAGTTTATTAGTAAGTACCATAGATTTTATGGCAGAAAAAGTGAAAAGTATTTGGTATTTCAGGTGAAAGTAGTGAGGGTACCAACAGGAGTGGCCATGTAGAGGGCGGCTCGGAGGCTTTCCACGTGTTCCTCCAACTAGCAGAAGTCATTGTGGAGAGCAGGCAGGGGGTGAGCCCAGGTGTGGGGATTGCAAGCGCGGCTGTATGTCGCGCCAGCGCAGCACCCCCTTCTTTCCAAGGTTCAATGGGGACACCATGCTTTTCACACCTGAGGAGGCCATCTTGAAACTGGAGATGGCCTTGGGTTAGCCAGGGTGCGTAGGAAGGCACGCCCGGCATATAAAGACCCAAGACATGAGGTGAGGTTTGAGCGGTTCCAGTGTCCGACATTAACATCCATTTCGCTGTCGGCCGGGGCATATCCGAAAGGATTTCTACACAAGAAGGTAAGTATATACTAAAATATTTTTCATGAAAGTGTGCGTTTTAATCGGTTTGAGTCTGGCATAACCGCCTCCACCGGCTCCGTGGGGATTAAAAAAAAATCCCCACCTCACCTACAAGTCAGTATACCTGCTCATTGTCGGTCGAGAGGGAATCCGGAGACAGAGGCTCATCCGTCATTCTACAGGCGAGAGTAGGGTTGGGAGATCAGGTTGCATTCGCTCCCGTAAAAGCCAATATAAATCAAACAAAGATAAAGAAAACTTTGGGTTACAATCGGAAATATCGACGTGTTTATGAGGAACCACGGAATTACTTTGATCAGTAGGTATTCGTGTACTGTAAGTAGGTACGTAACTTATTCAGAAGTTAGTCCAATAATTTTAATGATTGGAAAATCTCTTATCTACCTCTAACCTAAGTACTTATCTACTATTTTCGTATACATGTAAGTACTTAATTATTCCACAGTAAAATGCCAGAATGTACCTTTTAATTTCAAAAATTTTTCATGTCTATATAAATTAGGAAGAAATTAAAAAGTTATTTTATAATTATTTTGTTTAATTATTATCATTTTTGTATTTATATTCGTAGAAAAAAAGACAAAAGCGATATTTGCAAAATGCTGCATAAATAATTTGCATTTTTACATTTATATTTAAATTAGTTTCATTAAATTATCCGCCAAACTGTAATTATTAAAAATATTTAAATAATGTTCATTACATCGTTATCAAAACGAACTCATTATTGTAGTGGTAAGGCCGTGAAGCAAAATACCGAGCTACCTGAGTAATAGGTATTGGGTAGTCATGTTATCTAAATAACAGTTTATCTTAATTAAATTTTACTCGTCTATTTTATTATATAATCCGTTATTTCAATATTTCACGTTTTTGAAATGTACTAGAAATCTATTACATGAACGCCACGTTTTATAAAAAAAAAATAAGTAGCTTTTACTTTTCATTTCGTTCAGGTTAAATATAACAAACATATTTAATTTTATAGATCTTTCAGACTCAAGCCAGCCTCACCTGCAAGCCTACACACCTGCGGATTGCGCTTGCACTGAGGGACAAGACGTACGCATTTCTTTCAGGGTTCTGAGTCAGACTTTAGTCACTCTGGAAAAAGCTAGGATGAATTTAAATATATAGATAAAAAATCAAACTTACTATAGGTTAATTTCAAAAAGCTGGTCAAGGCTGTCCAATATGATTTTTGTATTATTAGATTATTTGAGGACGTTGCATACGCGACAGGTATTTGCACGAACGGGATGGGAAGTTTTGGAAATATCCTTTCATACAAAATATTAAATTACATAATGCTTGTGTGATAGTTCCTGTAATATTATATTTACATATTAACTTAACTATACATTACATTCCACGTATACTTATATTAAAACAAGATTCTGTTTTTACGGATAGGTACTTACCTAATAACTAATAAATAGGTACATTTACGATATTAAACTAACTAGTCTATCATATAATGTTAAAGGGTGTAATGTACAAACATTTTTGTACATTAGTCGTTGACAGTCTCCCGAAGTCAGCAAAACGATGTTCGCCAATCCTATTTGGTCACCTCTTTATCCGCAACACGCCGCCGCGCCGTGCGACGCGCCAGGCACGGCGGCCGGTGCCTCATTTTCCAATTTCCGACATTAATCCCAGATCGTAAGGTTTGTTAAATCAAATAAGTTCTTGCTTTATTATGCAATATATAATTTAAGCATTCGCATTTACATTCGAACTAGATCCATCTCGCCGCCTTCTTCACCCAAAAATTTTAATAACAAAATAACTTGCCAACTCCGTCTCGTCAAATATAATAGCAAAGTTGGAAGTAATAAGACAAAATTTTATGCATAACAAGGGGAGCCCTTCGAGACGGAGTGGAGCGAGGGTGCGGGGGACAAGCGCGAAGGAGGGTTAGCACTTGTCGGCTTGCCTAGACAGAAATGAAACGTCAAGCCTTATGAAGACGAACAACTTCGCCTTAACAAGTATAAATCTTCTTTTCATCCTGCGCAGGTTTTTTGAGGCAGTTAAGGGTAATGCTAATTTATGGTTTGTAATTGTTTGCTGTTAACCTCGTCGGTCGAGTGCCTAATAATATTCTCGAGTGTTTTGTTTTCATATTTTTTAGGTTAGCTCTATAAATTTTATCTTGAGTAGGACTGTTAAGCATTTTAGTTAACACTTAATAATTTAACGCCATTGTAAACAACACGAGAATGTTTGCGATTGGAACTGAACCTAAAGTTTACAAACGACGTGGGGAGTTACGTGTATCATCCGCTACTCAATGCGACATCTGCGCCGCCATTTACATACAACAACAAAATATATTAAAATCCTGTCATCGCGATCCAAGACACAGTTGCGAGCCGTCATTGACACCGGGTGCGGGCGGTGATTAGCTGTGGGGGGAAGGGGGACACGGCGACAAGGAAAAAGGGCTACCCAGCAATAATTACTTTATATACCCCCTGTGAATAATTACCCCGGCCAGAGATCAATTAGACGGAAACACCGAATTAAGCCCTTCGTTAATGAGCCGGCAAATTTTTATTTCACTTAATATGTTCTCCAATATTTAATAGAGTTAGAACAACTCCGTAATGTTAACAATGTAATACTTTTTGACACTCCTGTTCTGGTGACAGTACTTCATAATCTGGACGGAAGTAGTTACCTATAACTGAAGTAATTGAATGTCTTCTACCTCAAGTAATTTCACTGCCAAGTAACTCTACAGCTTCATAATCTTATATTAAGATTTTGCGAGTATTAACAAAAAAAGTGTATATGACACTGAGGATGACAAACAGAAAAAGTCTGGTTTGTCATATCACAAGTCGTAAAACATTTTTTCCACTTCCTACTCAAAGCGTTGTAACGACTTAACATATGGTGAACTAAATTATGTTACCTACGTCTAAACGACAGCAAAATAAAAATGTCCAAACATTTGTATACATTAAATAAATTTATCATTCCGTTTCATTTATAGGAGTGTTGCAGTCAAAAGGAAGCTGCCGTGCGCACATGGGGAGCCGTCAAATCCCAAACGTATTATTTTTTCAATATCACCTCACACGCTCGCTAATACAAGATAACGAAATTCACGACAATCGGATGAATGTTTGCGCTGCGTGAAATCACGACTTTTGTCTGGAAAAAAGGCTGACATCGAACGTTAGAACGGACGCGACTCCGCACGGGACGAATGAACACGTGTATGTGGGCAGACGAGGGTACGGACATATGACGATACCTGTCAAAATATGACGAGTCTCATTCAGCTACAGATGTAGCTATTGTCATCGCGCTAATCTAATTCTGTGTCGCGAACTGTGAAAGTGCTATTCTGGCGATTAACACATTTTCGTAACGAATTGTTGGGAGGCTGTCAGTCGAGTTGCGTAAGCTGTGACAGGAGAGTGGCAGCAACCGTGGGGTGCGAGCTTAGGGCTCAGCGTGCTGGGCGCCGCCCGGCCGCGCCACCGTGCGTGTGCCTGTCGGATAGCGTTATCAGCCTGCTTGCGCTGCACCGCTTGCTAAACTGATCATTTCAAACAATGCTTGCACCGCGATGTGCAACGCCTAATGTCACAATACCAAAAATTCCAAATGTCTCCCTCAGATAGTTCAGTAAGCTTTTACGTATTCGGAAATAAATTAGGTTCTTTTTTATTGTCTAGTGTTTGTACTTTTCATTACTCTATTTATTTACTCTAAATTACAATAACGGCAACCGCAGCTGTTAGAAAACGTACATATTTATTGATTTTCAAAATGTGTTGTTCCATGTTCGTTTAAATTGAGAGGAGACAAGAAATCAGTGCCTAAAACACATTTGGTTTGAATGCTTTTTCCCCAATACATTTGTAAAGATACGGCTACTTAGTAAAATTAGAGGGTAGGGGAGAAGTGTCACACAAAAGTTATTTAGATGTTTACGTGTGCATCGTTGCATTAAATAAGCAACGAATCCTTGCAGGGGGTGGCCGGGCTCCGACCTGGGACAATGATATCACGACACCCGGCCACCCTGGCGCACTAACATGATTAACTTTTATATTGGCAATCAAAACCGTTGACGTTTTGGGTTTTGTTCTATACAAATGCTACTACAAAGTGTTATTTGTTAGAATTATTGTCTTATCAGATTCATCACCCATACGGATTTATTTATTCTCTGATTGATTACTTATTATCAGGTTAAGTAATCAATTTTAGATATAATTGAAAAATGATTCGTTTACCTACTGAACCATTAAATAGCGCGCGCGTTTGGCGTTATATGTTTTTTGGTAGAAATGTTTTATTAATGAAAATATGCTTATAGTAGTAAATGTTTTCGTGTTCACGTGTTTTCTTCTTCCTACAGTCCCGGGTCCAAGCGGGGTGTGAAAAGCATGCCGCCATTGATAGTATGCTATATATTCATAATGGTGACTCTCTTTCCGAGACATTACCTTCAGCTTACTATCAGGCGAGGTGAAGCCAAATTGACGTGTCCTTTATACATATAAAAAAGCTAATTAAAGGGTGCAGAAATAATCGAAACAAGTTTGATGCAGGACATTTGTTTGACCATTGACCCATTAATTTTCATCCGGGTTATGATTTGCAAATGGGTATCGCCTGTTACGAACCTCGTTTTTATCTTTTCCGCATTTCTTCTCATTACCCTATACCTATAATAAATTTGTGTGAAAATATTTTTTGATAACATACTTACTTACCTACATTTTAGTGCCAGTTAAGTGCAAGTTAACCATATAGCCTTTTTGACATTAATGAACCCTTGATAACATCGAATAGGCATACCTTTCATTTGAGATATCAATCATGAAAATCAGCAAAGTGGTTCAGAAGTTATAAATATATACTAACAAGATAAATGCGCAAAAACAACCTTTCTGATCAATCGGGTAAATAAGAGAATCAAACTTATAGGAATATTAATTCGACCGCGTATAAATAAATGAACCACTAATAAATAAAAGTTACAGACAGATCTTGAAGATCATAGAGCGATAGCATTGAACATAGACCTTAACGCACAGATAACACCCGACAGTGCAGTTAATTGCGAGCACAGAATCACACTTAGGCGTCTGGGCCCCATACGTTCCCATGAGACGACATCTCTCGCGCTGACATCCCCGCCTCTTCGTCACCCGACCTCTTAATCATTCACTCTTAATGGAAACCTATCAACGACGTCTATCTCGCTAAAATACGCATGAAATTTAAATGAGCCACTCGAAAGAAAAGCAGTTGAAAAAAAAACACGTGAATGTTTGCCGAATTGTGTCCGATTTGAACAATAGCGAAGCCACCAACGCTGACGTTCAGCATCCCGCAGCGCGACTTATGAATAGAATAATGCGAGGCTACACAAAACCGTGCAAGCGAACATCATCAATCACTGCATTTAGAAATGTTTCATTAGTAAACATTAAGATGTTTGCTTATATGTCCGAATGTTGTCTGCCATAATATGGCCAGATTCCGTGAAATAAGGGTCGGTGGTAAAATATTGTCAGTGAGATGTATGGGATGACGCTGTGAGGTAAATAATCGCAGTGTACGGTGTTGCATCGCAAGTTCCCCACGGGGTAGGTGTCAAGGCCACTGCTGTGAATATACGTCGTTACAAATTCAGTTCACCCATTATATTTAGATCTCTATCCGACTAGGAACGTTCTTTTATGCGAACTGGACAAACGTTTGTATACAAAGTAAGTTATCAAGTTGCATTAGAATTACACGTTGTCATATTACGGTGCATTGTTGTAGAGATCTATTTTAAGGCATTATTAATATTCCTTTTTAAACGACTTCAAAGAAAAAAGATGTTTTGATTTCAACTTAACAGATTAGATTGCTGTCATTAAGAAACATTTATTTCAATCTGAATAAAACTTCCATGTGGCTTAAAAATACCTACGAAAACATAAATATAACTAATTCAACGTAGGAAATTAAGAGAAATAGATATAGATAATAAAAAAGTTCAAGAATAATTGACCGAGCGAGCGAAGCGAGCGAGAGTCTTCATCTACGTCGACAAGGTGGCCGATTTTGCTTTTTTTTTTCATATGTCGTTTTGTCAGTTCCGGTTTAGCGGGAATATATATATATATATATATATATATATAGCAGGAATTTTCGAGATTTTTTTGTCAGGAGGGAAGATGAGGGGAGAAGGTGACGGATCTTGATGATTTTTGGCTGAAACATCGAGGATATGATTCCTCACAGGTGGTTGTGAAAAAATAAACCTCCTAAAGGTGAACTTCGTTGTAAACAAACATATGGGAAAAAAGGGGGGATGTTTCATGTAGTATTATTTTTATTGGAAAGGATCGTCAATTATTTTTGAGTGAAAGATCCAGGGCTGTTACAAATAAGAAGGTAATACGTAGGTATCATTTTTTCCATATTGTTTTGATACCAGAAAAATGTGGCTAAGGTTGGTCTACTGTTCACAGAACTACTAGTTAAGGTACCTCTCATGACACTTTTCTAATACCACTTTCTAAGTGTGTGTGTATAATTTCGTCTAATTAGAGGCTTGTTGGGTAGGTACTAATAAGTAGAACACAGACGTTCGTAGCGATCTTTAGTTAGGAGCAATATTTTAAAAGCTTTTCTATTTAAAAAAAACACTATGGCTTACAAATTAATATAATATTTTTATAACCTGCATTTCACACAAGACTGTCGTGAGCTGGTTTCTACCGAGACTCAAATGCGTGGCGCCTGACAAAAAGAGAGAAGTTATATTGTAGCCGTTCTACGTTGCCGCGTAAAATCATAAAGGCGCCTACCTGACCCAAGTTACAAACAAAATTAAAACTAACACTTTTTTAATATTCTGCTTACATAAATGGTGTTGGAAAATTTTTTTTTCCAACAACTGTTATGATTTTATGTATGAGTTTTTCTTTTTTATAAACTGCCTTTAAGTAAATAATCCAATTATCTACATTTTACTAGTCGAAGTAGAGTACATAATTTTTTTTTGTCTCACAATTGCATGGTAGGTATTTGTTATTAATTGAGTTTGGATATTAAAACACATATGCACTGACCTTTTTATCACAAGATTACTAATCAGTTGTCGTGTTTTAAAATAAAGAAAAAGATAAGTATATTCTAGGTAGGTCATATTTAAAATAATATAAATTAAATACCTATTTATTGATAATCTTAATTCTTAATAAATACCTTTAAATATGCGACGTTATGTTTAGTGAGCATCTTATATTGAACGAGCTTTAGATATGATCGATGACTGGAGAAGGCGAGGACACCCACCCATGCAACCTTACAGAGACAAAATCAATACTAGATGTGCTCATCAAACATTCTTTATATTAAATTTCCTGAAGGAGTTGTGTAGTTGGCATGTAGATACTAATCTACTTTTTTTGATCATTAAAGGTTCTTATTAATTAAGCTATAATCAGCTGATATAATGTACTTATTTATCTTACAGTTTGTATTTGGTACCCTTGAATTAGGATCTGTGCGTCTCCCTCCAGTCTTAATAAATTAATGCAGATAACAAATAAATGAAACCGTTGGTAGCCCATTGGTTAAAGAGTCAGCCCATGAAGAAGAAAATCATAATATACTGTTCTCCGTGAGTCAGCCTTACAATCGAGAGGCGCTGTGTTCGAAGCAGTGCAGTAGTGGAGTGTAGAAATGCATAACACAATCACAAATTTAGCTAAGGTGGCTTATAATTGCTACTAATATTCTTTTTTTTATTAAAAGAGACTTTTAGAACTTTTGAGAACTCCAGTTTAAATTAAGAAAATACCACTTTAGGCATCATGGGACTCACATATAATTATGAAAATCGTTCAAAGTTTTATAGAAATAACTATTCTAGGAATATATTTTTACAATAGGTACCTCTGCCAAACTAGTCTAAACTAATCAATCATCTACGCCAGAATTGTTTGTAAGTATGTATGTAATTATACTTAATAATATAAAAAAACAATTGCGTTCAGCTGATAACACTAACTCTAGTCTGATCAGATTATCAGATGATACGATTATGTATAGCATTAGCCGCATCTTTAATTGGAAAACAAGAAATGCCTCAAATCCTGGAGGTGATACCCGTGATACCGAAAATCAATATTGTAAAACCGAAAAAAAAAATGGTGAGTATCTAATATAATAAGATTACTAGAAATGGTTATGTAGACAGATGTATAACTATGTCTACATTATCAATCAATTAATTAGCCTATCGCCTGTCTACAGCAATATAATTGTTAGCACCTACATAACCAACAGACACTTTCTGCGACCTTCAAACGCTGCTGCCACCATATTCAAAAGTGTTCGAAATATAATAATACTTATAGATACTAGCGTAATCCACAAGTTTTAAAACTATTAATGTCCATTGCCGAGTACATTATCGCTGAACTGGGAGGTGAGAGAGTGGTAAAATATTGGAATATCTATGACTAAAATGAGTCCGAAGTATATAGGTAGGTAATTACCCAGCGAAAAAAAATTAACGACGCGTATTAAAAATAATATCTATTTAGTGTCTTTAAATATTGATTACATCATGCAATGTCTTTGGTTTCATTAAATGTATAGATAACCTCTGTAACAGATAACCTCTCATACCAAGTGGCACATATTTAATTAGAGCATGTCATAGTGACGAATTTATTGATATTGTCCAAAACAATTTTATTATTAGTACCTATATTTGTGAACTACATACCAACTTCAAGAACTAACCTCCGTTACTAATTAACGTACGTCCGCGTGGATGTCGGTTATCGCGACCAAACATAGCCTATATGTCCTTTCTCAAGGTTTAATCTACTCCAATACCAAATTTTATCAAAATCGGCTCAGTGGTTTAGGTGTGAAAGTGTAACATTCAGAGTGATAAGCAGAGTTACTTTTGCATTTATAATATTAGTATGGATAATATTTTTTCTGAAATAAAGTAGTAGGTACTATTCTGACAATAAAAAAACAACAACATGTTTATGTAATTGTAAAAACGATAGTTTCTTGTTTTAGGAATTTAAAGACGTCAGGATTAGTTCACAAATATTTTTTTAGGTATATACTTGCAACTCCACTCATGTTCAAATACAGAATTTATAAGACAATTTAAATTTCCAAATTGTAGAGAGATGCATATTGAACCCTTACAAATCGGATTCCTGACATATCAGGATCATGAAGCCAGGATCTGTCAATCGATTGAATTATCTATACTAATATTATAAATGCAAAAGTAATTCTGTGTCTGTCTGTCTGTCTGTCTGTTTGGCTGTCTATCTGTTTGTATGTTACGCTTTCACGCCTAAACCGCAGAACCGATTTTGATGAAATTTGGTATAGGGGTAGACTAGACCTTTAGAAAGGACATAGGCTATGTTTAGTCACGATAACCGACAACCACGCGGACGGAGCCGCGGGCAAAAGCTAGTTAAGATATAATGTGACAAAGTAGTAGCGTGAATATAATAGCCTATAACCATCGTCAATAAATGGATTCGGATACATGGGAAAAAAATAATCTTCTCGGGCGGGACTCGAACCCGCAATCTTTCCCTTACATGGGGAATGCCTTGACCAACTCGGCTACCGAGACACGCCTGATGTGATTCAAATTTCCCTTCTATTACCGTCGCCATAATTTCTTCCATTGCAATTACCACTACTTAGGTGAAATTACTTGGTACACTTTGTAATTAAAAATTGCCTGTACAAACATATCTACTACGAGTACTTCTGCACCATAAGCTGCAGTTTATGGACGTTTACGAAACGGTGTAAAGTAAAGAGAATTAATTAACTCTATAAATTACAAAATATTTTGCAGTGAATCTTCACTCTTGTCATATCTAGTTAGCAGCATGTGTCTATGTTCTTCGTACGTGCTTAATGAAATACAGATATCGATACATCACTGATCGTGGTGCGATAGCGGGCTCTACGTCATGTTTACTAGATCTGACATGAACGCCCCGTGTAGTTTGAACTCTCATTACTGGGATTAATGATGATTGTTCTACCTACATAAATGGTGATTTCATTAGTTCTAAACTTTTTCTGAACAAATTGTGAATATCGGTAAACAGCTGACACAACTCTTAGTAATTGCATGTCGCATTATGCTGAGTCGAGTTTTAAACGAGCTTGTATTCAAACAATGCATTTGAGGTTTAGAATAAATGCCTTGATAAGGACAGGATATAACAAAACGCCTCGTTTAAACCACTTTCTTTTTAGGCGATAAACAATCGCACAGCCGGCTTTTATAGGCCGGTGTTTTATAGTACAAGGTATGCGGCCTACAATCGCTCGAACAACAGGCCTTATTTACCAACTCTATGACCCTCTCTCCTCAATTTGGTGGCCTTATGTACTAACATAAGGATAACGGAAGATAATGCAATAAGAGCTTTATGTCTTTTGTTTAAATTATTCTGCTGCTAGCTTTTGCCCGCGGATGTCGGTTATCGCGACCAAATATATATCTTTCTCAAGGTCTAATCTACCCTTATACCAAATTTCATCAAAATCGGTTCGGTGGTTTAGGCGTGAAAGCGTAACATACAGACCGACAGACAGACAAAGTTACATTTTCACATTTAATAATATTAGTATTTAGTATGGATTCCATTCATATGGCATAAAATTTGAACGTGAAATCCCGCTGAACCATACACTCGTAAAGTAGCCATACACAGCGTTTATTATGTACTATTATTACCTACTGAGGATATTTTATGCTGCCCCTATTTAAATCAGTGAGCGAATTTAATGTTACCTACTTCGTCATTTATACTGGGCAAAGCAAAGATATTAGAATTAAAATGAAAAAATGTTTACTCAACAAACTATAACAGAATCCATCTTCTTTTTGCATTCCGATCAAGAGTAACACTCATTGAGAGGATAGATTTTTTATCCATAAAAAGACTACGGGTTAAGTGGGTGACACATACGTTAAAAACGAAACGAATTTCCTTTGTTGGTAACGGGTTCACTTCGATACCTACCTACGCTACCTAGTGACTAGTAGATACTCGGTACTCGGCGTACTCGGCGGGTTTTTTGATACTCGTACTAGGCCGAATAACTCGGTTTGAATGCCGAGTATACTTAGTTGAAGCAAAGCAATATATTTAGGTATTAAATGTAATTAAAATAACAGTGTTAATCAAAAAGTCAAATCTTAAAGTATTTATTAAAGTAAATGACTCGAAAAGGGTTGGCAGTATTTTCATTGCATTCGATTGTGTCGACGCAAAGTTTCATTTACCAAATCTTTAAACTCTTCTGTGCGTTTTATTTACCCCCGACGCAAAAACGACGGGGTGTTCATCGTAGTTCCCAAGTCGGGGGACCTTGAATTGTGCCGATAATATAACGGAGTGCCTCACCAGTTAAGGTCCCCCGACATGGCAACCGTTGAATCAAAATATTACTAGGTATATCAAAAGTTAAAAGGCAAACTCCATATATTTTCAACTTTTTTGCGGTGTTGTTTGTGAAGGGGTTTTTTAAACATTTTAATTTAATTTTTTTCTAACATTATTTAACATTGCTGTCATACAAGTCTTTCGTCCAACACCACTACGTGATATTATAGAATTGCATAAAGTACATTTCACTTTTGCTTTATCTTCTACAATCTCGTCGTAAAACGTCGCCGGCCTCTCGACCATCGTGAACCTTCTTCTTCATCATAGCGTTAACCCCAGTCGCATCCGAAGTATTTTTACTTGGAGTCTGGGGTCCGCTTTTACCAGTCTAACTACGGATTTGATATTTTCTGTGAAGCGACTGCCATATGACCTTCACAACCCAAAGGCGATATCGAAGCATTGCAGCCAAACCAATCAACCGTCACCGTCGTATTTATTTACGCGCGCGATATGTTAATTTGATTGAACCGAGTTACTCGGCCGAGTTTTCGGTTTATTAAGTTGTACTCGGCGCATCTCTAATAATAATCATCATCATCTGAGTGTTAACTCGGTAGCTTCCAAAGCTAAGGACTTGAGGTTTACTTGCTTTAAGAGTTTGCTAATTTGTTCAATATATTTATTACTAGGTTTTGTCCGCGGGCTCCGCACGCGTAGGTGTCGGTTATCGCGATCAAACAAAGCCTATGTGTTAATCCGGAGTGGCAGCTAACTCCATACCAAATTTTATTACAATCACTCCAGCCGTTTAGACGTGAGTAAGAAACATCCATCCATATTTATAAAATTTCGCGTTTATAATATTAGTAGCCCTGAAAAGGTTGCCTTCGTCAATCTCGTCCCCCAATCCGCAAGTGCACACCATCTAGCAAGAGAGGTTGGCTTAAGCTCTACAGATCTTGGTGGAGCCCTCTTTAAATCCACACAACCCAAAATTAAATAATAAGAATTTTTTATACCACTTAGGTGGCAGACAATTACACGGCCCACTTGATGGAAAGTGGTTACCGGACGTGGACAGTCACATCACTAATCATAGAGACCCAAACCAACCTCACCTGCAAGCCAGTATACCTGCTGACAGACAGACAAGACTTTGATATAGACTCTTCTATCAGAGTTCAGAGTTGAGAGGGTCAGATGGTGGTCGCTGAAATAAATAAAAAAACACAAAAAAGAGCGGAGAGCTGGCCCCGTGCCCCAAAGTGCAATCTTCTGATGTAAAAGAAGATCTCCTTTCGGTGCGGCTCCGGTGACTTCACCTGTTGAAACAAACGACAGTTGTTTCAGTTTTACCTTACCTTTAATTTAAGATTTAAAATTAATTAATTCTATTAAATTAAGTAATACCTACATCAGAACATACTTCATCTGAAGATACTTTTGATTAGTTATTCACTTTTCATGCGCCATCAAAGTTCATAAGGAAGAGACACCATCAAGATTTTGTGGCCGTGTTAGCCGCTACACCTACTGAGGTTTATGCAAAAGTGATAAACCAAACTGAAAGCACAGAATAGATAATAGTACTAGCTGAAAGAGTGAACCCCAGACTCGAAAGAACAAACTTTGGATGTAACTGGGACTAACACTATGATATCATGTTGATGTGTTTCAACAACAACAACAATAGCAACAGCTTTACAAGAAGAAATGCATCTTAGAATATGTATACGTTTACGAAAATAGTTTTTATGAGCCATATGAAAAATACACAGTCATAAAAACTGTTTGGTGGTAGCAATAATAACTTCATTCATCCTTTGTGGATCTCCACACAACACAAAAAAGGGTTTTACAATCGAAATCAATTTAAAATTAATAAAACCGTTCGGGACAACCGCAACATACAATTATCTGGCGCTTATATTATTAAGAGCATTAAAAAAGAATACTCGTTTTTGTGTTTATCATTTCTCGTAATATTGTGTTTCAAAATACCTTTTAATAATACCCTTTTAGGAGAATAGTCTGGTATTTTTACTGTTACAGTGATATGTTGGTAACGATTATTATTTTGCCTAACGAAGGTTATAAATTTTTATGTGCCTTGCGTACTTTACATTTATTTATTTACCCAGATCGCCAGCTATGCCGAAGGTTCTCATACTTAATGGTAACACCCTCTAGTAAGTTTCACGGTAATTTTAATACGTACAAAAATACTTAACAGTTTATTATATTATATGCCATTCAAGCTTACTGTGCACTAATATAATCGGCCAGAAATCAGTAGAGAGTGATCGTTATCTAATATCTATTAATTGTAACAAATTACAAAAAACTATTTTGACTTATTGGTATTTTATTTGAATTATCTATCAAATAAAATACCAATAAGTCAAAATAGATACTCGTACTTCGTGCCCATCAGATAACTAATACAGCTTAATACGTACACACATTCCTGAGAATCAAGGATATATATTTCAAGAAATACCAAATATTACACACTTACATTCATTAATCTAAGGATAAATTATAATTTATAATGGAGTACGAACGATGCATTAATAAATTTGGACTAGAGTATTGAAAAGTCCAGAGTTATGATAAATAAATAACAACATGATTCCGAGGAACGAACAAACAAACACAGGTCACCTCCCGGAGCTCGGAGCGCGTGCCTCGGATTAGCTGTATTTTCATATCAAAGGGCTCGCTCAGTTTTATGAATTGCTTCTATTTGGGGCCCGACGTAATGTCTTTCTTTATACAAGGGACGTTTCGCGTGGGAGAATTTAATTTGTTGCACTTTTCGTTTAATCGCATTAGAGGGTATTCGTATCTTTATTTCGTCGAAGCAACAGTTCCTTATCGTTCGTTTGCATAAACATTGAGTGACACTGTAATTTAATTTGTGTTCTATTATAATAAAATAATAATAATATATGAGGATTTTACTTCACATATTATGGCCAATATAAAAGAGGACTTATCAGGTTTTTCTTGCTACCATGGTGTTTTAGACTAGATAGTTCATAAGTACTGTGTAATAAAGAGTGTAGATAAATATTAGTGTAAAATTTTTAATTAAATCCAAAGACCAGTTTTTGACCAGACTCACAACAGACCAGACTTTTGAAGCCTTTAACTACCCGTAACCACCGTCAATAGACCAACGGCTTTTAACGTGCTCTCCGAGGCACGACCAGACCAATGCAAATACCCATATTCATGCATAGGTTCAAATATTAACACTGTGTGTGTGGAACCCGCACCTGCGCAGCAGCCGTATTCACTACCGCTACGCCGCGCCACAGAGGCAGTCCTACAACAATTAGTTTGGTTAAGTTTGAGCTAAGTGAGGTGAATGTAAGAATGAGTAAATGTAGGAAACAGTTTTGTGACTGAGTTGGATGACATGTTGTTGTTATTGGAGGATTCGCAGATAGATCACACAGTAAATTCGCGGACCACCGGACTTGGTATTGTCAGATTTGTCCCCATTTCCATGAATTTTGTTTATTCAACATTGGCTCGTTTCTGGGTTTGTTTTGTATGTTTTTTTACGTTTACACATGATTTATCCCCGCCCATTAGGTCACGGTGAGTAATGCAGGCAAGTCGGGCTCGCGCCCCGGGGCGTCCGATCCGTCTGCGTAGATAGCGACTACACGTGTTGTCAACTTGTATGTTTTCATCCAAATACCGTATATTTGATAAATTTAACATTCTATATTAGTATGATAACTCGATAACGACCTTATTTTACACCGAGGTGTCAGTTAATATTATTATGGTCGTTCGTCCAATATATATATTTTACAACAATCTGAACAACACTCTTCATTTTCCATATTTTAACACGTATCCGAAAAATAATTATGTTACACCAATATATAACATAAATTGTGAAATAATCAGTACTACCTACTGATTATTTCACAATTTACTTACTTGGGACTAGGTATTTCAAACATATTTTCAAGATTCTCAATGTTCTTTATATTAGTGCTGCTCTTCGGGCAGATTATTTTGAGATAATCTAACTACGACATTGTAATTGTGCGGTTTTGTTTTTGATATACTTACTTGTTTGCATAACCGAAGACCGAGGACATAGCTCCCGACAACGTATCATCTTTACCTACCACAATCTAAGCATCGAGTGTCGCTGTTTACATGCAGCTTATGAGAGAGCACACATGGCTTGGCTATAAGCTGCTAAAGAGCAAAGTCATCAGGTGTTATGAACATTCAAAAACAAGTTGAACAAATCAACAAATACATAAACAAAGGCCACTTGTCACCCGACGTAAGCGTTTTTGTTCCTCGTGCATTTTATAATAAGCGTTTTTGTTGTGAGACGATGTAGGAAGGAAGCCGCGGCGGGGGGTCCCGGCCCTGGCCTCCCGGGGCACCACTACACAAAACATTTCGTGATCCATAAAGACAAAAGGAAAATTAAAATCTGTTCAACTCACGGGCCGGACGGCGCGTTCTCGTACAACATTACACTCACATGCAGTTAAATGATTTTGGCGATAGGGATGAGTAGGTACTTACCTATATATTATCTTCTTGGCCATTTTTCTAACTATCAAGACTAGCAGTTCAATTATATTTACTTATTTTGTAATCGACGCAATGACGTCGCGTCAGTATGAGGAATGTGGCTTTCTATTCTCAGTGATCAGAAGGTATATCCTCCAAGATAGTTTTAGGTACCTAATGGTATTTTTTCATATTCCTTACTGGACCAGCACATCTATATCACACTTAATACCGTTTTTCTTCTTCTGAAAAAGAAGAACGTGCACATGTGTGACACAGCACACTGGACTAAAAGAAAGATTCACGCAATAATATTGTAACCTATTCATGTCGAACCATCAACTCTCGACTACTGGACGTATTTGTAATTGTCCCCTGACCTAAAAACATCGCTATTTAATAGGCTGATGACAATTAACATTTGACTCAGTGCGGTAATTCTACACCATCCGTGCAGTCAAACAAAAAATCCAAACAATTAGTAGTGATCCTGGTTAAAATACATTATTACAAAAATAACAATTTCAGAGTAGGTCATATACCTACCGTAAGCCCTCCGTTCCAGCGTAGCATGTCATAAAATTGGTGCAGACACAAACTTTCCGCTCTCCTAGTTCAACCTAGGCGGTCTATATTGTCAACGTAAAGTGTCTATACTACTAATAACTCGATACCTATTCTATAATTAAACGAAGAGAAGGAAAGCGCGCCTCGGGTGCCCTACTACAAGATTTGGATCCAATCGGAATTAAAGGTCAGATAATGAGTCTATGACGGAATAACTACCTAACATTTCATGTATTTCTGAACTACGCACTTTCGATATAATGGCACACAGTTCACCACTTGCCCTAGAGTTCAAATGTTATAATCACAAAATAACAGTCATAGGTACCAATTTTCTCAAATTGCACAGCTTAGCACACTGCTGTATCACGAAGTAGTCACGAGAGCTCTCGCCAAATGTGTATATAATAATGTATTTACATATTATTATTCATGGAAACAAATGTCCTTTGAATCGTTCTGGATTTGTTGACTTAATACAAAGTGCTTTTGCGAGAGGTGGTCGGTCTGTTGGTGACATCGTATAATGGATGGTCCCAATGTTCGCATTTTGCGCAAATGTTACTCTTATTACTTATATAGTAAAATATATCTTTCTGACGTTCATAGTTTTCTTTCATTCTTTTTTAGTATTCGTTGTATTCTTCAGGGATTCCTTTACTCTCTAGAAAGTGATCTGTAAGTTTTCTTCAAAGTTAAGAAGTTAGTATCAGTACGTGGGCATAATCGCCTCTGTTTAGACGTGTCAATAGTTAGAGTATAACATCTATCGAAAATTTTAATACATTTAACATATAAAATCTCAACTTTTGATGATCCTAATAGTTACAGTACTTATTGAATTATTATTGCATTACAATCGAAAACCTACTTGTGTGATTGGTATGTTATAAAAACCAACATGAGGAGTTTATCTGTTTTATGCAAATACAATGTCGTGTGGTTTACGATCAGAAGGAGTAAGGTGTGTTCCGAGTGGCTGTTCTGCTCGACCTCCGGAAATCACTGGTGCTGTAATAAAGAGCTGCGCGAGAAAGCGCCCGCACGCTGCGTGATAGATGCCCACGAGCGAGCGACAAAAAAAAAACAAAATCGACTTAGCAAACATGTTTAATAAAATGAATGACCCGCTCGTATATCTTCACCTGCTTAGTATGACATAAATTATAATAACATTATGTTGTACACGTTCAAGGAGTCCCAACAAATTCTTACTCACTAGAAAATAAGACGTTTCACAAAAAATATTGTTGGAGTTATTAAGATGAGTTTCAAATAGAATAAAATGTTGGAATTTTCTACTTTTAGTTGTGTTTTCTTGTCATGATACATGCGGTTTGATTTGAATATGTGTGTCTGTTTCTACTAACCAACTTTGATATTTTCACAGGTCACAGATAATACGTTATCAAATATTTATTCACCTCGTGTCCGCACAATCCATTTGTATAAAATGTAGTAAGTATATACCTAGTAGGTACCTTCCTAATTCATTAATTATTCTAGAAGTAAGAAATAATAAATTAGCGATTTCGAATTGGCCATCATATTTAACCAGTTTTAATTTGTTTTTTAGTTTGAAAATAAGACAAATAATACTTAATAATTTTTGTATATGACATAAAGATTTCAGAAGAACTATGTAGGAATACAATTGATTTGAGTGAGTAATCCAAAGCAGAAAAGGAAACGTGTTCTTACCTTACATTAAATTAATCTTTACATCACCGACGAGAAGGATGATATAATACCTATAGATTTATAAGTGGTAAATCCGTAGCCGGAACAAAGGCAAGGCTGTTCAGATACTCGACAGCAGTTCAAACAAAGCCTCCACGAAATTGCCACCCTCGCAGACACCCTTAACGATCGCAAAAGCAGGCTGCACAAAATTAGCGCTAAACAATATTTAGCACCGATTAACCCCATAAACTCGCATTAAATTAGAAGAGCAGTAAAAATCAATTAGAGAGTCCATCTAAGTGATGTAACCGCACGCTTCCGAATTCCTCCTTTTATTAACAATTAGATGGGTTTTATGTGTGGAGTAGGTGCGGATTAGGCGAGTTTCAGACGACGTGCGTGTCTTTACCGGACGGCAGGGGCTTAGCCTCAAGGGATGCGGCGACCCTTCAAGCTACACGATGACAGCTGCCTTTGTCGTGTCCGCAGAGAAATTTTATACCGCGAAATTGACAGTCGCAATGAACCGTAACTCATCGATCGCGTAACGTGTTCCCAGGGACGTTTCGATGAGCTCAATAAAGTATTTGTTCATGTTCTCGATGCATAAGTGCAGCAAGTCCGCAGTTCACGCGGCAGGGATCGATTTATGTTGTTTTATATTGTCTTGTCCGCTTTTGTTAATATAAAAACTAAATCAAACTTTATTTTTGTTATTTTATGTTGCTTAAATCGCTATTGGGTACTAAATAGCCAGTAATTTTCATTTTTAAAGGCTCATGTCAAAAAGAAACGACAGGCATTAGATCTACGCTATAAAAATATGTAGGTACTGGCTACTTGGTAGACATTCTACCTTGTCAGTGTATAAAAGTACTTTATTATACACTACTGTAAAAAAAATACACACACGTACCTATTATATTATATTATATATCACTATATATGTATAGTACACACAAAGTTGGATGCCGTATGTCCATACAGCATCCAACTTTGTGTGTATAGTTATACACACAAAGTTGTATGCTGTACATCCATACATCCAACTTTGGGGATGTACAAAACGGACTAACGTTCAAATCATACAAAGATTCCAAAATAAGGTACTTCGGACTATGGTAAATGCTCCTTGGTACGTCAGAAATGATGACATCCACCGAGACCTTGGAGTGGATCTTGTAACTGACGTTATACATGTAAATGTCGAAGCTATCCAGCAACTAGACAACACGGACATAGTGAGAAGACTAAAAAGAACTAAACCTTTCCAGTTAGTTTTGTGAATTAATGTAACAAAGTGCAGTGAGTGCTATGTTTAAAGAACACAAGATCAAAGTGTCTATCAATAACAATAGAGACAATAAGAAAAGTGCCAATGGACACATTCTTAACTTGTAAGTGCTAGCAAATTAAGTTATATTTAAATTACTTAATTAGCCTCAAGGTCTAGATTGTAATTGTCTGAGTATCCGTTTAATAACGAATACAACAAAAAAAAATTGCGTGTTACTTTAAGCATCTATATCCAAAGTCATAAAATTATTACAACAATCGATCCGTTTGCAATTTAATGATGAAAAGCGTGAACCTTAATAATCTCTGTAAAAAGCAATCTGCAGAATTACGTACGTGAGAACACCATGGCACAATCACGGCGAAAGGTGAACTCATTTAAACTCCAAAGTTCGTCTGAACCGCGAACCCTCGGCCGCCCCGTGTAGGAATGTCTCATTGATTTTCCTTCGGATTATGCGTTGACTGCGCCGTGAAAGTATTTCCAAGTCAGGTACTTGATTTCGATAGAAATATTAATGAAATAAATCTTTGATCTCGTGTCTTTGAGAAGTGCGTAGTTACGATGATTCTCAGTCAGCTTTACTTTTTAATCTGTAGTCGTATAGGTACGACGTATTATTTCCTTTGGATGCTTCTTATTCACCCGATTATGATACAAAGTTTGACTATTTGTTATACATGTGAGTAGGGACATTTGCAAATACATATAAGGCTTGCAATGCATACCAGATAGTATAGATAAACAGAACAGTACCTCAAAACTTAACAAAGACAAGATGAAAATAAACAGAGAATAATTATATTATCGTAACACGTTTATCTTATACCTTTAAATGAGCAATTCTTGTATATATATATAATTGGAATCTCGGAATCGGCTACAACGATTTTCATGAAATTTTGTATACAGGGGGTTTCGGGGGCGATAAATCGATCTAGCTAGGATAAATTTTTAGAAAATGTAATTTCTAAAAAAAAATACCGGTCATCCAGGTACTGTTTATAATGTGACATAAGTCAGGGAAAAAGTCATGGATAAAAACAAGATTAAATAAACTTAAAAATAATAGATATGTATTCATTTCAGCGCAGGCAAGTAGGTAGTAGGTATATCTTATAAAATCGGCCCCTTAATCTGTTTGGTATCTGCAGTAAATTTCATTTATGTAAACTGGCTTATCTTTAACGGCATTAATATTTGTAAGGACACTATCTAACCGGTGGGTGCGTGTCGTAACGTACGATACCGGACGGTACTCATCCGATGCAAGACACAGGGAGCCGAGCCCAGACGAATGGCTGTAGATAAATTATTAAATGTAATGTTTTCAGCTATCTCCGATGTCGGGATGGTGGAATGCTGACGATCACATCTCGGACGTAGAGAGCGATCGATGCTCCGATACGCGCCCGGCACACATCTGGTAGCCACTAGTTTGTTATCGGCGTGAACCGTCGGCCAAACCTATTTATCGAAGTCATAGAGATTTATTTATGGCTATTTTAGTTAATAACATGCATCTTACACATTATGTCACAATAAATAATTAGGTAAATCTCGGCCTGCAAATGACGTATATTTATTAATGATTATTATAATTATGTAAATGAGACTTGTTTAGTTTACCGAAGCACCCACATGATATAAGTGGACATTAAATTATAAATATCTATAGTCAAAAAGAATAACACATAACCAAATGGCTTTAGAACTAAACCACCTAGGGTGTACCATGCTAATCAATAGGTGGGTGGCAACTATTTCCGTCATGAAATCATGCTAACAGGTCATTCAACTGTATTTAGAAGACATTTCGGAATGCTTTGCATCAAGATATAAAATTCTTAACAAGTCAAATGTCTGCATTGCATCTCATAAATCGTTCATAAAAATCTGTTAAGTAGCGCAATAAATAAAACAGAAGGTCCGCAGTGATCTCCATGCATATAGGGGCAGTATTACGCAATAGTTTGATTTATAGGTTTCGGCAAGGTGCACGAAAGTCTAACGGCTTTCGCCCTTCTCAGAACGCGGCGTGATAGAATTTCGCCTCGGCAATTTTCTCATACATGCGAAAAACTACTCGAAGCGGCCCGCGGTGATAAATGCGAGGTTATGAATAAATTTGCCCCTTCGTAACGAAATCTGAAGTGTTTAGATTCGACACCTTTGACGGGAAGCAGGTGGACTGAAGTCACCTGGTCTTTTTCGCATTGTTTATGACAGTAATTGCGGATACAATAATCAACTCTCCAATAGCATTAAATCACCGATTGCATATTATGGGCGTATCTATACGTTTAATTTTTGATGTTCTGAAATGTACCGTAAATACACGTAATAAAATTTACAAGCTCCAAAAAGCCAACTCGAAATGCGCTCAAAATAAGGGCTCTCCTCGGTGAACAATAGCGAAATAACATTCACAAAGCAGTAAACGACGTTGGAAATCTAAATATTTATTTGAATTACCGTGGACGGGCGGCTAGGGGCGCGGTTGACGGCCGTACCGCCGACACCAAGTTCCAACCACGGACCGCAAACTGGACGCGTTTCGCGGCCGGGGTTAACCAAAGACGAGACTAAAATATTGATGAAGATAACAACATAAACGCGTTTGTGTAATAAAACTTTTCTTTAAGGAATCGATATTTGGTTTGAAACTGGTGAGATATTATGACCATAGACCTCCACCGCGTTTGTTGTAATGTTGTTGTGGTTTGTTTATTGTTGACCATTTTCTTTTATCATGTCGAATATCTACCTACGCCTACAATAAGTAGGACTTTGGTATATGCCATGAGTGCCATGACGTCAAACAGCACGAAGCTGTCTTGTACTGCTCCTCGTGTGACTTCTTGTGTTTTCCATCTGGTGGATGTCCCGTGATGCCAGGTTCAGGATCAATATGTGCACTCTCTTTAAATTGGTATAAAAAGAGAGTATGCGCACTGCACTAATGCGATAATCGAGTAAACATATAAAATCATGTCACCACGAACAAATAATAATATCTCCCCGTTAGGCGATTGGCACACTGCAACGATCGACGCGGCGTCGGTCGAGCGTAAAACGCGACCGACGCAGGAGAGCTGTTCCACTGTCACGCGTGGAGCGGCTTTTTAGTATAGTCCGAGAGATATTAGATTTTTTTTGGTAGCTAGGCGTGTGAAGTAATCTAAAATTTTGAGAAAAGTAAAGTAAAATATTGAATAATAAAGCCATCCGACCATTAGCTCGATAGCCCAGACTATATTAAGAACGCTAGAGATAAAAAGAAAATGATTAGAAGTGCAAGTTATTTTCGACCTTATTGACATGACATAATAACGAATTTTTTTTCTTATATTTGTGATCAGCGTCATCTATTCACGCGAAAAGAGACGTACCTAAAAAATGTCATTAAGTTTGAAAGTCGCTTGCAGTCTCTGCGTATTCCGATAACGAGCCAAAACAGTGGTGTCGGCTCCAATACCCGATATTGGGCGTCGATATTTGACTTCCTCCGATCTCGGATGTCGGACATTGGATATCGGACGTCGGTTGATGTGAAAGCGCTCTAAATTTGACGTTAAATACATGTTGCATTGCAATAATATTAATTTAAAATTCGTCTCAAACACCTACAAAGAAATTTCTAACAGCTCTCGGACTAAAAATCCCTCGAAAATCACGCGCGTGATGGCAGATTTCAGTGTGCCATACCTCGCGTTTTACGCGCCTTCACGCCCGTTTTCTGCTCGTACGCGCGCATTCTGCAGCAACGCGCGTGATTGCGTTGTCAGTTTGTGAGACCCCGCGTTTTTCTATACAAAATGAGCTCCGTAGAGGCGACGCGAGCGACGCCGCGTCGACGTAACGCAACAACGCTCGACGCCGCGTCGAGCGTTGCAGTGTGCCAATCGCCTTATTCACGAGAGGCTCTGAATCTACTAAAAATCAGGCTGTGTGTCATTACATTACGATAGATGTATCATATCAGTACCGAGGGTAATTGGCGACGATGTATTAATCAATCAATCAATAAGCCCATTGCAGTCCACTGCCGGACATAGGCCTCTCCTAATATTGGGAGGCTTCAACGTTGGGTCAACAATGGCATAGGTATTTCTTGCTGACTGAATACGCCATTTAATTATGTGAGATAGGTAATGTCTTGGATAACATCTTATATATATAAAAATCAATGCCACTTTTCGTTGTAATGTTGTGACTCAACAACGCCTTTACCGATTTGGCTAATTTTGGTCTTGAATTATTCGTGGAAGTCCGGGGAAGGTTTGTACGTAGAAAAAAATTCGAATAATTGCCGGGAACCGACATCCACACGGGCGGAGCCGCGAGCAAAAGCTAGTATAATATATAATGTATTAACGTTACCGTATTTTAATTTTCTACCAGACAAGGTAGTGCCATCCAGCGCCATCCACCTCCAGTGCAGCGGGCCGATGACTGGCAGCGAACATCGAGTGTAGTTCGACCGGTCTGAGTGTGTAGGCACTGTTAAGTTCCCTGTAGCTATTAGTAACAGAGATTAGTTCTGTTGTTGGTTCCCTTTCAACCGCACAGTAGAGCTAGAGGATGAGAGATACTGTTTCCACCATAACTCGTACCCTTATATGTAAAGGTTTGGGTACCAACCGTAGTTACATCTCCTCCTGCTATTTCATAACCGGCTGAAGCGCCTTCACGGTGCAATGATCATAGCGCTACGCTATGCTAGCTCAGTGGGCGGCTTCTCACTACCTGTAAATATTTCTGAAAAACTACATTATCAACACAGCCCAATATTTTTATTTAGTTTATGAACTTCACGAATTATAATAAAATGGCTTACGTAGGTACAGTCAGCATCAGAAAAATGTTGTCGCGTAGAGTACTCAAAAAAATCCTAAAACCAAAATTTCAATATTATATTGATAATTAGAGTACTCAAAAAGTTGTAAGCATCCAGAGTGGTCAAACTATCTTAGCAATCGGTCTTCCAGAAACATGTAAGTAAGCAGAGTGTTTATATTCTTATACATAATCACGCTACTCAATGGTATCTAATCAAACAAAGTTAAAAAATAATGTAGACAATGTCATTTAATTGCATTTTGCATCCCTTTTTACTTATTTAGCCATCCTTTGCACACGATGGTCGGATGATGAGAGATAGGTGTATAAGTTAGAAAAGGATAGAAAATGTGTCAAATTAATGACAATTTCTTTTGTATTTTTTATAGTTGCCAGTTGCTTTAGCCGTAAACTATCCACTTGCATTGGTGAGAAAAGAGTATGAATACGTAAGAAATAAATAGTCGTATGGTGTGTAAATTACTTGAAACCTACTTACTACTACTTACGTACTAGCTGTCTGCGGTAGCCTAGTGGTATGGGTAATAGACTGCTGAGACGAGGTCTCGGGTTCGATCCCAGGTTTACCATGGCACAACGATGCTTTTCGAAGTTATGTGTGTATTTATCGCAGGTTTGTGTACCCGGTTAATGGCAATAGGCTCGCCACCTATTACATTGGAACCTAAACATAGCCTAGTGGTATGGGTAATGGACTACTGAAACGAGGTCTCAGGATTGATCACAGGTTTACCATGGCACACACCAATGACTTTTCGATGCTTTTCGAAATTATGTGTGTATTTTTCGCAGGTTTATAAGTGCTTGGTTAATGGCAATAGGCTCGCCACCTATAACATTGGGACCTAAACATAAACTGGCGAAATGTGGCTGCTAGCACTTCTGCTTACCCCTTCGGCGAATACAGGCGTGAGTTTATATGTATGTTAATGGAAACTTCCACGGAAAATCGGTTTGAACAAGATCTAAATACGAAACCCTATTCCATACTATGATTTATATTAATACTAGCTGTGCCTGCGATGCGACTTAGTCCGCGTGAACTTATATCTACTAAGTAGGTTTCAAGTAATTTACACATCATACGAGTATTTATTTCTTACGTATTCATACTCTTTTCTCACCAATGCAAGTGGATAGTTTATGGCTTATGCAACTGGCAACTATAAAAAATACAAAAGAAATTGTCATTAATTTGACACATTTTCTATCCTTTTCTAACTTATACACCTATCTCTCATCATCGGACCATCGTGTGAAAAGGATGGCTAAATAAGTAAAAAAGGGATGCAAGATGCGATTAAATGACATTATCTACATTATTTTGAAACTTTGTTTGATTAGATACCATTGAGTAGCGTGATTGTGTATAAGAATATAAACACTCTGCGTACTTACATGTTTCTGGAAGACCGATTGCTAAGATAGTTTGACCACTCTGGATGCTTACAACTTTTTGAGTAGGTACTCTAATTATCAATATAATATTGAAATTTTGGTTTTAAGATTATTTTGAGTACTCTACTCGTCAACATTTTTCTGATGCTGACTGTACTTTGTGCTATCACGGTAATTCAACACCTGTCACTAATAATTATTGCGCAGATTCACTCGAAGGGAACAGCAAACTTTATGTTATCTTTGTTAATCGAAGTACTATGTATAATAATATTATAACGTTATATCTCATTATGGTCCTGAGCTGAGTATATACCTAAACTGATTGTAACAGTGCTTACCAGATTACGAATGCCATCTGTTGCAAAACGCTGGAAGCTCTTTAAAAGGTAGCGTAGTAGAAAATAGTTTAGACTTCCTAAAGAAAGTTTGTTTAAATTTCCCGAAGTTCATGCATATCTAATGAATGCGGTGTCAGAGATTTGTCAAAACTTTCATTTGTTAAATGTCAAACTTAGATTGTAAATAGCGTAACGTGAGTTGCTTTTTTTCTAACCGCGACTCCAAAACCCCTTTTGGAATGCTCGTTTATTAACTAACTTCATCATACGGTTGCATATTGAGTCACGTTGAGTTTATAATTATAATGACGATCTTTATTAAGTAACTTAGCTTTGCCAAAAAATAATTTTAAATAACCTATTTAAAATTAAATTACAAATTCTTTACTTACATTGTAAATAATAATTTATTATGCCTATCTACCATAACTTTTCCCTCACATATAATACTATTGGATAATTTGAGCTCACGCTGTTTTGACCTCAGTGCTCATATTTTTTGGAATGATTATGTAAGTAAAATGTACCATGCTTAACTATTTTAACCTCCCTTTAAACAACATAAGATTCTACCTCTACCATATTTGTACACATTTTGCGAAATTTATACGAAAATTGCTGAAATTTGGTAGTCTTAAAAAAGGTTTTCATATTTTTATGTCATGATTCATGATATAAACATGGATAAGGTGGTATATTATAAGTAGTAAGTTAGGTCTGTCGAATAGGGCCTATCTAAGGGAAAATATTGGTTACTCGTATTTAGTATATGAAAATGAAGATCTAAATGTGTTGAAGGAGAAATTTGTATAATATTCTTATAAGAAATGTAAAACATCATTAGTCCCTTTGTTAGGAAAAATATGTACACACTATTTTTGGCAGAAATACCTGCTACGGGAGTGATTTCGATATATTAAAGTATTATCACGGCTTTCTTTAAATTAGAACTTATTTAAGATAGGCAAGTTACTCCTTAATAACCAGCTCTTTTAAGTTTTATGACACTTTTCAGCCGATTATTAAACTATGAAAAAATTACAATAAAAGCAAACTGAAATATCTAAAATAAAAAAATAGCTAAATATTTTCCTGCACATATTTTAAACATAATTAAATAGTCTGTTAACAAAATACCCATTAAAAAATATTTAAAAAAATCTTGGGAGTTAGCTGAGGCAATGACGCATTTCCAAATTAACTAACTAAATCTTAAATAAATCTATGTTTATTAACTAGTTGTGTCATTGTCTAGTTATAAACCAATATTTATAGACAAGACAGTTAAAATATAATTCATTAAGCCGGGAACAATCTGGTAATGTATAAAATCAGGGTGGCATAATAAGAAGTTATTTGCGTATTGTAGGTACAAAAACTTAAATTTATGTTATGACAAGTTCAATATTGACTGAAACTGTCTATGGCAGAATTTAGTTTTGGTCTAACGCCTAAGCACAAATGCCTTCGAGGACACTTTTCCAAAGTTTTAAATATGTTATACCTAATGGTTAATCAACTGCGTATTAGTATAGAATAAACTGGCATGAACAGTAGAATATACATAATTAAGAGATGTGACCCTAGGTTTTTAACTAAACTTTTAAATTTCTTCGAAATATACCGCCAGTCATGATTTCTGTACTTGCCCATGGCTTCGCAACTACTTGCTACGGACTTTAATCCTTAGCTCACGGAGGGAGGAGAGACTCGGACGATACTCGGAAATGATTCAAGATACCTACTTATATTAACGTTGATCCCTAGGTATTGAGTTTAATTTTAATTTCATCTATTACGTATCGTGTCTTATTTGCTTAGGCGTAAGTACCTATTAGCTATGAGCTTAGAGCTACGTAATAAAAGTAGGCAGAGAAAAATGCCTGCCATCTGCTTTTATCCTTACACACTTCAAGAGCTTCCTCAACATAAAATATTTTTTATAAAATATACCTTGGTGGTACTTACATATTTTAATAGTAGGTATAGGTAAATTCTGAAATTTTCATCTATTCTATGTTATTGCGGGTAATCCGAAATACAATTAAAGGAATCCTGGAACACCAAACAATTTTATTGCAGCAATCATCTGCAACACATCTCTATAAAGGTGCGTATAAAATATATTGGTGTTACATTCGTACGTCCAGATTGGTTCCACAGGTTATTAGTCGCTATTTGTACTGTCAATGTTTATGACCGTTTTATTAGTACTAGCGGTTTTATTACAGATTCAATTGTTATAGCAACGGATTTGATTAAGTCAAGCAATCAGTGCGGATTGTTTGGTGCTGAATGTACATTTTATGATATTGCCCGAATATGATTCAGTTTGTCAATTGCTATATATTTTTTCAGACGACCGGCAGCGGCTTTTTGAGGTAAAATATTACAAACCATTTTGAATTTTATCTACGGGAGAAAAAGATCGTAACGCTGATAGGAGAGTCTGCATCAGGAACTCATTCATTCGTCATTAGTCTTGAAGAACTTGGTTTGGTGGGGCCGTAATTTAGTAGCGAGGCCTCCTAACACAGGTATTACTTACGTAAAAGGAGTGCCTCAAGCACTGTTTAAATGCTATCTTGTAAGAAAACGAAAATAAATTGATTTGATTTGAATTTATTTTACTTGATGATTTTCAGTTTGAGGCTTGCACTTGTGCGAGCTCTATAAGTAGGCATACCTAGAGCATAAAATTACAATTACCATATTATAGGTAATTGGTATTGGACCTGTTGAGTTGAGTTGCAAGTTTGAAACTGAGCCGTTATATTTATATTAGATATAAAATAGTGTGTCTAAATAAATTAGAGATTACGACGCTCGAAGTTGTGCAAAAATATGTATACCTGGACCAGGTGATCCAGCTCGCTAAAAACAAGTTCGAGAAAGAAGCCAGAAGGATCCAACTGGGTTAGACAGCATTTCGCAAACTACGTCGAGTCTTCTCTTCTCCCGTACCGCAATGCCTGAACACAAAGGTCTTTGACCAGTCCTACCTGTTATGACTTACGGTGCCGAAACGTGGACACTGACGGTAGGGCTAGTCCATAACCTAAAAGTCGCACAGCGGCCTATGGAGCGAGCTATGCTTGGAGATGCTTTGAAGGATAGAATTAGAAATGAGGTCATCCGACCCCAAAGCTACCGACATAGCTCGCAGTATAAACAAGCTCAAGTGGCAATGGGCTGGCCACATTTGTCGAATGACCGATGGCCGTTGGAGCAGACGAGTCCTAGAGTGAAGACCGAGAGAAGGCAAACGCAAGGTGGGATACCCCCTAGCCAGATGGACTGGCGACCTGAAAATGGTGGTTGGGATAGACTGAATGCGGAAGGCGGAGGATCGGATGAAATGGCGCACATTGGGAGAGGCCTATGTCCAGCTGTGGACTGCGGTAGGCTAATTGATTAATAGTAATTGCCTCAAATGTCGAAATAATCAAATTATTTGTTTTTAAAAATGAAATCTAATTATAAGATAATCTGGAATCTCAAATATTTGAATTAATTATTAATTTGGGCCTCCATGTCGAAGTGAATTAATGTTCTTGAAAAAAATTCAAATTTATACGTCGGTATCCGGTATCACTAGATGATAAAATATTACCTTCCTTATAGGTGGCATCCAAGTTAATTAGGTGCGTAAAACATATCTACATGTGTCACATTCGTCATTATGACTACGGTTGAAAGTAATATCAATAAGTTTGCTTTTGGACTACATATTTACTTACCAACAAAATGTTAACTAAGTAAGGCATGTCTTACTTACTTACATAGTATTTAGATGAATGGAATTTCGGTTCTCCATGCATTACTTACCCGCGCAGCAGTGACTGAGAACTTGTTGAATAATATTAGGCTGGATATCATCAGTGAAAATGCATTTATATAAATGTATGTGTAACGCAATTCAATGTGACTTAAAAAGACTATTTAACCGTATTTATGTATATTATGTCATGGGCATATTATAAAATTGATATACTTAGTTCAACAGTAGTGATCAATGTGATCATATATTTTTATATAATCGTGAAATATCACATTGCCTTTTGCCTCCCATTAGAGGCACTGTCAGCCGCGTTCGTATTGCATCATAATTCATAATACAGTAGGCTACCACGCAAAACGTAAATAAAGGTTCAAGGTTAGGTTACTTGTGATACTTAACTAGTAGGTACTATTATTTGATTTTACCATCGAACTACCCATGAAGCTGGATCAATCACACGCGTAGAGAAATAACCAAGTAATAAGTCAAAACATAATTGTGTACCTACTTGAGTTGATTTTTGAAGTGTAAACTTCGTGAAGCGCGTAGAACACTTCTGAAGTGAAACCTTCTTGGATGAACATAACTCATGGAACTCGTTTCATCGCCTTGTCACGTTTCGTCATTTCAGAAGTTACTTTGATTTTTACAGTTACAGATTATGTACTAAAACTGAAGTCGAACTGCCACCAGCAGATAGACGAACAACGGTCATCCTGTTTAATTGTCTATGATAGATGTGCCAGCAGTTCATCTGAGGGTAAGTGCATCATTACCTAACTACCTATTTTTTTTAAAAACTGTTGTGGTCATAATCACGATGCTAATTGTATAGAGGTATTATAATACATATTATTATAAAATATTATGAGTATTATTTATTAGTAGATTATATCCACAACAATGAATTAATTATTTTTATTTCTTTGAAATCGAAATACATATTCACTATAAGCAAGCAAAGTACTGAATGGGAGTTATTCTAGTTGGCGATCTACAGGTAAATTTCGCAAATATCTCCAAAACTGAATCGAACCGGAGGTAAAATATAATCAAAATAAATCTTTTTAATTAACACAATCTGCTGATTTTGAATCGATAGCTATAACTTTGTTACGAACCCTGGAAAAAAAGGTTCGTTTTATTGGCTTTTAAGCATTGTTTAAGTGTTGAGCAAGGGAGGCCACCCTCCACACTCAACGACTTTTAGCGGCTCATTTATACACTTTTTCCCCTATTTTCTTTGAATGTACCTCAAGATCGAACCTTTCTAAGTGGGTTTCTTTTAATGTAGTCCGATTAATTTATGTTTGAGTAAAGGGTATCCAGCGTACTTAATTCATTAATTAGAAACAAATGAATAATCTCGAAAGCTGTGACAGTGAGCTGAAAAACGTTAATTTGCTGACTAATGTAAAGGACGAGGTAGAACGCGCAGGTAGTATCGTTCTTTTTTGTTTTATTGAAGGTAAACATTAACTGCATTCAACTGCTTTGATATATTTAGGTATGCAAAAAGGGTAAACCCTGCAGGAATCTGTAACATCGGTAAGACTGAATACCTACTGTTGATATTTATAGTATACCTACCTGTATTAAATTATATCATACATAACTATTTTATTCTAGATTATATAATTTAATTTAATAATCAGCCAAGGGTTGTTTTAAAATCAAACTACCACCGTTGAAATAAAGATTTAATTACAATCGTTACATAATTTTACTCATAATAAGTAATAGGTATATATTCTATAAATATCTATATAGAACATTTAATATTAAGCGAATGTATTCGATTTGGTCACATTAAATTTCTTCAACTACTTAAGGTTTTGCTTCAGATGAATATTCCATAATAACAAGCCTCAAAACTATTGCTTTCATTATTGTAACCCGAAAATTAAATTACACTTCTCCTAATGTGGAAAATTAATTATTACTTCTATAATGTATGTAGAATGCTTAATAAGTTATCTTATATTATCGATCGATGTATGTTTGAAATGTGTTCGTTACAAAGATTTTAACATATCTTTTAGATATTCACAGCTCCATTTAATTACCGCCAGAGCCTACACCCTCCGCCCTGGTCTCACTCTCATTCTCAGCGCTATCAAACAAATTATTTAAACAAATTCCAACCCAATGGAGTGCTATGGAAGCTAATGAGCTTATCTGCTATTACCAAACAATTTTCCGTAAGTGTATACAAATATGGCAACGAATGTTCTAAGCTAGTCCATCTGTTGTAACCTTTTCTCTTGAGTTTTGCTCTCAGAAGCATTATCATTTTAATTCTTACATTACCCACATGACATAACTCGACATTGAAAAAGATCTATACAGTATTATTTCGTAATGTTCATTCTGAAAAGTGGCTGCGACCGATTTAAAAATAAAAATTAATCAGTAAAGATTTATGTACATGTATGTATTGTATACTAATAATACTTTTAAACAATATTTATAATGTTCGTCATCGAATTGTCCATCAATAAGATCGAACGCGGTAAATAATATTACTTTGTACACAACTCGACGAACTAAAATAGAAAATCTACAAAACTTTTTTTATATACAGGGACAACAACAATAACCAAATCGACGATCTTTTGTCGACAATCCATCTAGCTATTAACAAAAGTAAACGAACGTTTGTGTGGGAGGGCGACACCAAACCTAATACCCCTCATTGTCTACTCTCTCAATGTACAATTACACTTAAATCTAATCAAAGTTAAGTCTGGCACCTGAACTAACTAATAATTTATTGCTCCAACTAATTGAAATATTTAAAATAAGCTTGGAAGAACTTAGTTAAGACATATTTATAAAATCCTTTCAAAAATGACAAAAGATCCACGCGTGGAATTGATTTATTAATTTACAATAATTTAACTAAAACCAATATTGGCTAGTTTATACATACTTCCGCTTGCTGTGTATCTAGTAGGTAAATAATTTGGACATTATCTCCATAATATTCTTACATCTATACAAATACTGAGCAATGTTGATTTCATACAATGTTCCATTCGTTAAAATACCTAGAGTGACAACCAAAGCCGTTACCACATCCAACACAAGGTACGTAAGTACTTAACAAAAGATTTTATACATCATCATTACAATCTGTGCATTATAATTAGAAATGTAATAATTACACTATGTGATGTACAAATAAAAGTACAATTGTTACCAAATCAATAAATTTATAAAGGGTCTTTAGACCTAGGCGTATTATCAGCCTGAGTCTATTTAACTATGTATAATCATGTCGTTGATCTTATTGTACAACTAAAACACTGTGCCACTGTAATATCTGACGGTCCCTAGGAGATGACGTAATGCAGCGACCCAGGGTTCACATGCTTTACCTGTAACAAACGAACAGAACATTCATTTTATGTATCTATCGTAATAAAGTTCATTCAAAGGATCCTTTTCTCGAGGAACCATCATTTCGGTTTATTTCAAAACAATAAAAATATATCTTAAAAAGAATAGCGGTATTTAAATTAACAAAAAAGACGGCCCATTCCAATAGCTGTTCTGATTCTATCGCGGCGTCGACGGTGCGAGCCCGCCGCCGCGTTCACACATATAACGAAAAAGAAAAAACCTAAGCCAATCGAGATGAGGTGACGAAACGTTCAGTCTCATTATCTGAGAATTTATTAACGAATCGTCTGGACCGGAAAACCAAAATGTGAAAGAAATAAAAATTCGACCTCGGCCGCGGGTGTCTAAAGTTTGTACGGCGTCAATGAAAAAAGAAGTCAAACAGGTTGCCCAAGCGACCTGCGACTGAATGAAACAGAGAAGGACCCGCGTCAGGATCGAGAGATAAGAGGAAAGATTAGGGCGCCGAAAAAAAGTAAAGCTGCTTTTAACGCGGAGGTTGTGTTTTGAATGAAGAGGATTCATTGAGACGCCGCGCCCACGCACACTCGCGGTACGCTCGTTCAGGGCGCTCGCCCGCGACCGCGTCGCCAGTGTGGCACCACCGCACTGCACATCCTCAGCCATCAACAACACTCATTGTACACACTCAACATTTCTGTTTTTCTATACACATCGTCATGTTATTCAAATTAGCTTCATTGTACAAAACTAGAACTGGCTGACTAAATCACCAGCCGACGACACATCCTGTTTATCTTTTACCTATTGGGAAAGAATGAAAATGATGTTCCCTATAGTACCTATCGTCATCAGAAAAAAAATACGCTGGGAACTGGAAGTTAGCTTAAAATGTTCTATGAATGTTATTTTGAGTAAAAAGAAAACTGCAGATTTAAATTTGTTCGTTTTGCCTCACTTTAAAAATGCCGCGATAAGGAGTTATTTTGGCATCGAGGAATTCGAAGGACAAAAAGGCGTGAAAACTAAAATAATACAAAAGGTTTATAGAAGTGAATTTGTGAGTGTTAGGCTAAAACAAAATTCTTAGCGATGCCGTCCTGTGCGGTGACGGCGACTTTGCAATTTATTGTAGGCTGGACGCAAATGTCGCTACTTCTTCTAAGAAAATCTTGGACATCTCTGAGAAATATATAAGTAAGTGCTAAAGTTGTTGAGCACTTAAATATTTCACAAGAGAGTGAGGGGTTGTCACTAAATATTTATCATATTTTGTTAATTACCGGAAATAGATAAATATGTAAGAATGTAAAATTATTTGTAAATCGCTGTCTTGCTGTTTCTTTTAACAGTGTAAATCAATTTAAATTTTATCTTTTTCATATCTCAAACAATAAACACACAATAGTAATCAGATTTAAATGAACGTTCAGATTAGTGCAAAAGATTATTCTGTGTATCTGTTTGGAGTAGTGCGTCTACGTCGTAAGTGCCTTTACGTACTTGAAGAAAGAGCTAATTTGGGCAGGTCAGCTGTACGTGCGTAGGCTTATGGAACGCGTCGCTCTGACAGTGACAAATGACACAAGATTGCAATCTCGCCTCCTTCGAACGGCGCGTCGCATGGCCCTTCCGCCTCGACTCAACTCCATTGTTTTCAATTACCAACATGACACCCCGGCGCGAGTCTGGGCTACTAAACCGCAACTAAGTTTATGCCTTCCGATATCAGCCCCACGATCATCCATTAAGGTGCATGATTCTCATATACATGTGTGCGTAGCGTCACAATAATGTTCAAGCTCGTCAATCTGAATCAATCTGTAACTCACCGCCAGTGGTGCGCGGCCAGCTTTCAGACGGCCGACACGAAACCGTTGGGATGTTGTAGCGAGCTGGAATAGGAAACATTCACTCTTTTCACGTGACGTTAGCAATAACTCAGTCAACTTAACCTATACCGATTACGCATCTGGCGGCAGGCACCGCTAACTTTGAAATGTCCTAACTGATTGCCTAAAGATACAATGTTATGAAAAATAATTACCTTTTGTAGAACGGCTTGAAGGCCGCAGATCCCTCGTTGTGGTGTGGTTGATTGGGTTGGTGACTGTTGGTGGCGTGGTGAGGGTTGTGGTAAGGGTCACGCTGTGGTGATTGTTGATGCCGAGGAAAGCAGTAGCCGGAGCCACCACCACTGCCGAGCGGATTTGCAACACTAGGCACCTTCATGTTTGGAGGAGTTTGTGGTGGTGTGTCAGTCTGCACGTCGGGAAATGATGCCGGGTGTACACAGGGATGTTGCCCGCCGTATTGTCCACCAGCAAAACCGCCATAACGACCGTATGAGCCGCTAGCCGGACTCGCGGCTGCCGTCGCTGGTAGGACAAAGCCATTCGCGCTGCCGTCTGTTGGCGGAGCTCGCTCCGGTGGACCGTACGTGTGCTGCGGCCAAGGCTGCGCAGCTGGCGGAGGCGTTTTGCACGCTGCAGTATCAGCCAGTGACCAAATCTTCGGCTTCGAAGCAGGGATTGGAACGCCGCAGTCGGATGCTCCACGCTTTGCCTCCTCTTTAATGCCGTATCCCAGCATCTGGTGATGCATGCCCTGCAGCATTTCGTCACTTTTCCGCTCCTCATCTGTAAAGATAATCGGATTCATCTATCAAATTGCACGTCTGACTAGCAATAAACGCGTGATCACATAGTATTGTAATCAGATTAGTCGCAATAGCCGAGTCCATAACTAACGCGCCTACAATAAGAATAAAGAGGGCTTACAATGTTCCCAAAAAATCGATACGGGACGGATTGAACCATTGACGTGACCGTTACAAGCGGGACGTAAGTTTTAGCTAGTAAAAAGCAGAATCTCCCTCCAGAAAAGTCGTGTGAAAATACGTTAGGCGTGCAGTGACCCATTCGTTAAGTGGTTATCCGATTAGCGAAGTGAAAATACCACTTTGGGGCGCGGACCCCCGCCGCGGGCGCCCGATCCCTTTCGTATTTAAGGCCAGCATTTATTTCGCATTTCCCGATGCGCCCCGGGTGTTGTACTCCTCCGCGGAATGTGTGCGATACAATTAACCGCCAACCTCAAATTCTCATATATTCTTATAGTAGAGGATACGTTTATTAACGACCTTCACCCGTCTGAAAAGTATTTAATATCAAATTTAACATATTAAATAACATAAGTATGTTAAATTTGATATTTGTATTCGGGTGTTTGGCAAAAAAAATCTGGTCGAACTATTATAATTATAGATATTTATTAAAAATAGAAAAATTACTTTTTATTAAACAGTGTCATGTCTCATGTCATGAGTTTATCAAATACATTTAATTACTAGGTACAACTGACCCACTATCGGGGCCATTTGTACAAATCTATGTATGTAGGTACCTACCCTTTTCATTTAAAACTAAAATATATTTAATTGCGATTGTTGTTTATACCGGTCTAACTATGGGGCAGACTTATAGCCAAGTACACTAGATGTCGGGTTTAGAGAATATAGGTAGGTTCCATACATGCATGATAAGAAAGTTCAGGAATTAACGTTGAACCTAAAATGTTACAATTGTCCCTGGTGTACCCCCTACTTGAGGCAACTGAATGTAGGTATTATTTAATATTTTTATACTTATTAGTTAACTTTAAATATTATGAAAGTACAATAAAACTCAGTAGGTATCTAAATAGGTTCTCGATTAGAAAGAATTATGTTACTGTACAATTACATAAAAATGTTTATTCAGTGAATTTTATAAGGCTCTAAGTATTATCATAATGCCATTTTCCGTTGTAAAGTGGCTTTCGGTGGGCGCGGTTGCGGGCCGCGGGCCGGGGATGCTAATGAAATTCAGAGGCCCGCCAGCAAGGCTAGGGCGAGCGCGGGGTAGCGGCGAGGCAGCACACGACGCGGGGTGACGCGACCGCTCGACTTCATTCTCTTTATTCCATTTAATGCTGACTGCTCCTAGCTTTTAAGAGGGGTTATCCGCATTGCCCTTCACTAGGGACTACATAGGGACGCCACTGATACTCCGCGCGAAGATATTTATCCGGCAAATTGTTTTAATTTTCATTGTATTAATCTAATAAACGCCCACAATAGCGGGAGATAAACGAGTGATAGACAATTTCGTAATATTTTATTTTGGCAATGTTTAATGTATCCGTAGGGTTAATTTGTTTGCAAATTAATAATAACGATTTTGTTATTAGGTACTTATACCATGCCAGTTTTGTTATAAATGTTTTCGTTGCTTATATACAATTTACAGCTACTTACTATTTTTTTATTAGAAATATCGGAATAAATTACATTGTTAATGTTTATTAATACACAAAACTTGACTAAATCAATGCGTTCAAATTCATGCTCGTAAAAGAAACGGCACGAATGACTTCGATACCCAGCTTCAATGAAATACGTAACTAAACTATGAACATGGAACAAGGACTAACTTAATTAATGTACCGAAGGAAATCCGGCGCTTACAATTACTGCACAAGACTTGTTTTTTGTTTACAAGGATAGGCAATTTAGTAGTGCCATGTCTCAACAATGATTACTACCTACCTATAGTAAGCGCACATTAAATACCTACCAAGTATTTTTGTTGATATAACCTATAACAAATCATAGCGTAGTGTGATATTATTATAGTATTGCTTAAGTATTATGTGTAATGAAAACAGTTAGATGTAGTGTAGAGTGTTGTTTGTGAGACAGTTGATTAGTGTGACATTATTAATTTGTAATGTGACTGCGCCTTTTATAACCTTGGCTGGATACAATAAATGCAGTTGTAACAAAAGCTGCGATATAGTTCAGTTGTAATTATTGCTCGCGGCAAGGCACGTGCGGTAACGAGTATCTACATGTGGAAATGGAGGCATAGCACACACTCCGCATTGAGTGGTTTTCCCTTCCGTGTGTTTTACTCACAAACTGGGGGCGAAGTGAGACATAATAATAACCCGTCTCAGTGGCCCTGGGGCGCCGCAGTCCTATTCTCCCCATAGTGTTTCCACTTTAGAAAAACTCGTTGGGGTGTAATAATTCTTCTAAGATTTGTTTACATTTCTATATTGAATTAGATAGTTGAGATTGAAAAAACAAAGATTTTGGTTTTTTCTTACTTACTTTATTACGGATTTATTAAGATTATAAAACTGTTTCAAATGAGAAGTGAAATACAATGGCGGAAGATGTAAATTAGCTACATGCTCAAATGTGCGTAAATTCTGTAAGAGTGTGTACTCGGAGTTGAAGGGTTCTCGAGGGTAGAGCGTGGAGTGCGAACACCCTGTGATGTGTGGCTGCAGCCCTGCACTTTACAGCTGAGGTCAGTGCAATTTATTGCTCCGCGCTCCTCTCCGCCGAGCGCCGCCACGCCGTCCGCCCGCCGACACACACTTGTTTGTATTACTTCTACTCGTTTTCCATTAACGCGCGCCGGATTAATATTTTGTTTACAATGCGAGTGCTCACGACAAAAATTAACATTTATTGGTGGGGTCCGAAAATGAAGCTTTTATTCATGAGTGGCTTAGCTACGGATAGTTCTGTGTGTTTGTTTGCAGACGACGACGCCGATCGCGTGTGAAAGCTTTTATATGGGTTTTGTTTGTCCTGACTTTAAATGATATATTACACGTCACTAACATTGACATTTCGAAAAAGAATGACTGTAAACGTTAGCGAAAACGCGTTATGGTTTGTTTGCGATCTGGCTTTAGGATTAGTACTTTAATGGGAAAGTAGTGTGGCTAGTGTTAATCTTGTGATGTCTGCTATTTTAGCTATTTGGTACATGTTTGTTCACGCTAATCATGATCTATCATACATATCTATTTCAGATGATTTACATGAGAAAAGTTGTTATTCTAGTGTGTGGAAACTTTTGCGTGATGTGAAACTTAATGAAGCATTTTAATATAGGCAGGACTTACAGATGACGGCAAGATTCCTTCACCTATATTTTATTAATGTAATCACACAAGTTCCGAGAGTTCATTTTGTTACACTTTTTATATATTCTTATCAGTTTCTTTTAATTTTTTAAGTTAATTAGTCAATACCTGGACTACCAGACTACAGGATTAACGCGAAGGTGATGATGACGACCGGTATCTTCAATGCCTCATCAGTTTCTTTTTCTTTTAATGTTTAATTTTCTCTTTCTCTTCTTTAACATTCGTGTAAATAAATAATGCGGTATTAGGTGCCAGATGCCTGCAATACCATACAATGCACCTATCTAAATGTGGTAAAAATATTACGACATAACAATCGCGCGTTTCTGCCGTGGTGTGCCCTGCTCCAGTGCGACGATGTCGCGTCGTCGCTGCGTCGCGCGCGTCGTCGGCGGAAATCACCGCGGGGGCGCGTGCTTATGGTCCCGAATACAATGCTTGCGTCGTCTTGCGTCTTTTGTTGTAAGTGCAAAGGGGGCGCCGCACCGCGTCTATTACTAGATGCGCTTTTAATGGAAACACTGTGGGTCTGTCAAATATAGATTCCGTGTAACAATGATGTAATTTTTTAAGATTTCCTTTCTCGGTCCACTTAGGGAATTTGTATACAGATAACTACAGCAAAAAAGTTTTCATAACTTCATAGTAACAGTACCTATATATCAGGGTAGGTGAAAAGGTGCTAACAATAAAAATAAAACTAACATCAAATGATAACATCATCTTACCTTCATATTTTTATATTTACTAAGTCAAACACAAATGAAAGCAAAATCTAAATATTTCTATTTCTCGTTGTTTTTTTTTTACTTTTATTGATGCACTTTGTCCGACTAAGCGATTAGGTACAAGCGAACAAGTGATTTTTATGTAGGAAAGTGGGCACTTAGTAGATATACCTACTACTGTTAATTTGCGAAAATCAGTAAAAGTGCAGATTACCTGGCTGCGTCAGTTAAAGTGGAAAAACTAGTTTGAGTACCTACTTACATTAACTAGGTAATCTGTAAACTACCTGCATATTACTAACCTGTCATTAGTTACCTTATGACAAGGCATTAAAAAATACGTCGACGTTGCTTCGTTTCGGCAACAGAAGACGCGGAGGAGCAGGTAAGTGAAACAAAATTATTTCGTTCACCATTTTCCGAATTTTGCCTAAGTATCATGAGTTATTATGCAAACCAACTAACTAAAGTGCGACAATGAGCTTTTTTAGATTATATCCCGCACTTTAACTGATGGTATCCGTTAATTTGCAGATTAGTTAGCTTAAGTGCTCACCAGCGGATTCCACACTCTAACGGTAACAGATAGATAAGTACAGCAAATAGACGTACCTATAGTAGAAATATTTTAAGGAATATTAGGTATTATTTGGTGTTAACGAGTAATTTAATTGTGTACCGAGAATTAAGTACCTACAATCCATTTTGTATATGTTCTTAAATCAATCTGATAACCTATCGAAAAATTCTCATGCTACTGCAAAATATTTAGGCAACAAACTACAAATTTCGAATTAGTTCCATCACTTCCATACCTCGCACGCGTCGGCTATATATCCTAATACCACTTGCGAACGTTCTCGAGAGTGGCCCTCGTCATATACCGCGAATTAAGTACATTTGAGGCCCAACAATAGTGAGCTTCATTACACGAACGTATGCCGGGCGTTACGCGTGACGCCCTCGCGACTCCATTAGCGCCGCGAACTTTGCTATGAACACACTTTGTTAGAAGCCATCTTTATTGTAACAATGCCTACTTATAATTTATGATGTTGACAACCGACACTAACTGTCGCCCTAGCTGTTTTTCTCACGTACCGTGTCCAATAAGCATCTGGATTTTATTATGCACTTAAGCTTTATAAAAATATGCACACAATAATAAATATTTTTACCGGGTGTGTAAATTAGTTCTTCTAGGAGTATACCTATTTACCTCTTTCTTCGTGGAGAAAAAGGATATAGGTAGGTACATAGTTGAAGCGATATTTCAAGTTACAGATATAACGTGTACTTAGTCAAGTGATTCTATAGAATTAAATGATTGCATGAAACTTCCATAACTACTGAACCTTCAAGAATAATACAAATTCCATTGAAAAAATTTTCCCGCCCTACGTCGTATTGAATCGGTTAGTACATTATAAATCCCCAAAACCGTACTTACTTACGTTCCAGTGTAATATCCTCATAAAAGAAACGATCCACGAACTCGACAAATCCTTTGGCAAGAACATGAAGTAGGGCAGATCGTCAGACAAGCAGTACGCGACCTCCGAGCGTCGGCCCGTTGTAGCGACGAACAGAAGACGCGTTATATGAAATTTGGGCCCGGGCGCCGCCCACTTTACTACGAATAGGAAATCCGGTAGCGAGGAGCGGTTACGCACAGTTACACGCCTGAGACCCAGTCCTCCCTCGTCCCGCCAGCGCGCCGCACGCCCCTCGTGGCCCCTTGCCTCCTCATGGGCCGCACACCCTCCAGCCCGCAGCCGCGTTATGCCAATTCACTCGACGATTTATACACCGACAAAATTAAAGCAATTTAAAACGGTTAACAACACCGGCGCAATTCGTACATGAAATAACACATTCCAGTGTAATTAGTAGGTATAATATTGTAAATAAATAATATTCGCCATCGCAGTTATCGATAAAGACGTTTCACATATACATCACACAATCAACAAAAAAATCAATCGCATAGCCATTAATAAGGAAACACACATGGATACCTATAGTTACTACGTTTACAAATAAAATCAACATCCGACAGTCAAAGTTTGATAGTTATCAATTTTCCACAAGTCTCTGTTTAATTATAAAAACTATACAATTAAATTGACTACCGGGCGTTGCATGGTATCAAACTTAACGAACCTTTGTGACTTTTGATTTTCTCGTCCTGTTCATCTTTGTCCTTCTCCTCGTCAGAAAGCATGGTGTCATCGTCATCATCTGTCTTATTCTTAGGTTCCCACGTCATTTTGTTCTCCTTCTTTAGTCGACGGCGCGCGTTCGCGAACCACGTCGACACCTGAGTCAGCGTCATTTTTGTGATGATTGCCAACATTATCTTCTCACCCTTGGTTGGGTAGGGATTCTTCTTGTGCTCGTTTAGCCACGCCTTCAGCGTTGCCGTTGACTCTCGTGTCGCATTTTTCCTCCTGGCGGCTAGATCGTACCCGGCTCCATATCTGTCGACAAACATGTTTATACTTACATATACCTAATGGGAAAGTACGCTTCCGACCTCAGCACAGCATAATTACTTTCGCTTTGACTATACCTTTAAAATGAGGATTCTGGAACTTTTTACTGAGTGATAAAATAAATAATCTATACATATGTAGCCCTTAAGTCACTGCAAACTTTTGTAAGGCAGTATCTTATTTATTTACTAAGCTTTGTAAGTCATGAATTTACGAAGCTTTGAAAAATTAAGAGTACAAAACTATAGTTAGCCGTTTGCAAATCGCTAGGTCGGTTAATGATAGAACTACTTTAGAAATGTTTATTACAACTTTCTTATAAAATATGAATTCAATAAATTCTCAATGTAATGAGAGGTTTCAGATAAGATATTTCAGTTGGTTACACAGTTTATGCATCGAAACGTAAATATACGGTGAGCAATAAAGTGACTTTTAAATTCGTAGCAGATAGACGTTTTATTTGAGGCAATAGATTTCTTGGAACGACAGCAAAAATAAAGCTATCGTAGCACAGGGCGACATTCTGAACTCTTTAGGGCCCACGGTCCCATTTGCATCCGCATTTTGATCGTAATTGTGGCTTCCCCCAACGCAGCCAGTCTACTTGTACCTGACTTCGATTTTCCCGTCGACATGACAAAGGCGCGGTCTAAAGGGCCCAATAAATAGGTTTCGCGCGTGAAAATAGTTAAAAAATGATCCTATCGATACTGATGTTCACACAAATTGCAATGTTGAGTGACAAACTTAAAGTCTAGTATTGAAAAGTATTATTTCGACTTTGGTTCTACGTGTTATGTATGACACGCGTAAGATTTGCAAGATTGACGGCATTTGTGTTTTTGCTGTAGTATTGTTCGGGTTATTTTGATTAAATATGTTTCATATATCGTCAGTTTGGGAAACAACAACGACGAGAAATCGGTATGTGACGTTTTTTCGTTTTATTTTAGTGTTGGTGGGTATTGAGTTGCTAAGTCGGAAGTTTTGTCTGAGATTTGCTGTCAAAGAAGAGGGCGGTCCGTTGCATCTGAGTTGCAATTGCAGGGCGTTGCAGCGCAGGCGTAGGCTGCGTGGGCGTACTCACCACCAATCGATCGAGACGCCATCTTGCTTACTGGACATCACCGGTATTACTAGTAGCTCAACGACCGCGCCGGCCGACGACAAAGCCTTCACGCAATGTCCGACCGTGTTTTTAACACGTATGTGTTAACACTGAGGTGTAGTACAGCCGCTCACACTTTTTAAGTTATGCCTAGTATGACTACAATAGTTTATTCTGTGAAGAGATTATTACTTTAAACAATATACGGGTAAGTTGTTTTAACATAAGATAGCTATAACATTCCACGCATTATATTAATACATGTGTCAAACGCACTTCCATATAAAGCCGCTGAAACCAAACCGCATTAGTTTGAACATGAATAAGCTCTTCAAAATCTACGGCAGTTAGCGAAGACTCCACAGCTACATAGGAAAAACAGCGCTTTATAGCTTTAATGTTTTATTGATTCGGCAAAGCTCAGTTGTTTACAGCTCTGAAGCTGTTGCGAGGGGTTGAATCAGGTTGAATGCTTTAAGCTTTGTTAATTAATTTAGACAGTCCACTTACTCGTCGCGCCCGCCCTGTGAGAACACATGCACTCGGCTCTGAGAATGTTAATACTTTCGTGGGCGGAAATACTTTGTATCTTCGTTAATTTAGGGACGCGTACATATACCAATGGCCGAGCTTTGATTAATGGTTGATATTGTTGTATCTACCCAACAAATGTGGAGATTAACTTTTAGTGACATTTCCTGCGTTAAACTATATCACAAATCCCACGTAATAACTTTCTTGCACTAAAAAAGCGAGTTTAACTATTTTCTGAAAGTCGTAGGTTATTCACATTAAGTAAATGACTCTCATCCAAACTACAATCTAATTTATAAGAAATCTTAAAATTTCTTATTAAAAAGTAATAGACATATAGGTACGATAGGCAGATAATACATTCAATTCGAACAGTTCAATAAAAAATACGTAGATGTGTACATTAGGTCACGCCGATGAAAAGCGCTGTTGGGCGGGCGCTTACAACCATTGCTACATATTTGCGCTTGCCGAGTATTCAATTCGCGGTATCGAAGGTTTACGATCTACCCGCTTGGGGGAATTGCGGCCTCTACGTGCCCACCCCCGTAAACCGTACACTCATACAGTTATGTACGAATGCGTATATAAGTAAAACCCCCGTCGTGGGGAGGTTCGGCTTGTATTAGAATTAGGACTCGCAATTCAAGTGCGAGACGAGTAGGCATTTTAGGAACTAGATTGTTGAGTCCGATGTATTCCTATCGATGTGTAGTTGTTTGCGACTGCTAGATTCGTTTATTGAGCATGTAAATGAACCATTTAAAGAAAGTTTTAAAGCATAGGTACGATATTTTCGATTGTTGACATTGACTATACCAACTTATATAGGTAAACTTCTTAAGGCGCTTTTAGGAGAAGAAACGATGAAACTAGGCACAAGCTCTTTTTGGTACATGTAGCACTTGATAGATTGATGAAACCTGAATCTTTTGCCTGTTATTTGAAGCATCAAATAAGAGTACTTTTCGCAATTCCTAGTTCGTTTTGCACCTCAAAAGGAAACAAATAAAACTTTGAATACCAAGTAAATCGCGATAGAATTTTGTTTATATTATTATTCCACCCAAACGTTTTCGTATCAGTCTGTTGGTCTATCTGCCCATGTCCAATTATATCAAATAATAAAATCTACAACTTCTTGCATCTGCGAAAAAATGCTACTTACCACCGATTTTTATTGAGTCAGTGGTTCTAATTCATGTTTTTATCTGCCCAAGTTTAATCGTTACGTTTAGAAGACTTTTTCGGTCGATTATTGCACCAGATGGTCTAAAAATGCAAAAATTTTCGAGCTGGCATTAGTTTCAAAGTGGCAATCATTTTGACAACTCAGCGAATGCAGCTGCAATTTATGTTCAGCATATTTAACCATTTAATTTACACCAAACCAATGTTTACAAGTTGTGCAAAAAAATATTATAAAATAGTGGTTCTGTTTCCCAAACATTTCGTGCGCTGCGTTAATTTTGCAGTCTATATAATTATCCATGAGAGCAAGTTATTCGAGCAACCACGAAAAAAGAAATGAAATTGAAGCGTGTCTTCAAAAAGATGGTGTTCATTCGAATGATGATGAAGAATGCTATAGAGAGGTGTACCCAGGCGTCTAGGCCTAGATCAATGAAAGCCCTCTAAATTACTTGCCGGTTTTCTCAGGCCCAGACTGCGTTTGTAACCGTTATTTCTATCGTACATCAACTATTAAAATTTGAGACCTTTATAAAGTACAAAGTTAAACTGAGCTCCGCTCCGCTTCGTTCCCGCCTTAGCCTTGTAACCTACTCTAATCAAGTCAAATCGCGCGGGGTGGGGGGGAGGGGGGGGCGTACGCTTTTTTCATTACCACCCATACATATATGCACATGAATACTCCGTCAATAATGTAAAGTTTCAATGAAAACATATCCAAGTTTCGGGATTGTGTCTTTGGTACATTAGTTATTATGAACATCCATATCCATACTAATATTATAAATGCGAAAGTAACTCTGTCCGTCTGTCTGTATGTTACGCTTTCACGCCTAAACCATTGAACCGATTTTGACGAAATTTGGTATAGGGGTAGATTACACCATGAGAAAGGACATGGGTTATGTTTGGTCGCGATAACCGACATTCACGCGGGCGGAGCCGCGGGCAAAAGCTAGTATATCCATACTAATATTATAAATGCGAAAGTAACTCTGTCTGTCTGTCTGTCTGTCTGTCTGTCTGTCTGTCTGTCTGTCTGTCTGTATGTTACGCTTTCACGCCTAAACCACTGAACCGATTTTGATGAAATTTGGTATAGGGATAGGTCAGACCTTGAGAAAGGACATAGGCTATGTTTGGTCGCGATAACCGACATCCACGCGGGCGGTGCCGCGGGCAAAAGCTAGTTATATGATATCCCCATCTTGACCCCGAAAAGGAGGGCGCCTAATACCATAATAGTTTCTACCTGTGTGAATAGGAAAAAGATGAATATTATTCATGAGTATTTTTAAACTACTAATTACAAATAAAATGAAAGAAACCATTTAAAAACTAAAACTAAGAATAAAATTAAAACGCGTCGTAAAATTCCTCCGCATCGCATGCCTCTTGTGGCAGCGTTCCCAAAAGACTGGCAGCATTGCCACGTTGTATGGCAATGCTTATTCTCTGACCTAAAAAGAGGCCATACGCTTCGCAATCTCCCTGAAGAGATTGCGAGCGCTCGGGCCCTATGGCCCCAACGTTTCGACTCCAAACGGCACAAATTCATAGTCTCCATACAATAATTAGATCATATTTTAAATAATTGCTAAAGTGTATCTACATGTATACCTACATAGATATATCAATCATATTGTAATTAGCTAAATTACCCTGGCTTCCGCCAGGCAGCCGGACTTTGCGTCGTTCGTTGATATGTTTATTAATAACCTACGCCTGATTGCAACCCGCTGTATGATGTATTAATTATAATCTACAGGCACCGGTAATTGTCTTTCCATATTGTCAGTTTTTCACGAACAATTTTATTAAATTGAAGAATCAAGAAGAAGGTTCTACACTAAAATAATATATAGAAGTGCGAGTCGGGCTCGCGCACGAAGGGTTCCGTACCATCACCTAGCCCGTCCCGATTTACTTTAATTGAATTATTTATTTTTGAAATAAATACAATGTCGCAGCCTGAATAATATTAAGCCTACAGCTTACAAATTAAGCAAACTTGGATTGACGATATTTCATCACTTGCCTCGCCTAATACCACAGTATTGCTTACTATCTAAGCCAACACGCTGGGTACGCTTAGATAGTAGGTAATACTAACACATAATTCCAGCGATGTTGTGTTGGGGGACCATTACCACGGTTCATTAGATACAGCCCGATGAAAGTCAAACTGTTAAAAAGTCAAAAACTCAGGAATAGGGTTCCATTTTTAACCTTTGGGTACGGAATCCTAATTAACAGGTTTTATCTTTTACATTATTTGTCTGAGTGATGGGACAAATAATAATCGATTAAAATCTCTGAAAATAAATTAAGTTACATGTGCTAAACGGCCATAAAAGTCGTTCAAGCTGCATGTCTCGTTAACAAGCGCCCTTAGTTGGCTTATTTAAAAAGTAACAACCCAAATCGTTGGCACACAAATAATTCCCTCAGAGCTCCGCGCTCGGGGCGCGGTAATTTCCTGCGCATTTTGATCTCAATGGTGCGGTACAAGTGCTCCCTCGTCTCTTTTCTCTAATTTTTGTACGTTTTCTGTGCTCGAGACTTTTGTTAAAAATAGCTGAGTAATTTTTCATTTCGGCGCGCGGCGGGCGTGGCAGATTACAGGCTGTTCCAAATAATACACCAACGGTACTTAACTTGAGTGCGCCTACACTCACAGCCAAGTTTTGTTGCTTATGTACGCTTTTCACCGTACTTGTTTCTTTGTAAGGCTATTTATTCGGTCCAACTGACTTATTGCGACCCCCTGAACATTTTATGAGCCTCTTATGAAGTTTTTCTTTGAAATGAATACACAACAACTGCACTGGTAACTGTGTATAATTACACTTTTAAATAAATAAATAAATTTAGCAACTTTCGACAAATATGTTGCGGCAATTTGAGTTTTTATTTAATATGAGTTGTTGTTAGCAGTAGCTTTGCGGTATTTGTGAACGCAAAGTGATCATCCTATGCGTGCCTCGTCGTAGTGAACAATTGTGTTGGAACAGCTTAGAACATCGGGGCCGCTATATATCACTGTGTATTTCCGTGCACGTCCCGTCACGATACCGTAACGCCGTATCTTTTTTACGCATAAAAACTAATGTCGCGTCTAATTATTTTTAGATTATAACGCACCGCCTGCTATATATTAAGTCGAGCGCAGCCGAATTGTCAGCATAACTTCGCTTTGATGTATCATGATTTGTTTTTATTTTCAGGCAGTTTCAGCGTGATTCATGGAAGGATAAATTTCAAGTGCGCAGTGAAACGCATATTTAATTGACGCGTCCGCATAATACATTGTTATGACACTGTTATGACGTCCACTACCGATTTATAGTCATAGCATGGATGGGTTGGTGGTAGGATAAGATAAACTACCTAGGTACATAAAAAAAACATATAACAACACCCTTGCTCGTCGACATGTCTGACGGGTTGATAAGTTTGCCGAAAACGTCAACCCAACGCGTCGAGTGATCGCGTTTCAAAGAAAAACTGTGAATTAATCAAGCACTAGCGCGAATGGAAGTAGTATCATCCGTCTCTGTCAGAGCCGCGGCTGTGTACGTGTCGAAACAGGACGGCGAACAACCGGGAGTGGTTACTCGGTCATTTGTCCCTTGCATTCGACATGCACACCCAGCACCAATTACGTATGTGTATTCTGTTACTGATGCACCAGATTTTTTAGTTGGAAGGTGAATTCATCAATAAAGCGCCATTATTCACATAGCTCTCCTTAAGTTTCGTACACACACAGCGAATACTCGCTGCGAATGCCCACCTATTCACCGCGATTCGAATTGAGCATGTTCAATTTTACTCGCGGCGAATATGCATTCAGGTTGGTCCATCGCAGCATCGATACGAGTATATAATGATGAGTCAACCAAAAAAAGATTCTCTAAAGTGGAGGAATTAAACATATTTTATTGTGGATTGTGTGCTTAATCAGCATTTGGTTTGCTAACTCTGCACATGACATAATACACTGACATGTGCAACGAGAAGACGAAATTTTGATTTGCGCACCAACAGACTGTTGATGTAGAACTTAGTGTGAGTCACAGGCAGGCAGGGAACGCTCGCTGCGAATAGCGAATGCACTAGCAGCGAGTATTCGCTATAATGTAACCGAAGCTTGATTGTCCTTAAGGTGTAAGTTTTAGATATAAGTTGAGTTCTTTGCAGGTCTCCGACTAAACCTATCTAGAGAAATAATCGTAGGTACCTATTGTCTACATTTCCATATTTTGTATAAAATATGCATAACTACTTTCTTTTATTGGCCACCTCACTGTACACAGTACGGGAGAACACTAATGATAGTATAACATGTTAATCACGGCACGCCTATATTGTGTAGGTACTTACTTACCGACATAGTTATTACTTGTCTTGAAATATTAAAAGAAGGATAATTTTATACCAGTATCAATATCGAAATCACTAGTCAGAGATACTAATCAAGTTACATTACAATAATTAACCCAACCAAGTTGACCCTAAGCTTTTGCAAACAGCTCACAGGGTACATTTAGTTAAATCTCCGCAATGTACTTTATCACTCAGTAAAACGAAACGTCATCCAATAATAGGTACTAAAAAATGAAAGGGATTACATATGCACGACATAACTAAATTTATTAAAGTCTAAATGAGTCGCCAAATAGAAACATGAGCCTGTCGCATTGCAATCTATTAGAAAGATAAGTCTCGATAGGGAGGTATTATGTTAATCCGGGCGCGGCGCGGCGTGGGCTTTATCTAAAGTGGCGCGGGCACTGTGGACCTATGGGGTCTCTTGGACCCTGGGGACTTACCCGTAGGCAGCGAGCGTCGGGTCGTAGGGGTAGTAGCCACCCGAGGGTTGTAGGCCTGCCGACGTCCATGCAGACATTTCACCGCCGCCCTCCTTCAGCGCGTAAGGGTTACTCTGAAATACCGCACAATACAATAAACAACAATAAACAAAGTTGCCGTCATTCAGCTAAATCGAGTTGCATTTTTATTTCTGATACAGTTTATTTCAGTCTATATGAAAAGCTAATTGGAAGCAAAAATGAATATTTCGAATTTCATTCAAAATGTTGTGAAGTGATCTACTTCGTTATTTTACTAAATTATCAACGGAGCTGCTGAGTTACGGGGTGTACCATTTGAATGAAATATTGACTTCAAGACGAAGTCCTACATAAACCGTCATTAAATAATATTAAATTCACTAGCCCTTAATTCCTAGCACTTCGCATTCCTAAGCTCATGTAAGCGGATAAATCTCGACGCTTAATACCTTTCAGTCAATCGGCCTTACAAATAAGTCGACTTGAATTTAATTAAAGTTAACTTAATAAAAGGGAATAAACTGGTGAACAACAATAAAAGTCCCAAGTGTACGGGCTGACATATCACTGGCGTATTTGCATAATGTATGGAAACAGAGGGGAAAACTATTAAGGCCTAACGCTCCCTCCGCGTGATAGTTGTTTAACAGCGAGGCAGTGAGTGCGGGGATGCTACCCTCTTTACTCAGTTATTCGCATACATTAGGAGCAACTAAATTAAAAGTGTGAACGATACGAGCGCGCCTCGGGAGTCGGTCCCTTGTCTCACCCTAGCTGCTCTGATAATAAAATGAAAAGCATTATGATACGTATGGCACTGGTTGTGACGCGATAACTGAATAAAAACACCAAGCTTATTTGTTCCCCTATCTCTAAGTAAGAAAAGTGTGTGTCGTTGTGTTTCTGTCCTGTGTAATTTGTTTTTATTTTGTAATAATCCTAACTTAAGAGTTGCGACTTTGTTATGTTGACAAAGTTTTGTTCCTTTAGTAGGTATTCAACTCATCTATTACTTATCAGAATTTTTTTTTCTAGCCATTAAATATTTTCAGGTTTTTGTCGTTATCATGCTCATAGCGATGCTTTGGGACCTGGGGTCCATTTATTGTTTTTTATTGGTAAGTTGACTTTTCTGGGAGTTACTGCCTTCTGATCTCCCAACCCCGATACCGAGAATAGAATGTCCTAAGCCTCGTCCATTGTTTATCAGGTGGAAGCAAAAAAAAGGGTACCCAGGGGCTCTTGAACACATTAAGTACAATAAACATTTTGAGATGATTAGGTAGCAATGAAAACCTAAAAAACTATTGTTTGATTTAGGAGAAATGTTGAATGCTTCTTATGAATGACCTTAAAAAAGAACCCACTTTCAGAGACAAAGACGCTCGTAGTGCTTGACACGTAATAGAGACACACTGTGATTGATGACTTCCCTGTTCACGACAAAATGCTCTACCATCTACTACATTTATATAACATACTGTAACAACAAGGATAGTGTCAGTCACCCTGTTCACAGTGTACCAATTTGTGCCCGAGCCTAGCTACTACTAAGTATTCAGAATTAGTTTGGTTTTCTAATAATCTCTATATTTATTATTCCTATAAAAACGTAGAAATCGCTATTTTTGTTTATAAAAGTCAATTTAACATAACATAACATAACAACAACATTCCACACAACGTTACCTAGACCCATGGTACGCATAGCTTAACTAGCTTGTGTTATGGAATCTAGAATGCGGATAAACATGCTTAGATACTTTTTTTTATTAGTAAATACATACATAATATATATAGAAACACCCAGATCTCTAGCTATATTAATGCGTACAAATATTTGCACTGAGCGGGGATTTCCTGCTTAGCAGTCGCGTTCACTCCCGCCACGCCACTGAGGCTGTTCACCTCGTCTGATGGTAAGCTAAAGGAAAAGTCTCGGAAAGAGGGTCACCATTATAAACATGTACCACGTTGTTGTTGTTGATGGGACTCAGCATACCGCTAATATTGAGTTTATCCTGCAGTGGCAGTGGCGTGCTCTGAAATGATTCTAGGTTCTGCGGAATGACCAACTGCTAATATTATATCGACATTAATATTATTTTATGTGTTCAGTTTATTCAGGGTCACCTCGCAGTTTATCTAATGGCAGTAGATGCATAACTGCGACACTCTATATCTGTAGGATTTTCGAACAAATATCTAGTTACACGAGGCCAGATTTATACCATGAGTGACGTATTCGTCAAAACATGTATATCAATCATACTTCATTCGTCTTGGAAATGGTAAGTTTCCGCACTTAGAACAATAAAGATATTAAACGCATCACGTTTGCTTAATTGAGCATGCAGTCGATTCGATCTACTGCATGAAGTCAATCTTCTGTACTTATTTTTTATTTAGTGATAAAAATGAATTGATTGGGCATCTAATTATTACTACACCGCTACTAGCACTCATAACAATAACGTGTGTGTAAGAATATCTATGATTGTGATGAATCGAGCTAAAGTGATGGTGATGAATCCGTTAATGGCCGTGTTTTTGATATGTTTCATACAAAACATTCAATGTGTACATATAATGACTTTGTAACAAAAATTAGTCCACTTATTTACAGTGGTGAATTTTTATAAGTATGACTCGTTCAGGCGACTACACTACGAGCGAATGAGTCAATTTATCATAATTATGTAGGTATTGTTGCAATCTAATACTACAAAACTGCAAGCAACCCTACCGCCTCATTTTACAAAAGATAACAAGATACAGCCTAACTTTAGTAATTCTTAAAAATTACCTACACGCAATAGGTTTTTATTTTACGTATAGTATGTGTGTAATGCAACTCGTTTAAGGTCCCCATTATAGATGCATAATGAAGTAAAGAAGAAACAACAATAATTTATAGCCAGTGTCACTCGTGAAGATGTCAGCATTCTTACGATATCCCATAAAAGTATTTGACATAAAGAAAAAACACTCACATACATAAACACTGAAAACATTACATTCCTTCCTTGGACAGTCGTGTAATCATAGTGAATATTCTCTGTAAATGATTATCACATCATTAGTACCTTTATCTATCATTGTATAGTAAACATAACACTTTCTGACGTTCCCCAGCAAATAAGCCTGTGACAAATTCGAAACCGCAACTCTTTTGTGGGACGGTAATAAAAATTGCTCCTTTTCCTGGCAGTGACAGGGTAGTGAGGTTGCCCTCTAAGTTCGGGACCCGGGGTTCACTAACTATGAGTGATGATTGTCTCGCCCCCGACATTAGCGACTCGAGAAAGCACGTGCCTGCCCGAACATTAATGATTATGCTATTATTACTTACGACCATGTATTATCCGACCAGTGAATGTATGTTCTTATGAAATGAATGAGTATGTTTCTGATAACTTCTGGGGTTCATGTTTAGTTTTCATGTTTATTTTAGTGTAGTAATAACTATGCAATTATTAGCAATATTATATTTAGCTAATCATTGCAATTTACAAAAAGCTTGTATTAACCCAAAAACAAATCTTAAAACATTTCCTATAAATGAGAAGGTACGAAACCGCTTTGGAAATGAACGTATAGGTGAAGAAAACAACCCTGGAAAGAAACAAAGGTGCTTGTAATTTTCAAAACTGTTTTGCACTCAATTGGTGCTAGCTGTCAAAGTACAGACCCCAAATAGTACCTAAGAACTTTAGTAGATAACAAGTATTACCTATTTAAAATGAGCAATATTTATACCTAACCATCTGAATGGCTAATGATCCAGATTTCCAGAACATAATTAATTGGTCTGTTTACTGAAATGGGGTGATAAAACTTATTTATTAACTCTCAAAAAATCTTATCCATAACAATTCATCCCCCTTTTCCGTAAGACTGAGCCTAACAACATTTTAATCAATTCTCCACAGACTCCGCGAGTCAGCGCGCCAGATAGACTCATTACACCAACCCCAAATAAATATAAACAGTAGCGAAAAGGGGCCGGCCCCACTATTAACGTTATTCACACGCGCCGCTAGATCCATAAATAAAAGCCAACTACCACCGCGACCCTAGAAACAAAAAAAGACAAAGTTCACGTTCGACTGATCTGCGCGGTTCATAAATAAGGCTCGTTTATTTCATTGCATTAAACTGGTGATAAGTTATTTGACGGTTCATAAATTCGTACCCCATCGGTGGTTGGAGCCGCTTATTGAGCTAGCGCGCGCCCCGACAGCGCCTGAGGCGCCGCACCGACCCGCCGAGTTGCCAAATCGACGACACTCAATCATAGCGCGATTCAGCTTTCTAGCTACGATGCACCATTATATTGGCATAACTTCAGTGTATGGTAACACTGTAACAACTTCTCTTAACCCTGCCAAAAATAAACACATCCACCAAGTGACTATATGGTTTCGCCTTTCATTTTTCTTATGCAGAATAATATTTTTTTTCAATGTAGAAAGAGCCGGACTCCATACTTTACCGTTACGTACTAAAAAACATACGAATAACAACAACTTCATGGCATAAAATAAGAGCGATAGGAAACACTACTAGCAAAATCTAAAAGTGAATTGTGGCGAGTGGAAAAAAGAATGACTCTAAGTGGATAAAGAGCGAATACAAACGAAAAAGTCATTTCATGGCGCACGACAGTGACGCAACCACGACCAACATGCCATTCTGAGTCGTGGCTAACTCGATTTAAGGGCTGTATTTCTTAGTCACGCAGACAACGTGGCTAAGTTCAATAAAGCTTTCCCCCAAATAAGCCATAAAACGAGCGGCGACGGGCGCGGGCATTTTAGCTACGTTCCCGTTCCAATTATTTGTTTGCGGAGGCACAATAATTTTATTTTACGTTTTATTTAACATTTATTTCGTTACGGCAATTTCACGGGTATCAAAGAATTGCTAGATTGTGATTTAAACGAAATTGGTTATTTTCCACTTCGAGAACTGAAAGTTATTTCTTTGTTATTGAATTAATATTATTTTATTATGCATGATATTGTATTTTTAATCAAAACATTTCTTTTTACAACACTTTATTATTGAAAATTGAGCGGTGTTTCGTAATTTGGAATTGAGTTGTACGCAGCTATTAAACTCGACGTTGGAAGTTTGCAAGCTTATTAGTGAGTATTGTGATTACTAAATGAACGTGACCAACACTGTTATGTAAATCACATAGGTATTTGCAAAAACGAGTTTGTCACAAAAAATATGTATTACTTTTATTATATTATTATTATGTTTAAATTATTAAATTATTAAGGTGTATAAATTATTAAATTGTCATTTGTTTAAACTACTTACATAGTTATTATTGTGGTTTAAGTGTTATTGTTAACTTATTATTTTGTATAAATTATTGTCGTATATATATTATTATTGTGTTTAAATTTAATTTGATAGGTAATGAATAAGTGGGTGTTGCAAGCTTGAGCCAACTTAATAATTTAGTTCTAAATTATATAGTATTTAGTTCTATATTATAAATTTAGGAAACTGTAGGTCTATCATTTAAAAGTGTCCTGTTTAAATTTAATTATGTATGACTATTTGTATCTTAGTAAATAAATTAAAATTTAAATTACGATACATAAGTGCGAATGCGACGCTACCGTAAATAAATAAACGATAAACCCGGATTAAACAAGTCAATTGGAGCTCAGACCAGACAATGTGCGGTCACATTTAACTGCCGAACCCGACGGTAACCGATCGCGGCCGACGTAATTCAATGATCGTAAACGCTCGCAATGATATCAATTAGACGGGGCCCCGAGACCGATAAAGCTCCACTTTAATTAGGAAAACAAACAACAGACGGTTCTTAATGAGCCGTGCGCGTGTGGAGGGCGAGAAAGGTAATTAGGTCGGGGGAGCGTCGGTTCGGTGCCGGCCGCGGAGCCGTCGCGGGCGATCAATTATTGAGTCTCCGTGATTGATTCATGGAGCTGGAGTGGCGGCAGCCGCGGTCCGCCACACGCCTCTTGTCCCGAGTGTCCCGCTCCCGACCACCACCACCGTTACCTCACCTCACTCTTAATTCGAATTTCCACATCACAACGCCACAATTATAGCTTGCACACAATTATCTAGCCTTCATGAAATAACTGTAACTGTCGCGGTGCTTATTTGGAAAGTGTATTGATAAGAAAGGGTATGCACATTTATAGATTGATTATTGGAACTGTTACATTTTGTTTTTACACATACTTCTTACCGTGATAATTATAATTATAACAATTGGTGGAAAAATACAATGTATATTTAAAAAAACAATTGGTATTTGAGTTGTAAGTATTTCCCTATCATTGTCAATAGTAGCGCAAACGGGTTCATTCAAAACTTAAACTTAAATCCCCAATTCATGGTAAATGAATAAGAGAGCGAGCATTAAATCAAGATAAAACAGAGTAGAAGAGCTCATAAAATTTCCAGAACCCCGCGTTTATCGTATTGATCTGATATCTTGCTAATAGCCGTCATTTGAGGGTGAAACGCAGCTGTAAAAGCTCCACTGCACTTATAAATTACCTACTTATAAAATAAGGACATTAAAAACCATTTAGAGTAATAACTATTATACACCGAATATAGCTATAAATACATTGAATAAATTATGTGTATTATTTTGATACAAAAATGAATGCTAGAGGTGTCAGCGTTAATGGTCGACTCAGGGAGGTCGGGGGGTGAGGACAAAGCGCCCCCAGAGCGCTTTTGTTGTCGTGGATCCCATGCCTGTGACATCTGTCCGAATCGCTACAATAACTCGCAAAAAAACTCACTCGAAATTCGCCAACTGCAAAGAGCTTTCCTCCGATTATTTTCCGCTGAATATACAATGCGTACCGAAAGTACGGATCTATCGTATGCACGGCAAGATGTCTTCTTTAAGCCATTGTTGTCGATGACGTATCATTTATTTCATTGTGAATTAGTGTCTGTACGACCACGGTGGCCCCAAATCGAGCAAAATATGATTCAGTGTTGTGTCACAATATTATAAACGGTGTCAAATTTTGCCTTTACATTTTGTTATTGTATTCCAACTTCTTGTCCTAATAATGTGTTGAAAGGATGAACTGTCAATTTTTTTTGTTAAATTACTTTGGTACGAGATAATCGTATTAGGTACGACTCGTATACATACAATTTTATTTCTACTTATAAGAAATTTGATTAGGTAGGTACCTATTGGGTACTTATGCCAATTATACTATATGATTTAACAAATTAATATTTATTGTTGAATGAAGATCTATTTATCTATTATTGTATTTCATTCTGGTTGGAATTAAGTATTTATTATATTTATATGATAATACCTCCTTGGGTACATATTCACGGATACCTATACTTATAATGTGTCTCAACTAAGTAATACTTTATGTAAAGTATACTTTAGTTAAAACGTAGGTAGGTACCAATGTAATTCCTTACTTTAATGTCAAGTATAATTTACTTCTATGTATATACTTTCTTATTATGCAAATGACTTCCAAAACGCCAAGGTGTCCTAAAGCCAACTTAAAATTAAATAAGAACGTAGTTAAAAGCTATCTCAAGTTTAATCGACACCTTGTTTTTTATTCTACTAATGCTTAGCGAGTTGGGCAAGGCGAGTGGTGCGGACAAAAATTACGTCTGGATCACGTTTTTTTTTTACTTCCGGCCGAGATAACAATCGAAATAAGCACCTTTATATTGTTAACTGGTCACAGATCGCTTAGTAAACGGCACACACAATATAATTGTTTATTTTGAAGCTAAGCCACATCCCCTCGGCAATTTTTTATGCCTTTCAATTATCCCGCATTAGACTGTTTCCTTCGGTCAAGCGACCGGTCAAACTTTTCGCTTATGATAAATCTGCGACGCCTTCACACGGAACGATCGTAATATCCTTCAGTTCCGGAGCTAACAAAGGGATGTTACAAATTTCCTGTATCGTCCAAAATTGCTGACTAACGTCTGCCGTATTGGTATCAGAATGCAAACCGAAAATGATCACAGAATGAAATATGCATCAACACACTCGGACATCGGTCACAATAGTGGTGTTCGAGGTGTATTCAAACAATAGTAAATACATTTAGCCCAACCATTGTGTGATTTATAGCGAAAGCGTGTAGGTAATTTATAAGAGTGCCGCGAGAGTGGACGTAGGGCGCCAACCGCCGCGGGACGTCGGGAAATCGGGGAAAATCCGAAGATTTATTAGCGGTGGAGCCCCACCGTGGCTGACCACATAACCACTTGCTCTGTTTGACCACTCATTAAAATTGGCAAGTAAATGCTTACTACGAAGATGAGTTTATTTGTTAACCAATTAACGCTTTTAAGGTAAGACGAGGGTTGTTGGGTCATTATCGCTGAATTACAACGACTGCGTCACCTTTATCGGAACTTAATACATATTTTTGAACGTCATTTCGACCATCTTTCGACGTATCTTTAAAACGCTTATGTGCCCACTAGATAACGCGGCCGGCACAGAAGGTGTATCTACGTCAGGATATCCAAGTGTAAATATGTGTGGTGTCAATCACAGTTAGGCGGCGCTTTACAACATTTTATCGGTTGTCACAGGTAATCTAAGTATAACGCATTTATGTCAAATCGTCGATGTACCTATTGATAAGCCCACCCACGTTTCACCGGCTCTCTATTGCATCATTAAAGCAATGGCGGTTGATATTATGTACTGTTACTGTTACACTTATTCAGTTACACATTATAATAATACAAGTACTTAGTATAATAAAATAATAAAAAGTACTTATTCATTGTACTGAACGCGTTCATAATTTCCATTAAATTGGTCAAGTGTCATTTCAATGTAAGTTAACCACACAAGAGACTTGAATTGTACGGATCGTCTTCGCTACTCTTCAATGAAAATAGTCATCATGGCAAAGTCGGAAAGATTTTTACAAGAACATTTCTTTTCGAGGTGCGAAATAATATTTTGTAATTTTCGAAGCACAGAGGGAACCGTAACCGCGATCGTGGAGATGCGCCGGCTTAATAACACATGGTAGTGCAAAGCACATGGATGAGTGAAGGGTAGAAGGAGCGAATATAGCTGCGCGAAGTGGAAACAAGGTTTTTACAAGGTTTTTACAATACTTATAATATTTATCTGTCATTTATTCATATTTTGTTTTAATATCATCTACAATGTCCGCAACAACTTTGTCATGTGGTGAGTATAATAGAACATTCCTGAAAAAAGGATCTTATGCAAAGCTTAAGGACCTTACGGAGAGTTTTAACTAACATTTTTGGTAGGCTGGGTATATGCTACTGCCACTACCAGTGGGCCGTGGCACTCCGGCGTTGACCAGACAGGTGATCAACACTTCAGTGTAGGCTATTTCACGCATTTCTCCTATATAACTACTGTCATACATGTTAGTATGGCAACCGGGACCGACGGCTTAACGTCCTCTCCGAGCCACGACCACTGGCAAGACCAATGCAAATACCCATATTCATGCATCCAAATATTGCCCTTTATACCCTGTGATATTAGGTATACACAAAAGGGTGCATGTAGCACTAGCGCACCGAAACTGTTGAGGCAATTTGAGATAATTACCGTAATTATTGCACTTCAAGTTCACTCACTGGCAGCAGATTACAAATAGCTATTTTTTGTCATATACTTAATATTTTATCTATCATAATCGTATGTTTACACGTTCATATAAGTGAGTAGGCACGTCATGTATGATGTCATTACAGAAGTACTAGAACACACCAATACCTGGTCGTGGCTCAGTATGTAAGTAGCTCATCTTTGTAACCTACACCTCTTACTCTGCTCCACTTTGCTACACAATCCCTTCTTCGATATGTGTTGTGTTGTGTACCACTTATCCGTACAACACAGCGCGGCGCCGCTCATTTATACTTTACAGCTTCACCCATCTTCGCTTCACCCTTTCCCAGCTCTGCTCCCCACGTCGCCGTTGTCGCTACCTACCCGCTTCCATTTAATGGGAGTGTATCCTAACTTTGCATTTTCAACTTGTCTTGCTTGACTACATGATTAAAACTTACGTATAGGTACAATTTTTAAGTGACTTGTTTACAATTATTACACAAATGAATGATTTGGATTTGTAGGATTAATCTAACTCTCGTGAGTTTTATTAAATATAGTTATTCCATCAAAATAAAACAGCCATTATACCCATAAGTAGTACTAAGCACAACGCCCAATCTAAATAGCTTATCCATTTACAGAATACTCCTACTTGTGTATAGATAAACGCACACATACCTACTTACACCGTCACACATGTTAAACCGTTATTGGTTGATCAATTTGCAACTTTATAAACCTTGTCATATAGTACAGTTCATTTTGAACAGCTGTCAAATTCTCTTTTACCGTTGATGCTAAATAAAACGAAATTAAAATGAAGTGTGGTCATTACTCAGAAGCAAGGTCGCTCTTGACTAATTAGTTATTGATGAAAGAGTTATAATGGTAATAATAAAGACAGACTTAAATATAATTGATGGCAAACGTAGGTACCGACATAAGACGTCTAAATCTTATTGAAATTTTTCTTTTTAATTAAGAAAGCTAAAATTTATTTGTATTTATTTAGTTATTCTATTGATATTTCATGAAGTAGGTAAGAATTTATAGTTTAAAAATAGCGTTGACTTTTAAGTACTAGGTATACCAAGCTATTCTTAGGAACATAACCTAAACATATAGGTTGAGCGGATTTTTCAAATGATTAATTAAATCCGGAATCAATTAAAATTGAACTGCTGTATCATCATAATAAATAATGAAAAATTTTATTGCGCGTGCCGTCAATGCGAGAACTTAGTTTCGCTGAACGATTTTTCACCAGCAGCATCGCAAATAAAATAGACTTTAAAAAATACTAAAACACAACACAAACATTAATCTGTAATCTGTAATCACGTTTTCTTTACAACATTAAGAAACACGATTCAGAAATCGAATGTGAAAACTCAATTATTCGAACGAGGGGTATTCAGAGTAAGTACCCACATTCAGATTTAGTACCCATCTTCAGACGGATTTTATTGTTCCAAGTGACATTAATCTATCATTATCAATCCGAGAATACGTTGGTGTCGAACATGCTTCGAAGTCTACAGAATTGGTGCTAGAAAAGTTTTTATAAGTATTATACTAGTAGGTACTAGATAGTGGGTAAGTATTACACTAACGATGCGAGCCCACTCCTAACACAATCAATTTAGCTTAGTTGGAGGGGTTAGGGGTTAGCACTGACTGAAAAGAGACTGCCAAATCTTCTGAATGATATTTGTGACAACTTCGCGAGTGCTAAAATATTCTGAATTTACCCAAAAATAGGTGATTGAATAAATTACCTGATTGTATTGTAGTCAAAAGTTGATGATCTAAAACTCTTAAAAATATCTGATAATCTTGCAACTCTTTCGAGAATTTAAAATATTGATATCAGTCATCAGACTTAGGCAGTTTACAATATTTTATACTTTTAATTGCTGGTTATCTTGTTTAGTAGGTATGTCATCTATACTATTATATAATTGTACGGTAGTCTGTATGTATGCTTTTACATAGAGTACATATGAGATACTTGAAAAATATATTTGAGTTTATTTTATATTATTCTTTTTAAATTCTAATCTGTTTGTCCGCAATGGCTGCAAAAAGTAGGTACTATACGGATTCTGATATGTTTTATTTTCTTGTATTCTTGAGGTTTTGGTCCTACTTAAAATTTTAGGTTTGTTTGATTGCTAATTGGTTGAGTGAGAGAGAACCAACAGCAACGCAAGTGGACCTGGAATCCACAACTTTCAGCAGTTTTATATCAACGGTATGTATGGAACTGCTCTGTGGAGACAGGGGTATAGAGCTATTCAACCTCTTAAGTGGATAGAGCTTAGCGATAAAAGAACTAAGTGTTTTAGGATTAGGTAATTTTTACTATTTCGCGGGATTTCACAAAATCTAAACACGGACAATGCCATACAGGTTATCATACATGCTCTTTTTCTAGTTACTGTTCTGGTTCTTATTAGATAAAAAATCTGTGACCTCCAGATACTGTCAGCGCCATCTAACGAAATAAGATGGTATCAATGATCCTGCATCGCCATAATGAAAGTTCTCACACGAAGTCAAAAGTACCTATACAACAAGAACCACCGCAGCCCGCTAGTTCTTGATGTCTTTTTGAAAGATCCTACTTTTGCGTCAGAGAAACATCACACCACGAAGGAACGGCCTTAAAACGTTTTGCCTGAATTAAGAAACGAACCCGGGGCGCCATGTGCCTATCTTTGTTTTTTTTGTTCCGTGCGGAAATCCCCTTGGATAACCCCCCCTGCCGGAGCCGGAAGGGGAGGTTATGTCGGACTCGGACCGACTAAAACCGCACGCCGACTGTGGGTCGTGGTGCTAGGCAGGAGGTGAGGTTGTCATCGACATATCCCTCGCACCCCGGCTGACCCAGGGCCATCCCTTACGGTCTGGCCCACCTCGGGAGGGGGGACAAGGGTGTCACCGACTCGCCCCCGGAATGGCTTTTCAGCGCGCCGCCGCCGCCGTGGACCATGTGCCTATCTAAAGTAATCACTCTGAGGCAGCATATTTATTGTATAAATAGTATTAGAATTAATTAATTCTTCAATCCATTTACAATACTGGAGTTAAAATGGAGCTCGGAACACTCCTTTCAGACTAAGCGCTACTTATGGGAACACCTGTACTAATACCCCATACTTTTCTACCATAGGTACTTTTAAATTATTAAATAAGCACATAGGTAGCGATGTGCTGATTAAAAAAATAGGACTTGCTATATCATACTTGAGAAATCGGGAAGTACATCTAATCGAAATTAATTAATTATTTATATTGTATTAGCTCAATATTCATCTGTGAGTATATTCACCTGTGTGTATTCCATGACAGAATGTACGGTATTTCTTTTACTTAATTATGCCCATATTACCTATAATATCAGATTCTGTTCAGTGTCACATAAATTCGTTGACGTTTCCTTACAATTGTATTTATTGATTAGGTGTTTATAGATTTGTAAAAATTTTGATAGTATTTTAATGCTCTCTATTGGTAGGTATAATTATATTGATTTTGGATTATTTTAAAGCAAATTTTAAAAAGGTGGAGGTTCTTGATTTGGTTGTTCATAGTTTTTAAATGTTTGCACGCGCATAGCTCCGCTATGTGTAGACGTATTGCAAAAATATTGAAAATATTGTTTTGTTCGAAAGAGGCTTTTTTATTATAATGACTAGCTGTCTCGGCGAACTTCGTACCGCCATATTTTCCACCCGCGTGCAATTCCGTTCCCATTCCTGTTCCCGTGCCCATTCCCATTACTATTCCCATTCCTATTCCTATTCCCATTCCCATTCCCATTCCCATTCCTACTACTACCTACTACTACTAAATACTAATTCCGTAACGTAAACATAAACTTCTCTCACATAATAGAAAAAGTTTGTATGAGAAAAAGAAAAGTTACTTTCTGAAATTTTCTGTACAACTGTTTTATTATTTTTTTACGTAAGAACCTTCTCCCGATAATAACAAACACAACAAAAAAAGAATTAGTGAAATCGGTCCAGCCGTTGGTGAGTTATGCGCTTACCAACACATTTTGCGATTCATTTTTATATTATAGATGAATATTAGAGCCGAAGTTACTAATATTCCCTCTAACCCCTCCAACTAAGCTAAATTGCTTGTGCTAGGAGTGGGTTCACGTCGAAAGTGTACCTAATGGCCAGGATTCGAACCCGGGACCTCTCGATCGTAAGGCCAACTCCTTAACCACTAAGCTACCGACTTCTAGTGCCACATTTTAGTGGTACAAAGCGGAATATACCGATATGATTTCGTGGAACTTACTTATATCGTAAAACGAAATTACGAAACTATACAAAAAAAATCCTCCTCGTCATTATCGACGGGCAACATTCCAATATTTAAAAAGTAGCACTAATGCTGCAGTATCTACTTACTTATATAATTAATATGATCTTGTTAAATCGGTTACTTTTATTGGCTATCCAACTTAGATTTTGATTACTACTTACCATAAATTTTTACAGCTAGGCCTACCACAGTACAATTATGTATAAGTAGTCACAATAAAAACAAACTGTTTTCCGCCTTTGAAGACAAGGCATAAATACGACATAATATGGATAAAACTGTAAATTTTCATTAAACAAACTAGTGGTGAATCGTGAAGGGAAGCAATAAAATCTGTCGTTATTACTTCGAAAGCAAGCGCATCAGCGTGTTTCGAGCAAAGTATAATGTCGCTTAGTCATTTATTGCAAACGGAAACCTTCCTATAACCCTTCAAAACCCAGTATTATAGTCCACTGATAGACACATGATACGTGATGTCAACATAACGGCCTATTACCGACAAGAGCAGTGCTCCGCACGCCCTCCACTTAACACATCAAAAGCAACTGTATTTAATCGAACATTAACTCCCACAACCCTATACCAATACGTCTTTCATTGTAATCATCAAATTAAAAGTTTGATAACAAAACAGGGGAAGAGAAAAAAGTCAAGTCGCGTTTCTGTCGACTATAAAACGTAACAAAACGACAATTTAAATACATCACTAATCTTAAGTCAAAGAGAATAAGTTTAGAAAAAGGAGACCAGAAATTCAATTAAAAGAGGGCTAAAGAATGAGAGACGAGATGCACAAAGGCCGCGTGGGACTGAGAAAGTAAAACTAAATAAAAGTCAAGAGAAATCAGGCGAATTGAGAATAGCCATTAAGGTGTTAATGAGGGTCTTATTAAGCCGTCTCCTCCCCGTGGGTGGTCAGCCTGCAGTGCTCGCTTAGTTCATTAATCACTACAGATTAAATGTCGACTTAATTATCAAATGTGTATCACGAGCTACAATGAACAATGAAGATTTGATAATGTCATTATTTTATTCGAAACTCATTTTACATGCATCGACATATTAGGTACAATTATAGCGCTAATTGTATAGACGCTTCAAATTCGAACTAGCCACGTCAGTCTTTAAACTCTTAAGAAAAATAATTTAATAACATTTTTAATATATTTTTTGAAATGTTTTAGAACGAAAAAAACCACAGGCGAAGCCAGGATGGGTCAGCTAATAAAAATATAAGTAAATTACGAATCTCAATATTATAGGTATTAAATTGTAGTGCAATGTAGTTGAAAACAAGAGTTGTAATAGGGTAAATAAATTCGTCACATAGCATCACATATTGTAAGTAATCGCCGACAATTGCAAGTGTAAATATGAGCCAAATTCGAAATGATTATGCGCAATATTTCTTGAGTTATATAAGAGGGTGAAACGTGGCTCCAAATAGTTCGTGTAATATTACACACGATACTTCTCGCTTTCGTTTACATGAACTGTTCTGTGGCTAGCCACAGTCAATCCTGTGTGATTAGATTTAAAGTATGCAAACGAAGCACTCTGAATATACCTACATGTATTTATGTGCATATCGACGACAGAAAACGTAATTGCTGTAAGTGGCCAAGTCCTAACTTTTCACCAGGGCGAAAAAACTGAGGTAAAAATAATAAAAAAATATTTATCTCCTAAACGGTGCATCGTAGAAACATAACATTTGCCACATTACTTTATTATATTAATATTTATTATTACATGTAAAGTTTTTAGTCTGAAAGTTGTTACAAGTAGGTTTTTTACTACTTACACTATTTGTTGTTTTATATACGGAATGAAAGAACGTCGTAAGTAGTCTACAAATTTGAATGAAATTAGATTGGTTGTATACTATCTCAGTAGCTTAAAATGCTGCTTAAGTGATATTATGAACATCGAGTAACTCCAAAGAGATGTAAGTATTGTATTAGAAAACTATATATGCCTGAACATTGTATTACAACAATTACTTAATGGTTAAAAGTTCAATGAAAATGCTGTTAATAGTTTTAAAATTATTTATTGTAATTAAAAATTGTTTATGATACCTACGTGTAACATTACCTAATTACTGAGTATTATTTATTTTTATGAGGTCAGACATAGGTACTAACTTCACAAGCAATCTAGGAATGCTTTGGATAAATCAGAATAAAATTGGCACCACTAATTAAACCTCTTATATCTAATCTTCTTCGTCAGTATCCGGTAGACAATCTACACATTTTTTATTGTACTTTAAAAAAAGTTCTACTTTTATGGATTCTGAGTCTGATGCCATTGAATGTTTTATAATCATTGTCTTAGGTTCACTTTTTTTAAATGTTACAACACGTGTTTGGGATATCACCAACTTCGTACTTTTTTTTAATGTATCATTAATGAATGAAGTTGTGAATGCATTAAGAAGTGTGAGAGCGGGAAAAGCAGCGGGATATGATAAGGTGACAGTCGAGATGCTGAAGGCTGGACATAGCCTCGTAGCAAGTCAGTTGTGCCGCCTATGGGTTAACGGTCGTGTACCAAATAATTGGTGTAAGGCCGTTATAGCTCCACTTTACAAAGGAAAGGGCTCGCATCAGGACTGCAAAAACTTCAGGGGCATTGCCGGGCTAATGCCTGCTCAGCATCGTCGGCAAACTGTATGCGAAAGTGTTGATTGAGAGAGTTATGAAAGAAACCGATGAGAAAATATGGGATGCACAAGCGGGTTTTAGAAAGGGAATGGGATGTACGGATCAGATCTGTTCCTTGCGTAGCATAGCCGAAATTTTTTTGGCCAAGAGTCAAAAAGTCTATTGCGCATTCGTGGATTTGAAAAAGGCCTATGACAAAGTGATGAGGAACGAACTTTGGTCGGTATTGTCTATGTATGGGGTGAGCAGCAATTTTATTCGAGCTCTGAAGTCTCTCTATGAGGACTCCAGTGCTTGCGTGAGGATACATGGGTCATACACAGAATGGTATAGCATCAAAAGGGGTGTAAGAAAGGGATGTGTAGCGTCACCATGGCTGTTTAACTTATTCATGGACAGTTAGTTGTGTGCAAGATTTGAAAGAGAAAGAATGTGGTTTAAAAATGAATGAGTTACTCGTCAAATGTCTTCTCTATGCTGATGATCAGGTTTTACTTGCGTCATCGGCAGATGAGTTGCAGGAGATGGTAACAACTATGCACGGAGCTTTTGAGAGAAAAGTAATGAAGACAAAATTTAAGACAAAAGTTATGGTTTTTGAAAGAGATGAACGCGTGAAAGAGTGTAGGATTTGTATAGATGGAGAAAGAGTGGAACAAGTGAATGAGTTCATACATTTGGGAACATTGTTTACGAGAGATGGAAAGCATGAATAATGTTGAAAGAAGAGTAACAGCTTGAAATAGAGTGAATGGGACACTACACAACTTTATGAGCAGCCGGAAAGTGTCTCAAAAGGCACGACGGGTTGTACTCATCGAGGAGTGTTAGTGCCGACTCTTATGTATGGTAGCGGAAGTTGAGTGTGGCAGAAAAAGCATCAGAGCGTGATAGCGTGATAAGAGAGCGTTGTGGAGTGATAGAAGACGTGATGACGAGAATTGAGAGAGGAATGTTAAGATGGTTCGGACATGTTGATAGAATGAATGAAAGAAGACTAACGAAACAGGTGTATGAGGCGAGTATGGATGGTAGGTACCGTCGGAAGGGGAAGACCTAGGCGCACATACCTGGACCAAATCGGGGAAGTGTTAGAAAAGGGGCAGGTGAGAAGTACCCTAAACCGACGAGCATGCATGAAGAATGTAATGAGAGTGAATGAAGCGAGAGTAGTATGTCAGGATCGTAGCAAATGAAGATCTGTGATCTCTGCCTACCCCTATGGGAAACAGGCGTGATTTTATGTATGTATGTATGTATCATTAAGAATGCCATCAAAATCCAAGAAATCTCTTCCTTCAAAATTAATGAATGAATAGCGTAAATCATGGTTTGAACTATAGGTATTATTCACGAAATAGAGTACTATACTATAACTGATCTTTCGCGCAAATTTAAAACCCGTGTAATTGTTGTAAGTGGTATGGTAAATACAGCATTTTTAAATATATGTTATATTTAAAAATGCTGCATTTCAATACTTATATTGAATGTATGAGTTACGATAAAGCTGTATGTAATCTTAAAGTAATATTTCCGACTACGTGTAAATGTTGTAAGTAATGTCTGCTTAGAATTACATACCGCAAGAATGCTGTAAGTAATACGAGTTTTAGATATCCGTACCGCGTAAGTAATAACAACCAAATATTAACGATTTCGTATCTGCTGTAAGTTGGGTTACAACAAAAATAGAGTATTTTTGTAGATTTACAACAAATTAAACCAAATTTGTTTCAAAACACAGATGACGTAACTAAATTTTTTTTCATAGTAGAAATATGAGACAGCGACCGTTCGACGCGGCTACTTACAGCAATTACGTTTTCTGTCGTCGATATAATATATCAATTGGAACGAACTTAAGTTAAGACTGGATCCGCGGAAATGGCGCATTGGGAGAGGCCTAAATCCAGTTGTGGATTGCGGTGTGCTAATTGCTTGATTGATTGATATTTAAATTTTTAATTGCTAGAAGCCATCTCCAAAAAAATACCTCATTAAAAATTAAAAAGTGTAAAAATTAATTAAGTTCAATTTAATAAAACCTGCTGCTGACAATATAATTTAAAAAATATAAATTTAGAAGCACCTCTGTATCGATAGTATTCATTTCAATCGGTACGAGCCTCAGTAATTATAACAATAAGGATATAGCGTGATGTTATTAAATTTAGTTACATAAACAAACCCCTATTATTGATTCTCAAACGGATACAATAGATGGCGCTGCTCGTATTGTAAGTCACAACTCGAACAGACCTTGCCACCGGAGTTGCTCGTGTACAAAAATGGCAGTTGAATATTTTGCTTCGCAACGGTTTACTAGTATCACAAACAATTATGTCTTGTATGTCATCCGAATAAGGTTCATTCTTCCTTGTTTCTCTCCAAACACTTACATAGCCAGGAACAGACAAGCGTATTTGCGGTAGAGCGTCGTCATTGTTCGCTAAATCGTCGCTTGCACGGAACCGGCCGGGCTTGTCGTGAGTTAGGAATGAACAGAGCATTTATACAATGACAGTATACATACATTTAAACACCTGTTATTAAAAATACGGGGTCACAGAGTGTAGGTTGTTAAGTACCTTTATATCTAATTCGTTAAATAAATGGTCGATATAGATCTCACTGCCGTATGCCGGTCGCAGGATCAACCAATATTACACCATTAACTTTATTTATTCTCTTAATTACCTATTAATTTTCTTTTAGGTTATGACTGGCAAATGGGTACCGCCTGCTATCAAAGTTGAGATCAATTTATTTAAAGATCGAAGGACTTTCAATTTGATCAGAACCAAAAAGGCACTGAAAGTTTAAAAATAAATGAAACGCAATACAAGTTTAGAAGCGCATTTTCATTTTTGGAATTAATTTTGTAACCATTTGATATTACAATTTTCTGTGCCTTTTTTTTGAGGATGTTTTAAATCTTTTCATTAATATTGTTTTTCTTTTTTCTTTTTAGTGAACCTAACAGTTTTAACGAAAACCAAAGGCAGCGCCATTTAATTGAGCTAAGCCAGGGAAAGTAGCAAGTACCATAGCAGATGGAACTTTGCGATAAAACCTTTTTTTAAAGGAATACGAATACATGTTACACATATTTTCATTGCACATTTCGATGGCAAAAAAATTGATAAAAAATACTTTAGTTATGACAATATAATTTCGTCCGCGAGATACTTGTGGGAATGGTAACTCATTCCCAAAAGTCTCATTTTCATATTTTTTTTTAAATAAAACAAATTTTCTCTTTTTCTCCTTTTGTTTAATATCTTTAGCCTCAAAGAAACATTCATGTTGTAGGTACATCACTAAGAAGTTCTGTATCTGCATTTGCAGTTCAAGTGTGGAAAATCCAGTACATCCTTGACAGTATGATACCTAGCATGCCATATGGTGGTTATAAACCTAACACAAACTCGAATTATTATTTTTTTCTTTCACAACTGGTTGAGAATCTCAGCTAGTAATGTGGCTGAGGGAATCATTTCACATTTTCTATTGGATTTAATGGAAGTCCCTTGTATAAGTTGTATATGTCTAGGGTCCAAGATCCTCAGCCGGGGTGCGAGGGATACAGCCGGGGTGCGAGGGATATGTCTATAACAACCTCACCTCCGGCCTAGCACCAAGACCCACAGTCGGCGTGCGGTTTTAGTCGGTTCGAGTCCGACATAACCTCCCCTTCCGGCTCCGGCAGGGGGGGTATCCGAGGGGATTTCCGCACGAAAAAAAAAAAAAAAAAAAAAGGGTCCAAGATCCAATGAAATAGATTCATATACGGTTGAAATATCGCTGAATATACTGAATATATCTGAGAACTACTATCTATTTAGCGGTATGTCATACAATACATGCATGGAATTGCGTGAACAATGCCTAGATATGCGAAAGCAGATATCATGGGTGTTTACTGGCACTCATTAAATAGTTCTGTTGCTCTTGCATTATTAGAGCCATATCCATTAATTTGTAGATATCCATACCTAACACAACAATTATAAAATATTTATATTTATATTTAAATGTAATTATTTTTGTTAAAAAGTTAATATTATTTTGGGCCAAGCAAAAGCTAATAATTTATATTGGAAATGTGGTAATTAAGCATTTCATTTGATACCAAACATTTATTTTTATCTCAAATTTATTTATTATTTTTTATCACAGTACTTTAAGAGCGCTATAGGATGCCACATAAGATTCAGCGACACGTCATATAGTCTATAACCATCAGACGATCAAGACGCATAACGTAACGATACCTCATTTGTCATAATTATGAGGGAATAAATGAACATACACATACATACATAGCCTGTCAAAATCATAACCCTCCTCTGGCTTCGCCGTAGTCGCGTAAAAAATTCTTGTTAAGTCAACGATACTGAACTGATCTCTTGTCTGTTTGTATCTTTGTCTGAGATGGACGCAAAAACTACTAAATTGACGATGCGGTCATTTGTTTGACAGGTCATGCAGACTTAAAATCTTACGTTTATTTGATCGCAATTGGTTGAGTTAAAGCAGAGATTTCACCAAAAGTCGATAACCCGCGGGTGGAAGGCTAGTATCTATCTATATAAATATAAAAATATTAAGTCGGTTTGTGTACGCTTCAAAAAATGACAACTCATACATACACTTAAAATGATCAGGGACTGTCGTCCTAAATATTTTAGTGAATGACAATTTAATCAAAAATAAAAGAAATCACCGGTACAATACAACTTTCAATCGAAGAAGCCCTTAATCAAATAATGTTTCACACATCTTCACATGTTTCAGAGGGTGCGAGACTGCTGGCTGTCGGGGAATGGGAGTCAGACCTCTGTATTCAGGCATTTTCATCGTCCAACATAAGTACTTACTACGTTGAACGATACTACTTTTCGCCTTGCCACTTACGTTCGCCTAAGAGCGCCGTGTGTTTTCCCCCTAGTGGCCACTGCGGTGAAGCTGTCGGTAACCTTGGGCACCATGGCCTCTCATGCAACACCAGCGCTGGGCGTAGGTATTTTGCGACACGCCTGCATCAACGAAAATATCTGCCGTGCTCTTGCCACCACTGGCGTGCCACATTCGTTTACCTAGAGGGCTGGTGCGTGACAATAGCAAGTGATCAAATGGTATGTCGTTGCTGCCTTAGAAGATACCTTTGGTGTGAAACGCAAAGTGGGTCGACACCCTTGCGCCTTCACTGCTGCTGCTGCATCTGCGGTAAACCTCAAACGGCCCAAATACTGTAACTTAACACGGGTTGTGAGCCGTTTGGGGTTGAAACATTGGAGACATGCGGTTCAAATACCCGTTTTCTACACAAAGATTTGGCAAAGTGGTTGATCGACGGTACGTGTTATCAGAAGGCTGGTTATTATCTTTCATAGAGAATAGGCATTGCCATTCAACGTGGCAATGCTGCCAGCTTTCTGGGAACGTTACCGGTCGGTGAAGATGCGGAGGAATTACACAACGCATTATGTATGTAATTTTTTTATTTCTTTATTTTAGTAAGTACCTAATTAGAATTATTTCATAAAGGTATTATTAAATAAATGGTATGTCCTAAAATGTTTTACTCTACATTAAATATTGCTATACAAGAGGGAATGGCACGTAGTAGCTCACTTACTTCAGTTCGATGGTAACACCATGTCCAATTGGCTTATGGGCGCCGCATTACAGACTGCCGCGCCGCACCGATTTATGCCCTTAGGCAAGGTGTTAATGGAACAGTAGTTCCAATCATTCTTTGATTAACCATTGATTTAGGAAATTTTAAAAAGTTATGATTTTTATGAACTTCAAATTTATGAAAAACGTATTAATTAATTGTCAAAACTTGTAAAAAATAAAATTAAAGCCTGGAATCTTGTGTTGTTTCAATTAACATAACAATATTACGAAGATGCACCGAAATACAGGGTAATTGGTAAAATAGAAGCCGCAAAGTTGCCTTGAGAATTTATTTTTGAGCTTAAATATTAATGTTTCGTGACAGGGCGGCGGCGCGGTGGGGTTTGCGAGGTGTCGGTGGTTTTCTGGCCCAGCGCGCCCGGACCGGTTCGGCGGTGGCTCGCACGCCACACCAGAAAAGCTAAACACGTTGTATCGCAGTCGAGAGCGATAAACCTTGCTTCGTATACGGGCAAACGGCAAACGACCTATTCGTACCAATTTGCAGCCTATTTATTCTGCTTTAGAAGGTAAACAGCGTGAACGAGCAACAGGGACTACGAAATAAACTGTATCATAACTGATTGGTACACCCGGTTTATCGTTCACAATAGCTAAGTATAAGACCAAAAACTACTCTTTTATTTCTCAATTAGCTTTCATACACATAGAAAATGCATATCTACAATACCTATTTATTTGTTTTGTTCTACTTGATTTGGAACTTGAATTCAATTTAAATCAAATGAATACCTACTAAAAAATATATTTTTACTTAATGTCATTTACATACCAAAGGTGAGTAGAAGGCTGAGCTGTCAACTCCAATACTGGGGTAAGGATTCTGGTCAGTCGATGGGTAGGGTGTTCCATAAACACCGACGGCTGCGCTGGAGAGGCGAGGGTAGGAACTGAGGGCGAGTCGAGCTCCATCATATTGGCATGAGCAGACGGTTTGGCCGGAGACAGGGTCGGTGATGATAGGGCGTGGTGTATCGCAGCAGGAGGCGGCGGGAGTGCTGGCGTGGCTGCCGGCGCCCGGGGACAGCGCGCCGCCGGCGACGCCGGAGCCACCCGGAGACAGCGGTGGTGCCGAGCTGGAGCCCCCGTCCGGCGAGGTGGCTGCGCCGCCTGGACCCGCCCCGCTGCTGCCCACCAGCAACTGTACAACATACAATAAATCTATGTTTACATAATATGTCTATGTAAAATACCTAGATTTTCTACTGCAGCTCCTATAATACTGAACTGATTTTGATGAATGATGTGTCAATCAATTTGTTCTATTATTTTGCTCGGTGTGCAATATGCTAAATTATATTCGAATAACATCAATATAACAACGAATGTTATATCCAAAGTCTCTAAAATTTTTTGGCTGTCGTATGGAGTGGATATGAAATGAAAGAGGAGAAAGTTTAAACATGTAAATATAGTGTACTAGTATGTAGGTAATTTCGATACACACCAAGCGATAAAAATACATATGTAATACCACTAATGCTATCTATGGAGGTTTAAAGGCCTTTCCGTAGTAGTAAAAACGTTTACAAAATATCTATACCTATGCTTTATGACGCTTGTTGTTTTAGATATATAGGCACAAGTATGCATGAATAATGGGTTTGGCATTTTATAGAATCTTGTACAAAATTATAGACTGAACAATGACTCTACTTAAAACGTGACTTATATAAGTAGGTAAATGTAGAATGAAAGCAGTTTACAAGATTCTTCGTATCCTTGTATTGCATAAGCAACTATCATATCCGCAATAGCTATAAAAAAATAATGCACTATTTACATTTTAACTCTAGCTACAAAGGCCAACAATCTCTCACACAAATTGATAGATTGGCACAAATAATACGCTACCTACAACATTTATTTCGATCTCGTAAAGTAAGTGTTTTGGATCAATACCTATATAGATCTAACATAACATAACATAAACTCACGCCTGTATTCCCTGAAGGGGTAGGCAGAGGTGCTCACCTACATTTCACCAGTTCATGTTTAGGTCCCAATGTAATAGGTGGCGAGGCTATTGCCATTAACCGGGCACTTATAAACCTGCGACAAATACACACTATATAGATCTTCAGGTATAAAACCATATAATGACAGTATGACTTCGTGTGGTCCCAATTGATTGGTTCATTAGTAAAAACGTTTTAAGCATTCACAAAGGAAGAATATTTCAACTTCAAAAAATTCAAGAAAATGTAAAATAAATAGGTCATCTATTGTACGAAAATCTGTCAAAATCCCCAGGTAGTCCAGCTAGTCCCCAGTAGGAAAGTAGAACGTTCAAACAATTTTTTTGCATTAATATTAGTACGAGAGAATATATAGGTAATTGTGTGTATGATGATAATGTACACACCATTATATTCCAGGGACTGCGGGCTGTGCCTGCGTGCTGCTACTTCGGCAGTAGTAATTACATATTTGAGTCGTTTGGGGTCGAGACGCTGGGATCATGGGGTCCAAGTGCCTGTGTAAGAAATTTCTAAACGCTTAATAGACGATATCCGTGACCAGAGGGCTGGTTTATTCCTTGCGCAAAGGATTGGTATCGTCATTCAACGTGGCAATGCCGCCAGCCTTCTGGCCACCCTGGTTAACATCGATGGGGAGGAATTCTTTGACACCTGAACCTGCAGGTTTGTATATATAATACCGGGTGTAAGGGGAATGCTCCCGAAGCTGAAAGCCCCTAGTAGTAAGTACTCCAAGTACCTAACACATTGGCAGAAAAAAACTAATTGTACAAAAAAATATATTATATTTCGAAATTATTATTTTTTATTTTGCATTATTTACTCTTCATCGTCTTAGTAAAGCTAAATGAAACGGTAATTTCATAACAAATACATCACTACAGCGCGTGCTTTTTTGTAGATGTGTTTTTTATGAAATTACCGTTTCATTCAACCGTTTCATTACTCTTAAGTAATGTTAAAAAAGCGTGGATTTACGACAACTATTTAACCTCGCGTCTTTACTGGCCGTTTCTTGTTTATGATATAAGCCAGAGCCTCCTCAAAAAACTAGATGCGAATGTTACGAAGACATTGAAGTCGTGGCTGGGGCTAGCTCAGTCGGCAGACCCATCGACATTATATAGAGCCTCAAATAACTTTGGAATGACGTTCAAGAAACCATCGGAACTCTATAAACATCTAAGAGTAACCAAAATGCACGTCTTAGCGAAATCAAAAGACGAAATCGTGCAAGCTCTTCCAAAAGACCAAAGTACTAAAGAGCTCGAGTCGCGCCTCCAATTCCATAAAAAATTCATGATAGGCTCGCAGACTGGTAGGGTAGGTTTGGGTAATACTAGGAGGCAGTCAGACAAAGACATAACAAAATCTTTTCTTCAAGTAGATGAAAATAATACCTACAAAGTGCACGCAATGAACCTAGAAATACAAAACGAATGGTTGAAACTAGGTGAATTTTGTATTCCCATAGCCTTAAAATGGCGTACCTTAATATACGACTGGTCACCGGCTCTCCTTAAATTCTATCTCAATGCATTCCAGTTGACCCTCCCCGACCAAAGCAATCTTGTCAGATGGGGAAAAGCCACAGATAAAACATGTAACTCATGTGGTGAAGCAATTGGTACTGCTAGGCACCTACTGGTGGGTTGTAGGACGCTATTAGACCGGGGTCATTACTCGCGCCGACATGATTAGGTATTAGAAATCGTACGTGAGGCGGTAAGCTTGGCGGTAGCTAGAGCGAAAAAGGGTCTAACCACAAACCAAAGAAATGACGTCGCGTTTGTAAAGGAAGGCTGCTCAAAAAAGACAAATCAAAAGCCGTACTCAATTTTGATAGCAGCCGCTGATTGGACATTACTCGCAGATTCGTATGAGAAACACTATAAAATACCGGAGGATGTTTGTGCCTCATCATCCAGACCCGATATATTCCTATTTTCAAAACAGCAAAAGCGTGCAGTACTAGTAGAACTCACAGTACCGTGGGAAACTAACATACCTAAAGACCACGCTATAAAAATAAACAAATACTTTGACCTGACCAACGAGTTAATCAAAAATGGCTATGTGATTAAACTCTACGCCGTGGAAGTAGGAGCAAGGGGAATTCCAGCTAAATCCCTGTATAACTTATTTAAAGACCTCGGATTTCCAAGAGCTTCAGTAAGCTCTTTACTCAAACGAATATCTAAAACGGCGTTGATAGGATCTTACCAAATTTGGATAGGTAGAGGGGGCGAACACGACTGACGGTGGAGGTGAGCGCTGATGCATCACAAGGTGGCCACCCTAAACCTACACCTGGGTCGCAAGTCCCAGGCGCCGTCACAGTGTTCCTCTCTGTACCACGCCATGGACCCGGCGTCCGCACGGTGAATCCATGGAATGCTAAGAACCGGATCTCTCAGTACTTTCACTCCAGAGGGCATGAAAATCTTCCACCCAGTATATTCATTACAATATACTGGGTGGAAGATTTTCATGCCCTCTGGAATTACATACATTGTACACGGACAATAAGTGACAAAGTAAGAAATATCAAAGTAATGATTCTATTCATTACAACCACAAACTAATTAACAGCTAAAAAGATTGTTACTCGGTCGATTTGAGAGCACGCCTAACAAGTGGAGCGCTTTCTTGACGTTTATTTTTAAATAAATGCAAATTAATTCCATTTCTAGGGCAGAACGGTAAGATAATATCAGGGGCATCGGCTTAATCTAAACATCTCTGTGACGTGCCCATCGTCCCGTCCGACTGGAGAACCTCTCGAATTACTTCGTGGAAATAATTAGTAAACATATTATGAAAACGGAGTTAGCGCTCCGTTGATCAAAGTAACGACGTGATCGGCACAATTTGTTAATCGTAACGTCTTGTTTAACTCGCACTAATTTCGTGTTGATATTATAAATATATGACTCTGGCTCAGTTCTCTATTCGTTCTTAGAATTTATTACGACGTGTAATTAACTCTAAAGTGCATCAAATTATACTAACTCTTAATTTGTAAATGAAAGGATTGGGATTTAGATGTGGAAAACGTCTTATTTTCTTTTTCCACATTATGACGTACATTTCCTACATTAAATTTTTTCATAATAACATTCAAACTTAACCAAATGTACAATACAAATGATTTACCTAATATGTAGATAATTGATTTCTTTAGTTATTTTAAGTATTTAATGAATCCGTTTTTTGATGCTGATCGGGAAATATACATTTGGCAAAGCTTGCTTCGGTTTGTAAAATATTCTCTCTATCGGACTGCTCTCTCATTAAGAATAAAATATTTAGGGGTAGTATAATCCTAAGCTAAAATAACAAAACTTTTTGTTATTTTATGAACACATACAGTTTTACCCACTTCCAAAAAGGAGGAGGTTTTCAATTCGGATGTTTATTTTTTTACGCATAGGTATAAGCTATAGCTCCATGATAAGTAGGTATATTATGTAGATGGATGTGCAAAATCATAAACAGAACTAGTTTATTTTAGCAAATTTTGAAGAAAAAAAAATAGAAAAAATACCGAAAATAAATAAATAATATAATAATAAATATTCCACAAAATTCTACACAACGCTGTCTAGACCCATGGTAAGTTTTACTAGGTTATCTTATGGAATGTAGAATGCGGATAAACATACTTAGATACATTTTTTGCAATGCAAATAGCCATAATCATGCATACAAATATTTGCACTATTAGCGACAGAGAGGCGGTCATTTCAACCAGAAAAACAGAACAGATATGAAAAGATTAAAAGATAATAAAGATTTACCTAAGACTTTTGTTGAAGTTCGTACCATGCTCAACAGGTAGAAGATCGATCGAGATTGCTAGCAGTGACGTAAAATTTTTTTACATCCGAATTCAGAACTACAGACGAAACAGGAATAAAATATTAAATTTAACATAAATATTACTTTTGGGGCTAAGAAGAAATAAAATGTGGAGCGAATACGGATTTTTTTAAGTAGGGGCAGAACTTTGTGAGGCGAACGCGGCACAAATCACTTCCTCGATAGAAATCCTTTAAAAAAACTTATGTGTAAGTTTGTCTGTTGAACTCGGTGCCAAGTCTAACAGGTAATACACAAGTATCAATCGAGATGACTTGAAATGATGTTAATCCAGACGTATCAGACCATGAGGGTTGAGTCGTTTAGGGTGAGACCTCACGGCCGGGATAGTGAGTGTGGACACTGTGGACAAACCCTACATACCTAATTTCTTAAAAAGTTTTTTGCCTGAGATCCTGGATTTATTACGTTTGTTTTTTTTATACCACTAAGGCGTATATTGATGAGTTTACTGGATCTTAAAACACTCACTACACCAGAAGAGTTACTGCCGCATTATCATCCTGAAACTAACGCTACCTACTTGAGAGTTAGAGTTCTGATACCCTCACATCTACAAGGTAGGTAAGTAGGTCCTGGGTACTCAAGGCTATTTAAAGTTAAGTTTAAGGTTGTATGGCATCTGTTAGTTAGTAAGTCAGTCAATCAATCGTTCAATAACATAGCCATTCTTATGAACGAATAAAATAAGTATGTTTCCTAACAAAAAGTGACAAGTGCAGCCTAATAATGAGTAGGTTCAAATCTGACTACAGCGTCCTTGATACAACAACTTTTTCTATTTAATATATATGAGTGTGGTATAGGCGGTGAAAGATTAAAGGGAATCGGGACGTAAACAGATTTGGTCAAACATTGGGGCGGTTTGACTTATAAATAATAGCATAAGATACTGTGTACACACTAAAGACCCCACTTCACCTATAACGCTCCGTTTAAGAGCACCAACTTGTTTCTTTAAACAGAGCGAGGCCTGCAGAGGTAAGCCTTTGTTAGTTTGTGGACCCTCAGACCGACATGAGAGTTGAGTTACAAAACGAAAGCTAAGGACACATCTTGACATTCAAGAGTTTATAATTTCTCTTAATCTTGTATATCCAGGAATATATATCATTGGTATCCGCGTTTTAGTGACAATATAGGCAGGTATATCAATGTCCGCGTGTAATTAACGATGTATTTACGGAATAATATAAAATGGATGCCAAAACAATTTTATTACAAAAAAAAATGTGAAAGGTTGCATCCCCCTCGATTAACGGAAATTGTAGCCAGCAATCGTTGGTGCGAACAATATGCCACGATTAATACGAGCTACAATTACAAAGAGCCAACCCGCTTATTGGTCCGCCATATTTGTATAAACAGTGCTATCACTGCTTGCGTGCATTTGTGTAATTAGTATTAGTCCAAGATAACACAGATACACACTGTGTAATTATGGATAACAGCGATATTTAGGTATGAAATTGTGATTCCGATATCAATCGCGCGCCGCTCGATAGTCGCGGCGTGTAATACCGACATTGTCCATAGTCGATATTATCCGGTAAATACATGTATAAAGCATTAAATAAACCATATGCATTTCTTATTACTGACCCGCTGTCTTACTTAAATAACTTCCAACATAGCTTCTACTAATTATGCACCTACTAATGCCATGAATGATAAGTGAGGTATTGCCATAATTTATAAGTGCCGATGACACTTTTTTTAACTCAACTCCGAACTAGACTTGTTTAAGTATGCATTGTATTTTATGAAGTCGCCTATTATTACATTATACATATTTAAATATTGAGGACAGTAAAGGATCTTCGTTAAAAAAGAAGGGCTGGAAATGTCACATCTACAATGTGCTAATTGGATGGACAACGTATGATGTAAAGTTTTTAGACGAATGTTCTAACCGAAGCAGCTGGTACGCATCATGGAACAGCGCAAAGTAGCCTAATGGCTTTGTTTTGCTAAGGCACTAATTGCTTTACATTAAAATGCAATTATGCAAATCTTACACTTGGTCCATAAAGAGAATCGTCAACTCTTCTGATAACTTTAATCTCACAAATTAAATCGATCAATTAATTATACACTGGTTCAGAAAAGTAACTACCACTTCTGAGCTAATAAAATGTTGAGGGTAGGAGCAATAACAGGGTTTCCTGGAGTGAAGGACTGATCAAATCAAACATAAGCAATATTATGTCACTGTACACATAGGGGCCGTTGCTCTATCAACGCTTGACTGCTACGGTCAACAAAACTTCTAATAAAAACTACTTGGGCTGAGATACAGAACAAACAATTTCTCAAAGAGAAATACTCCTACGATTGATATTACCCTTAAACTAAATAAAAAAGCTTTAGTAATTTAGTCCAATCTGTCAAATGAAGAGTGTTGAGCAAAGAGAGGGTTTCGGATTAATGTTTTATGTGGGCGATATCAGCTGTTTTCAAGAGGGGGGGTGAAAGTAACATAACCAGCTGTTAATATATGTATTCGTTATCTTTTACACTTTACATTACTTGGGTGCATCTAGGAGAATATTTAGATAGTAAAATGTTACGGATACTGTTGTACCTAGACACACACAAACATTGATTAACCATACCTACTTATGTGAAATACAACATTTATGTCGAAAATTCATACTGCAACTATATATATAATTTATGAATTCTACATATATCACAGACCAGCTGGTACATACAATTTGTGGGAAATATAATATATTTTTAATTTACTATTAATTATTCTGTTTAACAGACTTACCTGTTCTCCTTTGCTAAAGAGGTCTCAGAAGACCGCTACCGCGACCGTACGAAATAAAAGAAATATGATATGGGAAAGTCAAGTAAATTGTACCGCCTTTTAAATCATACATATATATTTCACATTAAATGTCACGTTTTTTCTACACTGGCAATACCAAACTATTGCTTAAATGTCACCTCAATTTTACCCGCAATTTTTAGTTCATGTCTAAAGAGAATTATGTATGGGCGTGAATATTTGAAGTTAATTTTCATACTGGTTCTAAGGACATAATACGTAATATAAGTAAACTAAAACTACGCAGACTACGTTACATGTAACTACAAATTTAAGTAGACTTTTGTGTATTTGCGCCGTTGGACTAGATTTTGAAGTTACCTATATCGTTGCAATTGTTTCAAAATTTACCTAGTTCATTAAATCGTACCATCAGCAGTTTGTTAATAGAGTATTACACCACATTATAATTTAATTATTTTAGGTACATAAATAATTAGTAATTTTTTTCTCTATGGAAAAGGCAAAGGAAACTTAACGCACTTGATTGATCCGTAATAAGTTTTTACTAAGTAAGTTTATTTATACCAGGTTACCATCAGTGCATATGTATATTTTAACTTTTTTATATAGTATTTTCTTGTTTGGTACTATGGTATGTGGTATGGTAAAATATAAACGTCTAGTCTTCTAAATTGTACCGCTGGCAGATCTTTCAATTTGACTTCACCACCGCAAAACTACATCGATCATTAGTATTACTTATGTATCAAATCGTTGAAATATCAAGAGTTATTTCTATGCATTGCGATGTAGGTACATATTGTTCCAGGAGCTGTTAGATGGGGACAAAAAGAGGTCACTGTAAAAGTAGGTTTAGGAGGGAGCAACGTTCAGTTGTGAACATTGCGTGATTGGGATGATAATGTCATACCAGGTTACCATCAGTTCGTAAGTATGTATATTTTTATCTACCACCCCAAGTAATAAAAAAGAAATACAACATTGTTGCTGGTTCGTGTTGGTTGATGTTGAGAAAACAGGAGTTGCTATGTAACGAATTTTATGAAATGACAATACTTATACAACGTATATATTAGTGACGCAGCTGTAACGAGTGTTGACATTTATTATACCTATTATAACCATAACTAATTTTTTAAACTCATTTTTGCATATTTAAAAAACTTTATACTTTTACGAATATAAATTATTACTATTGTTAACATAAACCGTGGAATCATTAGGTGTGTAAACAAACACCTAACTAACAGCAATGACACCGAGCACAATGTAAGGCTGATTGGGGTCACCGCCAGAGAAATGATTAGTAAAATTACGAAACTATTTTAGTATACCGTCGAACCTTTTTGAATAATTTTAAATGACATATTTGGGCGAAATGGGCGCAGCATCTCTAATTGTTCATTGACAAGTCGATGTTTGGACCGGTACTATATATATATATTGTAGATTTATGTAGATATATTTCGCAGCCAACCAGCATCATCAGCTGTTCTATTAACTACCTAGGCTCTTTACTCGATTTAACCAAACAGCTAGGCATATGAATTACTTCTGCTTGTTTATAAAAAAAATAACCACAAAGGTTCCTTCTAACCTAACCTATCCAAGTCGAATTAAGCAGCTTTCTCAATAAACTTATCACTAAGTTTCTGTGAATTAATGAAAAAATGGCGAAATGTTAACACACCTCTGCTTACCCCCTCGGGGAGTATACGTATACTCCCCGAGGGGGTAAGCAAATTACAAACATATATACGTGTTGTGGAATATATTTTTTATATTTTAATTTTCTGTCTTATTTCTGGATGGCCTTAGCCGGTTTATTAAATGTTGTAAGAAACGATACGGCTGAACATCATTCAGGCCGTTAGATAATGGCGTCGCTTAGTTATCAGCCTAGGTAGTTATTTGAACGGTTGATTAAGCTATATATACCGTTGGCTTCGACATATATACCGTTATATACATGATAGTTAGAAATAGCAAACTTATACAAACTAAGTACCTAACTAAAAATTTAGTCTTTGCACATATGGCAAAACTTAATGTTTATTTTTCCCTTAAGGTGAAGTATCTAGCGCCACCTACCGCGTTCAAGTCAAACTTCTACGGATACGATTCTGCATCGCGCAATAACTGTTTTCGCTATGCTGAAAATTATTTAGCTTATCTTCATCTGTTGGTTAAAGCATGATCAATCATCAAGAGTAGGTACCTCTTTTTGCCCGGGAGGGATTACTGATGTTACAGACAGTGTGTATAATACAGGCATTCTATACAATAACTAGGCAATGCATGCTAATATACTTATAGAATGCCTGCTGTTCTACCGGCAATATGGGAAGTAAATAGAATATGCTCTATCTTTGCGAATGGTTTTACAGAAATTATATTTCTTATAGGTTATAAGAACAAAAAATAACCACGTCAAAATCTATCCAAGTCAAAATGCGCAGTGTGGATACTGCACCCTAATCTGGACATAATATATAGACACTGGACAAAATATAGAAGATTGACAAGGTGACGGAGCTCACGCATTAACCTTCATGGTTGTTTTTTTGTAACCACCATTAATGTTTGTTGATACTATTTCATACATTGCCTGCTGCGCCCTCAGTATTCTATACATTGCCTAGGTATTGTATAGAATGCCAAAAACATTGCCGGTAACAGTGACATTACATCAAACAAAATGAAATGACAAGGAGAGCGGAGACTGATATTAGCAAGTAGTCAAATTGTCGCTGAAAAGATATTGTTGAAAGAAAAACATTTTTTTAAAGATAGTAAGATAGTACCCACACCATGTGCATCTGTAAATATATTGTTCAATCTATATAATGTGCTTAAAACCTAAGTGCAGAAGTTCAATAAGCGTGATGTAAACTAATATATAAATAAATAGTTCCTTAATCACGGTAAGCAGCCAACGTCTTTTATGAAATTTAGCATGATGCAAGTACTTAGCTAAAAGGAAAAGTCCAAAAACATTAAATATGTAACTACCCTCATCCAAAAAATATAGTTGTATGCCTGTGCATCAAGTACATTTTCTTTTTTTGAAATACGCGTAGCAGCTTTAAAAAAGAAATCTAAGACTCAGGTCTGAATCTTCCTATAGTTGTAAAAAAAAAATTCTCGGTCAACAAAATATTGTTATTGTTACTGTTTATTAGCATAAGTTCACCCTTCAATTTAGTTTTGTGGGAATCCTAAGTGCACGAGCTAAACTCGCACTTGACCGGTTTTTAATATTGCTTATTGAAATATAACTACTTCTAGGCTCTCCGTGACTATGACTACTAAAATGCAACGGAAACGTCGTCAACAATAAAATAACACTAGATAAATTGCGATAAAATTTGATAAAAAATATAGTTAAGTTCATTGCCTTAAATCTTATAAACCTCCTTTCAATTCGGCAAGTATTACTTACCTAATTGAAGTAGGGTATGGCCGACCAATCTGTATTGTACGAATGGTATGATGTACCTATACCGGGTTTGATAGCTCCGGCTCTCAGTCTCCCGTGAATATTTTATAAGATTCGGACGAAAGGGGAGATACGATTCGTATTCGACGCTGTCCGTGCAGACCGCTTGTCCTTTATACCGATTCGTTGTCAGTCTCCATACATATTGATGATCCAGAGCGACGGTATTTCACGCAACATGCGACAATCTGAATATTCAATACCTAATGTCGGACATTAGAGGGACAGCAAAAAGATGAGATAAACTTTGACCTGACGTTCGATCTTTACTTATTTAGAAAGCTCATTTATATTTCAAAACTGTACACTCACTCCTTCATATTCCCAAAGATGTAGACAGAGTCTTGACATCTTCATTTTGGGAACTGTTTTTTGTCATTTTTTTAGTAATTCCGACAATTTTCCTGGTGTGCCTACCTACATACCTACTCTTTGGGATGATAATCTTCAATATGAAAAAGTATGCGGATATGGCAACGTTTAAGAAAATCGATTGAAATTTTGGTTAAAATTTATTAAAATCAACCTATATAGATACTATTATGAATATACCATTATTCATATTACTGTTACTTATGTAGGTTTATTTTTTACATCAAAGGGTCAATACACAACATAATGTACTTATTGCAATGCTATCTAGTGGTGAATTAACAATATGTACCTATATTAATAATAGTAGTTGCCTGTAAGAGATCGCTCTTAGCGATAAGGCCGCCATTTGTACATAATGTCATGTATTGTCCATACATTTACTGTATTACTGGTGTACAATAAAGATTTATCTATCTATCTATCTATTGGCTATAGTATTTATGTATGTCGAATTTGTACTTATCTGTTGGATTCTTTTAAAAAATGTGCTAGCTACGCTTTGTCACTTGCCACGTATTATGAATTTATGACACATCACACCATATGTCAGTATGTCACGGTCAAAATTGGCAAAGAAGCGATAACACTTCCGCCGCCCGCCAACTCAGGCGTGGCGACCATAGACGACGAAGTAGAAAACAAAACCGTTTTATTTTTCGTCATGGTCAGGAAAAAATATATTAGTTTTTAATTATTTTATTGTGTACCTAAATATTTCAAAAATGTGCGCTGTGTTTTTTATACAAAACATTTTATTCCTCTCTTCTTTCTAATGCATCGTTGGAATGGTCGTCAAATATATTTAGGTACTATAAACAGTTAAAAGTTACAATAATAATCTCATAATTTCCATTTCATTAGCAAAGGCATTATCTCGTCCCAAAGGTCCGTGTCTCGTTCCAATTTCACCTCAACCAACGGGATATGTTAAAGAGGACATTATAATAATGAGATTGTTATCAGATGTTATTATACGAATTTTCCAAAATTATAAGAGTGAACGGAGAAGATAAGTCGACGATATCGTGACGACGGTAGGAATAGATTACGGAATAGCCGGCGGGCGACGCGGCGGCGCGTAATCGGACGCACAAAATTTTGGTCCTTTAGAAAAACACGCCATACAGCAAATCGATAACCGATCATTATAATGATTGGGCTGTAAACGCCACTTTTGTTTCTTTTGAGACGCTTGACGAACGGGAGTCGTGTTTTAATTTGAACGAGGACGAGCGAGGGGCAAGCGGGGTTCGACTGCGACTTCCATGCGTGCTTACTCCACCTGACCAGTGCGCGCGGCTGGATCATTAAACAACCATTTTTCTCATTTTAAAAGTGGCTACTTAGATAGATGATAGCTTTCACATCATCATTATCGAACGTGCGTACAGGACGGAGGTAAAGAGATACTGAAATTAATCCCGGTTCGTAAGTGACAAAAGTAGTAGGTACTTACTTTTAAACTTACTCGCAAGGCGCCCTTGAACACTAATAAAATATTTCAGTAATGAAAGGAAATATTACAAAATTATCACCCATCAAGATGGAATTTAAAACTCCTTCTTGAAAGTCAGTTAAAGTCTCCAGTTTTCAATTGACGCCACTATTAGGTATACGTATCATAAACATAAATCTCCGAGCACCGTTCCTTGGAAATATTATGTGGCGCTTTGGATGCTGCAGAAAAATTGTCTCACATTGAACGTTCTATACAGTCGAGCACAAAGTTCAATTTCCTTTCGAACTAAAAACATACAAGTTCATATTGCATCTCTCCAAGTACAATGCCAACAGAATACGGAGCTCTGCCAAGTAGAGATGCCTATAAAAGTAATACTCACTCAGGAATGCTCGTTTATTTTGAGGCACAAACACCTTTCTACATCACGATTATGTGTCGTCGAGTGTACCTACATTACTCCGCAGTCCGCACTGGCGTTATATTGCTATGTACCGAAACTCAGTATGTTGCGCCCGGTTATAACGATACGATGTAGGTATAAGTTCTCTAATATATCATATGATTATAATGTCTAGTGACACTTGGTCGTCTACGTAGAGCAAGGCATCCCATGTCAGAATACCTCGTGTGCAAAAACAATGATATGGCCAGGGTGCGATAAAACCAATGACGAACGACTCTTGTAGTAAAATTAAAATGAGGTGTGTGCGTGACGCGTATTGTCACGAAAAACGGGTTGGCGGAGTGCGTGACGTTCGAAACACGACAAAATGATGCGACGCGCCAAATATGAGTGTTGTGACACGCGTAGACGACGTGCGGCCTGCGGACACCATACCATAGAGATGCGCCACAATGCATCGACTCGAGGCCCATAGTTTGCACAGCCCGATAAATTGCAATGGTGCTCGCGACAGCACTTAATGGTTATTTAACGCACTTCGATTCAATTCTCGTCAAGCGGATTGCATCGATAATTCCGATGGCCAAATTCCCAGTAGTTAATACTCGACGGATACTTCATTTATGGCCTCTGATGCGATGCGAGCAATGTCCTCCCCACATGTTCAATCGGCGTCTATCGGACATTAATTCTGCAACGTTCGAAGCCGACAGAGCGTAAAAGTATGTTAATGTTACTTTACAACTTAAAATAACGGATAAAAATGTCATCTACTCGTTAGGTATCACAATTAATTGCTACTTACTAGTTAAACTTCGATAACAGGATGTTTAACCATCAAATTGCTGGCACAATTTGCCTTAGCAATTTATGAATAGACATAATAGCTACTTAACATTACACATTTATTACATTATTAAATATTTCATTGCCGGCAGCAATTACTGTAAAAAATAATTCAGCTCAAATTGATCTTTACCAACGACGGAACAACTTGAACCGGTGGGTTGACGACGACAACGCTTAATAAATTTAGTAGTTATTATTTTTCGAATCTATTTTACAATATGTATTATCTATACTAATATTATAATTATAAAGAGGAAAGATTTGTGTTTTTGTGTGTAAAGAATAAAATCAAAAACGACAGGATCGATTTCATTTTTTTAGCCATTAGAAAGTTACGTTATCAGGTACCAATAGCCTATAGCTATATTTCATCACCCCTATATATATATATATATAGAAAATAAAATTGAAACCAAAAATTTACAATAGGTAATTAACGTCACTTATAGGTGAAGGCTCAGAAATTACAAATAAAAAATTGAAAACTTACACGAATATGGAGGCGCGGATGTTCCGTGTGTGAACTGTACATTGGTAACAAATCAAATGAAAACGCGTTGAGTAATTATTCCCGACAAAACACAATCTAAGCGTATGCAAAAAGCCAATCGGCCGCGACGCCGCAATTTGAGATTCGTGTTCCATCTTAAATTATCGACAAGTTTAATAACAAGCGTAAAAGCAATAGCAATAATCGCTGCAAATTAATTACCAGCTTAGAGCGAGCGCGAAGAGAAACAGTAAAAGTAATGATTCGTCGCTGAAACTCACCAGTAGCTGCCGGCCAGTGTGGGGTGCAATAGGCTAAAATTTATACACGGCGTAGGTGCGGCGGCCGCCGGCTGTTTGGAGTTTCGCTTATAAATAACATTTAGCGGGTGGGGCGGAGGCACGGATTATGAGGTCGGAGGACTCAATTAAATTGTGCTACCGGACCCGGCTTTTATTGTGTACTTTTGCCGTGACCTCCCACCGGATTTTGAAATAAATGGAACCACTTTACGCACAACGTTGGCGTTCGCACAAAATTTGGGTGAATTAATGATAATGATATTGCCGCAAGCGATCCGTATGTATCTACACACGCTCTTATCAGACCATAGTTATTCTGTGCTCTTATATTCACAGACTTTATATTAAATGGGTTTAGAAAATATATTGAAAAGTACTTAAGTATTCCTAGTCTATATAGACATTTAATGGATTCAATTGGACGGAGGGTATACGTACCTATAAATACCATATGCTAAGCAGTGATGCAATATTTTGCAAGCTAACCCGTGTCTGCGTTAATTTCAGGTAAAAGGATAAAAACGTACCTTTACAAGAATTGTCTGAAGCTAGGCGTTAAATTTATTTAGACGATCATATCACTAAAAACGTGTTAGAGTACATAGTGAATTCCATTTATGAATTTATTAATAGATACATAATTACGAGAACACAGGTAAATAATTATATACCTACTGAATGCATTATGTATAGGTCGAACCATTATGTCTTGGACCTAAATTGCGAAACATAAAAGACCTTGTGCGCGCGAATTTTTTTAAAATAAATCTATGCTTGGTGAATTTGAGATCGTCCACCGTAGTAGCACCCCGTGCTATATTCAAAATACATCTAAGAAACGTGTACTAAGTACATGTATAGAACACATTAGCTGATATGTGAATTGAGCTATATGCATATATATATATGTTACCGGCAATGTATGTAATCCAATGCCTAGGCAATGTATAGAATGCCGAGCACACAGCAGGCAATGTATGAGATCGTATAAAAGAACATAAATGGTGGTTATAAAGAAACAACCACGAAGGCTAATGCGGAAGCTTGGCTTCCGCCTCAGTCTTCTAACCTATTATATATCCAGGTCGGGGCGCAGTGTCCACACCGCGTAAATTGATTTGGATGGATTAGGTTAGAAGGCCAAATAAGTGCTTAATTTTTTTTATAACTATTCTGAAATATCATTTCCATAAAAAAATCCAAATATAGACCATGATTCATTTATTTCACACATTGTCGGTAGAATAGCAGGCATTCTTTATGTTAGCATGTACATTGCCTAGGCATTGTAGAGATTGCCTGCATTATACACATTTCTAGTAACATATACACAAAGAGCTACCTTAAGGTGACTTGTATTATGTTACCATTAGATGAATAGGTAGTCCTTTTTACCCGACTGCTGAGGGAAAGAGGGTAATGTTTTTTTATAGTGTGGAAAGTGGTTAACCTAAATCATCTCTTGCGTCACGGCTGTCCGAGGGCCATCTCCGGTTTTGAGATGGCTCTCCCTCGAGTATGGGGACCACGGTGTCCCCATCTTTCTCCTGGCGCAGATTACACAAAAAAAGTTTCAAATACATTCGAAGGCATTGTAGAACATCATCTTGTTCAATCTTTTAGTTACTACCGATTGGGTAGTCGTACTATTTAACAGGCTGGTAGGAGTAGTAGGTAGGTTCTGTTAACAAGGTGAAAATCACTGGAAGTTCGATTCGGAAACATTAATTTACTTTGGCGTTTGTACTTTATCTTGATGTAGGTTTGATTATGGTGGGGAAGACGGTGTTCTCTGCACCTTGCTTTAGTCTTTCGTTATCGTGTTAAAATGGGTCGTGGTTACACCCGCCCGCGTTATTTATAGGTTACAAAATCAAAAAATATTACGTCTTCTACAATAATTAATTGCAAAATTGTTCTATAAAATGTAAACTCCGGTTGCTTTTTGATCTTCTATTAACCGCTGAGGGATTAAAATTAAACGAGCAATTCAAAAAACAAATTGCTAATTTTTTTATTCGTTGTAACTGTCTTGTTCTAAGTAATGGGTTAGCTTAAGAAAACCTAGGGCAATGGAACTGGTAACGCTTTCTTCTTTAATTTGAAAGAGGCTATATCAGCTGTTATTTTACCGAGATGGGATATTCTAATTCTGCCAAATGAATATTAGTAATTTGACCAACACATACAACAAACCTGTGAACTTAAGACTATCAAAACCGTTACGCCACCGAGGCTTGTTTTATCTTTACCCATCTCTACTTATTAGGTGGAAATCATAGTGTGCTTGTGTCATTATTAATTAATAACCGTTATAACTAAACAAGAAATCGTATCGAGATATTCTTTACTTAATATACTTAAAATTGTAATCAGTGTTGATAGCAGTGGTAGATACAAAGTCAGTAACTACAAATTTAAAAACACTATAAATAATTTATATCTTTTTTTCTGTTCGTGAGGTAAGTACCTAAAAAGAACTTAAATTGGCCACAACCATGTTGAAACAACTCTTTATTCTATAATAGCAGCCTTATATTCTGGGACATGGGTCTCTCCGAATCTATCGTCTTGTGTCAATACCTAGGTATATGAAATTTTAGTTAAAAGTAAAATATCTACACTAAAATGTTTTATTAAATATATTTTTAACAACAAAGATATATTTAACATAACATAACATAATATCAAAAGCCAACGAGCATTTCGATGAGAATCTTGTATGAATAAAAAAAAAACAATGCTCAAAGGAGACAATAAAAAAATATTATTATTTCATTAGATCCAATATTTCGTTTATAATTCATTGATTAATATCACAGACAGATACAATATACCAAATGTAGGTATTGTGTTGTTTACATAGCAGTGTTTACAGTTTGTTACCCAGAGCAATTTACTTTCAAGTTTGTTTGATTTCCTAGCAAGGGACCCATATCAGAAGGCTATTAACTATTAACTGCTATCGAATCAACTTGAATGCTCAATTGCATTCGGTCAATTAGACGGAAAATTGTTGTGGGGTTTGCACATGTGCCATTCTGGTCTTGTGTTGAGCGACAAACTGGCAGATTGGTGTATTCTGAACATAAATAAATACGCAAAAATCAAATGTATTCATTCCCTATACTCAGCTACTGATATACCTAAATATTTGAATGATATAAGACGTGATGAAATATTCAAAAGTCAAAAAATTACAATGTGTAAAAAAATCGGTGTCGCTTAAGATCTTTTTATCAGTAAGTTATCTTTGTAAAACTTTGATAAACAAAACCAAAATATTTTAATCATATTTATGAAATCAGCGGCGTACATGAAAGGCCAGCACTTAATAGATATCAATAAAATAAGCTAAAGGATTGCCTATGAACTGCTTAAATACTGTGTACATTTTGAATAAAATTCGTGTAGTATTTTCTCAAAACGGCATAAATACACAAGGTATTTATGCCGTTTTGAGAAAATAATGCATTGCAACTGATAGTCTTGCGATACAGTTATTAAAGAACATTGACCACTAACGTGTGAAGTGGTTATCTATGATCATAATAAGGAAAGGTGGAACCACTGACCAGCAGTTAGATCACGAAACGATAAACGGATTAAGTATCGGTTAATCCTAGTCGGCCCGACAAGGACGGGCTTGCAACCACGTCATGCAAGTCCTTGCCTACACGCTGAAGACGGAGCTGATAAAATTGAAAGTTTATTAGGGTGCGTTTTTACTAAATACCTACGCGTATATCCAAATTTTAACGCAAGGGTCAAGTTTACCTGCTCTCAAAACTTTATCAGATCTTATTTGTTAACAGAGGCGCCGTATTGATATTATTTTGTGGTTTCCCGTAAAGGTTACGACAGAACAGTGTATTGGCGTGTATGGGCTTGCTCGTTTATCAACCCGTTCAGCCATTCATCTGTCACCGAGTCATCTATTTTCAATTGGAACATTTTTTAACCAGTAAATTTTAGTGTGCTCACATTAGTCGATTCCGTTTATGTTTAATAATGTTGTTTGTTTTATGGGCATTTAGATAATTAAAATGGATTGATTTAGTGTCCTAATAAAAGAAAACGTTTTAATTTAATAAAATTCAGTTGCTGAGGATACTTTGAAAATAAAAAAGATGTATTTAAAATAATTCAAATCTGTGAATAATCTTCCAGTGATAAGACAATAATTTTTTAGTTTATTTTTTCCATTCTTGTTAATGCATTTTCTCCTTGCCTCTTTCAAGCCATATGTACTGCTCTCCTGCTCTCGTATATCTGTATCTTCTTTTGATCCTCCAACCTGACTCCGCTACTTACTCTGAGATGAGATCTTATGTATTAAACGACTGTTACTTTATCGGTCGTGTGATTGCCCGCATTCACTCTCTTTTCAATATCTCACACAAAAGTAATGCGTCCCTGTACCTAAATAATATTATAAATGCGAAAGTACTCGAAACTCTCTATCTGTCTGTTCATTTTTCACGCCTAAACTACTGAATCGATGATGATAAAATTGGGTACTAAAATAGACTGAAGGTTGGGAAAGAATTCAGGTGTTTTATAATAGAAGACACGTTCGGTTACGATAAACGATATCAACGGAAGCGCAACCTCGGGTAACAGCGAATATTAAAAAAGTGTAGGTATTTTACAACGAATTGAACATTATATAGGTAGATCTTTTGTATTTAAATGTTCATACCATTATTGATGTTGACTTACGGAGTGTCAAATATTAAGTATTGTCAAGTAAAGTGTAGTATAATATAAACCATCTCAAAATATTAAAACTCACAGTATAGTGAACGGTAACTTCTAAATGCTAACGTTCACAATCGTCTGAACAGTCGAACAGATGTTAATAGCTGTTAATCCTATCTATAGTAACAATCGAAGTCACCACCTTTAAAGGATTATAATTAATGATTACTTCGAAATTAAAAGTTTTTTCTATTAATGTCAATATGTCTGTCAAGTTCACAATAATCGAAAATGATAATCTTTATTTGTTGTTATTTCAATTAATTATATTTAATAATAATAATATTGTCTACTAATGTATTAATGTTCTTGGCGGATGAAATTTATGGAAAACAATAGAATATATATAACATATAACCAAATATATTTTGTTTTAATGACATTAAAAATCACTTTGTAATGTTGGAAGAAAGGCAAACTATATTCTCGGTTCTTAATTCCACACTAATTATATTATATTTCTTAGATAATTATAATCTAGCGAGTAATGTAGTAGTTATTAGCAAGTACCTACTTGTTTACATGCGTTTTTCAAAGATAAACATGTGAAAAATTTGGTGTTCATCGTGAGAATGAACGTTAATTTCTGTATGGCATATTAATGGGTTTATGGATGTGTGATGAATGGCTCACTAATATGAAATCTACTAGCTTAATTGCTGATATAATTGTTTTCCTTGCTGACTACAGACTCCCCAACGTCAGTGTACAACAAAAAGATAAAATCCGTAACAAAATTGATACCTACAGGTATAATCGATAACTTACATTTAACATTAAAACATAGATAACTGATTAATGTATAACATACAAGATTAGCTACATGTTTCTTTAATATCCCACCGCTTCAGATATGCATCCACGTGCTTTTTTTTTTCAAATTATCTACATAGAGAAATCTTGACATTGAGAACCAATTATGTTTTGATGTGTTTAATTCAAATAAGCTGTAGATCTCTAATTCCTTTGATAGGTACAACCTACTACTTTCACAATGAAGTACCTATGTAGCTTTTTTACAAAAATGTGGTATAGTACACAACAAATAAATTATCACCCCTTCTTCTGTCAAATGCAAGGCTCTTCTGCACACGCCCAATACATGTTGACTTTGATCTCTCGTCTTCATTACAAAAAACCGAAATACGAAACTCAATATTAGAGCTCGGTTCCTAAATAACCTTCCTCATGTCAAATTAAATAAATATATAGTTCAGTTCCTAATAGAATTTCTCAGCACCCACCTACCTGAAAAGTCAAATGTGATCACTCAAGAAGGTCATTCCCTTTGGTTTTTATATGTGACGTCAATTTTACTACACCCAGCCTGATGATAACCTAACATGACCTTCAAAAAGGAAAAGCCACCATTCCAGATTTTATCAGTTCTATAACGTTGGTCTTATATTGATGGCCATGACATGTACTTTTGCCGCGCTTGACGACCCAGGGATTATAGAAAGAAGGAAATAAATGTCAGGAATAAATTCTATCAAACATTCAGAATTCATACCCTCGGTGTTTTTCAAAGTAAAATACATACCTATAGGTACTTGTACTACATATTTTGCTTTCACAGATAATATTGCTTATCCGTGCTTATCAACATTTGGTAAATTAACAAATTGTATAATCTAATCATAGTTAGCGATATTAGGAAAAATATGTTGTATTTAGTCACTTGGTTGAGGTGGGAACGACCAAAGCCATGACTCAGTTTGGTAAAGGGATACTTCTAGGCCCGACCTACCAAGTCACAGGATTCTGTCACTGGTCAATAACATTAATTCGACTTATAAAAGTAAGATAGAATCGTTGTACTTAACAAGTTCCTATTTTATTTTATTTAAGTACCTACCTACTAGCAAAAGTAGAAGGATTACTTCGCCATTTTGCACTTTCAGTACTTATCCATACTAATATTATAAATGCGAAGGTAACTCTGTCTGTCTGTCTATCTGTCTGTATGTTACGCTTTCACGCTTATACCACTGAACCGATTTTGATGAAATTTGGTATAGGGGTAGATTAGACCATGAGAAAGGACATAGGTTATGTTTGGTCGCGATAACGGACATCCACGCGGGCGGAGCCGCGGGCAAAAGCTAGTTACCTATATTTTAGTTAGTTAGTCAGCTCGTTGGTCATATTTGTACCAGCTTGCAATATATTATACCAGTCCTTACCTCTATTTATTTAATATTGAGAACACCATTCAGAAGGTATAATTTTGGTAAAGGGCTTCCTGCCGTTAAACAGGTAGCAGCCCGATGTACTTTTTCGTGACGACAACGTCTGACATTTACATTTCAATTAAGATAATGATGACATAGAGTCAAGGGCTACTCTATTTCTTTTGAATTAATATTAAGTGCACCTGTATCTAAGGATCCGTCCCTTCAACGTATAACTGCAACAGGTGATGTGAGGAAATGTCAGGTTTTAATAACTGAATAAAATCTTAATCACGATATTATTAGATTACGCTTAAGAGCGTACATTTTCATCACCGACCGTTCACGTTCGACCGTTCATCTCACACACAAAACCCTTTTTTTCAGGATCTTCCACAAATTGTCAACCTAACCTAATATCCTAAACATATATAGGTAGGTAGTCTGTCCAAAGAATAAGTAAGTTAACCTTTAAGAGTGATGTCAAGTCAAATAGTTATGTACCAATACCTTATCTATTCGATTTCAAGTAACAATCGACTTTGTGAAGAAGTTTCAATCGATATTACACGAATGTTAATCATTGAAATAAACATATTAACGAATTCTATAGTGATTTATTTTGTGTTATCGCGTGATTTAATACGGATCTTAACATAACATTACAGTTGCTTACAGGCGTAGGACCAATTAAAATAGTTATTAGTGCTATAAATAGGTATAATAAGTATATTGGCAACTTTTAATCCGTACACTATACAAATTTCACGTCTTGATGTTATCCATTGAAAGTAGGTAAAATAATCCTTCCTAATAATAATTTCAATGTGTAATATTCGCGTAAACTTTCGAAATCATCAAATAAATAAAACACATTGAAACGTATAACGATAACCGATTGAAACTTCTTCATAAACAAAGAAGATTGTCATATAAAATCGAACAGGTTACTCATTGGGACATAACGATATGGAACCAATGATGTATTATAAACTAATAATAAATAGGTTCGTCATTGTTTGTGGCTGACTAAAGTTAACTTATACCTGAGACATTGCTACTATGATTAAATTTGTCAAGCACATTGTCATTCAATGAAAATAATTAAGAGTTAGTTACATATTTTAGGAAAAACATGAAGTTTTGGATGGAACTTGTTGAAATGGAAATTAGTCGTGTGCTGAAATGGTGTTATGTAAATTATAACCTAGTGGTAGCATAAAATACTCGTAATAGATAAATTTATCAGATGTGGATTATACTGGTGAATAAACGAACAAGAAGAGAGGTGCAAGAAACCGCGCTGTCGCCGTCTCTGTTTTTGCTGTAATTCGGAGACATATATTATATTGACGATATTCATTACTATGCGATTGACAGTGCCGTGAGCACCTACATAGTGTTAAATTCTCACGAATTCTCATTGGAAGAAACTCATGAATAATCTCCTCCAAATCTGTTTGGAAGAAATTCATGAAAAGTAATGAGCTACCAATATAAGGCTAATAAGGTGAGTACATACATTAACCACGAATAAAACATTTATAGCAACCGCCAACTGCCTCATAATTTAAAAATATACTTCGATCTCTTTGGAGGTACCAGAAAAATGTATACAATATCAAGTGAATTTCATTAACACGTTTTTGTTTCCTATATTGTTTTCGTCAATTTGACTGCACCCTGCCTAATAGCAAGGTAAGCTAAGGTACAACAAAAAGTACATGTCATCAGTCCACAATCTATTATTTCTAAAATGGTGGTCCATAGTTTGACAGCCATGACCAATGCATTTTCGTTTAAAGATCCCGGGCTAAGAGGCTAAAGGTAAAATGTATGTGGGTAAAGCATTCCAGCAGATGATACTTCAAAAACTCCACGTCCTAGAACAAATCAGTCCTTCATTGAAGAGTACACGTTTATTTACAACCCGTAAAGTCGGTCTCACATCGAGAACCCCTTTAAAACTAGGCCTGGAGTATTTGGATATCAACTAAGTTCCACTCCTACAAACGGTATCGAACTACGGACTTGTTATAATAAATAGTTCAATCCCGAGAATACTAACCAAAGTCCACTGTAGTACGTATTATAAAAAAACAGCACAATTTATGGTAAAGTTGTGAAACGTATACCTATGAATATTTTTTTTATAGCGGTACACTAGACTACAGACTTTTAATATAGTAATAAAGGTAAATTAACTATCTAGTGGCAAAGAAAGAAGTAGATAGTCTTTATTTATACAGTTATTCTTAACTACACTGAGTATAAGTATAATATACGTTTATAATGGGGCAGGATACCCGTTAATATAGTACTAGTCGAGAAACTGTTAAATTAACTAACTGTGACACTTGTTATTGATGCACATCTAAAAGGCGTAATAATTTCGTACTACAGGGCATATAAAATAGTAAATATAACTAATAAATATAACATGAAACAACTGCCATTGATGCCAAAGCCATTAGCCATCATAGTGAACACATTTATCACAAAAACAGAAGTGAAAATATAAGGTTATCAATGAGGGTTACAAAAATCAACATACATACATAGGCAGGTGTTAGGTTTTTCGTAATCTCAACGCAATATGCATGTAATATTTCAAATGTAGTATACATTTATTTTGGCACCTGTAGTTAATAATAATAAAAGTCTGGTCAACGTGTAGGTACTCCTGGCTCAACCGTTCATGAATAAAACTACTGCAAACCATCCTGGCGACATAGTGGTGGCAGGCAGGGCAGCCCATCACTTATCACAACATACGTGACACGCGTTACCCGGTCGAGGAATCCTCTCAAAGAGAACGGAAGTAGTACTCTTCAAAAGCAGAGGTTGAAAACGAGACCTGCCTGGCGTCGATGCGCACCATCGCCATTCAAGCAGGTCAAGGTCTGGTTCAAGCTAATGAACTTAATAATGAACCCATGAGTGTTAATAGATTTTGAAATCGCTAACTAATTAAAGATCTGATTATTTCGTATGTGCAAATACGAGTACTAGCTGACGCTAATCCGGTAATCGTTTTTGGTCATATCTCCAGTTCTACTCAACCTGTTTTAATTTTGATTTAATTTTATTAAGAACTTTATAATTAATAAACACATAAAAATCCATTCAATAGATTTGCGTCCATTGCAAATAGACAGATAAGTCCTATTCGACTTGAATTATTTTAGGGTTAATATGTTAACGTCATTAGTATTAAGATCACTTTGAGTGCACATTGATAGTCAAAATCGATTTGATGCTTATTGTACCTACGTTATATATTCAACTAGGTAAGTATTAACAGGTATAATAAGTATTAAAAGCACATTCCTTGTAACACACGATTTACCCTATATACCTATCTTGCCTGCGGATCCGAACGCCTCAGTTCCAAGCTGAGTTTGTAATAACGCTTGTCTTGGTCATACGCCTATAGGTACTTAATTTTTAGATTGAAATGCAAAATTATTTAAATAACATACTCTTTTTAAGTTTTTTAAAAACTGTCGTAAGATTTTTTATTCTATTGATTTTATTATTTCTCGAAGGTCGCAATGTGTCAACACAGCTGATCAGATTCTATTGGTGTCTCATTCCATTGCATGCTGGTGAAATGTGAGTTCTTGATGACGCATTCCTAGTTGTTATTTATTGCAGATTCAAAGGAACAGTCAATGCAAGTAATAGGCACAAATATAATATCACATACACGTTTACGCAGTAGGTGTTCGCGTTTCAGATATTATAATTTTATGTAAATGCGTATTTTTTAAATAGCTACATAATCAAATTACGGATAGATAATATTATTTTTGCATTAATAAGGAGGTACAAACATTATTGTATAAATTCTATTAAAGAACTTCGTTAGAATTAAACAACCTCAAACACTTACTTGTTTAAGTGGTTTAATTTAGCTAAGTTGGCATTAAGTAAGCAGGTTTCAACTTTAGGTGACAGATTCATAAACTGGTTTATTATGTGACGTATCTACACCAAAATTATTGTTGTATATAATTGATGCTAAACAATGCCTATAGGTTCGTAATAAACGCTCTGGTTTATTCATTTAATTATGCTTCAAGTTATGTAAGTATACCTACTTTGCATAATGATGTATATGCAAATATGGACCTAATAAGTTCAAGTACAGCTCTTATTTATATGAATCTAGACACAAACAGTAAAACTGTAAAGAGGTACGTAGGTACCTACAAGCATACTTAGGCCTAAACCGCGGATTACCTATCTTCTCGATAGTTTATCTTCAATATTACGTTATTATCTTTGAAATCACGCAAGTACATTTTTATGTAGACATATAAATTTAGGCCTAAATACGTCTCCGGAATAACTTAACTTTGGATGTTAATAAATAAATTTAATTAGTTTTCTTCCTGTAAGCGTTAATTCAAGTCGCATCCGTAGCTTTCAGCTTGGAGTCTGAGGCCCGCTTTTACCTGTCTAACTGCGGATTTGGCTGGACTTCGATATTTTCTGTAGAGCTACTGCCATCTGACCTCCTCAACCCAAAGGCGATATCAAAGCATTGCAGTTAGACAAGTTGTTGGACTTTTGAGGGTTCCAACTACCCGTAACGACTGCCATAGATGTTCGTATGGCAACCGGGACCGACGGCTTAACGTGCTCTCCGAGGCACGAACAGACCACTGCAAAGACTCATATTCATGCATACAAATATTTGAGCGGGGATCGAATATTCACTACCGCTACGCCCCGGAGGCTGTCGAGTGCTAGACTATTTTAATTTGGTAAGTAGATACTTCAAAATAACTGATCATGCATATGTTTTTATGCACTTATATGCGGCTTTACATTAGCAGAGACTGAACTAAATACCATAACAAATACCTATTTTTTGATTGATGATCTCGAATGATTTCTGTGCAAATGTATGTTGTATCTACATTTAGAAATATTTTATGTAGAGTTACTTGTGTTATCAAAACACTCACAACTGAGCGTAATAATCTACTTTTGACATTCGTGAAAAATGTAACTTCACAATAACAAGAACAGATTTTTAAAGATATAACCTACCAGAAAACAAGTTTTTAATTACTTAGGGATTGCAGGCGTATGATATTAAGTACTAACCTGCGAGGCGGGCGGATATGAATAGCCAAATTGCGCATACGCTGCCATCGGGACGATCATATGGGCGGCTTCACACTTAACACTGTCTCTCAAAGTCTATAGCACGGACGTATTAGTTTCCTATAAATATTTCTACAACTTCTAGTAAGAAATTAAGTTAGTAAATTGTATCACAGTTGGTTGTGTGCGCGGCGACTGCGCGGCGCGCTGCCATTCCTGCGCGTCAGCCGGCCGGTGCGCGCGCGCTTCGCATGCCGAGCGTTCGTGCTTGTGTGCGACCGGCCTACACCTTCTGTACACGATGGAGGCTCAACACCGACTGGCGCGCGTACGACGCCTGACGCCCCTCCGCCGTAGGAGACGGCCAATTACGCCCCGCCCCAGGGGCGGGGACTTATATCGACCGCCAACCGCCTGATTAATTTTCTGTCTTTTTCAAAACGTTGGATAGAAACGTGATAGGGGATTGGTGCGTGTCATCCCCTCCACATCAAGTGTCCGCCCACTTCGAAATACCCGCCTACATCCGGGTGGGGCGCTGGAAAAAAGCGGCAGAGTCGGCTCGACTTGATCATGTTTATGGGTTTCCGTCGAGACAGTCCGCCAGCCTTGTACCCGGGCCAAACAAATCTCTAGTGGCAAAAAATGGCTCGGCCGAGGACAAGTTGTTTCACCTCGTCAGATTTACGAACAACGCGGCGTAGAGTTAAGAATCAACTATAGAGATAGTCTTTATAGTCGATTCGGAACTCGATCGAGTTGATATTGGGTGAAGGTTTATATTGGTTGTCGGTACGTGTAGGTAGGTAGGTAGGACGTTACAGTGAACCGAGACAAATAAAGGAATATTACTGGAGACGACATTATCTCAAGTATACAATATTAAGTATGATGTTAATATAAATGATTAGCATACGTTATTATTATTCTTTATTTTTCTCTCTCAAGGATGATCAGCGATTAAACACTTAAAAAAGGTTTACCTTCATACAGACAGCTGATTTATTTTTTGATTTTTGCATCGGCAGTTATAATGACACCTGACTGCACTATAGTTAGATATGAGTACCAGTACGTAGGCGTTTAGTTAGTGTTAGGTACATATTATTTGGTAGGTTATAGTGTACTATGACCTAATTACTTACCTGACGATGTTATTTAGATTAATAATATAATAAGAAGTAGGTATGTACACCTAATTATAAACATATCATAAAATTAATATAGATACCTTATAATATATAGGTATATAGCACTGATAGTAATGTATAAACTCTAAATAAAAAAAACATTTTAACTGAACATAAACAATCTAAATTTGCCTTTTTAATATGTTTTATTTAAAAACTCAATTTATAAATTATTTTAATTTTATTTTGAAGACTAAAACTAAAATTGCACCACTAGTTAGTTACTGACTCTAGTTTATTTGTTTAATACCTAGGTACGTGTTTTCATAAAAAGGCGCTGCACGATTTTATACTTTGGTACCTAAACGAATGCAGTATAGTTTGTTAATTCAGTGTGTTAATTCACTTAATTTCAGTTGAATTAAATAAACCTGACTTAAGCGAACGTACATACCTAAACAAAGTGACATAGGTACTTATAAGAACAAAGTATTCGTACGTAACTATGAGAAAAATTGCCGGTTGGTGGCGGTACTAACTGAAATACGGGTAAAAGGGAGACGGGAAGTAATGTGGAGGTCGGAGCACAGGTGGCGCTGTACTCGCGAACGTCGAATCTACGGACTCCACACCCGCTTGTCAGAAATAGATAGGGGAAAGACTATAAATCTACTTAGGTAGGTATCTACTCTTACTAATGGGGAAGATTGCAACATGTTTCCGTTGTTACGTATTGAATTAAGATAAATATTTAGATAGACAGCCTCTTATGATAAAGAGTTCATAACTATTATTATAACAGATTATTCTACCTTTTTAGTTTTGTTTTTAATTAAAAAATATTAGAATCGAAATTATTAATATTCCCTCTAACCCCTCCTACTTAGCTAATTTGCTTGTGCTAGGAGTGGGTTCAAGTCGGTAGTGTAATGGGCAGGATTCGAACCCGGGACCTCTCGACATTAAGGCCGACTCCCTAATGACTAAGCTACCGACGCTTTTCGTTGTTTTCACGCAACTAACTTTGGTCTAATATTTTACTAAAAAAGTAAAATATTGGCCCAAGCCAATTAAAAGGCTATAGTGTAAATTATACTAAATTAGGAAACAATCACATTGCTATCCTAAAGGAAAACGATTACCGTAGTTTATTATAATCGTTGAAACACAAGAGGGTTCACTTGAAGTGGGGGTGTATTTGGCAAAATAGGTGAATGTAAATAAGTAGGTAATGGAAGTGAGGCAATGGTACCTATCTACACAGGTAGGTATCTTAAGTCGATATTAATTCCGAGGGTGGTACAATATAAACCTGCTCAGTCCGGTCCGTTCGTACAGGAATCTTCAAGGCTCTATCATGCATCAAATTATATGGTGTTAAGGGGACAGCCTATGTAGCGTGGTGGTGGCGAACGTGGCCGCTACGTAGGGGGCGCGGGTTCGATCCCCCGGATCCCCACTCAGTACAAATATTTGTATGTATGAATATGGGTATATATTTGTTCTGATTGTGCCACGGAGAGCACGCTAAGCCGTCAGTCCCGGTTGCCATACGAACGTCTATAGCAGTCGTAACGGGTTATTGGAACCCTAAAAAGTCCAAAACTTATCTGCCTGCAATGCTTCAATATCCTTGGGTTGTTGAGGTCAGATGGCAGTCGCTTCACAGAAAATATCGAAGTTCAGCCAGACTCCAAGCTGAAAGATTCGGATGTGGATTCTACATACCACCTACCTACTATGTATAGAAACACTGTATTTATTTTGTATTGATGTTAGGTAAATCATTACTTAATAAATATAGTAATGGATCACTTTAGTGTTTCCATAGGTATATACCTAGTAGGTATGTAGAATATGTATGTATTCACAGAAAATGTATCTTCGTGTCTATGTTTATTCGGATTCAAGAATATTACAAGCTAGTTATGGTATGCTTATAAGGGTATAGATAGCGCTGTGTAACTAAGTAGGAATGTAAAATGTACTCACTAAATATCTAGACGTCTAGATCTCTAGTAAACTTCATATTTACTTAGAATTCTAATAGGGCTGTAAGTTATTTCAAACATTAATAATCCACCTTTATTTAGGTTCACATGTGTGTAAATTACCGATGACAAGTGTGGTTTCTTCATTTTTATTTTATTCTTAGATGTCATATTCTTCTTATGGGTAAGTAGGTGAGGTAAGTACTTAATCCCGATTTATCTGAGTACAGATTGTTTAGACAGATTTTATAAATTATATATTCAACCTGTTTACAGATAAATCGTAATTCAGAACTTAGTACCATTTTAGTATACGGCCCTAAGGATTTCCGCTGAAAATTATTCTTTCGAGCTTGTTTGTTCTCCAAAGGATATAGTTACATGGACATTTCCAGTTGAACTTCATCACATAAAATAGGTCCGTACACCTATTACATATTCCATGCTAACACTTAGTAAGAATTTTCCTATCAATACATAAGTGCAAACTGATGTCATGGAACTTAACGAATGCAGTTCTATTATTCTGAAATATTTCTTATCTCATCATTCTATTATCTCACAATTATTTTGTTTGTTTAAAGTTATCTTCTTCAGTCTTGTTATTTAAGTATGTTTTACATGATGATATGATACACTAAATTTACCTGCAACTAGTTTTGTGTCTTATATGAAGATAGGTATACCATGTATTTAGTATGTACTAAGCCGTTCGAAAGGAGAAGAACTTGAATAATGTCGTATCTGGCATACACAAGACAGACATGCCTACGTGAGCGCATAGTATTCGGAAATGCACCTTCCAATAAGTAACTTACTATGCACAACAAATATTTTTTTTATTTAGGTATTTCTCAATTAATTCGGCAAACACGAGTAAATAAAAAATTTGGTAGATGTGTGGCCCTAATCTTTCATAATGACCATGGAGCATGAGTATTATTGAGATCGACATGCCTGACCTTGGCATGTTAATTGTAACACCTTTAAGTAGCGTAACATAGATAAAAAAGTACTAAACACCATACGTATTTTAAAAGTAAGTACACATACATAAACGTTAATTAGCACTTACAATAGCAATTTATACACGAAATCAAAAAATCAAAATGCCTACTATAGGTGTTAATATGAAAACTAGGTAACGGGTTGATGACTGTATTCGCTTTTTTAACAAGCTTCCTAATGAAATCAGAGATTTACCTGTTAATAAATTTAAAAATACAGTAAAGAGCAAACTGTGCCAGAAAGCCTATTATAAAATCCAAGAATATTTAAAAGATAAACAAGCTTGGAAATGAGCTGTTCGCTCTGCTGTGCTACTCAAGCAAAACATTGTATCTAGACCATAAGTTTTAGGCTAAGTAAATGTTTTGTAAATAGACCAAAAAAAAAAAAAAGCCCGCTGAGTTTCTTGCCGGAGTCTTCTCAGGTCTGGGCCGCGTTTCGAACCGGTGGTCCATTTACTAGTATTAGTTAGTATTTAATATTTACTTTATGTTGACGTTTTGTAAGTGCCGATTTAATGGTCTATGCAAAATAAATTATTTTTGATTTGATTTTGATTTGATTTGATTTGACCTGGGTAATTAACAAAAGGCTGAAGTACTTTACTGCAACCTGTACGGATTTTGTAAATGTAGTCATCTGTACTATCTATATTCTGTGCTTACTACAAAAATATTATAAAGCTGAAGAGTTTGTTTAATTGAATACACTTATCTCAAGAACTTATTAATTACAATCAATTAAAATGTATTTAATTCCAGGAAATACGCCTTAGGTGGCAGATAACACACTGACTACCTGATGGAAATGGTTACCGTGACCTACGTATGCAACACCAGGAGTGTTAGATACACTCGTACTGCCTGCCCTGAAGAAACCTTCAAATTCAAAAACCCTTCATGAAGAAGAATGATAGAATGGGGGCATCATATCAAACAATTCATCTGAGCACAAACCATTGTATAGGCGGTAGAAGCGAGCCAAAGTCCCTAATAAGGCTGAAAGGTTCCACTTAGAGTAGCCCTGAAAGTCTCTCCTGAGGTTGAGAGGTTTCACGTAGAGTAGCCCTGATAACCCTGAGCGCCAAAATGTAAGGTTTAGAATCTAAACTTTTAAAAACCTTACATAACCTTACCGTACCTTTAAACATCTAAAACTTTAGATGATACCGTTTATATTGCTGACCTGTCCCCTACGTCCTTTGGTTTTTGTGAGACCGCTGTGTGCGTGTTAGCGTGAATAGTGATATCAGCTTGCCAAGTGCGCCTTACATAATAATATTTGAATGACGTCACTATCACATTATAATATGCCGCCTATTCTTTTTTTATAAATTTTCCGCCAGGTGGCACATATCCAATATCATACAAATCATATTTTAGGGGGTATCCGAGGGAACTACGGCCTGAGCCCGATAAAAAAGATAGGTACTTGAACGCATAAAACGAGCGAATTGTTTAAACAATCGCACTAGGCACTCAATAGGTTCTTTGCTTGATTAGGTACTTATACCTATAGATTAAATATTTATTTATTTATTTATATTTACATATATCTAGGTACCTTTAAGGTTCATAATAATTCCAAGACAAGGTACACGTGTCACGATTAATGTAGATTTATTACTTTTTCATATATTTTATGTTAAGAATGTTGGTTTAATAATTAAAGTTTTGTTTCTGCTAAGGGAATATTAATGATAAGGTTGGTTAGTCTGCACTCTTGCAGTCTAGTTTCGTAACCATTAGAGCAGTTAATCAGCGACATAAAACAAAACTAGTGTTGCCAGCTCCCTTTTTAAAACTAACATAAAGTATTATGATAGTAGAAAAATTTATCAAATGATTTGGGAGAAAACATATTGATTGAAATTGTATTGTCATTTGAACTTAAGGTGTGCACTAAATATCAGATCAATCAATCAACAAAATTTGACCCAACAAGCAGGTCTAAATCAAACCGTTTTTAGAAACGGTGTATCATATAATCCAATGATTTTGTTAGAGGTATTCATGAGCTGTATTTTTCGCTGTTGGTTAGAATAGAGTAAGAATCTTACCCCTCAATCGCTTTATTTATTTTATACGACGCCGACGCCCAAGCGAAACGCGGGTACTCTTGTGTTTTAATTTGCCAGCAACCACGCGGCAATAAAAAATGAACTATAGCTGCGTGGCGTATCTAAACCCAATATAATTAAGCATAATATTATGTAATAATTGCGAAAGTTGAAAAACATTCATTAAGTTTAGTTCGCTTAATTTTTGCAACTTAAAACTTGTTATAGCATTTTGTTATCAGTTTAATTATACTCGTAGCTGTTTTACTACTTGGTTTCTGAATATGTTTTACTTAGGTATCTAGTTATATATACAACCTAATGTACTGCCTCTATGTTTATAGGCAGGTATAAACTATTAAAATAGTATTCCCATATAATATAGATATTCGAAATTTTCATACTTCTAGCTCCACAGGAACTACCCTAAAATCTAACTTGTAATTCGACGCACTAACTTGTAATTGCCGTTTTGGTACATAGCACAAGTTCGCGCCTTAGTTAATTTCAAAGTAATTTTTAACTATATCTGAGATTTTCATGATAAACCTTCCCGTTTTGCTGAAAATAGCAAACCTTTTTGTAACCTTTGACCGCGAATAATTATTTTCTAATTCAGTTAAGTATTATGTTGTTTTTAATAATCCTAATAACTTTGTACTGTGTGCCAACTATTGTACCCTAACTCTTTTTTTTGGTCTAATTTGACCGGACTACTATGTAAATGCGTACTCATGTATAAGTACCTACCTAATATGCGAATAATACAGAAAACTAAGAAACATTTTAACAAAATATCAATCTGGAATTTTACGGAGCATGACCGAGATTTTTATCTAATAACTACACAAGTACGTAGGTACCCACCTATGTTATCAAACAAAAGAACTCCTTCAACTTTCAAATAATTATGGTAATATTAGTTATGTTATATCGCACGTTCATATTTATTTTAACAAAATTGTTAGTTGTTATGAAATTAATACAACTTTAACTTGACCACTAGGATAATAATGATATTATAATGTTAACAACTCGAACGTCAAGAACGGCTCATCGTCTGTCCATATTCCATATCTGAATAGCTCATTCCTATGGACAAAAAATAAAAGTTTTTGTCACTAATTGCATATCCATAGCTTCGGTATCAACACATCCGATCAGTCGCCTTGAGATTTGGTTGCATTCTCTATTCTAAATACTTCTCTGAGCGACCTGCTTAAGGTTCTATTTAAATTAAACGGGTCGCAAGGGTTGGCGCCAAGACATCTGTCATCGTTAATAACAAGCAATTTGAGCCAATTTTGCATTTTTGGAATATCGGAGAGCGCCCAGGCGTCTCGCTCTCACGACAGGAAGTAATACAAAAAGTAACACTAAATAAAGTAGTGGTTGACATGTTTAGTTTTTGCCCCGGCTCACTAATTACGCGGGCGCAACAGTAGGTGCGTGAGCGTTCGCGTGAACCATCGAGGTGAACGTTGGCCGTAAATGCTAACAGTTTAGATATTTATGAACATGTGTACGTAATTAATTTTTACGATGGATCAGATAACGGGATCGGTGGAGCGATACGCTTGTCGCGTTGGCGACGCTAGGCTGCGACTCGTGTAAAGGTTAATTAAGCCTAAATTAGCGAGCACGGAGGTTTTCCGCGTGTCGATCGGATAGTAACGAGACGAGAGGTTGCAGTTGCGTCCCACGCAAATGCCTGTCACATGTGCACTACCATTTTTGCCAATCGACGTGTTAGTTATGGTAACATAATATTATACATTTTGAAAAATTATATCTCTCCTATATAAGAATTACTATCAGTAGATAAACAAAGAAACTTGCTTCGCGGATATTTAAGTCACGGATCCATATTAAGAGAGCCAGTTTAATCCGCTTAGGTGAATAATCCTTTTGTTACAATTTGATGCTGTGTTCTAACGGAGATATAGATAAAGGGCTCTGTTTAGTAGTAATGTATTGCTCGCATGTAACGTTTGTTAAGAGATGTATTTCGTTTTTGTGGAGATGCGCCTTAGGCCACCCTCTCCCCCGCGGAGAACACGACATGCCGTTGTAAAGGGTGCTTACCAACTTCCCCAGTGATGTGTATTATGTTCATTTAGGTATTACTTATGTTAATTTACTGAGCTACGTATGCAGACTATGCAGTGTATAATGATTTACAAGTATAAAGCAACTTTGGCGCGAATGATAAGCTTCTCCAATTAGTTAATCCAATAAAACAACCGTAAACAACCTATATATATCAATTAAGTGGGTGTATAAAACTCTAGGGGATAGACTTTTCGTTGAAAAAAGTAGATATAGGCGCTATAACCATCAGCCATTTGTAATTCGCATTAATTAACTCTCCCTGAATAAATGCCAAAAAGTAATCTTTCCAGCAACAATGGGCACATAAACCTTTTTACGGGTGGTCAGAAAAAGGGTGCGCGCACATAGATAGACATGTGTCGGCTCGAAACCGTCGCTGTACACCATGTTTATTCGTTGATTAAACATATCCAGGGCCGCAATGCGTATGCAACCGGACGGACATATTACCAGGGCTCGAATTCTGATTGTTTAGAGAATTTATTACTCCCGTGCCTTGTACAGTTAATTGAATTCGCCTGTAGAATAGGCACGAGCTGAATTGCCCGCCGACCGTTTATCGTCGTGTCTTCCCAATGCGTGGTCCAACGCACACCGACGCCATTTTTGTTGATAATAGACCTTGTGGTTTGTGATTGTCATTAGTAGATTTTGGAGATTTTTATGCCGATACATAATTTACATATTATACGTAGATTATAAATTTTTCATGTAATTGAATTAAAATTAAACGCCATTTCTTCAATTTTTTTCTTTAGTCACCACTTTTCTATAGATTAAACATTAATTTCACTATCACGAAACAAAAAATATCTAGTACCTTTCTGAATAAGGTATTTTACTGAAAGGGGTTAATTTGCCATCCAAGTGTCTAGACCTAACTGACATCAAAACCTGACAAGATCAAGGCTCTGGCTATTCAGAAAAACTGACCGAACGGCCTTAACGTTGGCAGTTACTTCATTTAAGTACCTACTTAGAATTTCCACATGGGAACTAAATAATAGGTACTAAGTTGAGAATCTTTAATCTAGTCTATAAGGTTTTTGGTTTGTATGTTTTTGCAGAATTTATTAAACTTACTTGATTATTTCAATGATCCTTTCCAGTATTCGAAAACCCATAATACAAATTATGCTATGCTTAATGCTTACTTTGAGTGTAGATAGCGCTGTGTAGAATTTTTTAGAACATTTGTCTTTATCATGTTATTGTAGATTTATGTAGGGTTATTTGAACGTACCTTTACCGTCATACTTACCAACGTATCCTCCTTCTAATGACATTTAATTCTTAACAGTTACAAAGTATTGAAATCAGTGCAGCATGTCAGAGCTTCTTTATTTTGATCTTATCTAGATAAAGTAGTTAGGATATTCTGCATGCCGAAGGCCGTGGATTGAAGGGTTGTAATACTACAACGCGCATTAGGAGAGGCCTAAGTACTTATCTCGAATAATCGACAGTAGGTTAATTGATTACTACTAAACGACAGTTAGGCGAGGTTACTGCGATGTTCATCTTTCGTTAGTTTGTACATCTCGATGTTCTCATTAGATTCCCATCTAACAACTAATACTACACTTTGATCTCCGGATTAGTGACACATTGTGACTAATCGAAATGCGAAGGCTGAGCGAAGAAGTGCTTATTAATATATCCGGTGTATATTTTTAGATATATGTTATTGTACTTACACACGCCTATTCTATGACATAATGATGAAAATAACTAAATGTACTTAATATATATGAAAACAAATCAATGTTTTGTTTAACGAAACAAAGCAATGTTGTTTATTGGCGATGTCGAACAAAACAATATTTTGTTTTTCGTTTATACAATTCTCAATTTTCATTTTGAAATACTGGCGGAGCTTGAGTTGATACTTGGTATTGTTCCGGGGCTTGTCCACGGCTCATTCAAGTACCTAACATCATTTTGCTCCTTATTCTATCATACTATAGAATATTTTATAAGTCGAAATAAGGTTTGAGCTCTGAAACTATATCCAGATATTTAAATAATTATGTTAGTTATGGAAAGTTTTATTTCGTAGCCCCAATTTTAATGAGAATACCAGAATGGACATTTTTAGGGAGCCGGTCCTATTACTTGTATCTATCTCAAAATAAAGCCCATTATTAGGTATCATTAACGTGTACCTACCTGTAACGTAGACCGATACATTTTCTTCACCAATTTATTTTATTTTAAGATGAATTTCAAAATGGTTTATAGATTTTCTTTTAATATATAGATTGGTTGTATTAAAAGAATATATCTTATACCTTTAAATGAGCAATTCTTGTATATATATATATATATATATATATATATATATATATATATAATTGCATCTCGGAATCGGCTCCAGCGATTTTCATGAAATTTAGTATACAGGGGGTTTCGGGGGCGTTAAATCGATCTAGCTAGGATTCATTTTTAGAAAATTTATAAGAAAAAATATCGAGCGAAGCTCGGTCAAACCAGATGTTTAAATAATTATGTTAGATCTTTAAGCTATAAAATTATTTGACAGAAAAATATTACTTTTTTAACATCTTTGTCCATAAAAAATTGCATTTTAGGAAAAAATATACCTACAGGTATTTCCTCCTAATAAAAACCTACTTAGCTGACTTGGTGAATGTTCTACCATATAAATTATCTCAGTATCTACTCTCATTTTCTTTAGTAGGTAAATGGGCAAAAAATTATAGGTATATTACATTTCTGAGACTTTCCACATCAAAAAGTACGATGTAAGAGACGACTAACTCCCGAATTTGATACGACTGTGTCACGAGACCATGGATCCGGTTTTTGCGCTAACGATTGCCACGTAGAAATACTACATGAATAATTGGTACCTATGTCTCTACAATGCTTGTATCGAGACATACCACAATAAGGCTTTCAACTGTGATCCTTGCCCGACGATATGGACACTGCAGTTCAATGCAAATGCAAACGAGTCGCCTTCGCTGTTACAGCCAGCGACCGCGTGGCAGTGTGATATGGGGTAGAATGGTCTCACTGCCTGGGATACCCAAGACTGCGAGGTAGAGGAGGAGAAACTGGAAAGCGGACCTGGAGGCGAAGCCTCAGATGTAAATTAAAATAGTGTTTATAAAGATTTGATGTTCACTGTACCTTCACTTCTCTATAGAAGTTTTTATTTTGCTAAATATTTAAAAATTACATACTAAAGAAAGTTTTTTTCATTAATTACTCAACTGTACCTACTAAAAGGTAGGCAGAGGCACTGGCCGTTAGATCTCGATCCGAACCTATTAATTACTGCAAACACATTTTACGTAGTCAAACAGCTTGTGGTCATTAATCACTGTGTATAAACACGTTTAACACAGGAATCATACATTTGTTTTATATAATCTGATCACTTAATGTCATTAAAGATGTGATATGTATTTTCTATTGTATCGCAGAAACGGCCAATCTTAGAAATTGGACTGAAGTCACACGAAAATTAACTGTCACGAGTTACGAGTGACCTTGTGCCGCTGTCATCAGGTCATATTCACGGTAAGAGCAGTTAGACTTAAAGCAATAAATTATACATCTAATTATATCTAATGGCATCATTCTCAATTAATACGATAATGGCATTAGTTTGTAAATATAGGAATCGTAGAAGATGCGATAATATATGTGCCAATAAGTGGAGGAGCAAAAGGCCGAAAGCAGACCCCAGGTTCTGAGGTGAATGCCTTGGGTCGACTAGGACTCAGAAGATATCATGAATTAACATTAGTCATCATTACAATGTTGTATCCCAGTCGCATTTTTAGGTAAGTCATCTAAGAATAAAGAAAAACTTCGCCTTTATATACACATAAATTTTATTTGTGCATTTTGTAAAAAAAAACGACCTAGAATTTTTCAAAACTTTAAAAAAAAACATATATCAAATATACGTAGTCTGCGTTGTCAGTTTAGATTCCTAATTTCTTAATTTTTATAGTACGAGTACTATTAATGAAATATACAAACTTTTTAAAGCTAACTATAGTAATAGTAGAGACACGATAGGTTAAATTACTTATATAAATGGCGCCTACCGTCATGATAATCAAGTAAATATATTCGAACATCTGCGTCATTTAAGGGTCAGAGCTAATCGGTTCGAGTGATTTGAAAAAACTGAAGCGGTCGGATATGGCGGAAACATCTTATCAACGGTTGTCCCTTGTATCTGTGGTACACGTGTCAACTTTGTTTACAGACATTCACTTTGGTTAATTGCTCATTTTTTCTGAGGGTATTTGAGAGTAAAAGCATTTATCGTATAGCTATATGGCCATCTGACATCGCTGTATGGTGGCCGTTAGCAATCAATTCCATTATGACAAAATATTGAAAAATAATGTTCTAAAATAAACTACTACTAAATAACTTTTTAAAATTGTGGTTTACATAGAATACTTTCTAGTAGTGCAAATAACGTCTACTTAGGCAGGGACTATTATTATTCTGATATAGGTTCCTTACAATTCAATGTGGTAAATATAAAGTCAACGGAATTAACGTGTCGCCAAAAGTTAAAACTATACTGTTGTGAAAAGCTTCTCTCTGAGAAGGAAGTAATTAAGGGGTGATGTGGTTGTATGCCTTCTACAGACTGTATATTCAATATCACAGCCACCTCCATGACAATTTGATGGGCCGCTGTTCCTGAAAGAATGAATGAATGAATATCTCTTTATTGTATGGTATACTAAGAAAGAACACAGTCATTACAATATATGGTACAGTTTCACAGTATTCATACAATTGGCAGCCTTATCGCACATGGATAGCCGCGTGGTTCCCGGCAGAGAAGTATTTGGGCCACCCCATCGCTTCCCATGCGGTGTCGTACGAAGCGACTAGGGGATAGGGCTGTTTAACATCAGACAGATATAGGTATACAGCCCAGACTCAGCCTAAGATACTCATATAGGCACGAGTCAACAATAGTGCCTATTTTTTTTTTATTTTATCGTGCGAAAAATCCCCACGGATACCACCCCCACGGAGCCGGTGGAGGCGGTCATGTCGGACTCGAACCGTCTAAAACGCACGCCGTCTTGGGTCCTTGGTTGCCGGAAGTGAGATTGCCAAAAGCATATCTCTCGCACCCCGGCAGACCCAGGACCATCTCTTTCGAGATGGCCCCCTTCGGATTGTAGGGACCACAGTGTCCCCATCTAGCCCCGGTTACGGGGAGGCGCATTTTGCGCCGCCACCGCGGCCTGCTTCTGCTAGGGTGACAGGCGGCTCCACCGGTCACCCCCAGGCCAGCGCTCATGAAGGACGGAGGTCGTTCTGCGACCTCCGACGTCCGGTTCGCTTTCGCTCTGCGCGGGCTTTCTAGTCCGGACGCGACCGGCCGCCTCCTTCTCGAGCATTACTTGCTCGCAGAAGGAGGCAGCCGCACCCCAAGCGTTCGCGCATCTTACTATCGCTGTGAGCAACGTGGCGAGTGTGAGGACTCCCACCCCCAGAGCCGCCACTAGGACCCGCCTCGGCGTGTCCCACGCCGGGCACTCGGTCAGCATGTGCAGCTCTGTGTCCTCGCTCGCATCACAGTGATGGCACTCGGACGTTGGCTCCTTCCGGATCCGACACAGGTAACTCCCGAAACACCCGTGTCCGGTAATTACCTGCGTCAGCCAGTACGAGAGGCTGCCGTGTGGCCTCTCTAGCCACTCCTCCATGATGGGTCTTACCGCCGCTATTACGGCGTGCCCTGCGCTTGGTCGCCCAAGTCGTAGCTCCCATTCCGCTACCATGCCCCTGTGGAGCTGAGACCTCACGGGACAATAGTGCCTATTACATGCAAGCAATAGGGTCACCCCCTATTACATGGGACCGACTACAATTGTTGGTGGAATATGGGTGTTAATTCACCTCTGCCTATCCCGCCTGGGATAAAGGCGTTATTATGTGTATGTATGTATGTATCGCACATGGCAACCTATCACTATCCTTTCGGACTTCTTTATTCCACACAATACAAAGATTTCAGAATTATTGGAAGCCTGCTTTACGGAAAAGACTATTTCTGGAATGAGACATTCTGTAGGTAGTACTTAATAGTATTACTCGTAGGTAAATGGATCAAACAGGGTCTTAAAGTTTCTGTAAATAGTTTCATTTCTAGTTGTGATTCATTCTAACTTTACAATAAAACAAGTTGGGTTATCATTCCGCAACGCGTGCTCTCGACAAAGGGATAAATAGTTATCACGAATGAATACATACTTATCGCAGATTGCTAATTTCTACACACCCTACGTGATGTATAATTTAGTCTTGAATTCTTTACAAGACGCTTAAAAGAAAGGTAGAAAAAAAAAACACCGAAAATAATCCAAGAAAAGCTACGTTCCATGGTTCCAATGTTCCATTAGCCAATTACGAAAAATGCCAGTTGCAGTGAAAATTTTCATGTTTTTTTAGAGGATATTATTGGCAGCGCTCTGCATACAAAGGGAGTATACTTAATAAGTAGTATGGTAAGTAAATAAATACATTTGAAAAACTCAATAAAGACACTTTTATCTCTTCGGTTCTAGTTAGTTTGATGATAGAGAATGTTCGCAAAACATTGGAAAAAAAGAAATGCTCAAGTGAGACTCGAACTCACGACCTTTCGCTTACAGGGCGACTGCTCTGCCAACTGAGCCATTGAGCACCACTTGAATCATTCCAAATTTTCCTTCTCTTTATATCCGGATATATATATATATATTTCATTTTTTCCAATGTTTTTCGAACTTAACAGTTAGCATAATAAATGCTAGAAAAAAATCATTCAGATAGAGAATGTTATTCGGAAAATCGACTTCACGCTTTTTTCGAATTAATTTGACTTCCATTCTAATATCAAAAGCTGAAACTGGGATAGGTATATTGTAGCTTTATCTAAATCAAATAACGATGTAAATATTAATTTTAGTCTTTAATTTGTAAAATAGTTCTTTTATTTTTAGTTTAATGCTAATAATATAATATAAATTTATCACTCTAGAATATAAATAACTCGAACGTTAATAACAATGTAAGCTAATACTTGAAATTGAATTTTAAATTTTTAATAACTTTTCGCATATTTACCGCAAGTAAATGTTATAAAGATGTCGTTTCTAAAACGTCCCAAATGCAGTTTCTACATAATTTATATTTTAAACGTCCAGGAAAATTATTTCATTCATATATTGATATAAAACTATTTTGTGTTATATTACTATTGTCCTTTTCAGCAGCCAGCAATAATACTATTGCTATTATTACCTAATTTCAAGTAATAAAAAATAAGTAAAAAAGCTAAATTTGGCACACCAACCGTCGTCGGTACAAAAATGCAGGTTGCATTCTTTATGCAATTGTGGTATTTCGATCAGGCTTTAAATAAGTATCGAACCCGCACATCCTGGCGAGAATAAGTATTCTCTTATAAACTACTTTCTTTCAAAAACTCTAAATGCATTTCAAACGATAGTGGCAAATCCTAAAATAGTACACTAGCTGGCTAAATACGACAAAACACATGTAAGTTATTACTAATACGTGTCTGTAAACACGTATATATAGATTGCCACCTTGCGCAATTAGAATGATAAATACAATAACTACAGCGAAGTCTTTAACTCATTTAGTAAATACATTTCGAATCTAGGTAATTTCTGCGATAGTAATATTAATCAATTAGTCTATTGCAGTCCACTGTTGGACCTAGGCCTCTAATTCTAATTAATTAAACAAACATACAACCAGACCAAAATTCTAAAAAAACTTTTTTTTTTATATCTCCAATGTACAGACATGACTCCTTTATACTTTATAATAGTACCTATATATTAATTAAATTTGAAATTTGGTCTTAATTTGCATGCACGCACGCTGTCACATACTAGCGATATTATAGAACGATATTCTAGAACTCGTATTACAAGCTCATTAGATTAGCTACTTTGGATCTACATGTGTATGTCCTGGAATAGTAGGTATAATATGTACCATTATAATTTATATCAAATAGGCGTGGATAGTCAAATTCGAAACTATGAGGAATAACCGAAACTGATCAAAGGAGTCCCGAATCTGGTTTTGATGAGAAAAATAAAACTGCATCATTGGATTATAAGTTAAATGATTTTCGTAACCAGAAAGAAGAAAACAAAGAAAAATACCCTTTTTCGCACTGATATAATACCTACGCCATTCGATAGAGTCACTAATTTTGATAAAGAATTACGGTCGCAGTTGGACCACCCTACGGACCACTAGTATATTTAAATACCCTATTGAACAATACAGCTTATTCCGCCATATAAAGATATAATCTAAGTACCTGTACAAACAAATAATAAAAAGCTGGCATGCTACAAAATTACAAAATATTCGAACGTATTCAGATAGAAATTTAAACTGAAATAGAGCTCAGTATGCAACTTCTACATATTATATACGTCGAAGTATAGATATGTTGGTGAAGCGCTAAGAGCTTTCCAAGACGAACTCCCCAGAAATGCATTTACATGTCACGAAATCCTATGAGAAAATCTGCACGTGGCGTTGATTGTCTGCTTGTACCTGCCTTGTAGTCATGCAGTATATATAGCATTATTAACTCATCGATACCTGATATTATACTCCCAGAGTTATATCTATGAACATGTTAGATAATTATTAGGTTTGTCACAACGGATCACGCCATCCGTTTGTTTTCGCAATTGATCGTGACAATATGATCAGTTTTTGGTCAGTACTTATATTGCGTTACTTAGGTACAGAAGACTTATTGAATAGGTTTTCGAATTAAATGTACGTGTGTATTGACATGACTTCTTTTCAAGATTAGAAAAAATAAAGGGCTTTGAACTTCATGGTTGGATTATTGTTGTTGAAAAAATAACTTTGAAGTCTATTTCGGTCTTATAAAGTTATCTATACATAATAACGCCTATTTCCCTTGGTCACGAGACGGCGCCTGAACTGTAGGTATGTATGTGTGTAAAACGAAAATTTTAGGCAATGCAAGTCGATAAATACTTACAAATATTGGTTACATTTATACACACCTATCCTTTACAAACGCGATTTGCGATTCATTAACAATCAACAAGGAGGTTAAACAAAGGGGCCTGTTTGATACGACATCCACTGAAGTGAGGTTTATTAGTCTTGTATTTGTTTAACGCGAAGGCAGAGCGAGCGGGGTGCGGATAAGCAAACAGATTTTCGAAGTAACAGATTTTGGAAGCAATCTGATGCGTGTTTACATAGGTTCTTCTAAGGTATGTTGATAGTTAGGTAACTGTTAAGTGTTCGAAAAGTGAAAACCTCAACATACAACAAGAACAGTAGAGCAGCAGCATATTGCAAAATCGTACACTGTTCATTTTTTTTTCGTATTATGAAACGGAAATGAACACATCATCTTCATAGTTAATACCTTAGATAGAAAAATTACGTTCGCCAATAAGCTTTAAAGACTTTGAATTTAACCAAAGATTGTAGGTAGATTTTCTAGTGATTTGTTTGTCCCTCTCAGAAGACTTTCAGGTTTGTCTATACATTTATGAAGCTCTCCGTTAGCTGAAGCTCACGTTTATCATAAGCGATGCCGGGTAACACAACTGAGGCTTTTGCAGTCGCTCCCAGATCATGGAAATGATCAAGTTGCTTCAGTAAGTATATCTTCACCGAATACTAATTTTGAGGTACAATGACCTCCGATATACCTAATGTCGGGCTTCGGTCGGGCTGATCCTACATTTATAAATTGAGAATAACTACGAGCCAATAACTCACCTAACAGATTCACGTTATTTCTAAAATAGTACAAAGGTATGGTAGGAACTTGAAGCAATGATATATTATAAATTATAGATATGTTTTTCACACTCTAAAATGGCAACAAAAAAAAGATGACAAAGTCATGGTCATGATTTTTTCAACCAATCAGAGAAAATACGTCTCTAGTAATAAATTAGTAACAATCATATTATTATTGATTTAAACAAGCAACCCATATTACCTTTTTTTTTCGTGTGGAAATCCCCTCGGATACCCCCCGTGCCGGAGCCGGAAGGGGAGGTTATGTCGGACTCGAACCGACTAAAACCGCACGCCGACTGTAGTTCGTGGTGCTAGGCCGGAGGTGAGGTTGTCATCGACATATCCCTCGCACCCCGGCTGACCCAGGACCATCCCTTACGGTCTGGCCCTCCACAGGAGGGCCAACAACGGTGTCCCCGACTCGCCCCCGGAATGCTTCTTTCAGCGCGCCGCCGCTGTGGCCTGCTTCTGCTGGGGTGACAGGCGCTCCACCCGTCACCCCCAGGCCCGCGCTCATGGGGGACTTAGGTCAGTAAGTGCCCTCCGACGCCCGAGTTGGCCTAAGCGCGCGGGCGGCGCGACCCGCGAGTCTCGCTCGCTCGCGCCACCTCTCCCGTTCCACCGTCTCCTGCTCGCTGAAGCAGACGCCGGCCGCCCACATACAGCGGACCATTGCTGTGAGCAGGGTGGCGAGGGTGAGAACTCTCACTCTCAGGGCCGCCACTAGCTCCCGCTTAGGTCCGGCCCATGACGGGCACTCGGTGAGCGTGTGCAGCCCTGTGTCCTCGCTCGCGTCGCAATGATGGCACTCGGACGTTGGCTCCTTTGCGATCCGACGCAGATACCGTCCGAAGCACCCGTGCCCGGTGATAATCTGCGTCAGTCGATACGAGAGGCTGCCATGTGGCCTCTCTAGCCATTCCCCCATGATGGGCCTTAGCGCCTCTATGACGGCATGCCCTGCGCGTGGGGCAACCCATACTACCATGACATGAAACTCACATGGTTTAGATCCGAGATTTCATTAAGTTGACTGAAGTCTCAAACACAATCGAGATTATAAGCTAAATAATAATATAATGCATATAAATTAATAATATTGACGTTTTATTAGTAAGTAACTTTATTTGTTTATAAGTACTTTGTGTTTGCACTATTTTTGAAAGCCGCCGTTCATGTTCCCGAATGACGTGTCTATAAAATAATAAGGTTGAAGTAAAGATTTTTCTGATCGTTTTTTTTTTTAACCCCCGACGCAAAAACGACGGGGTGTTATAAGTTTGACGTGTCTGTGTGTGTGTGTGTGTGTGTGTGTGTGTGTCTGTCTGTGGCATCGTAGCACCCAAACGGATGAACCGATTTGGATTTAGTTTTTTTTGTTTGATAGGTATATTAGTCGGGAGTGTTCTTAGCTATATTTGAAAAAAATTCGGTCCAAGATGGCCGCCGCCACAACATGTTGGAATCCATATTTCTCTATAACTCCCTCAATATGGGTATCAAATGAAACAGCTTGACTAGTAGATCAATTTAAAAAGTATAAAATAAAAATTAAATTAAAAATTTAAAAAACCCCCTTCACAAAAACACCTCCAAAAAGTTGAGAATAAATTTTAATTCAACGGTTGCCATGTCGGGGGACCTTACGATATAAAGGAGTACCTAACCAGTTAAGGTCCCCCGACATGGCAACCGTTGAATTAAAATTTATTCTCAACTTTTTGGAGGTGTTTTTGTTTCATTAACCTATTACAGCAAAAACATAGACCAATTTCAGCTAATTACTTGTTTGAAGTGGAAACGGTGAGTATACATTTTTGCGGCGTTTATACATGGTCCCACCAAAATGACCCACTAGGAGACCACGGGGAGTCTTTCCCCGCAGTCCCACCACTCCAAGCAAAACTTAATTTTATTCTGTAAATAAGAGTCGAGGATGTTAGGTTGTGTTTACCTCAGTATCAAATTCTCTTAATTATTTTGAGACCGGAAAGCATTTCTGGAGACGCCCCATACGCCCACCCACCCGGAGCTCCTGACACCAATAGGTCACCGGGGTCGATACACCTACGGAGCCCATAGGTCAATAGGGCCGCTATACCCATAGGGCCCATATACCTATGGGACTCAGATATGGGGCCTATACGGCACAGAGCCCATAGGTCAAAGGAGCCCATAAACCCACAGAGCCTATTTACCTATGGGACCCATACAACCTCTACGCTCAAGGGCGTTCACCATGAACCATCAATTCAACTTGAAAAAAAAAATTGCCGCGGGTCCCTTACCCACAGAGCCCCTAACAACCACCATAAAGATTTTCGCGGCCCAAAAAAGTCTGCAAATCCCTTCCATCGTTTGCTTTACGCGAAAAAATGGCATTTTGTTACGAAAATTCAGAAATTCACGGGAACGTCTACTAATCATAGTCTGACGATCTTTGCAGCACGCATTCTGTCAATTCTATGTCAAACGTCAGATTACATAGAAGAATATAATAATAATAAACTCATTTTTTTGGAATTTGAATTCCGAATTCTAAATGAGGACATGGCGTCATCTCGTGACCAAGGGAAATAGGGATTCATTTTGATATACTCGTATGTATAGAATACTTAATATAAGTGGCAGTAGCAGTGGAATCACGGCTAATCCAGTTTCTCCTTGGTCCTTCCAGTATAACCCACTGGTGGGACTACGGTTGATAGAGTTTCCCCATGGACCTCGGTTAACCTAGTGCGGTAGAAGCCATATTAGAGCTGTGGCTTAACGTTTGATGTAAGTACGATGTACGTTGAGCTTATTCCACAGCTTAAGCGTGCGTGGGATAAAGTTCCTTTCATACATGACTATGCGTACTGTTTCCAGTAGTACCGTGAGAGGATGAATTTATTATCTGTGGCGACCGGTACGGTGTTAGAATGTAGCTATGAACATCATGTTGAAAAATTCATTTGAACATTGTACAGGCGATAATCTGAACACTGTTCGATGTGCTTGGGCAAAAGGGTGCGGCAGTACTCTATTCTATATGTGGCTGAACCTGCGACTTAAAGAGAAGAAATCTGTACCCCGCAGTGAAGTACCGCACTGTTAAGTATTCCAATTTTTTTAAATATCAGCTTGACTTGTCCTCCTAATATTTGTTGTACTGGACATAGCTGGAAATGTCAGCACCTACAATCCCAATACTCGAGGAAATGGTAGCGTCAGCTGCGTCAGTGTTCAAGTATTGTGCCGCTACTACCTATACATAATAAGTTACTACCAACACATAATGTGGTAATACCGGTTTTCTTAATACTGTTGCCATCATAGTGTAGATTTTTTATATATTCTCGTATAATAATAATTATTATTTTTAAACTATCGCGGCGTATACTCATGTTTTATCGTGGTCACGACTTGACTGGCCTGCGAGCGTCGCGAATAACGCACCCGAAACATTAGCAAAAAGTAAGCTTTCCAAAATTTATCGCGTGCTTTACTGGCCTGCGAGGGTCGCGAATAACGCACCCGAAACGTCAGCAAAAGTAAGTTTTCCAAAAATTTTCGCGTGAAGTCCCGAACTATTATAAAACATGAATAATAATTATGTTTATATAGTATATTCTAAAGGAACTACCTATATTTTGGGGTAGAAAAGGTTCTAAAATATAACTTATCAAGTCGCCTCAAGTAACATCTTGGTTTGACTCCTTTATAATGTATTCTGTGTTTAAAATAAGATTATAATATTAAGGAGGGCAAACGTCGTGCCACAATTGTTTTGGACCGGCGAATTTGTGAAAACGTCCCAGTTAGCGTAGGTACACAGACGAATTACAATTGGAGATTAGTGAATAGGTACAGATAATGTCTCTACCAACATACATAAAGCTAGTTGAAACACGGACATGTCATTCAGCTCTCGATAATTGGTATATCTACACATTACACAGCAGGTATAAATTAATAAATAATAAAGTATAAATTTATAAATTGTAACAAAAAAAAATACTGTTCAAGTATTACTTTGCAACTATCTAACTGGTCAGGTAAATGTTTGATATGAGAAAAGAAATGTATAAATTTTAAACTTCCATTCAACATACAGCAGCACCACTATTTTTCTTCAAGGTAGTAACAAGGAGGCGACACTCCTTAATATTTAATAACTTATATAGATATATAGATATTATTACCTACCTATTTATACTTAACATCCACTGTGTAGAACTTAAATAAAATATTTTTCTTTCTTCTTTCTTTCTATAGGAGACCCATAGCCGTTCACTTAGGTCTCTAGAAAGTTGAAGGCGACTTCAATTGCCAATACAATCTGGTACGTTTCACTAGTTTGCTGGTTACTTAAAAAAAAACTAAGTATATATACTTTCATATCCTTGTCTCTGAGTCATGGACATCATGGCTAAACCCCTTTGAGCACTACGTTATTCTCCCTTCCTGAGTCTCGGCTAATTACAAATAATAATCGTAGGTAACGGTGAGGGGTTGATGGTGTCGCTATGTACCCCTACATTTAGGAGGTTATACATTTATTATCTTTCACAGTAATATACGCTCGTTCTGCTAACCAGGTAAAACCCGTGTAATATTAATTTCTTGACGTCGAAACCAATCTCACTAAGCTTTAAACCTCGGTGTTATCTACTGTTGCCATGCTTTGAAATCTTCTAATAATGGGGGATCACCACACGAGCACTTAAGAAAATAATAATTTTTCTACTATTTATTTCACTTATTACTCTGTTCTGTTTAATTGTATGACTTGTACCAGTGTTCTCCAGAGAACATTTATTATCGCAAGAGATGGTCAATATTTAGTCGACAAATGACATAGGAATACACCTTGGACGCCTTTCCTACAAAGTTGTATAAAACGTACTCATACTTATATCCTTTGTCAACTGTGCACATTGACCATTTAATAGAGAACAACTATCTTATTACTCCCAGAGCCGACTGGTAGATTTATAATGAATAGTAAACGACTAAGTTTTTTTATACCAGACAAGCACACGGTCCATCTGATGGCAAGTGGTTACCGTGGCTTATGGACATGTGCGATACCAGGGGCGCCAGGCTCGCTAAAAAACTACTAGTACTAGTAACATTTCTTGTACAATTTCTGAACGGAAAGTAGAAGTGTAAGTAAATTGTGGTATGTGGGAACGATTGGCTAGTAGGTATAAAATGCAAATTACTGTACTTATAAATTTTTACTTATCAAATGCCCCCACAGTTCAGAACACACACATACATAGGTACCTACATCTGCCATCTGTTGGATGCATAAATCTAAGAAACAGCCGAATAAAATATTAACTTATAAAACTTGAGTTTTTGTACTTTTCTGTGGGATACTATCCACGCACTTAAGCTTTTACATAGTATAAACAAACAGATATTTTTTCTTAAGTATTACTTAAATTATATGCGTATCAATTTAAAGGTTCTTAGACGTGCCTACTTTCATACCGAATTTTATTGCAATGCATAAAAATCGTTATTTTAATATCATTTAATACCCACTACCCACTTTTTAATTGTCAATAAGTCGCTGTTAGACAACACACCAGTTAAAGATACGCCCATTAATAATTATCGGCAAAAGGAGGGTAATAATGTTTCACTTAACAATATAGCAGTCAACTAATTAGCACTCAACAAAGTTTAATGTATAATTAGAATCTTATACAACATGTTTAATGATTTGTTGGATACAATTTCATGCTGTTTAAAATAAATACTGCTTATTACCTGTTAAATACACTGTTTTGTTTTATGTGGTCTCGCTTGTTTTTAAAAGTAGAAAAAATATTTTAATAAGTAGTAGAGTTTAACAGAAATATACTTACAGTGATTATAGGAACGGTATAATATTACAAGAAAATATAATATGCTAGATACTCGGATTTCTCTTCATCCTCGAATATCTGTGCTTGATACGTTTAGTAACCCCTCTTCATGTAAATATATGGATTGAATTAGAAAGTAAAGTACTCTCATTGAATATTTGATGAACTTAGATTATTCAATTGGTTTTCATACTTTTCCTTTTAAAAATATTCGACAACATTCTACACAACAATATCTAGACTCATGGTAAGCATAGCTTAACTAGCTTGTGTTATAGAATTTAGAATACGGATAAATATACTTAGGAACCTACAATATTTTTGTGAATACATAAATAGAAACACCTAGATCAATGGAAATACCCATCTTCATGCATAAAGATATTTGTACTGAGCGGGGATCGAACCCGCGCCTCCTGCGTAGCAGCCGTGTTCACTACTTACAGCCTTTACCACCTTTTTCTTTAATGTTCTTACCTCGCTATTAAATGACAGGGGAATAAGTAGGTTCTGTAAGGCAGTTGTTTTGTAAACAACCATCTTATAGTTGTTTTTACTGACTAGTGACCACTTTAAATTAGTACCTAATAAGCTATTAGTGGTCATCTATAACCGTGCGGTGTGCAACATCACGTCTGCGATATTATACTGGTTAGAATTGGTATAATATTTAGACACACTCACAATTAAGCGATAGTTAATATAATACGTATGTAAGTACATATTAATTGAAATAATACTAGTATCCTATTGTACAATTTCGATACATTTATTCATCATTCATCCGACTACAAATAATAGGAGTAAGTTAGCTTGATAAAATAAACTGGTGACAGTGTCAATATTCAAATTCGTAATTTTATTTTATTTTATTAATGTTTCTAATTTCTTATTTTGTGCAACGATTTAAATCGATCTAAAATTACAGTCTCTTCCACCCCTGTTTTTTTTAAATCATATTTGTATGTATTGTACTTTTAGTATTTTAGTTAGCATAGTATAGTATATTGTAGATTTGTTGTAGAACATAATAAAGAAACCCATCTAAAATTAATTCCTAATCCTAAATAAAATATGTTAAATAACAATACGGAAGGTTTTGATTTTTGGACAGTAGTACTCTCGACTATATTAAGCTAGACCAAGTAAGCTAATGCCTCGCTAATCCTTTGCCCTCGCCCTGACAAAGTTATCGTAAAAAAGCATTCAAAATTTTAAAGTTTCTAATTTTCTACAGATAATTTCTTCAAATTTAAACATCGATGTAAAACCTTTTAAGATTCTTTCCCAAGTGTCAAGTTCACAAAACCCTTAAACCTACTCTACATCAACGACCTTTGTCACACACGCCTGACTACACGCAAAACAAATATCTCTCACTCACACACACGGGCGCAGGGACATCGAAAATGTTCATTCACAAAGAAGCCAAACGTGTCCCCAGTCCCCTGAACCCATCCTCTTCATCTTGTCTTATCTGTGTTCATTCATTACCATCTAGTTTTATAAAAGTCGACGGCCCGAAAACATATCACGCCTCCATTTTTTATCTCACCACTTAATTATCTAGATTTATATCAAGATATCATCGATATTAAAAATAAAATAGGGGCATTTATAAAAAATGTTACATTTGAAATTATAATACAATCGATACAGTTTATCACTTTCCAAAGACAGACAGCTTCGTCAGAAGTAAGTAGGTATGTAATTGATGACTTTATATAACAGAAATCATTAATTTTCAAGAAATGTTATTACTTTATGTTTACTTTAATAAGTTCTCTTGTCTCGTGCTAACTTATCTTGCCTTATCAAAACAACGCTAACGCGTTTAAATTGGTGCTAATTGATAACAATGTGAACGTCAACACATTCATACCAAGCGCTTATTACATAAAATAAATAATATTGCTCAGACCACAATTAATCTCAATTTGGAAAATCAGCGGTTAAAATTATATAAGTTGTTTAGGTGAAATGATAAATAGTTATTGAATCTGTTGTAAATGATTCTGTATATTACAAAGATAATAAATATACTGACCTAACAAAACAATAGAACTTTAGGTCGTTCCAAATCTTCAAGCTAAGTTTCTTGATAAATTGCCGTTGACTTGATTACTTTGAATTTAATATTGATATCGTTGTCAACCAACCTGACAGAACAATGAGTGGTTTTATACATCAAACATGAGCATAGAGACCACATGTTGCTACATGTAATAGATATTATAAAAACCACAGAACAAAATAACGTAAGTGCGTACCTACATACTACACTGATTTAGAGTAGGTACCTACTGAAGAATGACTCATTCATGTAATCCTGTATTTAAATCAATACAATAATGAAATAGATAGCATTATTCTAATAATAATAATAATATTCTAAGACTCTATAAAAATTATGGGTAGATGATATAATATATGTGAATATTGTGCAATGTGTGTAATATATCCATTGGATGGAGTGGGAATAAGTATCGTACGAACAGTTTTGAAAATAATATTTTTGTTTATTTCTAAGGTAAATAAATAAGAAAATATCATCTAATATTGAATTTTAAGTCTTTTAGTAACCCAGGCAAAGTAAATGTGGAATAAAAACACAATTTGTTACCTTTAGTCACATTTAACAATAAAATTATTCTTCAGAGAATCTTGTCCCTACGAACGCTATTTTGTTGTAAAATGATTTATCAATATGTAATGTGCAACCCATGAGAATCTATTCCCGGGATAAACTCCTATGTGTTATGCAAGATGACTATAATGTATTCCTAGACCAAATTTCAGCCAGATTCGTTTTGTTAGAGCGAGATTAAGTAACAAACAAACAAAATACTGTCTAAGTTAAATCATATTATACTTAAGAAATTAATATACTATCTCCGCTATATTATAGTCCATTGCTACAAACACGGATGAACCAGACACGGAACAAGGCAATGAATCTCAACATAAATTTTCATTATGATAATACTTTCAAGTTTACATTTACTACTTGCCTTTGGGATAAGAGTTAATAGGTACTCGCATCTGTATGTAATAAACAGGCTGCTGTACTTTTTTACAGGATTATGTCTATTGCAAAGTTGATTAGTATCTGATATATGGCATTTATTACTACACAAGTGCATTACAAAAATGCTCGTATAAGAAAAGAAGTAAAAATAAAAGTGTAAGCGATGCCGAAGTGGAGAGCAATTTATGTGTGGATGTGCATTTTTCAAAAGTTGTTCGTCCTTTGTTGTGCGTCGGATACTCGTACCTACATCCCATCGGTGGGCTCGATTCGCTCGGTTTTAGTTAATTACTGAGTGCGACTAAGCGCCGGGCGCTGCTCGCAGCCGCGCTGGTGGCCGCTACACAAAAGCGGGTCGATGCCTCCGATAACGAAGCCAGTTTTTATCGTCTTATTTTAACGCTTTTAATTAGTTAGGAAAATATTCTCAAATAAAAACTGCCAGCGGCATCCGCGAGGTTTCGATTTAAGGATTGTCTTTGACCGCTCGCAGCCTCAGGCGCTCCATAAAGGAATGGAATATCGCTATTTCAATGGGCTTCTGTATTGCCGATAACTTTAATAACAGTAATTGAGTGCATTGCTTTAATGATTTTCTTGATTAATATTCGTAATGTGCAGACTCTCTCCAAGCAAAATGACATTAGACTCTGGGATTTCCTGTAAGATTTGTTTTATGTGTTGTAATAACAAACTAACATTAATGAACCATCTATTTAACGCAGGTCGAGTAGACGACTAGACATACAACTAAGTTCAACTACTCTCGGTAGATCCCAATGTTTGTTCTGCTGTAACTAAAACAACAGAGCACATATTTATCTGCCTGATACTTTTCCCTAATAAAACTGAATAGAAATATAGATATGCCAAGTATTTTATTGATAGCCATTTATCTATCATTCTCAACATACAACAACTAAAAAAGGTAAACAATGAAACGATCAATAAAAATACTTACCTAACGATATCGTTTCACAACAAATACAATGAACGTTCATAAAATGCTTATTATATTAGTAATAGTAGTTAACTTAATAATGGTTATGGTGGCGTCTGTTGAATTTTTTGTAATTAGAATATATGAATAATGAATACAGTATTCTCAGGTCAACAATTAAACCACAATGAAACTTAAATATTAGTTGTTTCGAAAGTTTCCTAATGAAAACAATGATACACCCGTATTCAAGTTGTTTTAGCAGTTTATCAGTGTCTTGCTCGTTTTATAAGGTAGGTAACGTTGGCGTACACTAGGTAATAACATTGTATTAAATAATAACATATAATTAGTATCTACCTGCTACAAAGATAAAGGAGGGACAACGGAGTTTTTTAAAAGCTGTTTACAATCAACCGTAAGTGGGGGTACAGACATCGACACAAGTTATTTCTTATCCCGTCCGATCGTCTAATTAATAATTGACTGTTTCGTTTATGTTATTTTGAACTAGCTTATGCACGCGGCTCCACCCGCGTGGGTGTCGGTTATCGCAAGGTTTGTAATATCCCTGTTTCTACTCCACTAATTGCGATGAAACATACCTGAGATTTTTAAGTCTGACCAAGTCCTTGCAAAATCTGTTCAATAGTTTTTGCGTTCATTGCGAACAAACAGACAAGAATTCCAAAAAAAAATATTTTCGTGTTGCATATTATCATTAACATAACATAACATAACCCTAGATTTTACTTTATAATTTAACGCGACCACTTTAATATTATAAAAGAGTATAGAGAGGTACATAAGTAACACTGCATAAGGACTTTCAAGCCATGTTACGTGTAGTACCTACTTATGAATAAAGTACTTTTCAAGTATCGTAGGTATCATTCGCTCTTTGGTCTCCTCTCCACAACGTTCAGTGTAATAACACCAATTTTAAACTATTTATTTGATAGGTCTATTTATATATAATATACGTTTTGCATAAAAAATCCCACATTTAACTTTTTAAATATCACCAGACTTAATTAAACAGTGAATCTAATAGGCTATTTGACTAATTTTTATTTACTTTCGAAAAATGACCACTTTCTTATAATATAATGAACTGTAAAAGAAAAATTTTCGTACGACAAATAGTTTTCAAGATACTTGATTTTGAAAAATTCAATTTATCGCGCCGCTCGAAAACGCTCCATACAAAATCGTACGAAATTGTGACGTCACGCTTCTGTAGCGCATAGTGCAAATGTATGGAGTGCAAGAGAATATCGCATTTATCTCGGTCTACGTTGCGTTTACACGTAAATAGTTGATAATACAATTTATTTAAAATGTATTGAGGAATCTAAAAAGTTATATATTTGAATTGAATTTAATTGTTTATATTTTGACTTTTTTTGGGAATTTCAACTAATGAAAAGTCAGTTTCAGTTTAGATATGCAATATTTCATTTTGCAAGGCATATTTTTTTAGAACAAGCTATCATATTAAGCAGTATTGGGAAGAATCGACGACTTAGTCAAATACCCTATTGTTAGATATTTTATTCAATCGTCAGTTTTTTCAGCAGGTATTATACCTACTTATACATACTAATGTGAAAAATTACTATAAATTAAAAGTAATGAAGTATTTATGTGTCAGATAAGGATTTATAAATAGCATTACTTATTAGGAAATAACAGCAACAAATAAATTGTACGCAAAATGACATTGTGTTTATCCAATAGAAGGAATAATTAATAGCAAAAAAACAGTATTGCCGGATGGTCCTGTCATCTTCCACTTCCGTTGGCAACAATTTTAGTGCATTTGACTTAATTGATTTGTTCAGTTCTTAGTAGGTTAGGTGGAATTGTTGCAATGAAATGTTTACCATTTGAACAGTTCCATCCAAACTAAAAACTTACACTATTAGTTAGTGAACACCATTTTGGAATACCAGAACTAACCTCAGTATAAAACTCTAACTCGTCCCAATTCAAATACGAGAATTATTTACCCGATTTAGTTATTCGAAATCTAAGTTGATAAAATTTAGTTTTAAAAGCCTCTCCCGGTAATATGTCTAATAACGGACACACTTTGTGTCTTCGATCGATTTGCTTACTCCGACCGACATTCGCATCATGTAGGCACATACGATGTTGAAATTCAAACTAAATGGTTATAAAAAAATAAACATTGAGGCCTACGAATAATCAAATAAAATATTTAGTCATAACGTGTAATGGTATAAAAATGAAGGTGAAAGAGTGTTGTACGCGACCGTACTGCGGACGTAAGGCTCGTTACCACGTTATCGTGGAGCGGGCCGCGATGTTTATCTTGACAGCCACGTCGCCGGCCACCTCTCGGGGCCTTCACCATCGACACCTCACAACAATAAATTGACCTTGTTAACCCTTTATGCAACACTACCTTAGTTTTTATTTACTTTATTTTTAACATTTTCATGTAATTGACTCATTCATTAATTAATGCCCGCAGATCATGCCTTAAACAGAAAGAATGATAAAAGACATAGTTAAAGTTTAACATATAAACGTAAGCAAATTCAGTGATGCCAAAATATAGAATAAAGTATTAGGTTACTTGCTTACAGCGACCATACAACCGATATATTTGTGTGGTCGTTGCCAACCTATACATATCCTCGTCGTCGTGACAATAGACCATGCCGAACGTGATAGGAGGCTCACCACCTCACTCACCGGCGTCAAACGTGTTGCACGGAAGACTGCCAATATTGTATGTAAGTACCTATGTATACCCGAACATGTGAATTTTTACAAAACACAGCTATAGTACTGTGATATTTATGTCGCAGATATGTAAGTAATAATACACACATACATACATAATATTATATAATCACACCTTTATCCCGAGGGTTACGCAGAGGTGACGTAATAATGATACCTACCTACTATCTTTTTTTTTGTTTTCATCTAAGTATACCATTATATTTATTTGATTCGAGTATCAATCAATCAATTATTTAGCCCAATGAAATCCACTGATGAGCTGAGACCTCACGGCCCGAATTTCATCAGGCTCGGGTTCCCGTCCCCGCTCCCGCAGTCCATAACCCATACCACTAGACTACCGCAGATCTTTTGTATTTAATGTTATTTTTAATTGCTATTTCCACCAGAGACATCTACTGTAGTGAAAATAACAACCCTTGACTTCGATATCACACTACACATTTTGCACTGCTTTGATTGCAGCTGACTCAAAATCAATAGTAATCTTTGTTTGGCTTCCACTTCGGAAATGAAGATTTAATCAAGCATATTGAAACAGATTTAAACAGATTTGCCTATCCTTGAACCAATTCTCCCCATAATATGCCATGTTTTAAATCAGTCACACAATAAAAGCGTATTTCCTGACGCCTGGAAACAGGCTCAAATCATTCCATTACCTAAAAAACGCAATCCCTCATCTCCTTCCGAATATCGCCCTATTTCCATATTACCTTTTCTTTCAAAAGTCCTAGAAAAACTCATACATAATCAGCTAGGCAGATACCTTACCCAAAACAGCCTTCTAAATCCGTATCAGTCAGGTTTTCGACCTGGACACAGCACGGTTAGCGCACTGATAAAAGTCACCGACGATATCAGGTTTGGTATGGAGAATGGAAATCTTACAGTACTATCACTTCTTGATTTCAGTAACGCGTTCAATACTGTGGATTTCCATATCCTGCTCGGCATTTTACGCTCTATTAACATATCTCCAACAGTGATTGATTGGTTTCATAGTTACCTGTTCGGACGCCGACAGCGTGTACGTGTTGAAAATTCCTTCTCTTCGTGGTGTAGTACAACTGCCGGTGTGCCGCAGGGTGGCGTGCTATCTCCTTTACTTTTCTCAATTTTTATAAATTCCATCTCTAAGTTATTACGTTCTTCCTATCACCTTTACGCAGATGATCTTCAAATCTACACACAAGCCTCTGTGCAAGAATTACCTACAGCTATCTGTACCATAAATGCCGATCTGACGCAAGTATGTGAGTGGAGTAAACAGTATGGGCTCGAAGTGAACCCCTCTAAGACTCAGGCTATTATTGTGGGCAGCTCCGGGATGTTGAATCGTATAGACTGGTCGCAATTACCAGATGTTGTATTTAACGGGGTTGCAATTCAATTAAGTGGTGAGGTGAAAAATTTAGGTATATGGATGGATAGGACACTATCCTGGGGCCCTCAAATACGTGAAGTCAGCCGCAAATTGTTTGCTTCTGCGGGTTCCATGCGTAGGCTGCGAAACTTTCTACCAACAGCCACTAAAATTGCACTTGCAGAATCACTTCTTCTTCCACAACTTGACTATGCTGATGCCAGCTATCTTGATCTCACTGAGGAGCAACTTGATAAGCTTGAGCGCCTTCAAAATTTATGTATCAGATTTATATTTGGTCTTCGCAAATATGATCACGTATCACAATTCCGCAACTTGCTCAAGTGGCTCCCAATTCGACTTCGACGGAATGCTCATATTCTTTCCATACTTTACAGTATTCTCTTCAATCCCCGTACACCTATTTACTTAAAAGAACGTTTTGTGTTCCTCAATGACACACATTCGAGATCCTTGAGGTCGTCAGTAACATTACAACTGTCCACGCCTTCTCATTCCACAACATTTTATGACAAGTCGTTTACTGTCCAGGCTGTAAGGTTGTGGAATGCGCTGCCTGTATCCATCAGACGTGCACAATCCCTGGCCATTTTCAAAAAAATGGTAAAAGAACACTATCTGGGTTCTTAGTTACCTTATCATGTGAGTTTGAGTGGGTATGTGCTCGCTGTATATATAAGTAGATATTTATCTTGTATAATAAATATATATGCGTGTATCTAATGTAGGTATGTATGTTTATGTAAATATGATAGACATTCAATGTATGTACTTAGGTTTATTTAGTGGAGTATTTATTAATGTATATTGTGTATGTATGTGTATATGTGTGTGTGTGTGTGTGTGTGTGTGTGTGTGTGTGTGTGTGTGTGTGTGTGTGTGTGTGTGTGTGTGTGTGTGTGTGTGTGTAATGTATATATTTGTGATATATGTGTATATGTGTGTATGTGTTTATGACTACACTAATAACTACCCATAGTTATTACTGTTAATATTTAAAACATGTCCATCCAAAGGTTGCCTGTAAGAGATCGCTCTTAGCGATAAGGCCGCCATTTGTACATAATGTCATCTATTGTCCATACATTTACTGTATCACTGGTGTACAATAAAGATTTATCTATCTATCTATCTATCTATGAGAAATGCACCATTCTGTGAACACCTACTTGATGATGGCCTACAGTTGCTCATTGCAGACACAGGCGAGGTGAAGTCAAATTGACGTGTCCTGTTTAAAAAATGACAGAAGCCTTAGCTACATAAATAATAATATTTTGATTGGATGTGTCAAAAATGTTAATTATTTTTTCTCTCTATAATATATCGATATACTCTATCGATATCATTATTTAAATTGGGTACAAAAATACTATATATAGAATTAAAATTTCGAACCACAACCGCGAATGTTTAACGATATCTCATCAATTTTAAAAATAGATGTAATTAATTTCCGCATCGACATTAGCAAACTTAAGTACACATGTAGTAGTCATCTGTACCTTTTAGAAACGGAACCCTGAGAAACGATAGTGATTCTAAACTATTTTTGCAATTGTATTGTCTGACATATAGCAGCAGCAGTTTGCATTAGATATTTTATTGGAACTGTGTAGAGTTAAACGTAAATTGAAAATAATTCTAGTTTCATTATACGATGACTTTAAACGGTCACATTTCTGAGAACGTTGAAAGACACACATAGACAGATCCACTATCCGCTATAATAGTGCAATACCCTTTTGATTCTTTAGTACCTAGTACTTTACTCAAATCACGTGATAACTATTTATTGCATCGCTAAACCTATAGTAAATGCAAAATTCAATTTAGTTCTTAATTACACCGCGACTAATTTTAATTCGTTTATTTTATTATTTATTTACTGCTAAGTAAAACCACAGAGTAGATAATAGTACTAGCTAAAACAGTGCTGATGAACTTTAATTTAATAGGTATAATAAAAAAATATGATGGACTTATTACGTCCGTTCTCTACTTGTCATTTTCACGATTGGGTTTCCTTTGGCTTTACGGGAGCGGCTACCGTCTGACCCCTTAATTTCCTGTCCGTCAGTCATATACTGTGTTAGAAGTAAGTTGGCTTGGACGCCATAGAACTTATGCAGCCCCATTGACGGCACCAACAACTACTATAACTTTTCCATCGCATTCGTTTCTATCCTATAAGGGAACCACCCAGGTTCAGTTTAAGTTAATGTTCACCAGCTGAATTAAGAATGTATTCTAACTAAACTGAAGTAGTGTTGCGTTGGCGAGATTAGACTTGTGAAAGCCACGACTGTCAGTCGTGCTTTCTTTACATTCATATAACTGTATAATTGTTCCTTCATATAACTGTTCCATATCGCGAATTGGATATGTTCCATATCCAATTCGCGAGTGCTACTTTTGCTTTGTCCGTTTCAAATTCTTCGATCGATTAAGGGTTACCGTCTCATGTATATGAATTTTAATCATTAATTTGTTCCAAGCGTTCTTAAGAGTGTTGGTATATTATGACTCCACCGTCGCCTTAAAGACCGCTAAAGGACGGACGAAGGTATAGAAGGGAAATTTGGATTTTTACGGTACATTCTTACTCCAAACTGATTATTTACGTACTATTTGTTTTTTTTTTAAGTTTCACGTATGAATGCATTTTTCTCTATTTCCGTTACCTGTATCTGACATTTCCTAACACTCTTTGATGGCAGAGTAGTGGCACGACTGCAACGTACTTAATAATAACACTTACAATCAATGTAACAAAATACATATTTGTGTTCAGCGATTGATGGGCTTCAACTGTCACAAAGTAGGTAGGTATTACAAATAATCTGTGGTATCTGTACCATAGATAGAACCATCCGAAATTCAGAAACCTACCGTATATAAGCGAGAAAACAATTCAAATAAAAAAGTAAGTATTTAGAATATTTTATGATTGAAAATGTTGAAATTTACAAAAGGCGTTTATTATTTAATTTTGTTTTATTTCTTGATTAATATATCAAGGTCTTGTCTACTTTACATTTAAAATGTATATAACACCTTGTACACATACGTACCTAATTGTTTAAAAAAATGTTGACATATAAATGATAAAAACATTATTCAAAACTATGTCTCTACAGACAATTTCTACGACTGCGGCTACCACATCCGTTTAAATTTCATTCACTGTAATCGTTTAAGACTAAAGACATTTATTATTAATAATGACGTTGCTGCGTTAAAAACATGGAGTAAGTACCTACATGTGTTAAGTATTCACTTGTATACTAATTATGGCAGTCAGAGGGCTAGATTATAAACACCCGGTAGATTAGCTTTAAAAAAGTGGTTAGTAGGTAGTAAGTTTATACGCGCACAGGAAGTTTGCTCGAGTTTTCGTGAGCCGCAACTTTACGATAAAATACGCGCTGGCCATGCCGACGGGCGGCGACTCCTTATGAATAAATTATTACTAAGCGGCAGGTGGAATGACCTGACACAAAATGTTTTGATGGAATTGTTTTAATTGGACGTTATCTTGCCTCGACTATCGCACCCGATACTTCGTTACGAAAATATGAATTTGTTAGTCGACGATTCACACCACCGTTTGCATTTAATTATTATTTCATTGTTGCATCTTGATAATAAGTTCAAAACAAATACCTAAGTGGAAAGACAGGCTGATTAAATATTTTTATTGAATATTTCAATGATTAAAACCGAATACGTGCTCCTTACAAAATATCTATACCTACCTAATGTTTGGTCATCAGTATCTAATTAAATTCGAATATATTTCGTGAACAGAATAAAAATACCACGAACAACAGAAATATCAAATAATTAACTTTTTATAATTACAATAAATAACACGATATCTACTAAAGAAGTGTAGGTAGTACTTAATTAAATATATTATCTTGTTTCTTTCAATAATATAATAGTTCTAAATGTCACATTGTCTCACACACGATTGGATATAGAGATGCCAATATGTATGTGAAAGTCCCTACTGTCTGGCGAGAATATCTTTGGCGTAGATAACTGCACGATACGTGTGTCAAGCTATAACTAAATATATTATTTCTAAGTAAAAAGTGATATTAAGTTATATTTGTCCTTGTTAGGAAGGTGGGAATGTGGAAAACCTACTTGCTAATACGACACTTACTGTTCAAGTGCAATTAACAGTCTCGTAGATACGGGTTAAGCCCTTCGTGCGTGACATGAGGTGTAATTTGTGCAGCCGGAAGTTTCTCACATTGTTTTGTTTTATTAACTATCAGTAATGGTCTGGTAAAACAGGCAATGTAAGGTAGGCCTCCCTAGACCTACCTAGAACTTAATAGTCGATGTAGCACTTAGCATTGAGCGACTAAGATGCATGCGCGGTTCGGGGTCACAGGAGACGTGAAATTGTGAAAAGTTGTTATACCGTTGGTTTACTTACTCACACCTAATTGTTCTACAGTTATTGCATTTAAGTCATGTAAAACGAGCACAGAAACGATTTACCCACCCTTATTAATTGAGTTCATACCATATGCCAAGAAATAAATACTACCAATACCAATACTAAAACAAAGACTACCCTTAAACGACATGGAATAGTGAAGTCAGCATCACAAAGATGTTGATGAACAAAGTCCTCCAAGTGATTTTAATTCATTGGTCGTCGTCCCCCCTTCCTGTTGATTGGATTGTTGATATATTTGGTACACACCTTTAGTTCGGACAATAATACAATTTAAATCACTTAAACAGATTTATTAGCTCTTAACACCTTAGTTTTAAGATCATTTTCGGACTTTTGTAAGCAAGATATTTTAGATTTTAGACGCTAACTACTAAAAAAAAACATTGAATACTGAAAAAGAAATTACGTTACCAAACGGTTGGTGCGCGACCATGGCAAGAGACAGGATGAAATGTCATTAATGCCATGGAAAATGGGTAGGACTTCGGTCGGGGACGCAACATGCGTCGACACCATTGCCCCTACCCATATACCTGGCACGGCGGGCTGTGTTGGTGTTGCTGCTTTTTCTTCTCATTGGAGATTATAAATTTGTGCCCCTTGGAGTCGACACATTTTGGCCATGGGGGTCCGAGCCCCCGCTATCTTTTCAGGAAGATTGCGGACGCTCGGACCCCCTTCAGCGTATGGTCGACGCTTCTCGTGACCAGAAGACTCTTTTTAGGCCAGAGAATAACCATTGCCATATAACGTGGCAAAGCTCCCAGCCTTCTGGAAATGCCCCACCGTGGATGTCATCATGCGCGTGAGGACTCTGGCGAAGGACGCCGTCGCTCGGGGCGAGGTGGTGTTGGCGGTGTCACTGGACATCGCCAACGCGTTTAACACCCTGCCCTGAAGCTGCATTAGGGAGGCGCTCGTGTATCACGAAGTGCCTCTCTACCTTCGCCGCATAGTCGGGGCGTATCTGTCGGAGAGAGCAGTCGTCTACCCAAGTGCGACCGGGCTCGGTCGGAGAGAGATGTCGTGCGGTGTTCCGCAGGGATCGGTCCTGGGACCGCTACTGTGGAACATCGGTTACGACTGGGTGCTTCGCGGTGAGCTCGCGGACGGTGCCGCCGTCACGTGTTATGCGGACGACACGCTGGTGACGGCGTGCGGGGCTACATACCGCGAAGCGACCCTGAAGGCCACGACCGTGGTTGCCCAAGTCGTGGAGCGGATGCGGCGGCTGGGTCTCGAGGTGGCTCTGCATAAAACCGAGGCCATGTTCTTTCATGGGCCTCGACGCGTGCCACCGGATGATTCCAGCTTCATGGTGGGAGACATTTCCATCGGCATCAAGCCCCAGATGAAATATCTGGGGCTCGTGCTCGACGGCCGGTGGAACTTCGGGGAGCATCTCCGAAGACTGGCCCCCAAATTGAAGGACACAGCTGCCGCTCTGGGGCGGGGACTGATGAGGGGGCCGGATGACTCCTGTAGGAGACTCTACGCGGGAGTCGTGCGGTCCTTGGCCCTATATGGGTGCCCAATATGGGTGGAGACCCTGACGGTCCATAATGCACGTCTGCTGCATGGTCCGCAGCGTGCAATGGCCAGCAGGGCCATCAGGGGGTACCGCACGATATCCCTGGAGGCGGCGAGTCTCCTTGCCGGATCCCTACCGTGGAACCTGGATGCGAGGGCCCTTTCGATGCTATATTTGTACCGAAAGGAGGCGCGGGAGTAGGGACGGGAACCCGAGCCCGAAGAAATTCGGGCCGTGAGGTCTCAGCTCCACAGGGACATGGTAGCAGAATGGGAGCTACGACTTGGGCGACCAAGCGCAGGGCACGCCGTAATAGCGGCGGTAAGACCCATCATGGAGGAGTGGCTAGAGAGGCCACACGGCAGCCTCTCGCACCGGCTGACGCAGGTGATTACCGGACACGGGTGTTTCGGGAGTTACCTGTGTCGGATCCGGAAGGAGCCAACGTCCGAGTGCCATCACTGTGATGCGAGCGAGGACACAGAGCTGCACACGCGGACCGAGTGCCCGGCGTGGGACACGCCGAGGCGGGTCCTAGTGGTGGCTCTGGGGGTGGGACTCCTCACACTCGCCACATTGCTCACAGCGATGGTACGATGCGCGAACGCTTGGGGTGCGGCCGCCTCCTTCTGTGAGCAAGTAATGCTCGAGAAGGAGGCGGCCGGTTGGGTCCGGACTAGATTTCGGGCCCGGATAGCCCGCGCAGAGCGAAGGCGAACCGGACGTCGGAGGTCGCAGAACGACCTCCGTCCTCCATAAGCGCTGGCCTGGGGGTGACCAGTGGAGCCGCCTGTCACCCTAGCAGAAGCAGGCCGCGGCGGCGGTGCCAAGTGCGCTTCCCCGTAACCGGGGCTAGATGGGGACCCTGTGGTCTCCACAACCCGAAGGGGGCCATCTCGAAAGAGATGGTCCTGGGTCTGCCGGGGACCAAGGACCCAAGACGGCGTGCGTTTTAGTCGGTTCGAGTCCGACATAACCACCTCCACCGGCTCCGTGGGGGTGGTATCCGTGGGGATTTATCGCACGATAAAATAAAAAAAAAGCCTTCTGGAAATGCTACCACTTCTTTTTTTCTTTCTTTAGACGGACCAACTATGTCTCCTAGCCGCGACCCCTCCATGGGACCTGGAAGCGAGAGCCCTTGCGTCTCTATTCAAATGGCGCAAGGACGCGCTGGAGCGGGGCCAATGGCCTGCGTCTCGAGAAATCGAGGCCCAGTGGTCCCAGCTTTACCAGGAAACCATGGAGACATGGAAGGTGCGACTTTAGCAACCAAAGGGGGGATTCGCCACAATCGCGGCCGTCAGACCGGTCATGGATGAGTGGCTGGAGAGGACACATGGTGCTCTCTCCTACCGGTTGTCACAGATACTTCTTCTTCTACACGGTAGCTTCGGTAGGTATCTGTAGCGAAGACACCGGGAAACCAGGGCCGAGTGTCAGCACTGCGGGGACCTCAGCGATGACACAGCGCTCCACACGCTGGTGGAGTGCACGGCGTGGGCGCAACAGCGCCAGGTCCTCGTGGTGGGTTTGGGCGTGGGCACTCTCTTGCTCGAGACCATGGTGCGAGCTATGGTCTCCAGCGGGAGTAAGTGGGACTGAGCCGCCTCTTTCTGCGAGCAGTTCATACTCGTTAAAGAGAAGAGGCGGCGGGGCAAGAGCGGTAGAGAACTCTCCCACTCGAGTTCCGTAGTCGCGGCTTGGGTGCCGCCGACGTGTCTTCGCCGAAGACCATCGGCTAGGCAAATTACTTGATTCGATGACGTTTAATTACCTGCCTAGCCATTTAATGAAACGCCTTAGCAAGTTACTTATTTCTGCACGTTTATAAAAAACAACAACCAAGAAGGTTAACACATCCAAGTTACACGGCGCAATGCACAGCTTTCTCACTGTGTGTAATTTTACATTATTGATCAAATCCCCTCTTAACTATTTAACGGACACCTAGCAATAAGTAGGTAATATCGCGATTGTCATTAAATAGATATAATTAGAAATACATATTGTGATTGTGAACTGATACACTACGAATTAGCATAAAAAACTATCAATTTTTTGTCAACCATAATAAAATTTGTAAACATATTGTGTTACGATATAACATCTGATAATAAATGTTAAAAGGTTTTATCGCACTTGTACTTTACCTTGAACTGCATTAGTAAACCGGAAAACAGCAATAAATTTCTCATAAACATACCAAAGACCGTTCTACAATTTACTTTAATAAACGATGGGCATGCGAAGAAAATTAAGAGTTATACATATTTACTTTACAAAGTTTTTATTAGTATTCATCAAACACGCATAGTTTTTAACCGACTTCAAAAAGGTGAAGGTCCTCATTTCCATGAGTATTTATTTTAATATTTATGTTTGTACACCGATTACTTTGAGATTTATAATCCGATATACTTAATTTTTGTTCAGTCAGTCAGTCAGTTTGACTCAGAGTTTACATTTTATGAACTTTCTTGTGTCTTTTTTTAAATTAATCTAATTTATTTAACGTAGTTCTTATTTATGTTGTCCCATATTTCCATCGTTTATGAACAGATGTAAATAATTCTTTTTACATTGGATTCAGTATAACACAGGTGGTACCACATAAATATCATGGGTACTGGACCTTGGACTCCGGAGAAACACCAAAAATTTCCTTAAAAGCAAATTGAAAGTGAAAAATAATAGCTTTAATTGTACAAAAGTCGGTGTCAACATAGCGTATGGTGCCTGAACTACTTACTAGATGGAATCCACTGAAATAGGACCTCTAGGGCTAGGCACCGACTTCTCACAGATAGTAAACCTGTAAATTCGGTTATATTTCTCCTAGTAGATTTTCGTTTTTAGTTTTTACAGTCGGTTTTTTGAAACGTAGTTTTTTTTAGTATTCAAGAAAGGTAGAATAAGACACTGTCCAAAGAACTACGAACGCAATGAACGAATTGCTATCGAACATTTTTTATAATATCCAAATAAAAAATCCAAAGTTCCTGACAAGAATATTGTTCCAAGTACGAGTAATAAGCCAATTGATTTCTTAAACCAATTGTATTTTCAGAAAATTTTAAACAAAAAGTTAAAGTGTGGTGTCCAAATAAGTACTTATCGGCTCGGCGGTTTTCCCAGTCAATAAAGTTGAACTGCTATAGGTATAGAAACGAATCACTTTTGTAGCTCATTTCCTATGAGGATTTTTATTCCTCTTCAAGCGATTATTTATTTCGGTATTCTGATAGCAACGATTCGTAGATGAACTCTCTCCTTGGCCCTCGAAGGTCTTTGTGAATCATCTAGAGTACAAATGGTGATATTAATAGTTTTAATCCCTACATTACATTATTTATTTCGGTATTCTGATAGCAACGGTTCGTAGATGAACTCTCTCCTTGGCCCTCGAAGGTCTTTGTGAATCATCTAGAGTACAAATGGTGATATTAATAGTTTTAGTCCCTACATTACATTATTTATTTCGGTATTCTGATAGCAACGGTTCGTAGATGAACTCTCTCCTTGGCCCTCGAAGGTCTTTGTGAATCATCTAGAGTACAAATGGTGATATTAATAGTTTTAATCCCTACATTCATTTTTTGATTTTCATCTTTGAACGAAATTAAACGTCAAATTCACTTATAGACAATTTGAGAGATTGATGCAGACACAAGTCCCCAGTGCCTGTGTGTTTAGGCAACATGTAGTACATACCTATTAAGTTTTAGGGGCTCTGTGGGTCCGCGACCACATTTAATTATTATTAGGTACAAAATAGAGTACTTAAGGTAGGTTCCAAAATGTTTCGATTTTAATAAAACGTAATTTAAACGTTACATCCAAATAAACTTTTACTGACCATCATTATGATCCAAATATCAAATATAATACCTAAGCGCGCAATGTGCGCAATTTACAAATTGAAACGCTCTAGATTAACGAGATAGATTGTAGTAATAGGTATATTGTTAACATTGTGTTTGACAGAACGTTCAACGTATGCGACAAGAATAGCAACATACAATACATTCAATGGACACTAGATGAGCATCAAGGATAAATTATTTAGATTATTTCAACAGACCTTTTCCGCTGTTTTTTACTTTATACTTAAGTATTAGGTAAGCCATAAGCCTAATCAAATTCTGTATTCTAATGTATTCTTGTTGTATTTTATTAGTACTTTTGTATAGCACTTAGGTGATAGACAAGCACACGGCCCACCTGACGGAACGTGTTTACCGGAGTCTATGGACATGTGCAACAGGACTTAAACTCGTGCTGCCGACACTGTGAAAATATTCGGTTTCTGTGCCGTCAGTGCAGAAGAAAAAGCCTTTGGCTTTCCCACTGACAGTACAAAATCTCTCCAGTGAGTTCTGAGTAACCTGCTCACCGCCGGGAACACAACAAGAGGTTATTATTATGACAGCCGCATTATGTAAGGCGGCGGAGGTACTTCGCCAGTCGGACTGCTCAATTGGATTTGAATTGGAAATACCGTCGTGTCCTACCTCCGTCTAAACCTACATACTCTAATCATCCCGCAAATGGACTAAAGCTGTTATTAGATTAATAAATAATTATTTCGATAGAAAAGGGAGAGGTATCTACTTGCCAGCTCTTTGAGTTATTTATTTAATGTCGGCTTGGCTTTTTATTTATAGTATTATTGTAATAATAATAAAGAGCATTACATACCACAATATTATACCTTTATTATCACGAGTCCCTGATTATCGTAAAACAAATATTTTCTCATTTTAATTGCAAAATGTTGAACTGGGATTTTTTTTAACACAGCCAGGCTATTAAGTTTTGTTTTGTCCTTTGATAATTCTTTTTGCACTTACTTCTTATATTGCGATCATTTATAATTAACATTACTTTATCGGTTTTCAACGAATAGGTAGGTACATAGGCATGCAATGTGGCGGGTATCTTTCTGCTCTTGTTGTTTATTAATGTAACGCTCCAATACTTGCCTAATAAATATGTACTACGAGTACATTTCGATTTTATGACGTGTACAGTCTGGTCATTGTTCTTCAAATATGGAGCTGAAGTTCATTTACAGTACATGTACAGTCAGCATCTGAAAGATGTTGATAAACTAAGTACTATTTTTTTTTACTCCCTTGCAGTTAACTGATTGTTCTGATATTTGGTTCGGACCTTTAGTTCGGACAATAATACTTTTTAAAGCAATAAAATAAGTTTGATTTGCTCTTAATACGAGAGTTTTAAGTTCATTTTGAGACCTTGTCGTCAAGATATTTCGGACGCTGACTGTACTGTATTTTGCTGTCTCATTTAAAATTATCTAAATAAGCGAATTGCCTGTTAATAAGTGCGATCTAAGGCATAGAAGGCTGGACGAGCCATTATCTCCAAGTTCGCATCCACTTATCGGTATACACTCAGTTACACGATAATTATATAATTTTCGTAGTTCGTCAAGCGCCTCGAAAATGAAGCACGCATTCATTAGACTCTCCGGAAGTCCGTCGCGTGCTTCCATCGCCGATAGGCCATTGAATTATTTATACTTTTAATATTGTAATTATTATACAACAGCGGGCTACCTCATTATCATTTTCGTTATTATATTAAATGTTATAATAACGCTCACACAGAAAGGCTATACTTTGATAAGGAGATAATGTCCACTGTCAGCGCTTAATGAACGTTTTCGTTTATGTCGATCGACGCAGTTGCAGTCGCGTACTGGAATGCTAATTTCGTTCTTGACAGCTTGTTTTTGTGTTATGTATATTACCACACGATGAATAAATTCTTTTACAATTTGTACTTGTTTGTCGAACTTGACAATCTCGTTTCAATATCAAAAGTTGACAGTTGTTGGGCTTACCTAGTTGAATAGGTATAGATTTTAAATAAATAAGTGTTATTATACCGTTTTCCGGACATGTCATAATTTAGAGTACCTACCTATCAGAAGATTTTTACAGTCAAAATGTTTTTTTTTTTTTTATATTTGGTCCGTCAATTGACTGCACCCCGCTAGATGGCAACAAAGCTGAAGTGCAGTCCAGAAGATACAGACCACGATTCCCGGTGCCATTGGACGTAAAATGGTGGTCCCTAACTTGACGGCCTTGATAGATGCCTTTTCACGCCCCGCTTGAAGAACCCGGGACTGTAAGAGGAGGGAAACACGTATGCGGGCAGAGCATTCCAGCTCTTTATCGTGCGGCAGAGGAAAGAGCCCCCAAACCGTTTTGTGCGAGATGGTATGGATTCCACCGTGTGTGGATGGCACCGCAGACCAGCACGTGTTGTTCTGGATAGGAAGGGAGAGGGTGGGATCAGTTGAAAAACTCCTCGGAACACTCGCCGTGGTAGAGGCGGTAGAAAACGGCCAGAGAGGCAACGTCTCTACGCAACTGCAGAGGTTCCAAGGTGTTGGTAACCTCATGATCACCTATGATATGAACTGCACGTCGCTGCATTCTGTCAAGAGCGTCTAACAGGTATTGCGCGGAACCATCCCAGAGATGAGAACAGTATTCCACACAAGAGCGAATCTGTGTCTTGTACAGAAGACACCGCTGCTCCGGCGTGAAAAACCGCTTCGCCCTGTTCAAGATCGCGAGTTTGCGCGACGCTGCTTTGATGACGCTCTCGATGTAGTTCTTGTTGTTCAGGTTGCAGCGAACATCCATTCCGAGCATGTCAATGTGGTCCTGTAGAGCCAGCGGTGTATTCTGGAGAGTAGGGAGAGGAAGGAAGGGGGAGGTCTTGGCTGTGAACGCGCACGCTTGTGTTTTTTTGGCATTGAACTCGACCAGCTTCTCTGATCCCCATTGGGAGATGCAAGTCAGGACCCGGTCGAGCTCAACGACAAGCCGCTGTCTATTTGCGTCAGTGTCAGCCCGCTTGGCCGCGGGGTGCCCGAAGTATCGCCCATGTAGAGTGCTATCATCTGCATAGCAATGGATACTGCCTACTGCTAGCATATCATTTATATGCAGAAGAAAGAGAGTGGGCGATAAGACGGACCCCTGGGGCACGCCAGCATTAACCTGCATGAACTCTGAGGCCCGGCCGTCACAGAGAACTCGGATACTACGCTCATGCAGGAAGCTGGCAACCCAGTCGCACAGTCGAACAGGCAGACCATAGGCCGAAAATGTACTTAGTTATAATTTATTTTTGTTAACTTTGATGCTATAGCATATAGATTTATAGGATTAATCCAAACACAAAAGTGGTAATTTCCAAAAAATATGTTTTATAACCGTTAGGTATATTATGTCACCCATATTAACTTACCAGGGACTTGCTAATAAGTTAAGCACTTACTAGTTAAGTGTGAAATTTCACGAGGACAATATTTCAATTAGATGTTGATTCATAATTAAATCACCTAATAAAATGTTATTAATCGGCGCTGTGCGGATTAATCGATATTTGTTATGTCTAAGTAGATACTTACCGAAATACGCAATAGCTCGTAACAGGCTAGTTGGAACATTATTGTCTCTTCTTTTATTATTATTTATATGACAGCCTCTGTGGCGTGGCGGCAGTGAACGCGACTGCTACGCAGGAGGCGCGGCACGGGTTCGATTCCCGCGCAGTGCAAATATTTGTATGCATGAATATGACTATTTGTATTGGTCTGGGTGTTTCTATGTATGTATTTACAATAAAAAAAGTATCGAAGTATGTTTATCCGCATTCTAGTTTCCATAACACAAGCTAGTTAAGCTTACCATGGGTCTAGATAGCGTTGTGTAGAATGTTGTAGAATATTTTAGCATATTTTTTTAATTATCCAACAATATAGACAGCTTCTTTGGCGCGGCAGTAGTGAACGCGGTTGCTACCCAGGAGGGGCGGGTTCGATCCCCGCTTAGTACAAATATTTGTATTCATGTTGTATCCATGAATATGGGTATTTTCATTGGTCTGGTCGTGTTCGGAGAGCATGTTAAGCCTTTGGTCCCGGTTGCTATACTAACATCTATGGCAGTCGTTATGGGTAGTTGGAGCCCTAAAAAGTCCAACAACTTGTCTAGCTGCAATACTTCTATATCGCCTTTGGGTTGTTGAGGTCAGAGGGCAGTAGCTTCACGAAAATATCGAAATTCAGCTAAATTCGCAGTTAGACTGGTAACCGAACCATACTCCGAGGAGAAACCTTCGGATGCGACTGGGATTAACGTTAGGATGAAGAAGATCCAACAAACATAAGGTGAAATTAAATGACATTAACCTTACAAAATATACCACAGCAAGCTCTTCAGAGTCAAATTGATACTAGCCTAATCTCGTCGCTCTAGTTGTCTATTAGTCATATTACATACTTACTTAGAAACCACTAACTTTAAGTTTGCAGGTTTATTAAAATTCATTATGCGTTTTGGCATACATACATGAAATTTATTCGGGCTGGGCGCAGTCCAGCCGAGTGTGGCACAGCTGCACCATAGGTAGTGTAGAATTTCATTAAAATTACCGGTTCTTAAGTAAAATAATGCGGGTAGATGGGCCGTTGGCAAATGACGGGTACACGTGTCCAAGGAAGTAATTCCTTAGGCCACCTGAACGACGCACTAGTGGACTTTCTCACGCCATAGCAGTTAAAAGCGAACCCATTATGATACAAAGGGGAAACTAGTAACAGCACTTAGTTGTCCACTACCAAGTGGACCGTGTCAGAGCTTCCACAGTTGGAACAACTAATGTAAAATGGCTAATGGATCTATATATTTTTATGTGCTCACTTATTTGCTTCCTACGTCTACGAATGCTATGGAATCCAAAAAGGGGAGGATTTTTTTTAAAGTACATAATATGTAATTATGAGGAAGCTAGAAGAATATCCCCTCCAGGGATAAAGGCGTGATTATATGTATGTATGTTGAAAAATATGATTAAATATCATCCATATCCATACTAATATTATAAATGCGAAAGTAACTCTGTCTGTCTGTCTGTATGTTACGCTTTCACGCCTAAACCACTGAACCGATTTTGATGAAATTTGGTATAGGGGTAGATTAGATCATGAGAAAGGACATAGGCTATGTTTGGTCGCGATAACCGACATCCACGCGGGCGGAGCCGCGGGCAAAAGCTAGTGTTTTATAAAAACATTTTTCAAGTTTTATAAAAATAATCTCTAAAACCGCGTTCTTTATGATGTCATTATTTTTCTTAATTAAATAACATGATGTGGTCATTAAGCTATAACTAAGAGATCAGCATTATTTGCATAAGTTATGCAAAAATGATGTGGTGTCCAGCAATAAAATTGTGCCAAAGGTCGAAAAGATGTTACTTATGTAGGTATCGCTATTTAAAAAACCTCCTATTCTCCGCCTTCCTTACCTTTTCCATCGTATAATGTCATGTTTTGGTCCAATTAGCGCTTTGTACTTATCTTGATTCTGACTTCTTTTTAAATTAACGCTATAAATAACAATACATAATACTAAAATGACAGTAGGTACCTAGGTAGGTATATGTTTCTGGTAATGCTTTAGCGTGCGATACAGAGTCATAACCATTACTCTTGTTTCCTTCTACAATCAGGGGTTCTATACAAATGGAAGGATATCAGTGTTGCCCAAAAAAATTATCATTTATCATTATCATATTTTTAGCGTTGGTCATTTTCATATTACTTGTTTTTGTAATATTACCTAAAGGAAAGGATACACCGGAGCGTCATCTGTCAATGTTTAGGTGTTAACCAGTTTGCAAGAAAGGTTCAATTCGACTTTATACAACACCACCAATATTAGAAGCACAATATTAATATTTTAAAGATTACAATATTATTGTCATGGGATACTACCCCATAGCATAGGTTTTTATACTTCGTTTTTGAACGAACGATAGTTGTGTACTATTAAGGCCGCAAATAAGAAAGTGACATTTATAATGGTATATTCCAAACTGTTTTGCTGATTGTGACTTGCGACTTCATGAATATGCAGCAAAGTAGGGAGGTAGATATTATTCTTACGTAGCAGCTGGATTAGGAACACACTCGGTATTGAGAGCGCAATTGGTGGCAAACAAAGTTAAGGGCTTCAAGTCGTGAACAAACTTCCAATTGTATGTTTAAAATCAAAATGTTCATCTTACCAACTAATAGGTTCATTACCTAAAAAGACAACCCTTATTTAATTTGTGATTGGATTGCGTTGAACTTCCATTGCATTTTAATTAAATTGCAACAATGCATGGTTTGACGCATGCATATGCATTTCCGCCAATTCCACTACTAGATACCTGCTACAGAAGTTAACCAGTTTTAGGATAACTTAGTTAGAGTATGCTTTATTTTCATACCGAATCTACGCAAACTAACTCATAGAACTGAAGCAATTATGGAATCAACATAAATGGAACAAAATTGCATCTCATAAGTTGCACGCATAGAACTAAATAACGACGGACAGCAAGATGGCAGGCTGATGAATAAATGCCAATAAAGCAAAAGTACAGTACAGACCAACAAAGAATATAGCTCACGATATCCGTTGATAAAGAAGTGATAGATTATGTATATGAATATGTTTAGATCAATTTTCTTGAAAAATATATTTTCTAGAAGGTATAAAATACGTAGGTTAGGTATGTATATCTAAATCATCTGAATAACTAAGGTAATCTATACTATGATAAAATATGTAAAGCGGTCGTTTCTATACATTAGAGATATTTTTTAAAACTAGCTCCCTTGGGTTATGTTCTCTAAGGTTAAGTACGTTACTGAAGACGAAAATATTTATTTGGAATTCTTGTATGTTCATCTGTTTGTTCGCGATGTAGCAAAAACTACTGAACGGATGTTGAAGCAGGTTTCTAGTAACCGAAGGTATGACCAATAAACGGAAAATATTACATCCAAACGGGCGAAGTCGCGACCGGAGGGCTAGTATAAAATAAAAATATTCATTACATAAAGTAGGTAAAGCCTTATATTCTGCATACAATATCTATATCTAGATAGAAAAATCCTTTACATTTAATGTCAACTTTCCGTTGTTTTCAAATCGATGAAAGTAAAAGATAAGGTTGCCACCCCACCCTGCACGTAATAATCGGCCGTAACTTGTCATTTCAGGCTACGAAAATGATAGGCTCGGTCGCAGTTATCGCATACTGAACTCTAATTTGAAGGAATCGTGATTGTCGACTGAAACATAATGACACCCACGTACATGACGGCTTTACGTCTAAATATGCAGTAAGTACGTATACCTAATACTGTAGTTACGTTAACTATTTTGGAACTGCTGAGCGATTAAAAAACACATATTGAATATTTAAGTATAGATGTTGTTTCGGACGTTAGTTACATGGGAGTGTTCTACTGATGACTATTGTGACACGAACATTAAAATAATATGTATGTAACTGTAATAGGTAACTTTTGCATTAAATTTAATGCATTAAAGCAATAATTAATATTTTTTACAATCTATCATATAGAAGTTATAGGGTAGATGTCGTACCTATTTTAAATTATTTTGGAACCTGTATCATTACCTTGTTATTTATTATGTAGCTGGGTAGTTACTTGGGAAATTTAAAAAAAAACTTTCATCCAGGAAATAAACATCCAGGAATTAAGGGTGAGTCATAATACTTCCTTAAGTATTTTGTTCTTATATTTATGTTCACTATAGTCTATTTATTATGGATTTGATATGATCCAGTGACCGATTTACTTATTAGGTACCACTAAAATTGCACTTGTGGTTACTCATCATTCTCTGATACTTTTCAAACTCAGTTGGGCTTCGCCGAAGACCATCGGCCTCCATGACCGTTGGCCTGAGGACGGTGAGTTGGCTGCTCACCGTCTTTACACAAGCAGGCCCATGACGGCAGCGGGACGTGAGGGATTCACGCACGCCCCCCCCCCCCCCCCCCCTCCCCTAAGAAGCGGGATAACACCCGAAACCCCCCCATAGACGCGGGATAGCACTCGAACCACCCCCAAGGCGAGGCCGCAACTGTAGCCGTTAGGTCTATTGGGAGTCCTGGGACATCCTTCCGAGGGCTCCCATCCATAGGCTTCTGGGCGTTAAAAACTCAGTTGGGGTCGACTTTCTCGTGTAAACTTATACTGTTATCAGAAAATAAATAAGTTATCCCCGCTACTTTTTCAGCATCCGTCCATCTAACTGTGGGACGTTCTAGCTTTCGTATCCAATGCTACCTTTCGTATCCAATAATCTCTTGCTTGCAATAATGACTTACTGTTAAATGCTGTTTGCTCCAACATTTCTTCTTTGTCAAATATGGCAAGCCAGATATGCAAGGTGGAGCGCCGGTAAGGAGTACTTTTATTTATTCTGTGCTGTGGCCAAGCTCTAAGTATCACCCTCAACTAAGTACTCAACTAATTCATCAAATTTCCGCGTAAGGTAAGGATTTCGTGCACCCCCGTCCCTCCCCTCTAAGATAAGAATAGCTAGTGTGACACTCGTGTTAATAGTTGTAATGTTAAATATTGGTACATACACATTAGTAGGTAATCTATGATTGGTACAGTCAGCGTCATAAATATATTGACGACGATGTCACAATATGATCTTAAAACCTCAGAGCAAATCAGAACTGTTTCATTGATTTCTATAGTATTTTTGTCCGAACTGAAGGAACTAATATCAGAACAATCGGTCAGCTTTCTGATGCTGACTGTACACATTTTATATGATCAAAAGATGTATGTAAATACTTACCTATCGCAATTCAATTAATCAAAGTTACAATTGGTTGGTCTTAGTATTAAACTTTTCTACGTAATATCTCTCAATTTTCTAAATTCTATTGCTTGACCAATTAGTCATTCAATAGAAATGCCTTTAACAATTCTATGTTTTACCAAAGACATCACTGTAGAGACGCGAATGTTGCGGTGAATGGCGCTCTTACTCGGATAATTAAGCATAACAGCAGAACCAGGCTCCGGGCAGCTTGCCACATGGCAGCAGACTCGAATCTCGCTTTATATCGAAACTGGTCTAACCCGCGATGTTAGACAAAGCATAACCCTACCTTAGCAATTGGACAAAATACGCTGCTAATATACTTATTTGGATTTGCATCCAACTAATAATAGTTTAGTTATTGAGTATAATATTATTTTCAATCAGATATTGATAGTAGACATGTAGGTATTTAAATTTTAAACAGTCACGGTAGTGTATATCAAGTCCAATTGATTAAATAAAACAATAAATTAGTTTTATGACAGCGTTGTCACCGTGTTCGCGTCGTAACTACATACAACACTTATGAATTTGAATTAAAAATTAATAAAAGAGTGAAAGAAACTATTTTCCGTAGCCAAATGGCAAAAAACTGAAGGGGATATAAGGGATAGATTCATCATGTCTGTCTGTCCGTGTATGTCACAGCCACATTTCTCCGAAAGCTTATTCTGTTTAAACTTGTTAAGTGGATGTACCTATTCAGTGAACCGCATTAAGAATTTTACACAAAAATAGAAGAAGAGCAATAAATAGATATTTAGAACTTAAAGTCAACCCATACGAGTGTTTCTAGGTGTGGGGTAGATAGGTCTTTAAAAATACTATTGAGATTTTACACTGAATAGTTTGTGCGAGAGGCACTTACAAAGTGTAAAAATGTGCCCCCCCCCCCCCCCCCCTCGAACTTCTAAAATAAGTGAATGATAAAAGTAAAAAAAATATGTCATGTGCATTGCCACGCAAATTTCCACTGAAAATTAGTTTGAGCGAGATCTGGTAAGTAGTTTTTTTTGAATACCCTACTACTTATACTTTTTGAATAACCACAATTTTCGTCTTCCATTCAATTACCTCAAAAATAATTTAAAAAGAAATCTTACCTATGTTACTTGCTGCTACGGAACCCTTTATGGGCGAGTCCGCTTGGCTGGTTTTTATTTTATTTACAATTCTTTTCTTACAATTCTTACACACAACATACCTAAGCATTTACAATCTTTGCTAAGTAAATCCTGCTCCTCTTTTTAACCCGATTGCCCAAGGAAGGAGGGTAATGTTTTTTATGTTTGTTTTGTTTTTGGTTAGACTGAACCCTAGAAGTGAACCTGCACTAGAGCCTCGTCCGTATATCAGCAGTCAGCACGTGTGCCAGCTTTTGGGTGAGTTTAGATTGGGCCCTCGGAGAAGGCTCTGGGCCAGCTGGGGTCTCCGGCGCTGGTGCTGCGACCCTGAAGATCTCGGTAGGGTTGGGATACACTCATACGAGTATCGTACAGAATGTGAACGAATAAATGAGTTAAGGTATGTTTTAGTTTCTGATTATGATGCATTATTACACCTGTTTTAAGGAGGTAACTAAAATTTTAGGCTTCACTATTCTTAGGTTTAGGATGTCGGTACCTACATATATTTAAAATTGTAAGTACTCTTTAAATTATGAAGTCATTTGGTTGAAACTGTGTGTATGCATGTCAATGCAGTGCTGATATGACTAGCAAATTGAATAGTATTTTCCTAAGAGTCTATGTTTCAAGTTTCCTGAAGTATGTAAGGTACCTGAAGTAAGTAGGTACTACCTATGCAACGTGTACCTACTGTCCTATAAAATCTTAGCAAAATGTTCTTTATACTTGTTGAAGAACAAATTTTATTACGATAAAATAACGAAACATTTATTACTATAGTAAGTATTACTATAGTAGTAATCTCTTTTGATATCTACAGTAGTTACATTACATTACGTTATCTACATAGAGTAGTTACATTGTTAAGTAAGTACCTTACTATATTTTTCCAAAAATCATCCAGATAAGTCCTCAAAATTCATATAATCACTCTAATGTTTACGGTAAAGTCTAACTTTAAAAGGTGGTGTTTTGCGTTTGTGGATTTGTAACTAGTTGGTAAATCATTGGTGTACCTATATGGTTTTATGCGTCAAAAGGGTTTACTTACGCCTATCAGGTAATCTGTGCTTACGCTACCTGTTAATCAAATTCAATAGACACTTAACTATAAGTAAGTGTCTATTTGATTTGATTAACAGGTAGCGTTTTAAGTTTTTTAAAAGTTTGTGACATGATTTCTAAGCCTGCGCAGAAGATGTATGAGGTAAGTACTTACCTAAATTATATTTTTGTAATTAAGTCGGTACCTACCTACTCTTTCGGTAACGTCATTCCTTGTAAGTATATGTGTTTGTAAGGGATACTGCCACTCAATTTGATATTCCGTAGGAATCATTAATTGTAGGCAGGTAGAAACAGGCTTTATTTTAGTGTCAAGGTTCAGTTCTTGTTATTATTATATTAAAGGTAACTCCTTTTCTACCAGCAATCTGGCTGAATGCCCATTTATGGGTATTTCATCATAATAGTTTATATTTGCCAGAATGAGAATTCTAAGATGCAACCGATAAATTACGAAAATAATTACAGCGACATGAACTGGTTATACCTAATATGATTTAAAATACTATAGAATGTAGTAAGCAATAGAGGCTATTCAATTCACCTAAGTAACAACTTATTATATTACATTCACAGAAGAGTAGGTACACTATACTTTCATGTAATCTCAAACTCGATAAACAAAACATAATGAAAGAGCACTATTCATAACTAACTACACACTCGTATTCCAACGGAAGTATAACATCGTTAAACTAGGCTGATTAAGCGATTAAGAAGACACATAATAATAGACATGTAGAATACCAAAATAGGTAGGTAGGTTCGCTTACTGCAGGCAATAATTGAGTTCGGTAATAACTCTCAGTTAATCCAAATGACGCTGTTAGTTAGTCATCACACTACCAATTTTGTTTGTTTTACATTACATTACGTTATCTACATAGAGTAGTTACATTGTTAAGTAAGTACCTTACTATATTTTTCCAAAAATCATCCAGATAAGTCCTCAAAATTCATATAATCACTCTAATGTTTACGGTAAAGTCTAACTTTAAAAGGTGGTGTTTTGCGTTTGTGGATTTGTAACTAGTTGGTAAATCATTGGTGTACCTATATGGTTTTATGCGTCAAAAGGGTTTACTTACGCCTATCAGGTAATCTGTGCTTACGCTACCTGTTAATCAAATTCAATAGACACTTAACTATAAGTAAGTGTCTATTTGATTTGATTAACAGGTAGCGTTTTAAGTTTTTTAAAAGTTTGTGACATGATTTCTAAGCCTGCGCAGAAGATGTATGAGGTAAGTACTTACCTAAATTATATTTTTGTAATTAAGTCGGTACCTACCTACTCTTTCGGTAACGTCATTCCTTGTAAGTATATGTGTTTGTAAGGGATACTGCCACTCAATTTGATATTCCGTAGGAATCATTAATTGTAGGCAGGTAGAAACAGGCTTTATTTTAGTGTCAAGGTTCAGTTCTTGTTATTATTATATTAAAGGTAACTCCTTTTCTACCAGCAATCTGGCTGAATGCCCATTTATGGGTATTTCATCATAATAGTTTATATTTGCCAGAATGAGAATTCTAAGATGCAACCGATAAATTACGAAAATAATTACAGCGACATGAACTGGTTATACCTAATATGATTTAAAATACTATAGAATGTAGTAAGCAATAGAGGCTATTCAATTCACCTAAGTAACAACTTATTATATTACATTCACAGAAGAGTAGGTACACTATACTTTCATGTAATCTCAAACTCGATAAACAAAACATAATGAAAGAGCACTATTCATAACTAACTACACACTCGTATTCCAACGGAAGTATAACATCGTTAAACTAGGCTGATTAAGCGATTAAGAAGACACATAATAATAGACATGTAGAATACCAAAATAGGTAGGTAGGTTCGCTTACTGCAGGCAATAATTGAGTTCGGTAATAACTCTCAGTTAATCCAAATGACGCTGTTAGTTAGTCATCACACTACCAATTTTGTTTGTTTTGTTCATTTTTTACCAGCTTTTCACATGAACTACTTCATCTGTTAGGTCAACAAAGCTATAAAAATTACGTTGAATTAAGTTGTACATTTCTTGATCTTAACAATTTGGCAACTTTAGCTATTCTTGGCAGAAGTTTTAAAGATGAGAGCTTGTTTCTTTACATAAAAAAATTATAATCTTAAAACTGAATGTAGTGTTATCGTTACTGGCCTTTAACTAGAAAAAAATAGTCTAATCAGAGCAATTACTTTTTCGGTAAGAGTAATCTAGGTACCTACCTACTTATGTAATATAATGGAGTTGTTCTATTCATTAGCTCATGTATGTTGTACACATTACCTAGTTAATCAATTATATTCTACATTTTACATTTATAACTTACGTCTTGCTGATTAAAGAAGTCATCTTGGGCATCTTCATTCGTACACCCCATGTCTTGTAGAAGCGGAGTTACATGCCGCTCCCAGTCATCCATTCTTATAACAAAACTTCCCCTAATTATTTAGATAAAACCGCGATTCGTCAATCACAGCTAAAAATCTTCACAAACTAGGAACAATGAGTCATTGTAGTGTACAACACATGTTTCCAACATCCCAATAAGAACAACTACAAATCGCACATTTCGCGCCAAAAACTTCACGGCTCTACAGACTTTTACTTTTCCGTGGGTTACTGGAAGTGGCGGGAAATGGGCGAAATCGCACGCGACACTCGTCTGTCACAAAGACGAGTGAAAGAGAAAAAAACAGCTGCGGCCGCGGGCGTATCACGTGCCCGCAGTTACCGGCGCGCATTCAAAAAACGTACTAGGAGAAAAGTCGGCTTGAGCAGCGTAAGCGGAGTCAGTATTGCGAGGCGCGGGTTCCCGGCCGCCCGTCGACGCGACCGGAACAGGAGTGCGAAGCGGTCCGCGAGCTCGTACGCCCTCTGCTTCGCGCCGCCTCGTACTCCTCTCACTCGCGCCTCCTCCACCCAAATTTCGCCGTCCCGCTCGCCTGGTTCGGTGCTGCACGCCTCCCATGGGCGGCCGCGATTTTCCGCCGTCCGTTCGCGGCCGCAACATGGCCGTACCTAGGTCCAGAGTTCTATTTACCAATTTACCTATGTCTTTCACTATCATCAACAATATAATAAAAAAAATTGAAACTTCTATTAAAACAGTTCAGACACTACCGGTTGTACTAATGTACTATGCATCAGTAGGTACAATCACGTTTCAATATGAAGTAACTTTAGTTGTTTATTGCACATTCATACTTCATACTACTTCTGTAAATATCCCTTACAGTATCAAGACATGAATTTTTGCTGAAAATAGTAAAAATACCGATACGTACAAACGTACGTATTTAGCAGAATATAAACACATACACTTACGGATATATCGAACACAAAGCATGTTAGTCTAAACTAATCTAAAGTATAGTCACACGTACTACTACTACTACTATTTCCAGTGGGGACGTCGCGGTTTGACCGGACGGGTGATCAGCCCATCTGTGTGGGGCTATTGCAACCGGGACCGACATCTTAACGTGCTCTCCGAGGCACAACCAGATCAATGCAAATACTCATATTCATGCATACAGATATTTGCACTGGGCGGGGATCGAACCTGCGCCTCTTGGGTAGCGGCCGTATTCACTACCGCTACGCCACGGAGCCTGTCATAGTCATAGTTATAAGTAACTTACTACGCTACATTTAGACTAGGTACTGATCATGCGGATATGTACAAACTGCTAAACCATCGATTGTTGAGTCCGAAAACCCAACAACTTTAGTACAGAAAGCAACTTTGGTCATTATTAAAAGCGTAGAGTACCTATAACATAGTTAAACACTTACGGCGAACAAAGTTTCTGAAGACCGTACAAGCGCCAATTAAAAGTTAAATGTCTAATTCTTGTTAGTCGCGGGAAGTCCACAACAAAAGTTCTTCAATGTTGTTCATAGGTAGGACATGGACCCGTCCCTGTTAGTGATGGACCACAGGAAAATCTAATCAAGATAAAGTTTGCTCGATAACTAATTTAAACTAAACATTGTCTACATAAGCACGTAAACAGTGTATACCTATCTCACTGAATACTTTTAGGTACATTCTCCCAAGAGAAAACTGTCGGAGCTTCCTCTTGGGAGATTGTACAGTATTTTAAAGTACAGTTTTTTTAATGTTTGATGTTACCACCATCAATTGTATTATCTTTTATAATGTTTTTCCTTTTTTTGCTGCTTATCATGATGATTTTTTTGTTATAGTTAAATGTTATTTTGTTATTATACTAAAAATTTAACTATGGAAGCGGATGACTACAAGGGTAGAGGAAGACCTAAAAGGACGTGAATGGACTGTGTGAAAGATGATATGGCTAAGAAGGGATTGAATGTTGAGATGACTGCAACTAGAAATGAATGGAAGAATAAAACATACATGTTGCGCTGACCCCAAATAAACTTGGGATAAAGGCAGGAGGATGGTGATGATGATCTACTATAAAATATAACCCTAAGTAAGTATGCATGCCCCTATTGAGTAATCTTTCCTCACCGCTTGATCGGGTGACGAGCTGCCTTCGGACATATAGATTCACCACCGTACCATCTCCACATAATAATAAAAAAAAAAAACTAACGAGTAAGTATGAGTGAAAAGCCACTCATATTTGACCATTCTGTAGTAGAGAATAAGAACATTTTGGGTTTCGTTTCGAACATGTCGAACCGAAACCCAAAATTAGAAAAATACAACTGCTGTATCGATATTAATATTAGGTCCTTACATATGAAATTGGCGTTTTGTATGGGAGGAACAAAAAGTCGAATATTTTTAAATATAATATATTTAATTAATCAAAGTATGAACCATTGTTTTCTATGCACTTTTGCCATCTCATAGGTAGTTCATTGGACATATAGATTCACCACCTTACCATCTCCACATAATAATAAAAAAAATAAACTAACGAGTAAGTACGAGTGAAAAGCCACTCATATTTGACCATTCTGTAGTAGAGAATAAGAACATTTTGGGTTTCGTTTCGAACATGTCGAACCGAAACCCAAAATTAGAAAAATACAACTGCTGTATCGATATTAATATTAGGTCCTTACATATTATGAAATTGGCGTTTTGTATGGGAGGAACAAAAAGTCGAATATTTTTAAATATAATATATTTAATTAATCAAAGTATGAACCATTGTTTTCTATGCACTTTTGCCATCTCATAGGTAGTTCATTGATCCCTTTACTAAAAAAAACAATCGGACGGGAATCAATAAAATCTGTGAAGGCGATTTGGACTGCCCCATCAGAGTTGAATTTTTTCCCTTGCAAGAAGTTGTCCAAATTTCGAAAAAAATGGTAATCTGTTGGAACAAGGTGCGGGGAGTACGGAGGATGTCTTAGACATTCCAATTGAAGCTCTTCTAATTTGGTAGCCGTCTGTTGTGCGGTGTGTGGTCTAGCGTTGTCGTGAAGCAGCAGTGGCGTGGAGCGATTGACCAGCCTAGGTTGTTTAGCCGCTAGCTTTTCCATAATTGTTTGCAATTGCTGACAATAGACATCAGCCGTAATAGTCTGGCCAGATTTGAGAAAACTGTAATGAACAATACCGGCACTAGTCCACCAAACGCTCACAAGTAACTTTTTTGGGGTTAATTTTCGCTTGGGGCAGGATTTGGCTGGCTGGCCAGGATCCAACCATTGCGCTGAGCGCTTCCGATTATCGTAAAGAATCCATTTTTCATCACAGGTAATGATTCGGTTTAAAATACCTTCATTATTGTGCCGGTTCAGTAATGTAACGCAGCAGTCGACGCGCGTTTGCCGGTTTGCTTCAGTCAATTCGTGAGGTACCCACCTTTCAAGCTTTTTAATCTTCCCAATTTGCTTCAAGTGAATTAAAATAGTTTTATCACTAACACCGCAGCCTGCAGCTAACTCGGACGTGGTTTGCGATGGATCCGCTTCCACAATAGCCTTCAATACTTTATTATCAACTTGGGTCTCAGGCCGTCCACGGGGCTTGTTCTGCAGGTCGAAATTTCCAGAACGAAAACGTTGGAACCAAAAACGAACTGTGTTTTCTTTTGCAACATGACCGCCGCGGAACTCGTATTCGTAAATAATGCGATATTTTAAGTTTTCCATTTTGTAAAATGAGTGACGCAAACAGAAAAAAACAGAAGAAAAAAATAAATGAATAACGGTCATCGAAGCACAAATACATGAGTAAATAGCTGTACAAATTTGAATTTGGAATTCCTTACCAAAGAGGAGAAAATCGTGATTAAAGTGGCCAGTACGAAAAACGCCAATTTCATATGTAAGGACCTAATATTATAGTTAAAGCCTTCAATATACTTACCTATGAGAAATTATGAGGTACCTATTACAGGTGTATCTCTTTATAAATATTAAATGATCATTTTACGAAATATTTTATGCTTGACGGACTCTTTATCTGAACTACTTCAATTATTTAAACTTCGCGCAGTTGAAGGAACAACAAGCGAATAAAAAGTTGCTCAGGTTTTATTAACATCTACTTAATAAATGCCTCAAAGTCAAAAATCTACTATGCAAATGATAATAGTATTATAATATATTGTGGCTTGACTGTTTCATGGAACTGTTGTAAAACATAACAGAGATTCATAAACTTACAGCTAAGTGACCGCGGGGGAGTGTCTTTGCAACTAACTGCCAAAAATCAACTGTTTGATCATGATTTTAAGAATATTTGGATTGAACTACTCAATACTCGAGAACTTTTCTACAGTAAAGGATTATACAATAAGAATCTATTGCACTCCTGGAGTGAAAACTTGAGTATAATTTTGTAGAGATACTCATTTTAAGAGGTGACCATGTGAAATATACAACATTCGATGAATGAACATAATCTGTCACAAGGGCTGTCGGCAACGGTGTCGAGAGTTTAGTGGTTTTCCCGATCTCAAAAAATGTTCGACAATAAATGCCCAACGCGCCTAAAGAAGTTCCTTCTCATCTCAGTTCAAAATTCATGAAATTTTGAGATAGTAGATAAGTATGTAAGTATATCTACTGCTTTATTTATTTTTGGAAATGTTAATTTATTTGCTAAACGTATCAGTGATAAATAATAAGCGAGTGAAAGCCTCCGTTTCCAAAACGTCTTGCTTTTGTCCGTATGTCTGTTTCCAGTTCCGGTCTAGAGGGTGCATTTCTAAATCGATTTTCACCAAACTGGGCACTGATCGAGAGCTTTTTGATAGGAAAGAAAATGGGGTGAAAAGGGGGAAGTTTACTGTCGCGTTATTTATGAACGTATCTTGATGATTTTTGGGTGAAACATCAAAGACCTACTAGGGGCTCACAGATTTTTTCATGAAAAAAAAAGCCTCGCAAAGGTGTACTTCGTTATAAAAAAACAGATGAGAAATAAGAGGATAAGTTTTCTATATATCAGTTTGATATTCATCTCCCAAATTTCACAAGCAATGATCAGTGTTGACTTGCCATACGTCTAACATAATATTGATATTCCCTGAATCCCAGGATTTGCTTTTTAAGTAGATTAATAATAAAAAGCTACTTAGTACCTACATATTTATTACATTACAATGGCGGGTTTAAGGATAGTATATTAATAGAAAGACACTTGATTGGTTAAAGTGCATATATTATTTTATGTAACATGAGGTAAAAATAAAATTCTTCTTAAGGCCATTTGTATGTTGACCTCAATATTTTACTTACTGCCTTCAACATCTCGATTGATATTAGATTTTTTACCGATAAATGGCTTTCACACTTGGTGCAGTAAATAGGGCCTACAGCTAGCCGCATAGAGCCGCGTCACCACTCGATCCACTTTTGAAATGTTTCAGGCTTGATAGAACTTGCCACATCGAAGTATTTCACCTAAATCAAAGTATCGTTAAATTAGAATTTAACACTAAGTGATAAAAATATACTTACAGATCTGTTTGAAAAACTAAACCAGTAAAAATAATATATTCTTTGTGCAAGTTCCAAAATGCTGCGGTGGATGTGTGGAGTCACGCGTAAAGATTGCGTGAGGACCTCTTGCATCCACCGCAGCCTTCATGTTCGTGACATCGCAGATAAAATGCATGAGAGCGGCCTCCGCTGGTTCGGCCACGTCTTGCGGCAACTGCCCAGCTACGTGGATAACAAATGCCTGGCAATGGCACCCTCACCGGGTCCAGTTAGAAGGGGTAGGCCCAAGAAGTATTAGCTTGTCGTCGTATGTCGTGGGTGACATGCGTGCAAACAGTCTCACTACCAGCCTTGGACGCCCAAGATCGTACGAAGTTGAGGAGGAAGAGCAGGAAGGCGGACCCTGAGCTCTGAGGGCACCGTGGCGAGCTCGGATGCAATCAGGACTAACATTTGTAGATGATGATGAATCAAAAACCGATTGAAAATTAATGGGTACCGCCTGTCATCAAACTTTTTCCGTACTTTTGAACTGTAGTCGGCTATTTTTTGATAATTTATTTTAAATACAGATCGTCATTATTTTTGACCGGCTTCTAAACAAGGAGAACGTTCTCGATTCGGATTTTTATATTTTTTATAATACCTATAAAGTTTGTTCCCTACCCTACCTGTACCCTGTTGAAATCTGCCTACTGGCTGTAGGAATTTGTCAATATTTAAGTACCCTCCACTAGCCTAATCTGACGCGCTCGAGTTACTACTGAATTTCCTTGTATGCGTGCCCTACTATTATAAATAAACAAATACTTTGACTTGACCAACGAGTTAACCAAAAATGGCTATGTGGTTAAATTCTACGCCGTAGAAGTAGGAGCAAGGGGAATTCCAGCTAAATCCCAGTATAACTTGTTTAAAGACCTCGGATTGCCAAGAGCTTCAGTAAGCTCTTTAGATACTCAAACGAATATCTAAAACGGCATTGATAGGATCTTACCAAATTTGGATAGGTAGAGGGGGGAACACGATTGATGGTGGAGGTGAGCGCTGATGAATCACAAGGTGGCCACCCTAAACCTACATCTGGGTCACAAGTCCCAGACGCCGTCACAGTGTTTCTCTCTATACCACGCCATGGACCCGGCCGCCGCACGGTGAATCCATGGAATGCTAAGAACCAGATCTCTCACTATTACATTACAACTATTCCGTAGTTAGCAGCCTGAAATTTGAGGGATTAGAGGAGCTGTCACTAAACTTCGATACCTCGCCCCCTGCCGCCGGCCTCTAGGCAGGTGGTGGTTATGTTGGATTCAAACCGAATAAAATTGCACGCTGTCCCTGGGTCATTAGTTGTCAAAGGTGAGATTGCTACTGGCATATTCCTCACACTAGCCCCTTCGGATGTAGGACCACGGTGTGTACCAGCGTAACCCCCCCCCCCCCCCCCTCTTTCTCTGCCCCGTCTGATTTCTGCTGTAATTGAATAAGTAGGTAGATATTTACCTATCGATATTCGTTTGTGGCCCATAATTAAAAATCTACTATTTTTTAGCATTGTGTTGTGAGAACTTCATATTTCCTTAAACGTCGAACAACCGCCCTAGTCACATGGCAACTTCTTATCAGAGAAGGTGAGTCACGCGTACCCTCCTCCCAGCCTCCCACGTCGAGTCTGGCCAATGAAATTTATGGTGCAAAAATTGGCGCCAATTTTGAAAAAAATAACAGGTAGGTAGCAATTCATGGATGGAACGTTTAACTACTGTTCTTCGCCATTTAAACAAATTTTCAGCATACATGGCGACATTGACAGTAATAGTAACCAAACAAATATAATCCCACTACTGTATGCGTTTATGTCGAGTCAGACAAAAGAAGCATACTCAATTTTATTTTCGCTAATTAAGTAAACTAAACTTCAAGTTTCACTAGTTCTACTATTCTAGATAGAACAAGTGGGAAGGGAGACTCCCACTAGTTCTACTTTTTGTTACATCGAATATTGTAGTACTACTGGGAACAAAATTTCCCATTAGTCCTACCCGATGGAACAAGTAGAACAAGCGGGAAAAAAGACTCCCACTAGTTCTACTCTTTTGTTACATCAAGTATAGTAGAACTAGTGAGAAAAAAAAACCCATTAGTTCTACCGTAGAACTGCGCAGTAGAACAAGTGGGAACAAACGCTATACACGGCGTTGATCCTACTATGATGTTTTCCTATTAGGTACCTATGCATGAAAACTAGCTTATTATTATGGTACTTGGTCAGTGTTGCAAACTATTTGGCTCCGTTTCTTTGCGCCAGTTTTCGTTGGCCAGACTCTAACGTAACGAAATGTATTAAAATTTTATGAACGGCCTTCAAAAATAAATGTAATAATATGTTTGTAAGTATTCAAAATAGGTATTTCATTTAAACGAAGCCAACATTCCAAATAGACATCTTTTTCTCCCTTAAGTATATCCAGATTTAAAACGAAATACGTTTAAAAATGTGCGATATTATTATATTTTACAAGGACGCATATTTTTGCGTGGAACGAAGCGCGTTCACTAAATTTAATGTCAAGTGAAAAACAAGTGACGACTTGACTGACGAGCCGTTGAAGTTTGTGTAATATTCTTGTTTTGTTCCGATTTCTCATAGCCTTTTTAATTTGTTTACTTATTAAAATCATAATGTCACCTCCTTTGGAATTAAGTTTTGAAGAGATATTAAAGTTCATGTTAGCCCATAATGGCAAAGTTACGAATCACGAGTTAGTAAAACATTTCAAAGTTTTTCTTATGAATCCCGACATGAGAGGTGAGTACGAACCATGGTTAGCATTATTTCATGTTAATTTCTTATCGTATCTATCCAAAAATATATATCCAAAAATTAACTGCAGATGAAGCCAGAAGCACATTTAAGAAACATGTCAATGCCCTAGCGAATATAAAAAATCAAAACAATGAGAAATGGTTGATACTTAAAAAGAAGTATATGACGACTAACGGTAAAGATAACGAAGATATTAATGACAGAGCTGCTGATTCTCTGAGTACGAGTGTAGTGCCTTCAACTGAACCAGAAATAAATAGTGAAGAGGTACCTCCACAGCGTCCACCCTTGCCATTACAACTTAACCAAGATTTGAGTATACTGACAAATCTCATACAAGATAACACTTTTCAAAATAATAATGTTAATCAACTGCTACAAAGTGAGTCAAAAGACAGTTTGTCATCAGTACCAAGTGAAGAAGTACCCCCCAAAGTCCACCCAAGAAGGCGATCCTCAGAAAAAAGTATTGATAAAAGAGCAAGTATTCCAAGTTTACAAGAACTGCACTCATCAATACCAAATGATGATGAGGCTAGCTTAAATACCTCAATGCCATCTACATTTACACCAACAGTTAATGAGAGTATGCTCGTGGATAGTGAACAGACAATTTCCGTTAAGGAAAGAAAACAAATGTTTAATAGAATGGCATCTGAATGTGATGTTCTTAAAAGTAGCAAGGTTAGCGGTAATGTTGGTCCACAGGTTAGTTCATCTAAAATATTAAATAATTACTTAAATAAAATCTTAATGACACTTAATATGATGTGCGTGTGTATGTTTTAAAAGACAATTAATTAAATAATGTGCATTCTTCAGTACATACATACATTTAGACATACATATATTTATACAGGCTCTATTCTCCTTTTTAGAAGCTGGAACAGTAGTCCGTTAACTTCTATTCTAGCATGCACTGTTGATAGTTTTATAATTATTCATAGCTTTCACTTATATCTTACATAAATGGATAAAGTACACTAAACTGGACCAATATGAATTTCAATTCCATCTTTTGTTGCCTTCAAGTTTAGTGACTACCGATGTGAGATTAGGTTGTCATTATTGTGCAATGAGTGCAATTTCTAATCATACAATGATAGATTGTACTTGCACCAGAACTATAATTGATTGATTTGCCCAGTAAGAACTTTAGATCACTACATCACAATTCCATCTGCCACTTTTAAAGAACTGTCATTAGACAATTCTTCAAAAGTGGCAAATGGAATTGTGATGTTAAGAGTGGTGATAATAGTGCAAACTTTGTCAAGGGATTTTTCAAAAGTTTACGCGAATGTCACTCATTGAAATACAATCACTTTTTAACAGATTCTATCAAAATTTATTTCTTATTATTTACTTTTTTTTTCATTTATTTAAAGAGTAAAGAATAACAAATATATTGCAATACAATCCGTTAAAAAGCAGATTAGTTTCAATTTGTCCAGGAACTCAAGTTTACTGCTTGGATTTTTTGAATTGAATTGATTGGATTAGGAAGAATTCGTTTTTTATTTTATTTCTTTATCTCTGTCTAATTTCATCCAGATTCATTCTGCCGTTGAGTCATTTGATTGAGTACCTAACAGACATGCATCCAAGCTTTCAATAAATATCTTTATCAATACAGAACCATAATACAATGGCGGTAATCATCATCATAGTAAATACTAAACTAACCCATCAATATTTATTTATTTATTTATACGTCATACTATTATCCTTACAGGTCATCACCCAATACAATTGTAGTAGACTGCAATAATTAATTTTATACAATAACTATTATATATATTATGAAAGTAATGAATGGGACTTTTTCACTCTTGGTATGCCCTGGTGTACTGTCATAATCATATTCATATAATCATAATCACAGACGGTAAACTACCACTAAAGAAGCTGATGACAATCACAATATTATGCCCTCTTTGAATTTGGCAAGTTTAGCCACTGCTGTAATCTCCTTTGATATCCATTGGATATTTTCACTAAATAGGGATCAAACCCGCATCTCCTGCGTATCGGCACAGATTACCTAAACAGTTAGAACAGATGACTCACTGCCTAGAAAAATTATAGTCCAACTCGATTATGTATCTTAACAGTCAACCATTATTATTACTTTGCAGTCCCTTGAGTTTATAGTTATGTACTATTATAGCAAAGGATATGGTGCTCTGGCTACTTAACGATTCTACACTGTTAAAAACATTTTATTACAGTCACTAATTGGCATTAATCATAATAAATAAAATAAAATTGCATATTGTTTTTATGGATCTTGTGTTTGGACTAGGTTTGTTGTAATTAGCACTGTCGGCATAGTTTTCTGTGAAATAAAGTACAAGGGCTGCAAAAGTCTTCACATGGGTGTAATCATCATCAACTTACCATTATGATTCGATTGCATCGGAGGCCTTCATCTGGGAGTATTTTATGTGGCAAGCACCCACTAAGAAAGGATTTTTATGACCGTTATGTCATGTCTGTGAATCTTCGGCTGTGGTCATTACTTTACTACATTGGTTTATTGGGACTTTGATTGAAAATATGGACAATCGTCACAAGATGGGAAACTTGTCCGTACAAATCTGCCCTAAGGAAATTTGATTTTCGTCTTGGTTTTTGAATTATTGATGATTTTAGACAAAATCGTGAGTTTTTTTTTAAATGTAGAAACAAATATTTTGGTTATCAAAATAATCGAAAAATTCACTTTCCTTTTTCACAGCCTTGTGCTCCGACGCATCATATCCTTAACCAATTTTCTCATGTCCTTTTTCTTTTAATATTGCTGTCTTTCGTTTTCTTCCATTTCTTTTATTTGGTTGGTGGTTCTTTGGTGAACTTTAGAAATACTACCTAAGGCAAATAACAGAGGACTGTCACGTTAACAACCATAAATAACAAAATCGTTTAATGTCAGATTAAGGGAATAATAATTTTAGGATAGCATTCGCATTAGATATTTCGATTAAAATTTCATGTAAAAATATATCTGTGATGTTCAAAAATACTTACTATTATTCTTTGTCTATTTGGATATTTTTATAGGTACTTAGTTCAATTCTATTGAATTTAACTAAGTACCGATAAGAGATTTGTAATTCTGGAATACGATGCATGTCAGAAGATTGTGTTTGAGGTTTATTTATATGATCCAATTAAATATTTGAAAATTACACATAATTAAGTTGCCAATTAAGCTGCGGCCCCCAAGAGTACCTACAATAAAACTACGATGTAAACAATAATACAATGTCGTTATTAATAAAAATACTAAAATATATTATATCAAGATTACTCTATAAAATTAGCCTGGGACAGTTAACAGACATTTTTCAATATCATAAGATTTACCCACATCTCGATTCTCGGCGGCACACTTTGCTCATCATGTCTCCTTGCATTATTTATAATCATTTCACATAACTACCAAGTGAAACTATTAATCATATTTTTATCATAATACTATTTTAAGGACCTTTTGAAGTATTTATTTATTTATTTATTTATTTATTTATTTAAACACTTATCCACCACCCTGACAGGGACAACCCCCAAAACAGTACTGGATCTAAAAAAAAATACTTATAACTATCAATCATACAATATCCTCAATTAAGAACACATACACTGAAATAATCAAAACTAATAATAATAAAGCAACAAAAAAAAATAAAAAACACAAAATAAAATCACGAAATAAAACACCAAAAACACGATTTAGATACAGATTATGGATCCATATAACATAAAATGCTGAGTATGATCCTTGCAAGCTCACTCCAGTTGCCAGAGAATATATCCACTCTGTCACCTATTTCATTTATTATTTTTATGGATCGGCTAAGAGGTGTTTTCCGGAGCAAATTGGTCCTGGCTGCAGGCACAACCAGCAATGGTGGACGTCTCCGCCTCCATACGTATCTATCCGGAACGCAGAGATTTAAATATTTAAGCACTCCCGGATTGCATACCTTACCTCTCAAGAGATTTATTAAATAGGCCGTAAGAAAAAAATCACGACGCACTCTCAACTGATTATAACCTACCATACCCAGTACAAATAATGTGGGATACATTAGCGGGTAAAATGGATATACTCCGTATAACTTCATATATAAGTACCTCGTAAACTTATTCTGTATTTTCTCTAACATGAGTCTATATTTCGCTTCATGTGGAGACCATATCATGCCATTATGCTCAAGATGACTCCTGACTAGTGCGTCATACAACACCTTCACCGCGCTAATATTTGTAAAATCCCGTGATTGTCTTAGAACGAATCCCAAGTTTCTGTACGCCTTTTTACAAATATTAGTGATGTGGTTCGTAAATGACAATTCGTCCGTCGTGATAACTCCCAGGTCTCTCACCTGTGTCACTCTCTGCATAGGCACCGTATCTATTTTATACGTGTGAGTTACCGGTTTTCGCGCCCGAGTGAAGGTTATAGTGGAACATTTAGCGATGTTAAAAGCCAGTTTGTTTTGTTCTACCCACCCCACCACTCTATCTATATCGCTCTGTAAATTTTCACAGTCCGAGTAGTTTTTTATTTCAAGTATTAACTTTAGATCATCCGCAAACAGTAAACACGTTGCATGTTTGACTACTTCCGGTAAATCGTTTATCATTACGAGAAACTCAAGTGGCCCCAGGTTACTTCCCTGACTTACACCAGATCTAGTAAAATACGGCTCAGAAACACACCCATTGTAGTCAACGTACTGCTGTCGATCTTTCATATTCAGATTAGATACCGTTATTACTGTAACTGTATGGAACAAAGTTGTCTACATGAGTTTTATCAGTGCTGATACCGACATACAGCACAAGGTAAATTGATCCTTGTTCTGTGGGACACGATTAAGTGTCGGGTAGGTACATACTCGTGGTACGGTGCCTCAGCATCCACTTATCATCTTATTTAAGACAAGACACAAGACAAGATAACTTGGAATCCATTTCATTATTTCTATGCATACTGATTTAGCGCACAGTATTTAAATATCATTAAAGATGTGTAGGACTAAATCTTTCACTAAATTTTTTTTAATGCAACTAATAATATAGATTGACACACACAAAGAAATACACACTTCAAGATTACTTGTTTTTATTAACCTCTATTTAAACCGCTATAAGTATTTGTTAACTCATGCATACTAATTTATTGTATTTTAATAATTGTTGGTTTTTAATCATGTTGTACGCATCGACCCGAAGTATTTATTTAGATAGTTAATTATAGTTTTGAAAATGAGTAAATAATTATAAATTTTTGGGGGCTTTCGGTCAAGTTGCGAAGCGCGCAGCACCTGTTGGTCGTCCGACGTTCATTAATAAATACGTCGACAAACAATTTGATAAACGTTCAAAATTAAAAAGTGAGAATGCCTTCTATACGTGCTTATTTTCTTTTTATGCTCTCGGTGTTTATTAGGGATATTAATATAATTCTAACTGATCGTCTCGGAATGTTAGACCGGAATTATTTACGTTCTTGTTTAGTGTTGTAGATGTCAATTGAATGATTAATTACCTCTGCTGTGTTTATCGGTATTTGATTGTCAGGCTATGGCTGAGTATCTTGGCGTTGGTTGGTTGGTTGGTGGTTCTATCATTGTAAGCTTTCACAACTGAAACGCTATCAAAGCATTCAGGGCAAACCCCTGTATTATGGGCACGAAAAAATGTCAGCCATTCTCCTTTCTCCATATAGGAATTACGGAAGTAGGGGCAGCGGTGTAGTCAGTCCAAGCCTTGAACAGAAATTGGTTGGCATTAAGCCATGTTTCGTTGATGAAAAAGACATTCGACGAATTGACATTTTTTTGCCTTACGCAAAAATCGCATAGATTTATGGCAATATTGCGTCATTACATCAATATCTTTCTTAAGTCGGATTTTTTAAAAGGGAAACCAATGTGTTTTAATACTGCGACCAATAAAGATTTTTTACTGTAAAAATCCACTATTTTCTCAAAGTTGGCATCTCTTTTACTTTGATAGTAGTCGTATATATATGATGACGAATAGCATCAACATCAAAACAGTCAACTGCTGTCACTCTAAGAGGCTGACGTTTTATTTAAGTAGTTAATTGTTTTTTTTTTCTATGCCACTGCAGGCACTGCAGCCGTATGCTTCTTTGATTTTTTTTGCCACTGTTGGAGAACTACTGCTGTAACACAGTCTCTGACTCGCATCACTGGTAGAAGAGCCATTTAATCACCAATACGTTTTTCCTTTTCCAAATAGTCCTGAAGTTTCAACGCGAACTCTCTTGATTGTACTATAAGCGCGATACGTTTTGTCATTTACCAAGTGTAATCAGAATTGAAGGGATGTATAGTCCAGTCAGCTCTAAGTGCTGAGTGCCACCACTGTTAAAATGGCACATGTTTCCAATGGTGACCCTCTTTCCGAGACTTTGCCTTTGCTTAACATCAGGCGAGGTGAAGTCTAATTGACGTGTCCTATATAAAAAAAAAACCTGTTAATAGTGCATAAACAATGAAACATCAATAGTCGTTTTGTGTTGATCTTAAGAATTGTCCTAAAATACACGAGGGTGAATCTGATCATGGCTACTCGAGAAAAAATGTATTTTTTTTAAATGTCATACACAGACTATTTTAGAATCCTTTGATATTCGTCATCCCTTATGATATTACCAACTAGCGGGCCGATAATTATTCCAATATTTTTGAACTTTTTTCTGTATTAGCAATCTGAGAGAAGAGCACGGCTCTCCATCACCACCCTTAATAATCACAGATAAATCTGTCTGTAATTCCACATTTGCCGTCGCCAAATAGCCGATCGTTTGATTAGCGGTGCGTGACGAGGCGTTGTCGTTGTGAAGGAGGATTCTACTGCGAAGTGCGATGTTGTTTCTCTCAATTTTTTTTCAACAATCAATAAATCAATTTATTAGTGCGCTACACCTATCTTCACTTTAGTAGAAAAATAAATAAATAAATAAAGTAGTTTCATCATTCCAATAAAATCGGTAGACGTCATGTTGGATGTGTTGGATTCAAAGTTGCACTCTTTTGATAATTTCGTTCCCTGTCGATTTCTTGCTGACGATGTGGTGGATATTTAGAATAATACGTTTAATTTCTGTTTGTAGCTCGTGGACACTTTTATACTGGTTCTTGTTTTTTTTTTTTACTATTGCCATAAAAATACTGACGGGTTTAAATCTGGGGATCTAGGCAGTCACCTTATTTGTCCCATTGCCCGATCCAGGAGAAAAAAAAAATATTGAGATAGTCCCTTGTTGCCGGAGTGTTAGCCGGAGATCAATCTTGCTGAAAAGTAAGTCATAGTCATAGTCATTTATTTTTCAATATAGAACAATAACATTGTTTCTTATTGACTTCAATTTAATTCTACTTAATCTAAGTTTACCACCGCTTCCAAGGCGCTGGTGGAGAAGAAACGGCGCAACAAACTCCACTGCGGCATTTTTTGGACGTCAATTTACATATTTATTTTCTTAAAGCTAAATGTCAACAAGTATATAAAACTCTTTATAATTAAGAATTAAAACAAAGTTACATAATGTAACAAATAAGTCACGTAACTAATACAGTACCATGCTGTAATTATAGCAATTTACGAGGGGCCTGCACCATGCTCAAGCCAGACATTTTTATCTTTCAAGTAATCATCTATCCTATAGTATGCCTTTTTGGATAAGGTGGTTTTTACAAAGGTTTTGAATTTATCGTCAGGCATACCAAGGATCGATTCTGGCAGTTTGTTATAAAAACGTATACCTACCATCCTCCTTAAAAGAATCACTAACCCTGCTAAGCCGATAACATGGAAGTAGAAGTCTATGTTTGTTACGCAGATTTCTGTCTGTAATGTCACTTACTTTTGTGTAATGAGATATATTTTTCCTGACATACATTATGTTTTCAAATACATATTGGGAAGCTACAGTTAAAATGTCAATATCCTTAAATCTTTCCCTGAGGGAGTCTCTCTTGCCTAAGCAATAAATGGCACGAACTGCCCTCTTTTGCAATATAAATATAGTTTCTAAATCTGCTGCATTTCCCCAAGATAGTATTCCATAGGACATCAAGCTATGGAAGTAACTAAAGTATACGAGCCTAGCAGTAGCTACATCAGTCAACTGCCTAATCCGTCTCACAGCATAAGCAGCAGAGCTAAGTAGGTAGGTAGGTAGTAAGTAAGGTTTTGTCGTTCTGCAACTGGAAGATTATTTATCTCATTTCTTACAATGTCAAGTATTTCTAAATACCTTTCCGCATTCCAATGCCCTTCGTAAAAATGTATTAAGAGGACCCGGTTTTCATGGTAGAAAATAAGTCTTCTTTAAACATCACCCGGCAGTAACTTTTGTGCTAATCGTCCATCAACGTAAATTAAATTTGTATTTTTCAGTAAGTACACGATGTATTTTGCTTTTCATAATTCCTATTTTTTCTTCAACTTCTTTCATTGAACTTTTATAATTTGCCTCGAAGTAAGTATATCAAAATGTCGAGTTCATCGTCAGTGTTTGTCATTTGGTACCGCCGGTTTGGTATTAAAATAATTTAACAAATGCCGATGTAGCTGTTGGCCACAGTAGTAGTGTTGAGTACTTTTTGTCACGAATTATAAGTTCTCTTACATTTGATCTCTCGTACTTATTAATATATTGATCCTACACTAATAATATCGGATTATTCCCTGTAGTTCCATGAAGCCAGTTCCACGTGGAACTTTTGCAACCTTACAATATACGATTTTTGTCCAATTTGTTCCATGTTATTTTATACTACTTTTACCGCTGACATTATTTAAATATTTTTTTAAAATTTTAAATTGTTTTATTTTTATAAAAAACAAATGAAAGTCTGGGAAAACAACTAAACGTCAGAAAAACAAATTACTGCTTACTAATTGAAATCATCTGACTAATTAAATTAATTACAGTAGTATAACTAAATGTACAATATATACAAAAATGAGAAAAAAAAACAGGGGTGGAAGAGACTAACTTTAGGCATCGTAGAATTCCTCCCCATCGACCAATTACTGCTTCAGAAAATAATATAAGTAAACAAAATTAAGAATGAGAATAAGAGAATGGGAGACGAGGCGTAAACCTTTGATACTGGAGAAAACAAAAGAATATCTACGCAAGTTATTTATTTTACTTCCAAATGTCTAACGTAACTGTTCTAAAAATTAACCAACACATATTTCTCCTGTTACTAACTTCATTTGCAAATTGTGAATGAAATATCTTTATTAATAGTATTTTTCTTTTTTTTGCTTTGGGGTCATATTATTTTGTAACTCTCTTCTTCTAAAATTAAAATTAACTGGTCTCCTTTTAAAACTACTATTTAATTTGTTATGCCAACCCTCTAACGTGTTGGTCGTCCTGTGTTGCTCTCCAAAAGAACACCATGATTTTATAAAATTATTTTTCATCCCATATTTTTCCATATATGAGATGAATTTTACAAAATTTTGTCTGTTATCCCCATTTCTACAATTTTATCTTTTGTATATGTAAAACCTTCTCTCATTTTCTCTTCCGGCTGTAAGGGTAATACACTACATAGACTAACGATTTTTCTTAAATCACATTTTTTCAATACATTTCAAGATTTAGCTTCTCTCCAAGTAAAATGAAAAACACAGCCACAGCTTTAGGAAAGACGTAGTTGAAAGCTTTTATAACGGCGAAATCAAAATCAGTTATAATTTTCTTAGGTTCCCAAATTGGTACCTGGCTTTTTATTAAGTTTAACATAGTGAGGTAGGTTTCTTTGTTATTTCTCGGCAAGGTTTGTATATGTAAAACCTTCTCTCATTTTCTCTTCCGACTGTAAGGGTAATACACTACATAGACGAACGATTTTTCTTAAATCACATTTTTTCAATAGCGTAATTAATAATTAATTAGCGTAAATTAATGGAATAACATTAGTATGTTCTGCGTTACTACCTATGTCGCCGTGTATCGTGTACAACTGCTCAAAGGGTTTCAGGCATACCTTGAAAGTTAGAACACAGGCTTATTTAGTAATAAAAAACAAAGTGGTTTTACGTGAATATTTCTATTAAATTTTCTTCATCACTTTCTTTAATCACTAAAGGATTATCCAGAAACCTAGCTGAAGGAGACACAATTGCGTACCTTATACCCAACTCAAATACACATAATTATGATATTATTTTATGAGAGCAACAACCCAGGCATCAGCCGCCCTTTTGTAATCCGGTGAATGGATTGTTCCTTCTGCATTCTGTATTTCATGTCCATTTCTTCCCTAGAATTTGTCTTCTACACATTTTTCACATCAGCACCACAGTTATTGCGATGTATAAATTCCACATTAATACTCGACGAAAAAGAAAAAGTAGGATACCGAACTCCGGGTATCAAATCGCAAGCGTTGGATGCATCTGGGGCTGACGCTATGATGATGAAGTCCTAATAAGCTAAACTTAAATTACATTAAAACAGTTTTTCAATTGCAATATTAAATTTGCCTCTCGATCTAGTGTTTTATAGAGCCCTCAGTGCCTGAATGCGAATCATATCTGGCCAGTATTTTATACTTTTACGAACCAATTTCCGAATTCAACCAGGCATTGTAAGAAACGTATAGCAGAATGATGCACAGTGTGATAAAGAACATTTAGTGATATTATTTTTTGCCATACATACCTATACGTGGAATGTAAAAAAAGGCATAAAATCAGGCAGCGGAAAAATCCCAAGGATTGGTTAATGATAGGAACAGCTCCTTTTACTGTAAAGTAATTATAGAAACCGGAAAATTAGAAAATTTAAGCACGGTGTCATGTCTTAATTTTGATTTTGGAATTCGAATTGGAAAAAAAATCTGTTTACTAAACTAATGTTTTATCATGGTCCAAATGCAAGCCAGAGTCGTTGTAAGAGGCAGAGTCGCAATTATTCAAATAACAACAAGAAATGATGAGAGCCGTACACGTCAAGCGAATGACATGATAGTAGTCAAATTTTGTTATAACAAGAAAATAAATATGTACCCATGCTCTTTATAATTTTTCAATATGAATTACGTTCAGACATACATTTTTGTCTCATGTGGCATAGCCGTGGAACGCCTTGTGTAGTGGACAACTAATTGGAAACATGACATATTCTTAGTAATTAACATGAGCAAAGCGAAGCCTTAAATAGAAAGTGAGAGGATAAGGACTTCACTTTATACGTAGACTTTTAGTAATAAGCGTGGGCAAATAATTCGTGTAGTTTTGAAATTTGGTACAGTTATTTCCTGAAGTACCCAGTTAAACAGACTAAAAGCCCCCGAGGGTGGGACATGACCCATGCGGGTGGGGCGAAGGTCCCTTTTATAGTTGTTTGCTAGTATATTGGAAACTAATATCTCTTTATTTTCTAGATTATATTATTTATCTAGTTTACCGGCAATGTGTATAATCCGGTATTCTATACAATGCCTAATCAGTGTATAGAATGCGTACTGCGTAGCAGGCAATGTATGAAGTAGTATCCAAAAACATAAATGGTGGTTATAAAAAACTACCTAGAAGGCTAATTAATGCGGGAGCTCCGTTTCTGCCTTATATATACGCCACCTACACAATATGTTCAGGTCAGGGCGCAGTCTCCATATCGCGCAATTTGACTTGGATATTTTTATTTATAACCATTTAGAAATACAATTTCCGCAAATATAGACCATAATCCATGTATTTCACACATTGCCATTTACATTGGAAAAGCAGGTATTCACGTATTGGCACACATTGCTAATAAGTGCATTATACCTACCCTATCTACTCGGCCTTGAGACAAAATGAAAACAAATCATATGACAGGTTCTTTTAGGTGTCATTGTTTATTAAAATAGAATATATAAACATGTGAACTACTCAGTAGGAAAACAACAGAAGTATATCGGGTTTACAAACTCATTTATTCCCTTTTTTTTTTTTTTTTGACCGTGGGGGAAATCCTTCATGGATGTTATGCCGGACTCCTACCGACTAAAACCTCCACGGTATCGCCCAGCAGCCTATAGTTGGGAGCCCCGGGTAAGCCCTCGGAAGGATGTCCCAGGGCTCCCAACAGACCCACGGCTTTAATGCGGCCTCGTCTAGGGGGTGGTTCGGGTGCTATCCCGCGTCTATGGGGGGGTTTTCGGGTATCATCCCGCTTCATAGGAGGGGGGAGGCGTGCGTGAGTCCGTCACGTCACGCTGCCGTCATGGGCCTGCTTCTGTAAGGACGATGAGCAGCCAACTCATCGTCCTCAGGCCCCCGGTCATGGAGGCCGATGGTCTTCGGCGAAGACACGCCGGCGGCGCCCAAGCCGCCGACTGCGGAACTCGGGTGGGAGAGTTCTCTCCCGCTCCCGCCCCGCCGCCTCCTTCACGAGCATGACCTGCTCGCAGAAAGAGGCGGCGCAGTCCCACTTACTCCCGCTGGAGACCATGGCTCCCACCATGGTCTCGAGCGAGAGAGTGTCCACGTCCAAACCCACTACGAGGACCTGGCGCTGTTGCGCCCACGCCGTGCACTCCACCAGCGTGTGGAGCGCTGTGTCATCGCTGCGGTCCCCGCAGTGCTGACAACCGGCCGTGGTTTCCCGGTGTCTTCGCCACAGGTACCTACCGAAGCTACCGTGCCCGGTAAGCATCTGTGACAACCGGTAGGAGAGAGCACCATGTCTCCTCTCCAGCCACTCGTCCATGACCGGTCTGACGGCCGCGATTGTGGCGAATCCCCCCTTTGGTTGCTCAAGTCGCACCTTCCATGTCTCCACGGTTTCCTGGTGGAGCTGGGACCGCTGGGCCTCGATTTCTCGAGACGCAGGCCATTGGCCCCGCTCCAGCGCCTCCTTGCGCCATTTAAATAGAGACGCAAGGGCTCTCGCTTCCAGGTCCCATGGAGGGGTCCCGGCTAGGAGACATGCCGCCTCACCTGAGATCGTGCGGTATCCCCTTATCACCCTGACGGCCATCGCCCTCTGTGGGCTCAGCAATCTAGCCACATTACTGGCCGTCAGGGTCTCCGCCCATACGGGGGCCCCGTATAGGGCCATACTTCGCACGATCCCCAGGTACAGTCTCCTGCTGGGAGCGTTGCGTCCCCTGATGTTGGGCATCAGCCGTGCGAGTGCAGCTGACACCCCCTCATTTATTCCCTTGGTACAATTTACCAGTTCAAAACTCTATGGCAGGTTTCAGCATCAAATCAAGATCGCTCTTGATCAACCAAACTTCTTCTCTAAACTTATACCACTAACCTTTAACCGTTAACCTGTTATAGGTTATATAGTGTTATAGGCTTTAACCATTAACCATTAACAATTAACAATCACCAAACAACCAATATCAACCAAGCTGATTTTCCATGGTCACCAAACTAATCATTGAGATCGTACATTGATCAACAAACTCCGTTTCAAAACTTATAACTTTAAACCATTATCAATTAGCAATAATCAAACAGCTAATATCAACCAAACTTCGTTTCCCAATACAAGTTAAATAACCATCACCCTTTTGCAACTTACCAACAATGAATCTTTACTTGACACCCCTGTTTTTTCCGTATCCCTTGACAACCTGCCGCTCAGTGTGCCACGTCTAATAAAATTATATCTCAGCCAGATTGAAATTAAATGCAACCTTACAAACAATAAATATTTTAACTATGTAATAGGTAGGGAGCCCACGCAGCTAAAATTTTAGTTACTCGAGTGTCATGGAAACCTATTAGAATTGGTAGATTAGATAGTAAAAAGAATATGGTATATAAATATAACGTTTCCAGTTTTGGTGGGGGAAGCGTAATACATAACATAATAATAAATAAATATATATGTCATCCATATTAATTAAAGTTTTGTATTACTTTGCTCTTAATTAATGTTTTTCAGTTAAGTTTGTTTAACTCCAAAATAAACGTTAAAAAAGTAAATTATTAAGAATACAAAAAACCCGACTGTAAAGTAAAAATACATATGATAGCAGGCGGTACCCATTTGTAAATCATAAACCGGATAAAATCAACGTGTACCGCAAACCTGTATCAGTGGGGTGGACGCAGCGCTAGAGCAGCGTACTCGTAATACTCGTATGTTCCAGCAGAGACGCCGCGACAACGCGACGCACGCGTGGTTTTGTCGCGGCGTCTGCGCTGCACATACGTTCATCGAACGCCTGCGCTGGATAAACGCTAGTGTGAAGGCGCTCTAAAAGGCATGAACTGCCCAAATTTATAATACAAAGCCCTTACGATTTAGGCTCTATGATGGTGAATATACCTATAGTGAATCTGTCAGGGCAAGTAATTGTATAATACATGTATAAAAAATATTGTTGTCAAAAGACTGTGTTTCAGCGTCAGTTTCAGCTACTTTCGGTTTTATTTGATAATCCCTCAAACGCAAGATCCTCAGCTGCCTATTTTTCTAAGCTAAGCATGTAATATATATCCGATCACTAAAGGCAAATTAGAGGGGCCGCTGCAGCAAGAAACTGCGGCAGGAAACTGGACCACGTGCGCCTATGGCAACAACGCTCCGACCCACAATTATCACTTCTCATTATGACTTTACTTAAGTTGAGCACATCTCAAACTACCACATTCTTTAAAGATGGTCCAAAAGCTTGTGCTGCTTTGTCTTTCTGCTCTGACGGCACAGAAACTCTCTATGCTTACAGGTTCGGCAGCACGAGTGTGTCTCCCCTGTTGTTGAGACGTTAAAAAAAACATAGTAAACCATGTCTGAAAAACAAGGTTACGCGAAGTGAAAAAAATTAACAGATGTTACCGTAGTAGGACGCAGTAAATGTACAATTATGTAACATATTTAATTAGAATATTGACCACTTTAGAGTTGGGTCGACCCGTCAATTAGTCTATACATATTTAAAGGACTATTATAAACTCACAAACATTAGAATAGGTTGAAACAGCAAACAAAACGCACTATGAAGAAAAAGCTATGAATTTTGTATCCACTATAATAAAAGTTTTTTGAATATTAAATTGTTGTGTTGCGTTAAAGTTCCCGGTCTGTCGACACCTGGCGGAGCTAATTGAATTGTAAAACCTTCGTCATGGCCCTTTGGCGGTCAAAACGATGTCGATTATGATTATTACCAATAATAATTTTGGTTATCGCACCGGGATACCAAAAGGGAACGGAAAATTTGCTAACAGAATATAACACACTCCAAAGTGAATCTTTTAGTTTCAGTTTTAAAATTTTACTCGTTTCCAAGTATAATAAAATATATTTATAAACGAATGCGAAAATAGGCAACAACACTACACCCTGAGGGGACATTTTGGAAACAACCGACGAGGGATGTTCGCCGCGAGTGCAAAAATTTATATAATAATAATTTCGGCTCATGCGAACGGGACAACCCCTACATGAGGGAAGCTTACACAACACGAACAACAAAAGCTCCTAATGACAAATATTAGCTCGCACCTCCGCACACCTAATGGACTTTACAATTGCTTCACATAACGTACTTTACATTGTAACCTATTAAAAGGACGCAGATGACACATTAACCTACTTGTAAAACCACATATCTATACAAAATGTATCCTAGATAAAATATTAATAAAATGTGCCATATACTGTGCATAAGAGCAAAAACTGTTATGCTTAGATTAATCAATGGATTGATATGAATATTAAAGATGTCCACTTTAGCAATTAACACGTCAGTGAGACATTCGCAAACATGATTGACAGGGTTTCTGTTTCAACAGAGTTCACTTAATGCCGCCACGGAAACGAATAAATTATAAATGAACAATCCGTTTCTCACTAATATGCCACATTGCCACACGTCCAAACAAGATCTCAACGCATAAATCAACACTGAAATAGAACGGTGATGTACCTATGCGTGTACACTTACTTCCGTTAGTCTGTCAGAGTATAATAAATAAAAAGTACTTATATTTTTTAATTCAGTTTTTTTATATCTTGTATTATTTAGCTTGTTAATAACGTCATAATTAACGTGATTGTATAGACAAAAGATCTTCATATGGGTATATTAAAAATATTTCTGCTGATTTGGCCATTATGTGATTCGATTAAATAGAGTATTAAATATTATGATTATTATTCTAGACGTACTGTATATTAAACAGTGGCTCGTGACTAGTGTTCGATTGTCAATTTGTCGTGTGAATGTGTGATTGTTGGCGCACGTGGGCCATTAAAGCTCTAAAAAGGTCAGTCGTGCACTGTAGTAACCACGTTTTTCATGAGTGGATGCTTTTGCTTGTTTATAATATGACTTGCCTGCTAATTAAGTCGGTATACGCTCCGCATATTCTGCTGCGTAATTTGATCACATTCCGTTTTGGTACTTACACGCAATTGAAGCATTGTTTAATTTACCAAGAAATCTTCATAAAAAAATTTAAATCTGAAATAAAATTGGAAGTTAATTATATAACTACTTTAATAGGAACTTCTTAATCCATACTAATATTATAAATGCGAAAGTAACTCTGTCTGTCTGTCTGTCTGTCTGTCTTTCTGTCTGTCTGTCTGTATGTTACGCTTTCACGCCTAAACCACTGAACCGATTTTGATGAAATTTGGTATAGGGATAGGTTAGACCTTGAGAAAGGACATAGGCTATCTTTGGTCGCGATAACCGACATCCACGCGGGCGGAGCCGCGGGCAAAAGCTAGTACATGATAAAGTCGAAATCCAATTTGTTTTTACTGGCTAGGCAGCTAATAAACCGCTTTATTACCTTCATCTCCATATTGTGAGTTAAGTTTACTGATTCGTACTTACATCTAAGGTCTTGAACCCACAGACATGCCTCGTCTTTTCTGTCGTTATAAACAACAAAGATATATTATTGTTTACATAATAGTTACATAATGGTTTACCCACATTCCCGGTCTTTAATAATCTGCTTCTTGTCACTATTGATATTCTATTTTCATTGCAATAACTCTCTCATTGATGCACCAAAATAAGCTTCAGTTTAAGTATAGGTACGGCATCGTCTAGTTTGAATAAATAAGCGTTATGCATGATGAGAACGATAACGCGGTACGGTCCGTTGCGAGTTGGCAGGAAAATATGACCGATTTCATTGTTCTCCCTGTGCTATTCGAGCCTGAGAATCACTTGTAGCCATCAACAACGAGGATGCCACTTAACGAGGCTTGTCGAAGCTATGGAAAATAGGAACGGATGAATTAGCTGTCAGCTATTCAATGATAACAGTGAGAGAATGCATAATTAATACACGCTCTGTAGCATCATACAATTGAGTAGAAAAATGAGTGCAAACGCCTAAAATTTATCTTGTTACAAATACAAAAAAGCATTCAGCACTTACATTTAGATTACGATCGAATTTTGATTGTCCATTCGGTTACTAGTTTATGTTAATAATACCTACTTAGTAAGAAATATCCTGTAGAAATTAATATTTATGACTTATTCAGAACTCAGTGAAAGTGATTCATTATAAATGTTGTAATCCTTACTGAACTCCCTTAACAGGGAACTAGGTAACTAAGTTTTAAGTATGTACTCATGCGAACCAAAAGTCTAAGTCACGTGTGTTTTTGTCTTCTGAATACGTGTGACATTCAGTTATTTTGCACTTTTTAGTGTATTTTTTGGTTATTTAAGTCAATATATTATTTTCTGCTAAAATTGTACATAAAGGTAGGTGAATTGAACTAAGTACTGTAAATCTATAATTCTTTGAAAGCAGTTCGAACCACAGCTTGTCAAAATTGTATTTATTTTCTTGTAAATAAATGTTAAGATTCTTAAAACTATATTATGTTGGAACAAGGTTCGAAGAGTACTTATGGTGGGTACCAGACACACTCCAATCGTAGAAAAAAATACTGATAGTCAGTGCCAGCCCCTGTACATCTTCAACAATTTGAATCAGATGTTATATCTGACTTCATAGGTGCAAACTTGTGGCGTTATAATATATACATATAGTTCGGTAAAAATAAACCGCATTATTGGAGAGAGGGTACAATAATTCGCACCCAGCTGAAATTTAGTAGGGTTGTTAAAAACACCATAATAATAAATGTAAAAGTCCTCATCGATTAGACATGCGACACTTGGATTTTTTTTTGTCACTAAAAGGGGTATTTAGCTATTTTCAGCAAAACGTTAAGTTTTATTATAAATGTCTGAGACAAAGTTAAAGACTGAAATTTTCTATAAAACTACTCGCGCACTAAGGGTTCCGTACGGAACTGAATTGACACAGGAATCTTCGGTAATTTTCTTTGATTAAATTAGAACTTTGATATTAGGGTACTTCTAGTTGAACTAGAATCATGAAGTTTATGGAAAAGCATGGCCTTATAGCTTGTAAAAGGAATCGTTGGAAAACTGCAAATCCCGGTTACCCGTAACGCACTGCTACCGTTCCTCGTAGGTGGGTAGATAGGTAGGTACGGTTTTCGATCTTTTCCCTTTATTTGTGCTATATCTTACTTCTTACAAAATTTCATCTACGTAAACAAAAACCGTGTTGTGTGTAATTATATCAGATCAGATCACGTATAATGTAAAGTGGCTCTATTAGTTTAATCGATTTCCCAAGAGTCCAAAGCTAAAATAAATAGCGAAAAAGTTCACAATATCCTACATAACAATTTCTCTCTTGGATATGTCGCACCAAAGTCAGATGAACATGAAAACAAAACTAGTTTGCCAGAAACTGCATTGCTTACAGTACCACGGGTATTTGTTGCCTGAGATATACCTAAATTCTGTTCATTATAGGATGATCATTATACGTGACAGCACAGCTGTAACTGATAAAGACTAGTGATGGGATATTATTGATTAAATGGATCTATTTATGGGTTTAAGTTATAAACAGTCTTGAAAACAAAAAAATCATTAGAAAGGATCGCAGGTATTTCTACTTCGTCCAAAGAAGAACATTCTGTTTTCTGGACGGTGTCTTTTTTTGAGTTATGACTAGGTACTACTCTTGTAGTAGTACCCGCACTCGTGAACGCTTTTTCCATAATTTTCTTTACGGTAGTAAACTTAGTACGCACCAAATTTTTATATGTATCCATCACACAATCAATTTTGTTGTCATCGGTGTGAGAGTTACAGGAATGTAAAAGTTTGCTTTCCCTTATGATCTGGTTCTTTCTTTTTTAACAGTTACGGAAGCAGGGCACTCTCCCCGTTTTGTGCATCTCCATAAAGACGTTCCTTTGGCATTCAGACATGCAAAATTATATCGGTGGCCATTTCTTTGTTTTACAGATTTACCTTTCTGACTTTCTATAAAAAGAAAGGAACATCTTACATTTTTTATCTTCGGTAATTTACTCGTACATGTAGATAAGTATAACATAACATAACATAACATAAACTCACGCCCGTATTCCCCGAAGGGGTAGGCAGAGGTGCTAGCACCCACGTTTCGCCAGTTTATGTTTAGGTCCCAATGTAATAGGTGGCGAGCCTATTGCCATTAACCGGGCACTTATAAACCTGCGATAAATACACACATAACTTCGAAAAACATCGAAAAGTCATTGGTGTGTGCCATGGTAAACCTGGGATCGAACCCGAGACCTCGTCTCAGCAGTCCATTACCCATACCACTAGGCTACCGCGGTTATTTTATATATAAGTATAATTCGTAATAAAACTTTGTAATACTTAAGGCCCTGTAGTCCTGCAAAAGTAGGCATTTATAGCGATCCCGGCCGCTCGTAAAATATTACGCGTGAACGCAGTGACGGTGAACTCGGCGATGACCCCGCCAGCGTCACAGTATAGAAATATGCAGTAGGAAAACTTGATTTGACTTAGAAAATTAAATGCAGTTTTTTTAACTTTATTTAGTTATATGATTATATTAATTAAGTAATAAAAAACTGTATGAGTTTGAGAACTGTTTGTTCTATGTGTTTAGTTGCTTGGGCGAAAAAAACTTACATTATAATAATAATAATGCTTGTAATTTTACAAACATTTGTTTGAATTGATGCTAACGGTTACTTTATATCATCGCACCGTTCGTCGTCGACAGGGCAGTTAAATACCTAAAGTTAACGAGATTAACAACTCTTTTCGTGCGGGAATCACCTCGGATACCCCCCTGCCGGAGCCGGAAGAGGAGGTTATGTCGGACTCGAACCGACTTTTTAGTCGGTTCGAGTCCGACTGTGGGCACGCCGACTGTGGGTCGTGGTGCTACTTTTTATGAAGTATTTATATAAATTTACACTGTACCTTCTTTTTTTCGTGCGGAAATCCCCTCGAATACCTCCCCTGCCGGAGCCGGAAGGGGAGGTTATGTCGGACTCGAACCGACTTTTTAGTCGGTTCAAGTCCGACTGTGGGCACGCCGACTGGGTCGTGGTGCTAGGCCTGAGGTGAGGTTGTCATCGACATATCCCTCGCACCCCGGCTGACCCAAGGCCAGTAATTCTCCTGGGTCTGCTGGGGTGCGAGAGATATGCTTTCGGCAATCTCACCTCCGGCAACCAAGGACCCAAGACGGCGTGCGTTTTAGTCTGTTTGAGTCCGACATAACCGCCTCCACCGGCTCCGTGGGGGTGGTATCCGCGGGGATTTTGCGCACGATAAAAAAAGGCCAATAATTAAACTAACCTACCTAAATATTAAAATTATTCTATCCTAAACTAAAACTAAATTTATATATAATTTACATACACACAAATTATATACAATGTACGAATATTGTAGGTACTAGGTACCCCTGTACTGATATAGATAAAATATGAATTATAGAAAATCGTAAGTAGCATATTCAGTAGTAATACTGATATTCTTATACTATGGCGCTATGAGCGTAATATTTAGGTATGATAATTTTTTAAATTACCAATCGGAGTTAGAAATTTAGTTTATGGCTTTGCACGACTTCTTTCGCTTGCGTTGTTTATTGCCCATATTGAATGACTTGCAACAATTTATTATAAATACGTAAAACCGATTGATTGGTGCACGAAACTGTCACGCCAAAACTGACACAGGTCCTACTTCGGTAAGCACCAGCGCGCGACTGGCGCAACGTTTCGGGCCTCAGCGGCGCGAGCACTCGCGAATTTAGTAGGTATTTAAATATAACTTTAAAAATTATTTCATAATATAGTCAAAATCTGCGAAAATGTCTAGACATATGTAGTGGCTTTAGTTTAGTACAAAAATTTTATAGAAAGCATAAGTAATTTAGTCATAATATTAAAAAAAAATAACGAAAAGGGGTAACTTTGGGATTTTTTTCTATCCAGTGAAGTTCATCAGATCTGGTAACTGAATGCGAATTTGACTAGACTGGATCCTTAACTAATATATATCTTTTTTTCGAAATTTAAAACGCTTTTTCCTATGATTCAAATGCTTTTAAAAAACTCAAAATGCGGCCTCTGCTGGATTACCTGGCCTTAAATCGAGAATAGATATTACTAAACTTAGTCTCTCAATCTTGAATTTTACTAAAATACCAAAATAAATTATTTATTGACATTAATAATTATACTTCATAATATTTCCTTCAACTTGACGTGGCCAGTATGTTAAACAATGAGAAAAGTTTTTATTATCAGGAAAATGCACTCATATCATACTCTTAACAACTTCAGTAAGATAAGAGTGCAGACAGAAGTTGTTATGATAGAATGTGGGTGTCTATTCACTTTTGGCGTTCATGTCAATAAACTGACTATAGCATTTTCAAATCCAGACGATTTGCTACTTTGTCATTCAACGCTCATGTCTATTCAGTGACTATGGCATTCTTAAATCTGCACTATTTGCTAATAAAGTATTTAACATTAAGACATTTCACGATCCAGCCGTTTTGTTTCTAGAGTATTTAGCGTTCATGTTTATTAACTAACTATGGCGTTTAATAAACAAGACGTTAAAGCGACATCGACGTTTTACAAGGTGGCCATTATGCTAGTGAGTGACCCTTTTTTCATCTTTTCAGCATGTGTTAGAGACGGTCTCGTCTAAATACACCATTTTCCTCTTTAGACATATTTTTTATTTTGCACAAGAAATCTATTTGTGATAGTGCATATCACTATGTTCCATTATTATTTCTCCTGAGTTATGTCTACAAGTGCTCTCATGAATTGTCTCGCGAGCAAGCTCGACGAGTTCTTGTCACCGAGCCACCGACCTCTAACTACAGATCGTAGACCACACTGTTCAGTGATTTTACAAAGATCTTAGAGTACAATCAGCCACTGTATTTGGCATTTGTTTTGTTGACTACGAGAATGCCTTCTGCCTTTTAGACCTGGGCCTTTTTGAATTTTCTACAGAGGTAACACAGTCTGAGCCTGGTAACACGGTCTTTGAGCCAAACGCATCGTGTCTTCATCTTCTCCTGTCCCGTAACCCAAGGACGGTACGTTGACGGATGGATGGATACATAAGTAGGAGAGAAATTAGATTTTCTTTACTCTCTATTATTTTAGGTCACATTATGTCCTATGTCCAGCAGTGGACTGCGGGTTGCTAATTGATTAATTGATATTCACCTACATATGAATAATGTTATGATATTAACATACCTATACTATAAAATTAAATGATGAATTAATTTTAAATTAGGTTTTATTTGAAATATACCTAGATAGTTTATAGTATATGGTCACGATGATTCATCGCCCATCACAAATTTAGACGGCATGCCCATAAAGTATGACTGTACTATTTAAGAAATACAGTACTCCATAGACGTTATTTTACTAGCAGCTGACACGCGAATAATCATATAATGAACATACTATATGTATCGAGCTTCCATCGAAAAATCGTTGTTTATCTGGATTAGGTATTTTTTCTTCAAATATTGTCATATAAATTATTTGAAAGCTTGAACGTTGTGACGTGTATCGATCGTAATGTGGTGCCGTCGTCGCCACCATAATGCGACCCAGCGCGAACATCGTGATGCGTACGACGTCCTACGGCGAGGTAAGAGGCACGCACGCTTGGGACCCTTCGGCGACTGACTGGCGAGCCTGCCTTTCAATTTACTTCATTAATATCAATTTCATTTTTACTATATTATAAATATTAACATAATCTTAAGTATAGAATATAAATATACCTATAGAGGTATATTTATATTCTTAAACTATGTTTCTATTTATTTAATTATTACTATGAAACTACTTTTAACGTCATTAATTGCTTCATTATGACCTAACGATTTTTGCAAAGCGTCAGCTGATCTTCCTATTTTATTTTTAACTAGCCTACCCTTTAATTATGGCGCGGGGGGGGGGGGGGAGGGGGAAGGTGGTGATATATAACCTATATTCTTCACGTCCTTAATCTTCGTCGATAAACAGACTATTCGACACTAAAAGAATTTGACAATTCGAACCAGTTTCTACTTCCTGAATATTAGTAAAGATACAAAGTTTGTTCTTAAATGACTATACGTGTGTTCTGATACCTATTTTTCTCGCCAGCAAGAAATCGTACTCAGGTCAATGTTAGAAACATTTTACAAAAACATCATTAAGAATTATATAAAGACGTTCTTCGTCTTAATACGAGTAACAGTTATAAACTATTGAGGTTACATAGTAAAGCGCTAATTTTAATTGTTATTTCCGTTGAACCTGGAACTAACATCGTACAAAATTTAATCTTATTATTAAATCAAACACATCACATTAAGGATGTTATCTTGTCAATATCAAAGTCCCTAACAGTGAGGCCAATAGTGTAGACATAAATATGTAACGACAGGTGGTAAAGTGGCCATGCTGCGCAACGCACGCCCAGAGCACCAGCCACGAACATTATAACATTATGCGTACATTAAACTAAAATGAACTGTAATGTACATAACATAGAGTTTTATACTATACCAAACCATAATTATCACTTCCGACCAATGCTTTCCTTCATGGATAGCAGCGCAAGCCTGAAGACGGGAGAATTCGAATTTATTGACCATTAATTCAAAATATTATTTTCACAATATAAGTACTCATTTATTAATTTTGAAATATTAGGTTCCGATTAATTTATATGTGTCGTTAAGATATTTATTATGTATGTAAATATCGTCTTTATTTACAATCCTAATCTTTTGTTTTCAGACGTTAAGTACGTTGATGCACAATGTTTAATAAATTGCCCACTATAAATGAACACGCTTAAGTTTAAAGTATGGAACTGTCCGTACTGTCTTCTAGTATATGCTATCTCAAACTCTAATGATCATCATAAGTATATGTTTGTTCACAGGGCGTGGATGAGGAAGATCGAGTTTCTGTAAGTATTTAATGATGGGGTTAATTTGATTAATACACGAATAGTTTCGTGTTATTAATAAATTTAAAACCTTTTTGTCTGTAGTTGGATCAAAAGAGTGAAGCTGATCCGCTGGATTCAAAACAAAAGCAATGGATTTTGTGTGCAGCTAAAGGGAACTATCACGCTCTTGCAAAAATGTGCAAAGATAATGCAAAGCTGGTGAAGACAAAGGTAAAAAAAATTGTTATTGAAAAACATTACAGAAAAAAAAAACTTACCAAATCGAGCGTCTCAATTAAATTTGAGATCAACCCAAGACCTAATAAATTCTTCTACAGATTATTAGGTCCCAAAGGGTAAGCGACTATGAGATTCAGTTAACTAAAAGTGGACTCTTATTAATAGTCAAATTCGTGGCTTACGATCCAAACTCCATATTTGCGTAGTGGCGGAACTACTGATCTGAGTCGTACCGAGGAATAGATAATAATGTATCTTTTTCATACCTAGGATTTCAATAATATCAGTTATAACTACGAGTAGTAACCATTATCTGTATCACGGTAAAGTTGTCCAGATATTTTGATGTGTGTTTTTAATGCTGTGGGTATCACAGTAGTTTATGTAAAGATGTGTATATCTACTGAATAAATTGTTTTGTTTTTTGAAATAATTGCTCACTAAACTAATAGTAATAATTTACGTTACGAGTAACTTGCCTGAAATTTCGCCTGTAGGTAACAAGCTGCCTAGTTATCAGGTAGAAAGATTTCAATCCTTAAACTGAAATATTTGCAAAATCTTTTCACGAGCCTAATGGCATGTCAAGACATTTAATACAAAAACCGTGATAAACGATAAAGGATGTGTTTGTCAGAATCCTTAAATTTTAGGCGTTAGTTAGCACCGAGTGAGCACATGTCCAAAAGGTGTGCTTCTAATTGGGCTTCGAGGAGCGCGGACGGCGCCGGCCCGTGCCCCCCCGCCGCATGCTATCTTGACATATCTCCGGACGTAGTCCCTTGTTTTATTTTACGAGCCATCTCTCAAACCCCATATTTTTTCTATTCAGCTATTGTGTTTACGCTGTTTCAACGAGCGCACTTGATGAATAGCCGTCATATAAACTCACGGAATCGCTAATTTTAAAGATAACCGTACTGATTTATACGAAATCGATTTGTAAATAACAATGATATCCGCTTATCTAATGAACTATTGTGAACTGAACTATGAATTTTAAATTAACAATTTTTGTGATCCAAAATCTTTAGTTTAATTAAAGTTATGTGTTAAATATCCGTTTAAATAACTAGTTGTGGTTATGGCGGGATAGATAGTTTTAACTCTGCTAAACCAGTCTGCTAATCATGCATTTTAACTCAAAGACATGTTTAGTTTTTTAGTCCCAAACTTTTATTTGCATCTGTTCTGTCGTCGCATTGATTACTGGGTACATTACTTTTATTGAATACGCAATAAAACAGGTAATGATAGCCTTCCCTTTTATTGATTCGTTGTAAATCAAGAGTCGACGCAATTGGATTTAAATTTTATTGGTATACTCTCGTAGCCACGTGAATAGTGGTTTAAAAACCTAATGAGAATTAACTGTGTGATTTGTCTTAAGATTTTAGCTGTTTTCTTATGATGATTACAGAAAGTAATTTATTGAGTACCTATATTTCCTTCTTCGATAACTTCGATGTTAGATCTGTTAATCACTTAAGTTATTATTTAACATTCGCTTTATAAGATGTGGCAGTTATTTTCTTCTATCCGCTTCCCGAGCTAATAAAGCATCAGTAAATATTGTCAGACAATATGTAACACGTGTTTGCCACTGTGCCTTGCTGGTTGACATTTGTCGCCTCTCTTCTAAAAAACACTTTGATGCTTATTTTCGTATTTGCCTGACTTGCTGATGGAATTATAGATTTGTGGAAATTTCTCTGTGTGAGTTCTTATAGTTTCTTTTTATTGTAGATCTCGCATGTTTCTCTTTGAAATGAGAAATTTAAATATGTCATCGTCGCTTCCTATCTAAAGGAGCTCATCTTTAATATTTATACTTTAATGCTTCACGAAGATTAGTTGAGATATATTAGTTGATTTTATAAGCTTTTCTAACACTTCATGGCACTCACGTTTACACTGTGTTAATGTTGAATTCATTTTATATGTTTATTCTCTGCAAGAAATATTAGGACAGACACGGAGAAACCACCATTTTAAACGTTAGGTTATCGTTTGATAAATTCTTTGTTTTATTTAAAGTATTAAAGTGTTGAAATCTACAAAAAAATAGGGAAATAGTGTGGCTACTTGTGATTATATTTTTCATTATTTGTCTGTTCATACTTCTGCTGGCTTTTATTATATAATTCTATTACTGCATACAGAGACAACGTTGTTTACGTTTCATAATGACCTATACAAATTAAACAATGGTAAGTACGTTGTGAGGATGACGCGATCATATTTTATTTAGCTTACTGGCTGTCGTTAGTAGCTGTATGTTGTTCATGGCCAGTACAAATTGATCGAGATGTCAAGTCAAACAGTTGTAGGTAAATTAAACATGATCGCGTATTGGTCCTATACCTGCCATTAGCCTTCCTACCTAATATACTAACATAATATACTAGCTTACCCGGCGAACTTCGAACCGCCAATTAATTCCACCCGCGTGGCGTCCGATCCCGTTCCCGCTGCACCCTCTTATACAATGATATAGTTATCTAAACAGCAACAGAAATAACCACACTGTCACTTCTGCGTATATATTAATGATCACTGCTCCGTTCCCTCGAGTAGTAGCGTGGTGTTATATAGCCTATGTGTCATTCTGATATATAAGCTATATTATTGTAAAGTTTCATGAAAATCCATTCAGTAGTTTTTACGTGAAAGAGTAACAAACATCCATCCATACTTACACATATCTACCCATACTCACAAACTTTCGTGTTTATAATATTAGTAGGATATGAACGCAAAAGTAAATATAAGAATTATAATAATGTAAGCAGTTAACGTATATTATATACTCACAAAAAATGGATTAGGTCCCAATATATTTAATTATTCCATAACAGTCCTGTAATTGTATTGATAAAGATTTGGTCAGTAAAAAAGAAGAAAGTTCGGTGTTTTTATTGATGATTTACGAGTGTTCGATTCAACGAGGGCGGAGTTAGTGATGCAAGTAATTAAATCCAAATCATTTCGATTTAGTAACTATACCATCAGTTATATTAATACTATCCAATAGTCGTATTGTTAATTACATTTATATCGGTCATATACGTAAAAATTTATATAGTCGCCTTTAATTTGAATGACTACTTACGGATTTTATTATGTTTGTTGAATATCATTCATGCTCCTATAATAAATTTTATACTTTTTGTAGTTTACCATGCTCTAATTAGTGTCATTAAGTGGGTTGCAATTATATACGTTTTGTTTTTCGTGGCGCCTGCTCTCAGACTCGAATATACTATTTCAGTGTAAAAAATATTTCCAAACATTCGTCTAAGATTTCGGTTGCACGCGCTATTAACGCCAAGTCGGCGGTGGGAGTGTCGTTGCGGAAAGCCATTTAAATCTTGATTTATTCTGTTGCAAAGCATCGGCTCCGTTGACATTTCTCTGTCTAATTAAAGTTACGGCAGAGCTAGTGGTCTAATTGATTTAAAGTTGTTTAACTACGAGTTGTTGAATTTAAATTTATTGTGTTGTAATTAATAGAGGATGTAAATTGAATTTTTAATTCAACCAAGTTAAGTAGAAACGATAGTTTGTTATAAATTAAATGATAAAAATACCTACTTAATTTATTTACAGAGATGTAAAAATATAGAACTTCGATGAAATCGATTCCTCAACAGACTCGTTTGTTACGGTCGCTTGTTACTTTGTGAAGTGAAGCACAAAGGCAAGATCTTTGGTATACCGTTTTTTTGTTGTATTCAATGGGTGTGCTAACTTCTCGAATGTGTCGACCGGCGCCAAGTCGGTGCAACCCGAGATTTGACGCCGCGCCTCATTTGACCCGTCCTGCGAACGTGCGCGTCGAGCCATTGTTTAGTTATGCATGTTAAACACAACGAATAGTCGGTAAGGCATATATCTGAATAATAGATAAACAGATAAATTTCATCTTATTGTTTGTCCATAAAAAGGACTAAAGACGCAAACTAAAAGTATTTTGTATCTGTAGGTGTACAAAGGTAATTTATGAGCTGGCTTAATTTATGAGTTATTTCTAGCTTATTATTTAAATTCAAACTGTCTGATTTAGTATTATATCTTATTAATGGGAGCTTGCCATTTTGCCGAAAAGATTTTGCCAAAAGGAGTTTCTTTTGTTTCGTCCCACATATTGTAAAACTTTTAGACTGCATTTAACACATACACCTATAACAAATGAGAAGTCTTGTATTACTTTCATGTAGGGATATGAATCTTTTTCTCGTGCATGGTAAAAGTTATGGTGATTTTAGTTGTTATATAAAAAAATCATTCAAATCTCATCGTAATTAATAACCTTCCTAAAATATAACTCATAAATATTACAGATATACATAATTATATATCTAAGTCAGTATAATATCACAGTTTTCTTCTGTATTAGTATTATCAGAGTTCAGGACGCTGTTGGCTGTGACCGTGGCTGCGTTGCTTTTGTCATTTGCGCAAAAGACACGCTGTTTTTTACATTTCTGTGAGTAGAGCGGTGTGGTTTTGTCTCTCAACGTCAGAGGCTTGGATTTATTATATATAACACAACTTTATTTAAACACAACTTTATTTAAAATAAAAATAATCAAACAATATACTAATATTCATAGAGGAAGGTTATAGGCCAAAAACGTAACGTGAAGAACATAGCTTATTGCCTGCCTCGATAAACGGGCTATTCACATAGAAAATATTTTTTGAAATCAGACCAGTAGTTCCCGAGATTTCTGGTGAAACGTAATGCAGCGCCAACTAAAGCTGTCTGGCCTGCCTACATAAAAATACGTCACACGCATCTAGCGCTAGCCGGTCGCCGCGCAGCCACTTTAAAAGTCCATATCTTGGAAAGTAAATGATATATCCAAATAATTCTTTCAGGTGTATTTTTTGTTTTCAACACAATTTTAAGGTAAAATTTAGAATTTGTGAACATTCTCCATTATAAAACTTGTAAATATGAACAGATTTATTATTGGATTGTTTATTATTAGTCACTAATTGGTATACTTACCTAATTGTTTAAAAAAGGTTTTTCGGTATTGGTTTGGTTTGGGTTATTGTTTTTGATTGTTTATTTTCTTTTGTTTTTTTGCTTCTGATCTTTTCTGTTTCCTCTTACGAGTGTTTGCCAACTCCTTCAGCGCCAGATAATACGAGTACTGTACTTGTAGCAGGTCTTGATAATGATTTGGATTTTGCTCGTTGTGGAACATCAGCCACTTCAGCGATAAAGGAATGCTTATTGAATAGATTTGTTTTTATTATGGTTGAATTCTAGGCGGATATGAGAGGTAGAGACAATAGCGACTAGCAAGCCAATTTATCAATAACCATTTAAATGTGCCGTTTAAATAGACTGATGATAAAGTCATCACATTGTACTTCGGGTACTATTCAATATTATTTCATCTGCAAAAGATTTTTTGTGGAAATTGTCGTGCAATTATTTGTAAAAAATTCTAGGTTCTAAGTACTAAGTTGAGAGTCGATAAATTTGTTTTTGAGGCCCAGAGAGAGATGCACAATTCAAAATTCAAGGAAAACAAAACTCGATTGAGAATGGAAAAAAGTGAATCGTTCATGCGAGGCTTGAACTCGCAGCCAGTGCTTACAGTGGGAATGTTCTGACCACTGAGCTATCGACCCTCACCTCAGCTGGAGTGTTCCAAATTGTCCTATACGACCGACTTGGGGCTACCCACTATTTACATTCTTAATCGATTTGTATAGTTAGCATACTAATTACGAAAACAAAACGGTATAATTTAGTAGAAATTTATTAATTACAATTTTAAAATCATCACTAGCCTAACGCAATCCACGCTGGCCTGACGGCTTGGAACGTGGTTTTATTTTGGAGCTTTCCTTCTCTCGCAGTGATATCCTCTGCGTATTTTGCCGTTAGTAGCTACCCCTCGGAGGAGAGGGGGTAGTTATACATGTATTCTTTCCACACGCGACAGTTAAAAAATAAAAAAATATCTTACAAAAACGGCATTAAAATGTTGGCTAACGTTCTATAGTTTCCTTATGAATGTTAAATGACAATATTATATTGAATATGCAAATATAATTTTGCTAAAAAAAATGCATTTAGTAAATGGCGAATTGTCTGTATCCTTGTTTTTGGAAAGTGTACGTTCTTAAAACTGTGGAGAATGTTACAAGTTGTGCAAAATTACTTGAAAGATTATTGCAGTATAGCTCTTATGAATATATATAATATAAATAAATATACCTGTTTTTGTTTCATTCAAAAATAACAAGTAGTTATGATTTTACAGGTATAACGTGTACCAACTAAGTACTATGGCTACTTTGTAATTGATAAATAAATAAAAAGTTGAACTAATAGGATCAATTTTGTCCAGAAAGTTCAACTTTTATGGAAAAAGAAGAAAGTTGAAATAATTGGAATTTTTGGTGCTATTAGTTCAACTGGTTGAACTTATAGTTCAGCTTCTTAGTGTCTGTATTAGTTTGTTGTTAAATTATTTTCCCTCCCTTTTATCAGTGGTCTAATCAAGTCTAGCATGCCTTTCGAGGTTTGTTTCATTTAAGATTGACATAATGTTCTCAATAAATTAAACGAGACAATAGTTCTATACCTCACTACAGAGTTCTGTTGTCTGCCTCCATAGTTTAAGACTAGGTAATTCCAGCACGTCCTTGACCATCATAATGTCAACTACGAGTATCTTGTCACAGGATCGTCCTAAAACTAGCTAAGAAGCAATCCTTTCATATTTCCTATTTAACTTACTAGAGTTTTCTGGTGTGTCTCCGGAGTCCAAGGTCCAGTCTCCATGAAATGGATATGGAACCAGCGGTCAGTTTACAGAAATATGGGACAGCATAAATAAAAAGTTGGTTAACATTTTCAATTCAAATATGTAACACAAAAGTAAAAATAAAATTTACTACTGAGTCAAATTGTGTAAAATTTTATGGGACCAAATTATTATTATTCTTCTGCATCGAAATAAAAAAAATCAAGTGATCGGATCATAAATCTCAGAGTAATCGGTATACATAAAAAACCGGTCGAATTGACAACCTTTTCCTTTTTGGAAGACGGTTAAAAAATTATTAATGTAAAAAAGTTATAGATATATAATACGTGATTTTTTGAAAAATTAATATGGAAAGTCTATTTAGATATATTCGTTTTACGGCAATCTACAACTTTTGAGGGGTCTTGTGTAGCGAAAATAGGAAAAACCTTAGATTATTTCTGTAATTTCATCCAAGATCCAAAATATCCTTTGGCAATAATATCAATCAGCTCAGCAATGATATCAGCTTAAAGCTGATATCGGACAGAATTAAAAAAAAGCTAATTCATTTAATTGGAACAATCTACAGTTTTACACAGTACAAGGCAACTATGATATCCGCAAAAGTATAAAATGTGACACAGATATCAATGCCCTCTCCCGAATAGCACAGACATTCAAAATTTTGTGTGCGTGCGTGCGTGTGTGCGTGTGTATGTGTGTGTGTGTGTGTGTGTGTGTGTGTGTGTGTGTGTGTGTGTGTGTGTGTGTGTGTGTGTGTGTGTGTGTACGTGCGTGTGCGAGTCACGACCTTCAACAACAGTGTCATCCGCATAGGTGATGATTTTGCAGTAGGGACATATTGCACAGATCGTTTATGTAGATCAAGAACAAGGTACGTCCGAGAACACTATCTTGAGGATATATCCATAATTAACAGGAGTTTCTTTACTGGTTACTATTTTGATTTGTACATACTGCGTGCGTCGGGTCGGATAGCTGAGATACATGTCCAGCGCAACTCCCCTCACTCCGTACAGTTCCAACTTTGAAATCAGCTTTGGTACAGAGACAGTGTCAAATGCTTTGGAGAGATCCAGAAAATACCAACAGTTTTCAGTTTTTTTCAAGTTTTTTGACAACAGTGAGGTCCAAAACAGCATCTTCAGTGGGTAATCCTTTTCTAGAACCAAATTGGTTCGCAGCCAGAACACTGTTGTCTTGGAGGAATTGGATTTATAAGCTTTTTAAAACCTTTTTAAAAAAATTTGAACGCGTTGTAAGAACCGACTAAGTCTATAGTTTTTGACACTGATTCTGCCCCTACTCTTGAACACTGGATGGGCAATGGCCCTCTTAAAGACGAAAGGAAATCTACCAACTGAGAGGCAGAGATTGAATAAGTAGACGAGACACGGTGTGAGTACGTTACGAGCAGCTTTTATATCTGCGCTAGGAATACCATTATATTATATACCATTTTTCAAGAACTGCCGTGAAAACAAATTCATTTTTACAGTACGAGGTAACTACTTTCAGTAATTATGTTGCTGCTCATCATCAACAAATAATACAAAACATAATATATTCATCTTATTATCGTAACATTCCTAATGCTTAATGTTATCCAAGTATTCCATTAATGTAATTTTTTACCCAAGTCATTGTAATATGAAATTAGGATAGGTTAGGAATGATTACACTGGTCAACACCGAAAAATTTTCCAGACTTTTCTTAATCGTTTTTGATTAAATTAAGGGTGCTGATTACGAAAACAGCACTATATTTTTTTTAGCAGCTCTTGTTTTTGAATTACACATAGGTTTTAAATTTTCACAAAAATAATATTTTTAATCACTTTATTTTACAGAATTGATTTCAATGTGTACAAAATTGTCTCTTATAGGACTTTCTTAAATGAGACGCCAGCTCAAGATCCCGACAAAGATTCCAGCAGTAATCTGCCATCATATGGGTGTCCCATCTTCCTCGATATCGTTCTTCCATTACTCGTATATCTTGGTGAAATCTTTCACCCTGCTCTTCACTAAAGTCTCCAAGATTTTCAGGACATCGATCCAAATGAGAATGTAAATAATGTACCTACTTTAATGCTCATGTTACACCCAAGATCTCTCAAATTTGACAACATGTCCGGTACTACTTGTAAATAGTTTTCTGATTTATGATTGCCAAGAAAATTTTGGATTACCAAAACAAATGATTTCCATGTTTCGAGCTCATTCATAGAATTGACAAAATTTGGATCTTTGATCAATCGTCTAATTTGTGGACCATCAAAAATACCTGCTTTTAACTTTTCTGCACTTAGCTCTGTGAATTTGAAGTTATTACATTTTGCTTACCAACAACTAGTGTCTCTCTCAATGGCCACACTTTTTGAGTCCAGTGGTGCTTTTTATCGCGGCTGTCAAACAAACATGAAACATGGATATTTCGTATAACCTGCTTGTTGCCCTAAAAGTAAATTCACCATTTTCAAATCTACGCAAATAACCCAGTTATGATCTCCATACTTCAGTTTTTCCAGTACTAGAGAAATACTTGCATATTCTTCTTTCATAACAGTTGAATGTAAAGGTATATTCACCACAAATAACACAAAACTATCTGGATCGTTCATAGAACGTCTCCTCTTCGTAGCCATGTTATTATTACTAACATATGATAAGTAAAACTTATAAAAATATGAATGTGAATGTATGAAACGCTCTAAAAGTAAATAAATGTGAAAAGTTACAATTTCTCAAAAACTAGAACTGCTAAGAAAAAAATGTACGATTTATGAAATGACCACATCAAAATACATTAAAACTGACATCAATATTTTAGGAAAATTTTATAAAGTTGTAAATTGTTGACCAGTGATTATTAATACCTATTACATATGAATACCATGAGGTTAACATCATATATTTTCAATTATTTTGACAATTATATCAAAACCGCTGTTACAGCAATAATAAAGATAAAGGTTAATATTAATAATAAAAATATTGGATTGTTTGCTGCCAACACCTATTGGCGCCAGAACTAAATTACTAAAGCAGCACGAACGCTGAGCTGTTTCCTTTCAAATTTGATTGCGCCCAACATCACACGCCCATGAACTCTATAATGAAACAACCGTATAAAAACAAAACTATGGGCATATATGATTAGGCTGATACACGAGTAAGGTAGAACCACTAAACAAACAACCATTACAATAACGCTGCGTCACCGTGTTGGAAATCACTTATTGTAGGCGTGACTTGCAGTCCCGCGGAAGTGCCTTATGCTACGCGTCTAACGGCCGCTTTCAATACTTGATCGTTAATCTAAGATTGTTTTCTATCCAGCGACTGATACAGAATTCAAATTGCAATAATTGCACAAAAAACCGATTGAAAAGCTACAAAACTCCCTAAAGCATCCGTCCTAAGGATCGAAACCAGTATCGAAAGAAGAATTAAATTGTCGTTTTTATAACCAACTGTCCTAACCATCTACGAAAGAAGATTCTATTCTATTTTGGTATCTGGTTGTTAAAATAAGAAAATTTTATCCAATTTAGCTGTCTAGCATTGTAGCTGTCTTTGTAACCAGTTATGAAAATGGGGGGCAAAATAACTTTCCATTAATATTACTAGACGTCTTTATTGTTATTTTTATTTATTTATACGATACGTCAATTTGACTTCACCTCGCCTGATGGTAAGCTAAAGGTAAGGTCTCGGAAAGAGGGTCACCATCGTAAACATGTATCAAGTTAACAGTGGTGGAACTCTGCTTGACGGCCTCATCAGATGCCTTTTCATGCCCCGCTTAAAGGACCCGGTACTGTAGGAAGAAGGAAACATGTGAGCTGGCAGGGAGTTCCAGGTCTTAATGGTGCGGCATAGGAATGAGTCACTGAAACGCTTGGTTCTAGCAGGTATATTCTGCACCGTATACGGATATCATCTTAGCCCTGCACGTTTTGTCCTGTAAAGGAAAGGAGAGGGTGGGACTAATTGGAAGTGCTCATCAGAACTTTCGCCATGGTAGAGACGGTAGAATACTGCCAAAGACGCGACATCTCTACGCATCTGCAAAGGCTCGAGGGTTTTCGTGACCTCGCACATGTCTGGGTCTTCTTGGCATTGAACTCGACCAGGATCTCAGCGCCCCATTGAGAAATGTGGTCCAGGATCCGGTCCAGCTCAGTTCCGATTCCGCCTGATTCCGCGAACTTGGGAAAACCGCACACCACGCCCTCTCGGATATGGTGTAATTTTATTCAATACGGACCTTACTTCGCACTGACCCTGAGCCATCTGTGGTTTTGAAATGGCCTCATCATTCATCACCTGAAACGGGAGGCAAAGACGGCACAGTATTGCGCAGGCCTGCATATGATGGGGTGATACGCAGCCGTTTAAAAGCTGTAGAGAGATATTTCAAGTGGTATCGATACTTTTGTAAGTGTATAGTGGGCCTAACAAATTCATTCTTGAACAGTTCTGCTACAGTCAACCTTTTCAACAATGCCTAAAAATTTATTAATAGTATATATTTAATTAATATTTTATTGGCAGAAATGGCGCATATTGAGAAAGGCTTATATCCAGTAGTAAATTGCAATAGGCTAATTGATTGACTGATAATATTTTACAATAAAAAAATATCCGTGGTAACATGCAATGCAGTGAACAAAAATTTTTTATCAACAAATCGAGGAGGCACTTATCTGAATTATGCAGGACGTTAATTCCACAGCAAAAAAAACATACGCAGATGAAAACAGTTTTAGCAAATATTACACGACAGCTATAAAAGATGTGAAGGCAGTGTAAATGATAATAAAAATAAAATAATGAAGTGGTAAAAGAAAAACCTCATAATCTAACTTGTGTAGCAAAAACCGCTAAAATATAAAATTTTAAAGTTACCGAACCTGTACAGAAACTGAAAATTTGTTTCGTTTAGTTTTATTATTTTAATGCTTCAAGTTTAAAAATAACTTTGATAGTTATTTATTAAAGGTATATTCTTGTACATGATTAGTATTTTATTCATATTCCTGTTAACTAGTTACGGAAAGTTCTTACTGAGGGGTCATATTTCAATTGATTCCATCAAAGCAGTTCAGGCACCACAAACAAAGCTGGCACCGACTTCTTACCGAACAGTAAATCTGTAAAGTCAGTTATTTTTCTCAAAGTTATTTTGTACCTTTTAGTTTTTTATTTTGTAATCATAATCATATTAGAACACTAAGTTACAATTTGCAGGTAAGGATAGTGTGTTCCCATTGAAGAATGAGTTTGGCTCATACTCGCGATATTAATTTCTTGACTTGTTTTTCTCAAATTCTCTAATTCAATTGTGGGGCCTCAAGATGACAGATATTTAACGAAATCTACTGATAATCTTAATGTATGTGTAAACGCAATACCAAGACAACGAAAATATTTTTAGCAACTGATTGCGTAATAAGAAAAACATTCTTCTATCGCAACTAGTTGCCATGAAAGGTAAAACATTTTCCGTCGCAACCTGTTATAAGGGAGGGAGGCCGAAGCGGACAGACAGACAGACTCACCGAGTTGACTTACTTGACTTAAGGTCCTTTGGCCCTAGCTGTGGCAGAGGGCGTCTACAGTGAGTTTTCATCCCGTACGGTCTTGAGCTTCGCGTTTGACTTCGCTCCAGGTTTAAATCTCTTCGGATAGTGTGGCCTATCCAGCTCCATTTACGGCGCTTGATCTGCTGGTCGTTCCGGACTTCATCACAACGTTCCTAAAGCTGCTAGTTGGAATTTTCTCGGGCCAGTAAATACCCAGGATTCTGCGAAGACATCGGTTGACGAAGACCTGGAGCTTGTGCGTGATGTCCTTTGTGACCTTCCAAGTCTCACACCCGTACGGCAATACGGATTTCACGTTGGACCCGAATATTCTGAGCTTAACTCTACGAGTCAGTTTCCGTGATTTCCATACGGGTCCAAGCTGCGCAAAAGTTGTTCGTGCCATAGTTATCCGCGAAGTGATGTTAGCTTCAGTTCCACCAGTCTCCGACACGCAATTTCTGAGTTAAGTAGGTGAATTTGTGAAGACGTTCCACTCCCTTTGTGCCGATGACCAACGGGAATGAACTCGTTGCCCGCACCCTCTTTGGTCTTCCCGGTGTTGATTTTAAGCCCTGTCTTTTCGGCTTCTCCTCGAAGGTCGTCCAGTTTGGCCTGCATGTTTGCGCGTTCAGCGTATGTCCTCCGATACGAGCCCATTGTGTCACTTGACAAAAATAGTTCCAGTACATGGCTTTGACGATGCTAATTATCTTGTCGGGGACTCCAATTTTGTGCAGGCGGGACCAGATAGCATTCCATCTCAACGTGTCAAAAGCTTTTTCGAAGTCTACAAAGGTAAGGTAGATCTCTCTTTCGACAGACAGAGTTACTTTCACATTTTTATAATATTAATATATAATTTATAATAGGTAGGGGAAAACGTTTCTTCGCATTTTTTAAGAAAATTCAAAAAAAAATTTAATATAGTTTATTTACATTTAACTAAAGTATATAAGTACTATTTTGTTCGATAACTTTTTGCCATCTTGTAGGTAGGGACATGATCCCACTGCTATAGAAATTTTGGCACTTCTGATCAAAATACCGCGACAAGTGGTTTTCTCTGTCCTCTCGTGATGTTAACCTGACATTGTCTAAAGAATTCTGAAGAGACCGAAACAGGTGGAAGTCTGAAGGTGCAAGATCAGGACTATACGGCGGACGCATTAACACCTCCCAGCCAAACTCTCTTAATTTTTGCTGAATGGCTAAAGATGTGCGTAATCATGATAAAAAACCACACCCCTTCTGTTGATTAATTCTGGCCGCTTTCTCTCAACTTCCTGCTTTAATCTCATCAGTTGTTCGCAGTAGAGTTCAGAATCGATGGTCCTGCTTGGTGGTAACAGCTCATAATGAATAATGCCCTTCCAAAAATATATCCAGTTTTTTTCAGATGCGGCAAAACTGTTTTGTGGTCAATTCCCAGTTCTTCAGCTATGTCGTAACTACCGACATGCCGATCTTGCGCAACTTTAAAAAAAAATGGGATCCATTTTATCCGTAATAGGGCGACCAGAGCGACGTGCATCTTTAATATCAAAATTTCCGGAATGAAAACGCTTAAACCAAATTTGTGCTACTCTCACAGACACTGCACTAGGTCCATAAACATCGTAATTTTTTTTCGCGGCTTGCATGGCATATTTACCTTTTTGGTAATAAATTTTTAAAATGTATCGAATTTCTTCATTAGATTCACTCATCTTGGCAGTACGAAAAACAAATGAATCACACGTTTTCCTAATTTGAATTTGGAATTATGTTCTTTAAAGTTTTAACTTTTAATGATACCAAAACCAGCCAGATGCAAATAGCATAGACAAAGAGATTTTATTACAAGTTCATACATACTATAATGCGAAAAGACTTTTTCCCCAACCTAATCAATCAATCAATCAATTGTTTAACCTCAATACAAAAAACATCTTAACAAATACAACAGATCTTATTCAAAATACCAATATAATGTGTAAATGAGATAGTTATTATTTGTCTATAGTCTTATATATGTACATAATTTAAGTAATATAATAATTATTATAAATAAAAATATAAAGGTATGTGCAAAACTGTAGGTTCAGGCGTCAAAGAATTCCTCCCCATCGACGTCAACCGGGAGGGTGGCCAATAGGCTGGCGGCATTGCCACGTTGAATGGCAATGCCAATCCTTTGCGCAAGGAATAAACCAGCCCTCTGGTCACGGGTAGTGTCTATTAAACGTTTAGATATTTCTTTGTATAATAGACGTGCACTTGGACCCCATGATCCCAGCGTCTCGACCCCAAACGGCTCAAATATGTAATTATCACTTAAACTACTATATTTGCGCCGTTTGAGGGTCTCTGCCGAGGCAGCAGCAGCGCAGGCACAGTCCGCAGTACCTGAAAGATGAGAAGGCGCAAGGGTGTCAACACATGTTGCATCCCACACCAAATGCCTTCCCATCTTCCAAGGCACCAATGACATTCCATCTGGTCTCTTGCCATCGTCGCGCACCAAACCAGAAGGCTCTAATACGGATGGATCGCCGGCGGTGACAAGAGCCCGACGGATTATGTCATTAATGTACGCGTGCCGCGAAAGCCGACCCGCGCTCCTGCTGCATGAGAGACCATGATGTCCAAGGCTACCAACTTCTTCTCCACAGCGACAACGATGTGGAGAAACGCAAGGAGCACCTAAACGAAGGCAAGCAGCGACACGGAAGGTGTTGTCGTCCAACATGGTACCAATGTTGGGCGATGGCAGTGCTTGAAGCCAAACACCAGATTCCCATTCCCCCACAGCCAAAAGGCGAGCACGCTCCGCATCATTGGTGGAAGTAGAAATGAGATGTTTTCTTACCATGTTGCAGAGCGGCACGTCCCATTGTCTCTGGGAAAATGGGTTGGCTGGCAAATTAATGTTTGGGCAAAACATTTTCCAAGCATTTAAGGCTTCGGCTTTGCCTGGCACTTCCGAATTAGTTCGGCTAGGAGTTAGGATTTTTCTAACTAATTCATCCGTGCCGTGCACCGAAGACAAAAAAGCTGGTAGACTTACGTCGGTAATTTTGCGAACGCCGAGTCCGCCTAGACGCACAGGCATGGACGCCTGAAGCCAGACTCGGTCGTTCATATCCACATTTAGAATTTTACAAAGTGTTGATACGGGGCCCTACGGGGTCAAGGATGAAGAAAACGATTGGTACGAGATCTACAACTTTAATCCGTAGGTCCTGCTTTACAATAATAAAACTACTCTAAGTAAAGGTCGAGTGTCGGTTCGGGTACGCGTACACGTCACTATAAACGGTTGGCTGAGTAATGTACTCAACTTGGGGTTCCGGGCTGGCCCCGTGCGAGTGTGACGTTGTCTTCCCCTCAAGGTCACCAGGCTTCGCAGCTGCAAGTTCGATCCGCGGGGTCGTCGCCAAGGCCGTCTTCCAGACGGTACGGAGCGGGCAGGCAACCTCAGCTGGTTCGGAGGCGGGCCGGTACGGTGCGGTGCTGCTATTACAGCCGGTATGCAGTGGACACCGGTATTCCAGCCGGTACCAAGTTCTGGGGAGACAACCACACGATTAGGCACTGGTGCGTGAATCCAATGCACAGCGCCGGGCCCCAACGTATAATTTTCTACATGGGCCCTAAGGTCGGCGGCGCTGTACAATGGTAGGTACACATAACACAAATTACACAATAAACAGAGAAATAAAACTGGATTGTTCCGGAATTAATAATCGTAAGTACGTCTGTAACCCCGTTAACCACGGTTCAATCAACCATAAATAAATGGTTCAGTAATAATTAAACTATAATACATATATATGCTGAACCGTGGATTTAAAACGAGATTAAAATTCGCCAATTTACAGATTTTCAAAATGTGGGTATCCGTAGAAAATTATGGCGAGATATACACCGTGTTGATTTTTCTCTTAGAATATGAACAATCAAACATTACAACTAATTGAATAGTTCTTAAGCAATTACTATATTCGGCTGTCTGTCGACATGTATACTCGCGACATATATTATGGACACACTTCATACAATAACTTTCTTACAACATTTTAACGATTACGATGTTAATCACAGTTTACTTTAAATTTAATTTAATTACATTTACACAAAAACAAACTACAGCTAGGTAACTACCGAACTCCCGACCGCAGGTAGGCAGGTACTAAAAATGAGCTATCATCACGCTTAGCTCCTAGGGGCTAAGCAGGAATGTTACACGCGAATGAAGATGTTATTTTACTTTATTATTTACGTGACTATCGTTTAATACTCGCGCACTGTTTATTAAGGACACTAGACTTACCCCTTATATTGGGAACTGCTATTATATTAACTAGCCTTTATGTTAGGCTAGTAGACTACACTGTAGTACAATAGTACACTAGTAACTGGCAGAATCTAGACTATGTGTTATCTAGGTTTTAAGTTCACGTTCAGATTATCACGTACCGCCGTGAAGTCTCGCGATAGAATGAGGTCTGCCGTCTGCCTCGGCGCGAGCGCGGGGCGTGTTTTTTTTCTTGTTGTCGATTAGTGTTGTGCTCGATCGATTCTCCGTTTGACGGAATGCGCTGATTGGTTATCAATGCGTGTGACTCATTTTATATGCGCGTTAGCACGATGCATTACCTTAAAAGGTAATGACCGCGTTCACCACCCAGTGATGGGGGTACGCGCCGCAATCGCGAGCTACCGGTATTTACCGTTTATTACTGCTATGTTCAAATGTTTTCATTTTTTATTACCGGAACCAGTGTTCACGTAACAATACCCGACGAACTGGGAGAAGGATTTTTACTGGGGGAACAGTGAAAATCCGCCTGAAACAAACCCTCTGGAACGAGGTCATTGGCTTCAATGCAAGCAAAACCCTTTCATACAACCATACAGAAACACAGACACACCACCTAACATACACCTATCACACCAAGTCTTCCTCCCGCGGAGGTAGGAAGACGAACCACACATACCTTGTCCGGCCCTATCCAACCTGATGGGACGTACCACTTGCGATTGAGGTGTTAAGTTTGGCGCCAGCTTTCCTCGACGGTACATTGCAAACCACTTGAAGCTAACCTACCGGCAACAGAGTCACTAACCGCTCTGACGTGCTATAGAACCCAGGGAGAACATAAGTCTCCCTCAGATAAAAAAAGACTTCGCACTAAGGAAGCTTTTATACACAGTGAAGGCTTATTTTTAACCCAGCGGTTACCTCAAGCCTAGGTTGACAATGCTAAGTACGAGACCACTAAAACGGTGTCAAAATGATTAATTATGAACTGAAATCAACTAAATTAACAAGATTATTTAATATATAAACTACATAAACCAATATATGCACGAGATGATCGGTGCTTACGGGCTTACCCTAAGTGCGTAGTTACTCTGGATCATCAATTCCTACAGACCGCATAACGACTGCAACAGGAATGACGGTGGTCTACAACCCAGCTCGAGTTTTGCACTAAACTCTACCACATGTCTTTTTACATATCTTGCTACCGCAGATAGTAGAAACAAAAACAATAAAAAACGTAGTTGTGCTTCCCGCCAACCACTGAACGTTCACCTAGGTATACCATTCCACGTAGCTCCTAGCTAACCTAAGGCATCGGATATAAACTACGGTACTTGGCAACGAACAATGGGGCAAGCCGGATGGTTGGAACAACGAGACTAAACATAGTACAACGTAGTTACCCTACAATAAAAATAAAAATACAAAATATGACGATGTCAGCTCGTCATTTTGAAGTCTTTTATATGCCAGTTGCCAATATTGTTTCCCGCCGTGTCTTCTAATGTAAAGACTAATGGGGAACGCTTTGCTATAATCTTGCACTTTTGATATTTCGGGGCCAATTTCTTTGTAAACCGCGCATCCTTGTCACTTTGGAATTGCGTGCGCTTCCAAACTATGTCCCCGACCTCAAATGTAGCCGGCTTCCTGCGAAGATTGTAACGTTGGGAGCTCTTGACGTGGCTTTGATGGAGAGCTGCCTGTACCTTATCGAACACAGCTGCCAGCGCGCCTTTGTTCTCCGCGTACTCGTCCCGTGGGGGAAAGACTAGGTCACTGGAATCAGTGGCTGATGAGTAGTATGATCCACAAGGGACCAATTCCCTGCCATATACTAAGAAGGCGGGGGAGAATCGCGTTACCTCATTAACCGCGCTGTTGATGGCAAACTGTACTTGAGGCAGGTGCACGTCCCACGTCCGGTGATCATCCTCGACGAAGGTGGCGATTGCAGTGACGATAGTGCGATTATAACGTTCTACCAAGTTGACTTGAGGGGTGTATTTTGGCGTGAACTGTACCTTCGGAATCTTGTACTTTTTGTAAAGTGTGTCCAATTCTTTACTTACGAATTGGACACCGTTATCCTGCAGTATGATTTCTGGAATCCCATGGACCATAAATACTCCCTCCTCTAAATTTCTTACGACGTTGGCCGCTGTAGCACGGCGCAGTGGAAATATCAGGCAATACTTTGAGAAACAGCAACATACGACCAGTATATAGGCGTTCTGTTTCCTTGAAACGGGTAAAGGGCCAACCAAGTCAACTGATAGCATCTGGAACGGTCTATTGCATTCCTTTGGCTTGCCGTGTGTGCCTAAGGTACAATGCGTGGAGGCTTTATATGCTAGGCAAGTCTCGCAGGATGTTATGTACCTAGCGACATCCCTGTACATTCCTGGCCAAAAGAAACGAAGGCGAACCTTGTGATAAGTTTTGAATGTACCAAGATGACCCGACGTAGGTTCCGCGTGGTTCTCCTTGATGATGCGCTCACGATCCTCCACAGGAACGACTTCTTTCCACTCAAAGTCCCTAGTGAGAATATTGTGACCTTTGACCTGTTTATAAAGCTTACCGTTTTCGATCAAGTACCCTGGGAAACTCAGTGGTGTCGATTTACAGCCATCAAACACATTCAAATACCACTGGTCGTCTGTTTGTACTGGTGTTATGGCACCAGCAATGGCTGCTACCGGAACTGACCGTGACAGAGCGTCTGGAATAATGTTATCCTTCCCTTTTCTATGTCTAATTTCGAAATCGAAAGATGATAAGCGAGTGCCCCAACGAGCCAGACGACCCGTGGGGTTCGACAGTGACAAGAACCATTTCAACGCTGCATGATCAGTGTAAACAATGAAACGCTTCCCGTTCTCTATATAGCAACGCCAGTGTTCCAGGGCCACTAAGACGGCTAAAGCCTCCCGTTCCGTGACGCTATAATTGCGTTCCGGCTTCGTGAGGGAACGACTCATAAAAGCTATCGGCCTGTCAACGCCATCAATATTCTGCGTTAACATGCCACCTAACCCATAGTCACTAGCATCAGTGTGCACCTCGAATGGCAATTCCAAATTAGGGCACGCTAGGACTGGTGCCTTACTCAGACAGTTCTTTAACGTGACAAAGGAATCCTGAGCCTCCTTGTTCCACTGGAATGGAGGAGCCCCTCTTTTGGTAGACGTTAGCTTGTTCAATGGACCCGCAATGGTGCTGAAATCTGGAATGAACCTACGGTACCAGGACGCAGTGCCTAAGAACCGCTTTACGTCCTTCTTACTCATAGGTGTAGGGTAGTCCAAGATGGCATCTACCTTGTGAGGATCCGTTCGCAAGCCTTGCGCGTCTACTACATAACCTAAATACTTTAGACTATCACGAAAGAACTGACACTTATCATAATTAACGGCCAAGTTGGCCTTGTTCAACTTCTCCAACACACGCAGTAGTAGCGACACGTGTTCGTCAAACGAACTACTGACAACTATGATGTCGTCGAGGTAGCAGAACACCTTGAGGTCGAACTCTGGGCCGAACAGAGCGTCCACGAGCCTTTGTTGCGTCGCTGGAGCGTTAGTCAAACCGAACGCCATGACATTGAACATAAACGTACCTTTATTTGGCACGTAGAAGCAGGTCTTCTCTCTGTCTGCTGGATCCAGGGGAACCTGCCAAAATGCCTTAGAGAGATCAATGGAGGACAAAAACCTAGCATCTCTGAGATTGTCTAAAATCTCGGATATGTAGGGCAAGCTGTACGAATCCTTCTTTGTCACCGAGTTGAGTTTCCTACTATCTAGACAAAATCGCGCTGAGCCATCTTTTTTCCCTACCACCAGCACAGGTGAGAGCCAAGGGCTTTCTCCAGGTGAGATGACGTTCAACGCCAACATTTCGTCGACCTGTTCCGAGATTATCCTTTGCTTGTCTGGTGATAAACGATAACAACGCTGCTTGATTGGTGGTGAGTCACCTGTGTCTATTTTATGAGTAATGACGGTAGTTCTGCCCAAACCTATGGTGTCAAATGCGACGGATCGAAATTCCTTGATGATATTGTCCGCTATGATCCTCTCTGCAGACGAGAGAGTCCCATAAGCATTTACGTGGGTCACTTGATGTGGTAGTGCATCCAGCGACGCCACCCTCATATCTGAATCTAACTGAAAATCCACGAATGATAAAAACTTCGGGCAAATATTAAAAGATTTCCAAAAATCGATGCCCAAGATCATGATGGAATCGATGTCTGGTATTATATGGAACAATAAATGTTTTGTGTCGCTCTCAAAAGAAACTGGTAAGGAGATTGAACCAATCGAGTTAAAAACTTGGCCAGAAGCCGTGGCAATAGAGATCCGCTGACTTTCTTCCAGCCGTGCACCGTACTTCCTCATAGTTACATGTGCGTTGCGGCCGATGATAGACACTGCAGATCCGGAGTCCAGCAGACCATACATCTCCCTACCACCACAACTAGGGAGTGACACCTTTATATAAGGGCGGGGATCGTTACGAGGCCTAGTGCCGAAGATCGAAGAGACTTGATATGTTTTGAAAAAATTTTTTATAGTTATGAGCCACTGTCTCCAGGATTCCATATCTGTCTTATTCTCATCTCTTCGGTCTTCCGACACTAGTTTTTTGAAGGCCCAGGGGAGTTATCCGACGAGGACGCTGGGACCCTATCCCCGCAGGAGCTACAATTTTTAAAAGCGACACCCTTCTGACCGCAACCAACGCACTTTGGGACGAAACCGCTCTTAGGTTTAGATGTGTAGCCTGGGGCACAATCTGGACACGAGCGCTTAGTCACGCCTTCTTTCCCGCAAGCAAAACAATAGTTATTGGATTTTGGCCTACCAGGGGGGACTGACATCGCCGCCACTGCAGCGTGCACCAATGACCTCGGCTTGCCGTCCTTCTTGGCCGCTTGTTGGTTGTAGTTGAACTCTGGGGCCATTGTCAACTGTGCTGGCTCCTTGAAGGCGTTCTTGCGCGCGAGCGAGTGCTCGTAATTCCGGCACCTAACCTTGAGCTCCTTCATTGAGCAAATGGGAGGTCCTCCCGCAATAAAAACGTCGTAACACGGTCTGATGTTCTGAAAAATTATATTTAACTGCTGCGCCTCGGACAACGGCGTAGACAATCTCGCGAACATGCCTTGCATGATCGCAAGGTAAACCACTATACCCTCGTTTTCCCCTTGGGTCCGCGCACGAATCTCCTCTAGAAAACGGACATCAAAATTTGGAGGGTCGAAGTCCTCCAAAAAAATGCACTTTAATTGCTGCCACGATGTGATGGTTGCACGTACGCTACGGAACCAATGAAGCGCATCACCTGTGAAGAACTCTGGCGCCAAACTTAACAATTTTTTATCCGGAATTTCCCGAGCTGAACGGACTTCCTCCATCCGCTCTAAGAATGCACGAGCACAGCTCTTCCCATCGAATTTGATTTTGATGATATCTAGGGCGTTAGAGCGGTCACATGAGACCCTAATTCTTTCGACGGGCATGTCACGTGAAACTGGCACGGTAACAGGTTCGTTCACCACCAACGTTGGTGCAACCTGCGGCGATTTCAAGAACATAAACTGGTTGTCCTCGAGTACCACCGGTGTTCTCAATGAGGGGCTCCTAGCTGCGTACGGGTTTACTATATTTTTAAATTGAGCAGAACAAGAATCGAAGAGCTGTTGTACCTTCGCGATATCGGTGCTCTCGTCCTTCGTGGCAGGCTTCTCCAACCTCCGAAGCCTAAAATATACGTGATTGAGAAAAGTCAATGTACGCTCGTATAGAGATCTATTATCGTCCGACTCCGTTGACAACGTCTCGATGTTGTCCGACACCTTCTGTAACGTAGCCTCGATCCCTATCAAATCGTCAGCTAGAGGGTAACACGACTCGACAACAGAATGAGCCGGGTATTCCTCGAGCGACTTCTGCAGCTGTACTCTCAACGTATCTACCCTATCTGCAGGTAAGAGTCCTCTAATGGCCACTTCATATATTAATTCCGCCTTATTTAATTGTAAGTATTTTATTTTACGGTCAGCCATGCTTCGGTTCGGTGGGCTATTAAATCAATACAAATCTACGCTAAAGTAGCTGAGTTGGGAGAAATTCCCCTATAACTAAAATACTAAAATTCGTTATCTACTTAATATTCGATAGCTAAAATACAATTATGTCAATACCTGGTCGCGAGTTCGGCAATCAAGGTAGTATAATTTTAAAATAATTCCTGTATGGGAAGACAAACACAAAATATATGGGTACCCTCCCTTGTGCTCGAGGACTCTAAAAGAAAAAAAAAAGAAAAAAAATTTGGAAGGTGGGTTGCTTAAAACCCTTGGTTTTTGGTGGGCTCCTACCACCTGCCTAACCCAACGAGAGGCAACTGGATGCTTTCTAAGCTGTTTTTTCTCTCCCGACCCAGTACAGGAGTGAGCACAAAAGACAGTACCCTTACACACATACAAAGTAGCGCAACCGCTCACAGTAATCGACGTGGACGTATACCCTACAGACACTCTTTTTGTTCGGGCGCCAATGATACGGGGCCCTACGGGGTCAAGGATGAAGAAAACGATTGGTACGAGATCTACAACTTTAATCCGTAGGTCCTGCTTTACAATAATAAAACTACTCTAAGTAAAGGTCGAGTGTCGGTTCGGGTACGCGTACACGTCACTATAAACGGTTGGCTGAGTAATGTACTCAACTTGGGGTTCCGGGCTGGCCCCGTGCGAGTGTGACGTTGTCTTCCCCTCAAGGTCACCAGGCTTCGCAGCTGCAAGTTCGATCCGCGGGGTCGTCGCCAAGGCCGTCTTCCAGACGGTACGGAGCGGGCAGGCAACCTCAGCTGGTTCGGAGGCGGGCCGGTACGGTGCGGTGCTGCTATTACAGCCGGTATGCAGTGGACACCGGTATTCCAGCCGGTACCAAGTTCTGGGGAGACAACCACACGATTAGGCACTGGTGCGTGAATCCAATGCACAGCGCCGGGCCCCAACGTATAATTTTCTACATGGGCCCTAAGGTCGGCGGCGCTGTACAATGGTAGGTACACATAACACAAATTACACAATAAACAGAGAAATAAAACTGGATTGTTCCGGAATTAATAATCGTAAGTACGTCTGTAACCCCGTTAACCACGGTTCAATCAACCATAAATAAATGGTTCAGTAATAATTAAACTATAATACATATATATGCTGAACCGTGGATTTAAAACGAGATTAAAATTCGCCAATTTACAGATTTTCAAAATGTGGGTATCCGTAGAAAATTATGGCGAGATATACACCGTGTTGATTTTTCTCTTAGAATATGAACAATCAAACATTACAACTAATTGAATAGTTCTTAAGCAATTACTATATTCGGCTGTCTGTCGACATGTATACTCGCGACATATATTATGGACACACTTCATACAATAACTTTCTTACAACATTTTAACGATTACGATGTTAATCACAGTTTACTTTAAATTTAATTTAATTACATTTACACAAAAACAAACTACAGCTAGGTAACTACCGAACTCCCGACCGCAGGTAGGCAGGTACTAAAAATGAGCTATCATCACGCTTAGCTCCTAGGGGCTAAGCAGGAATGTTACACGCGAATGAAGATGTTATTTTACTTTATTATTTACGTGACTATCGTTTAATACTCGCGCACTGTTTATTAAGGACACTAGACTTACCCCTTATATTGGGAACTGCTATTATATTAACTAGCCTTTATGTTAGGCTAGTAGACTACACTGTAGTACAATAGTACACTAGTAACTGGCAGAATCTAGACTATGTGTTATCTAGGTTTTAAGTTCACGTTCAGATTATCACGTACCGCCGTGAAGTCTCGCGATAGAATGAGGTCTGCCGTCTGCCTCGGCGCGAGCGCGGGGCGTGTTTTTTTTCTTGTTGTCGATTAGTGTTGTGCTCGATCGATTCTCCGTTTGACGGAATGCGCTGATTGGTTATCAATGCGTGTGACTCATTTTATATGCGCGTTAGCACGATGCATTACCTTAAAAGGTAATGACCGCGTTCACCACCCAGTGATGGGGGTACGCGCCGCAATCGCGAGCTACCGGTATTTACCGTTTATTACTGCTATGTTCAAATGTTTTCATTTTTTATTACCGGAACCAGTGTTCACGTAACAGTGTGTTTTGAATCACACTATCCATTTTGCCTAAAAGAGCCAAATAATTAAAAAGTTGAGTTGAACGGAGGACATGTGTAAATTTAGGAACAAAAAGACAATATCGGATTATAGTGAAAGCAGAATGGATATTAATTTGTTGCAACCGGTCCGAAACTTCACAAAAATATTTAATCTTTTCTTCCACGAAAGAGTCATATGCTTCCTCTAGGATTGGGGACCCAAGAAGGCGGAGAGAATCTTTTTGAATAAGTTTTAAATTTGGGGCCAAAACGTTGAATTTTGATAGAGTTGAAATACTGTCAATGTTATCTTTAAGGAAGATTTCACATTTAGTAGGATTTAATTGTAAGCCGATAGATCTAAATTCATCTTTTATAAAAGCCAAGTCTTTTAAAACTGTATTAACGTCTCCTCCTATAGTCCCGTCATCCAGATACCATATGTTAAATTTAGAATTTAGCTGCCGAATTACAGGATGTATTGCCAGGCTGAAAATGAGTGGCCCAAGAGGGTCACCTTGTTGACACCCAACTGATAATTCCAAAACGTTGTCCTTGTATAATAATTTTGAGGGGTACCTGTAACACTGCCAGAGAAATTTATAAATTTTCGGGGTTTCTAATTTCACTTGTGTCAACAATGTGTCCCTATTCACTGACTTGAAGGCATTCTTCAAGTCAACCTTAAGAATGACCTCTCCTCCACTGCAGCCAAGGTACGTAGACAGGGCATGTATAGCAGCCTCGCAGCCCCCTTTAGAGCCGAAGCCAAGTTGCAGGGGCTGGAATTGGTTGGTTGCTATTTCACTATATGCTCTACAGCATAATTTGGCTGCTATACGCCTGTATGTGCACCCTACGGCAATGGGACGAATACCACCGTCTTTCTTACGCAAGGCGCATAAGTTCGCGCCATAAAGTAGGTCAACGATGGCATCGCACACATTGCCGGATAACATGAGGTTGATTAAGGCCGTTAGCTCCTTCAAGAGTGCATCGCCAGCTTCCCCAGGACTCAATAAATCTTTTAAGTGTTGCGGGGTCAAACCATCTAAGCCGCCAGCAGATCCACTCTTGAATGAACCAACGGCAGCTAAAACGTCCTTGGCTGAAACAGAGAAAATCATCGTCATCATTGGGAGGATCGGGGAAGGAAAGGTCAGCAGCTGGTACTGGATGCTTGCTCTTCAGTTCTGCAAGAGTATCTGGAGAGCAAGCAGCCACCACATCATTGCTAAACAACAGTCTTGATGCGCCCCTTATGTCACCTTCCCTTAGCTTGGATTCAACATAATGATAAATGGAATTTTTTCGGAAGGTCGAGAATTTAGGGTCAAAAATATGGGTTGAGAGGCAATTTTCTTTAATTTGTAATGTCAGAGTTTTTTTTGGGGTCGAGACATGTGATATATGTAGAATTCTGTAAGGGAAAGTGAGAAGCTGTTCCCAAGCTCTCTGAGAGTTCTCCCGGACTACCTGGGAAATGCATGATGCCAGATTTTGTGCGACTGACGGCCTGGCACCACGGGGAACTCTCTTTAAAATCGGAACCGAATTTTTAAATGTGTAAATTAAATCAATAAATCCCTGTTGCAGCTGTTATTCCTTTCTTCTCGATATGTTCGAAGAAAGCGGCATCGAAAACATGGGTTCTGTTACCACTAAAACAAAGAACCGTGGCTACTTGGTTGAATACCCCTGATAGCTTGCCCGATTGATTTGCACAGGCCATTTTTGAGTAGTATTTTAATCTCGGCAATGATACCCTCGTTATGTGATCATCTGTCCCTTGTTGGCGGAAGCAAGTGCCTAAGGACTCCCTAGTAAACCAATTTCCTACGTTGGTTATTTGGCTCAATATCCCTAGATGCTTTCTGTTCTTCCATTTTCCCATTTACGTAGAACTTGTTCGGGACTCTGAAGCCCTTTTGTAGGTATACCAGCCACCTACCCCTGTGGTACTAAAGAATTCAGAAAAGGCTTCTTTGTTAGTTTGCAAATCCCATACATAACGAAAAATTGATATGGGATAATACATTCTTGTTGCTTTTCTTGAAGTCGTAATCATTGTTATTTCTGCCAAGAGCGTTGTTAACATTGATATCTCAGAAGCCTGTTTTGTAGTTTTCGTTACCTCTATTATGTCGTCTATGCATGGTATGTGTGCTATTGCTCTATTGACCGCTATCGCATATTTCTTCCTATATGCTCCTTCATTTCTTAACATACATAACCGCGCTGTCATAGGCCCTAAGCTTTGAACTATAGAAGACCGGCGCTCTGGTAGGAAAGAAGTTCCTTCCAACAGTATATGATGAGCGCCAGATAACCCGTACTTTGACACAGGAAAGCTCTTGTGAACTCCTTCTGCCTTCGATATTGGTATATTATTGTGTCCCAATCTGAGCTCATTCACCCTTAAAGGATATGCAGAAAACATGTCCAAATAAGGGCCCATGGTGCCATACCAGTTTGCTGGGTCTTTAGGCTCAAAGGCTTTATATTACAAGGACTTCCCCTTTAATATCTCCACCCACTTCAGCAGTGTACTTTCTGTTGATATCACCTGTTCTTTTCCTCTTGTAACGACTTTGAAGCTTTTGCCCGCTGTTTTTCAGCACTTAGACAACGAAATTTCTTTTGAGTATCTAATTCTATCTTGGGTCTCTTTGAATCTTCAATAGCGGCTAGCGTATCTGAGTCAACTAGAGTATCTTCCAATTTCCTCTTCCTTGTAGTTTCTAAAATTTATAACTTAACTAGATGACCCAGTGAATTTCGTATCAACCATATGATATTGTGTAAAAAAAAACAAAACATTTTTGATAAACTTCCCAAATTTAGTAGAAAATCGTTTGGTCAATATTAACTAGCCCGTGGCTTCATCCAAGTAGAATTATGTTCACATTTCCGTGTACCAACTTTTCCTCTTTTTTTTAGAAGAAAGCCGTCGAAAATAGGAAAAAAAAACATTAAATCGGTCGAGCCGTTCTCGAGTAATGACTTTGCAACGTCCATTTTTAGTATATAGATATATAGAGCATTTTTTAAACTACCTCATGTTTTCTTTTGAATTGAAAAAAAACATTTCTGATAGCTTTTATTTTTTTATAATATGGGTGATATGCCTCATCCATCATTGAAGGTGCGGCACGAGGCTGAAGTATAGGAGGTTTGGTGTATTTGATATTTTGTACTCTGCAAAAGGTACATACCTATATTGCTATCTAAGGGTGTCTATCCAACACATTGTATTCAACAAACGGGTTTGGTTTGTTATTGCAAAACACGAAAGCATGCTAATTGAAATTCAGCATGAAAGGGATAATGAGGGTGGAAGAGCAGGGGCATACGCCCCTTGCTATCTCCCGCCATACGTCACTCAAGCGCGGTATTGTGAAGATCACATCGTTAACTATTGCTAAAGTTGTTCTTAACCCAGCCTGTTACCACACATTTCATATCCCACATTACCGTTACTGTGATATCTGTGACATTTTAAATTCAGATCACTTTTTATAAGAAAATTTCCTTGAAACCTTTACTCTAAAGGTCCTTGTCTAGCAACATTTATTAAACATTGTTTTCAATATAACCATAGTAAATCACAAAATAAAAGGTCCGTTGTGACGTTTGCACTCCTGACATGAATATGATATAACCATACGACTCGTTACTCGATACTCACAATAAAAAGATTTAAGTTTGCTTGAGTATTTAATCGATTTAAATATGTATTGTAAAGTGCATTGGATTACAGTTCTGATTAGAAAATGTAACTTTAACTTTGATGTTGTAGGTACTTTGAAATAAGACTGTTACAAAAGGTATTTTTTTTTATCTCATATTTTTGTTATGATAAAATTCACTCAAGTACCAAAAAAAAATCGAATAATGACACAATTGTATCTAATTTATCAATTCCTGGCCTAAACACTAGTAGAAATAATTCCCTTGAAAAATATATCTTGATCGATTTGTTTTTTCCTGAACCGATTATTAGTAGTCTTTGGAAAATATGAAATAATCGTTATGCACAGCACTGTGGTTGTCAATGAAAAATTTGATTAACTTATTTCGATCGCTAAAAAATATAGAACTTCATGGGCGCACCCATAGAGTAGAGAAATGCATCTGTCAAAATGTATATACTAAATAAAATAAGGGTTGAGATTATGTTTCTCTATATGATAATTTAGCGTACCTATTTTTGTTTAGCATAATGTTTATTTAGAATACAATTATTTGGTATATTTTGCATAGCATCGATACGAGTACAATGAATATAGAAGAATTTCCTTTGGCTTTTGAATTTTAATACACACTGGTTGATGCCCGCGGCTTCGCCGCAAGACATTGTTGATTCCGTTACTACAACATACTTTTTATAGTGAGCATACCCCATTAAATTACTGTCTTGTACAGTCAACACTTGTGATACTAAAGTTAGTAACAGAAATTAATCGCTAACTTCACGTAGTCTTGTTTGGCCCTACCCCAGCGTGTTATTAAGGCTGGTTTTAGTGTCACGCGGACAGTCAGTGCGGATTGCTCCGCGCGTACCTGCGTGATCCGCGCAGATCGTGTGCGTTACGTCGTTTTCGTATTGTCCTTGCCACCACGGAGTATAGTTATTGCAATATTCAAGACTCGCCATGATTGTAGGTACTGCGCTAATGAATTCACTAAAGGATTAAAAAACTAAAAGAAAGAATGCTCTTGTTCTAGCACTAGCTCTATGTTCATTTGGTCTTAAACCAACTTAAGTTTTAGGGCGCCTTCAAATTAGACGCGTGCAGTGGTGCGTTACCGCGCGCAGCACAGTGCCAGTAAGTAGTAGGAGAGCCGACGATGCTTGTCTTACATAAATTTATTATCTTCTTTTTTTCTTTCTTTCAAGGCCGGAGTTCTTTAAGGGAGGCTTACTGGCAGTCTTTTGGACGACAATTTATGAATTATAATGATAATCTAGTCAACTTATTTTGTGTTATGTAGAACTTATGTGGTTCCCGTAGTTCACCCTAATATTGTCCATAGTGAGGATTGAACGTGCTAGCGATCATAGCACTTAAATCATTAAGTCATCCGTATTATGGTACATTATAATAATTTTATGCTGAAGCTATTCAACCATAAAAACATGAAAAATGGCGTAACTAAATTCACATACACATTTCATTACCAATAACTTCAGAAATACTATTTCCATTGAAGAAAGGCTCATGATTCGTCGAGGTAATTGAAACTCAGCCAAATGATGAGATATTACTTTATTTTACATATTAAGGCCCGTAACATGAATTGTATAGAAAAATACCGTTGGATTGTCAAAAATATCCCAAAATCCCTTCTACGGCTTCCCTACCATAGCTCTTCTAAAAATTGTATAAAGAAACGAGTGGCGCCACAACGCGCCAGTGCAGTGCGGCACTTCTTTACGCCTCTTATTTGAAGGCACTCTATGCTTGCTTGTTTGCATGCATGGTGTTAGTTAGTTTGAATTGTTTTACAGGGCAATAAAAACCACATGTTATCACACAACTGTCTTATTTTGAAACAAAATAAGTAATGTGTCATGATAACAACAAACAATAATGATAACATAATTTAAGAATCAAACAAAGAACCTGTTATTTGGCTATACAATATAATACAACAGTAGATACCTCTATCGTCAATAATATGCCACTACGTTCACATGCGCCTATCGTCCGATTCTGCGTGTGAATTTTCTTCGATATGATGGTTCTAGTTTTTGATTATTATGATTTGAAAGTTATGCCGAAAGCTAATTCTGACTTACAAAATTATACGTTATTAATGTATCATTATGAATTAAGTGTATACCAGACCATTTTCTGCGAAGTGACGTTTATGCTATTCGTTGTTATGCGAAACAAAATTATGACAAAAATATCGGTGAACCACTGATTGGAAGACAGCACTCCTAGCTCGTGCGTGATGGATATAGTAATTTGTTACTTATTTCCCGCTTTCATGGATCAGGATTTCAAAATCTTGCATTATCGTACTTGCGTTCGATTTCTCTGTATCAAAAAAAAAAACTTTTGAAACCGAAGCTATCGTACACGTAGAAAATGTGTGCACAATTTATGTAACCCATGACACGTTGGGGATGTGAGGGAGAGACCTCGCACTATAGCATGGCACATTAATTAACTGAGCTGAATCTACATACGGCACCACAACCACGTAGAGAGCCCACTGGCGGCAAAAGCGTAGATTTACGACTCGTTCGACCACCAGCTATTGGATAAACTAATTGCGGCACAGAGCTATTGTTTCTAAATACTAGGTAGAATTGGAGCCCACCGGTAGAGTGGCCGCTTCCGATCGTTGCTTGTATGCAATCGAAAACAAATTATTGGACTGTCCTGTTGTTTCCATACTTACGCTTCGATCTTTGTTCGCAGCAATGGAGCACACTATTGTGATAATTTATTTACGAATTAAAGTAAGGAATGCGCATTTTAACTCATTTATTTAAAGGCTTTTGTGTAATACTATTCATACTGTTGACTGATAGCACTTGGTGGAATCCATTGTTACCCATATTGAGAACACTTGTACTTTTTCCACAGTATTTAGAAACCGGTTAGGTTCAATATAATAAATACTGTCGAAAAAGTAAAAGTGTTCTCAATATGTGCTTTTGTGTAAGTTTGCCTCCCATTTTTTTGCCTCCGTAGATTCCCTCGGACGTTACCTTACCAGAGTAAACGATGAAGTGAGTGATCATGTCGAGAGTCCAATTGGCTCTGTTTTTCAACGTGTTGATGGCGATGGAGACTGAGGAAATCATCCCTCCCCTATATGAAAGTCGCTCGCAAAAATGCGAGACGTGCAGCTACCCTGGGTCTGGTTCGACTAAAACGACGGCTAGGCTTGGTGGCTCAGTAGTTAGAGCTTTCCTCCTGTAAGTCCCGCTTGAGCTGATTCGCTTTTTCTTATCTTAATCGATTTGAATGGTTAGCATACTAAATGCTTTAAAATTTAAATCAAATCTTTCAAATGAGTTGCCATGTTTGTAGCTGCATTGCCAACAAAAAACCATTTAATTCACATTTCAAAAGTGAGAGAATATTTCACTAGTTCAATATGAAGTTTTTAGCGAAGGTTCGACAGGTCGCTGAGCTTAGTGGATCCTTGACCATTAGTCCATTGAAATGTTACATTTTTTTAGGCTTAACGTGAACCATAGAAACTTAGAAACATATTTTATAAGTTTTGCTAGACAGAAATCATTCTTATGATTTTTTCATATTTCAGTCGGTTCGATTACCGGATATGGCAAGTGATTCCTCGGAAATATTTGAATGCAGTTTGTTACCATTTAAAAATATGGCAATATTTCCTTGGATTGAAATTCGCAGTCGTCAGTATTTTGAGTACTTTCCCTCGCAAGTACGGTCGAAAGTTTTCATTCTGTATATCTATTTTTTTTTAAGTAATGACCCCCCTGTATATCTAAAAAGAAAATTGCATCCTCTGACAAAAAAATCTGAATGTTAGATTTCAATGGACTACACACCTAGCTACTCCAGTATTAGTACATTTATCATTATCAGTCAGTCATACATACATACACACAGTCACGCCTTTTTTCCAGCCGGGTAGGCATAGACTACAGTTTTCCACTTGGTACGATCCTGGCATAGATCTTTCACTTTTGGCGTCGGGAAGTGGCGACCCCATCGCCCATCAAGGCATACTATGCTTTCGATGCAGTCAGTCAATAATAATAATAAAAATAAATTTTCTTTATTTCGAGCAACAAGACTCAATATGTTAGTAACAATTGACTTATATCTATGTTAGTATGTATAATTATTTAAGAAAAGTCTGGAATCAATTCAATTAAAATCAAAATTACAATTAGAATAAATTAAAATGTCAACGAAATTTACAATTTAATTAATTTCAATTCAATTACTTACAGATTAAAATGTCAAAGAAAATTACAATAATATCAATTTCAACCAAATTTACTCCAAACAAATATGAAAATTATAATTAAATTTACATCTTAATAAAACATGCTCTGCCTCTGAGTCATTTGTACGTTTGTCAGCACATGAACCATGCACGTATGGTTGATGTATTGACAATCATACCTACTTGCAAATACATTCAGGATACTGTCTAAGTCCTTTCTGGTGCCGAGGGCGAGCTACGTCGATATCCGGTCTCTGCAGCGATTAGGCACGGTACATGGCGATGTACCTTAAGGGCGCATGTCTGGACCCTTAAAATCTAGCGACATGCGGCCAATCGCCTGCACCCTCTGTGTTCCGCTGGTCGTACCGGCTACCCGGTCCACCGGCACCAGAACGCTGAGGGCGAGAGAGTGGATCTGCACCTGCGCAACTGCTGGTCCACTTAAATATATTCACGCGCAGATGACTCCTGCATGTTTTACGGTCAATGAGCGGAAGCCCTACGGCGATGGAGCGCTGATGGTGGGGGGTGGATAGGTGTGTCTGAACCTTAGTTGGCATCTGCACGTAGGCGGTCTTCTGGTGATGGTCGTTTTGTGTCCCGACTGAGGCGGGGGACCATTTCGGCAGCTCAGTTGACGACAAAGCAGCCCTATTTAGGGAGCGCTCTGCTTTCCCCAATCCGGGGAGGGGCCTAGAAAAGGTGGCCTATACATAGTCTGTCTCTTTTTAAAGCGGGTGGCTAACCGCGGTCACCTGTTCACCATCACAATGCGGTCGAAATAAGAAACAAGTTAAAACTAAACCACTTATTATAGGAACATGGAATGTTCGTACACTTTTAGATAGTGACATAAATTTGTGTCCTGAGAGAAAGACGGCATTGATTGCAAGATAACTCCATAAGTACAGTATAGATATCGCCGCAATTAGCGAGACTCATCTCAGTAACTCCGGAGAGCTCTGTGAACAACTTGGAGGTTATACTTATTACTGGAGCGGAAAACCAAGCTCAGAGAGAGCAGCTAGTGGAGTAGGCTTTGTTGTTCGCAATGAACTGGCACGGAAACTTAAAGAAACTCCAAAGGGTATAAATGACAGAATTATAACACTAAGACTTCAATTGTCAACTAAGAAGTATCTCTCTCTAATTAGTGTATAAAGACAAGGAGAAAGCCAAGTTCTACTATGAACTCAATCAAGTAGTCAGCAAAATACCTACTGCTGATAGGATCCTATTGCTGGGTGATTTCAACGCTCGCGTTGGCAGAGATCATGGTGCTTGGGATGGGGTACTTGGACGACATGGGGTTGGAAAATGCAACGCCAATGGCCTTGATCTGCTTACTCTTTGCACTGAATATGGACTCACCATTACAAACACCTGTTTTCGCTTGCCAGAAAAGTTTAAGACCACGTGGATGCATCCAAGATCTAAGCACTGGCACCTCTTGGACTATGTGATAGTACGCAAGAGGGATCTCGGTCGAGTAATGAGGGGTGCCCAGGGTTGGACCGACCACCGACTTGTTCGTGCGAAACTGCGGTTACAAGTAAAAATTCCACGACGAGCTCCACACAAGAACCTGGCAAAGTTAGATTTCAAGAAACTGATACAAAACCGAGCACTAGCGGACAGGCTGGATGATGCTTTTTATTCTAACAGTCCAGAAGGTACAGAAGATGCGTCTGTTGATGAGAGATGGCGTTTATACGCCGAAAATCTCCATGGTTGTGCCTTACGAATTATAGGTAAATCTGATCGGAAAAACCAAGACTGGTTTGACGATTCAGATGTAGAAATCCGAAAGCTCGTTGAGGACCACAGGCGCGCTCTTCTTTCAACAGATATCTTTGAACGAAGAAAGGCTCATTTAGACCTGAAAGTAAAAGTGCGTGCACTTAAGGATAAATGGTGGGTTGACAAGGCGCATGAAATTCAGCATTATGCTGATAATAACCAGTCAGGTAAATTTTTTGCGAGTTTACAATCTGTTTTCGGTCCAAGAACAAAGAAGACAGCTCCGATGTACGACAAGGATAAACTCGACGGTTGACTGAGCAGAAAGACGTACTGGCTCGATGGGCAGAACATTTTCACGATGTTCTAAATCCCACAATGCAGACGACCGATCTGTTGTACATAGAAGCTCTAAAAGATCTACCCACCGCTGAAGATCTAGCGGAACCCCCATCGTGTGACGAGTTTGCTGCTGCACTGCGAAGAATGAAGAATGCTAAAGCACCTGGGATAGATAGTCTACCGTCCGAAATATACAAATACGGCGGCCCACACATTAATAATAAATTATATGAGCTTATACTAAAAGTATGGGAGTGTGAAGTCGTGCCGCAGGATTGGAGGGATGCTTCCATTTGTAAATTGTACAAAGGCAAAGGCGATATAGCCGATCGCAGTTCGTACAGAGGCATCTCTCTACTCTCGACAGCTGGGAAGATTTTAGCTCACATTATCAACACCCGTCTATCCCGACACGCGGAAACAATACTCCCCGAAACTCAATACGGTTTCCGACCAGGCAGAGGTACTGTAGACGCTATATTTGTCGTAAGACAAATCCAAGAAAAGAGCTTGGAACAGTACCGGCCTCTTTACATGTGTTTTGTCGATTTGGAAAAAGCTTTTGACAGAGTACCGCGTGAAGCCTTGTGGATAGTGCTAAGGAAAGCTGGTTGTCCTGAAAAGTTATGAAATTTGATTCGTCAATTTCATGATATCATGATGGCGAGAGTTCGACACGAAAATGACTTTTCGGACCAATTCCCAGTAACGAGCGGAGTGAAGCAGGGCTGTGTTTTAGCTCCCACTTTGTTTTCTCTATACTTTGCTTCTGTGATGCAAGATGCGGTTAAGAATTGCAATAACTTCATTGAAATTGGCTCCAGAACTGACAAGAGCATTTTCGATCTATCTCGCTTTAGAGCGAAACGACAATTTACCCGACTCTCAGTGATGGACGCTTTATACGCCGACGATGTATGCCTAATGGCTGATTCTCTTGAGTCCCTTCAACCCTATATAGACTCTTTACACCTGTCATGCCGTAGATTTGGTTTAGTTATAAGCACTAGCAAGACCCAAGTATTAAAACAGCCCCCGAGAGGTTTCGATGAGGATCATTCAAAGGTCAAGTTGGATGGCACTGACTTAGTAGAAGTCCCAAACTTCAAATACTTGGGAAGTCGTTTAAGAGGTGATAACACTCTGGCATCAGAAATACCAGCCCGAATAGCAGGTGCTGCAGCAGCCTTTGGCAAACTTAGGGCGTACGCATGAATGATGGAAGATTGCCGAAGGCTGTATTCTACTCAGAGCTGTCATGCGGGAAGCGCAAACAAGGAGGTCAGTACCTGCGTTACAAAGATGTGTTAAAACGCAATCTTGTGGCCTGCAACATCTCTACTGATGGTTGGGAGGAGATTGCCCGTCTTAGACCGGAATGGCGTCATACCGTCCGCACTGGTATCGACTCTTTTGAGGAAAAACGTCTGGAAGACCTTGACGGGAAACGCTAAGCACGGAAGACTCGTCCAAAACCCTCCAAACTCCAAAACGTACAATTCATCTGGCCAGCTATACTGTACGCCTTGCGATCGTGTCTTCAAGTCGAAGTTCGGCTTTGCAAGCCATATTAGAGCCCATCATAGGGACCAACTAGATATTTAGGAGTCGCCGTCACCGGATACGGTTTGGACGACATGAGATCTTTCACTTCTACTTTCATAATTGTTTTCATACACGCTTTTGACGAATATCATTTAAGTATTACGTCAAAACATTATTCTAAATAGATTTTATTGTGGTGTTTGCAGTGAATTGGCACTGACAATGAAATGGAAGACAGGAAGTTTATTCTATATGAGACACAGAATGACAGACCTTTTTGATAATCCAAAAAGAAGATGACGAGAAATAGTTCTTAAGCTAATAAAATGGATTAGGCACCTTACAATATTATGTTCTATTTAGCTACCTTTATGTAATAAAAACATGTTAAAGGTTACGAATTGTGCCCTCATCTATCCAAATGATATGATACTAAGATATGATATGATATGATACTAAAAAAAATGTAGAAATTTAACAATAGGGGACAATACGTACTTACTTGTGCTCGGAATTTAGCACGTGGTTTTGGTGGTCCTATATTGGACTCATGTTTGCAGCGAGCGCCGCCGGCATACATGCTAAGTGCCCGTAGCCGCCTGCTTACGGCATTCTGCGGTTCCCATCATCCTGCCCCTGTTCGAGTAAATGTTTTGTTGTACATAACATTTATAAATATTTTATAGATATTTACCCATTAGAACAACTAAACAAAATATGATAACAATTACATAATTTGCTGCAGTTTTAAATGAATTAAATTGATCAACAACGTAATCAAGAATTATTTGGTTTATAAATAGGTACATTTTAATAAACAATTATATGATCAGCAGAATTATTATTATCATCATCATCATATCAGCCACCCATAGTCCACTGCTGAACATAGGCCTCTCCCATAGACTTCCAGAATGACCGATCTGAAGCAACCCGCATCCATCGCTTCCCAGCGACCTTGATGAGGTCGTCCTTCCACCTGGCCGTTGGGCGTCCTACACTACGTTTGCCCGTACGCGGTCGCCATTCCAGCTCGTTGAAGTGGCAGTGGGCGGGACGGGACACATAGCGTGCAGAACAGAATTATTATAAGAAAGTATTATTATCTGGTCATGAAAATATTTCAATCGGTTGGCATAAAATAACATTTTTATAATAAATATTTATAAGGTAGGTATAATCTATGAAGACGACCGACCTGCATTTTAAAATTATGGTCGACTATAATCTAGAACTTAATTGAAACAGCGAGTTATTTTTTCACAATTTAATAACAAACGGTAGAATTAATTAATGAATGTATAAAATTTCTTATTTATTGCATTCAATTTAAAATGTTTATTACATTCATAACTCATCTAGACTACCTACTGTATAATTTTACAGTAACTAGATGCAATGAAATATTGCGCTTGTTTGTTTATATAGGAATACAATTAATTAGTAAATTAATAGTACAGTATAGTACTAATGTAATGTAATGTTGGTAATTAACGCTGAGGGCGCGGCGCGGTGGGCTGAAAATCGAATTAGTCATTAAAAATTTTAAATGCTGGTTTTTTGAGAGGATATCAGTTTTAATAGCTATTACTAAATGTAAAAATGACACTTCTTTTTTTCGTACGGAAATCCCCTCGGATACCTCCCCCGCCAGAGCCGGAAGGGGTGGTTAGATCGGACTCGAACCGACTAAAACCGCACGCCGACTGAGGATCGTAGTGCTAGGCCGGAGGTGAGGTTGTCTTTGACATATCCCTCGCACCCCGGCTGACTCCCAGGGCCATCTGTTGCGGTCTGGCTCTCGTTGGGAGTCCCCGACTCGCCCCCGAAAGTTATAAGAGCAGCACAACAGTTTTTGACGATATTGGGAATAACTTGATCGGCGTCTTATAGTCGGTTAAAAAAATAAGAAATAACATAAATGTACTTTGCAGTTTGTAAATTCACCAGTCAACAGCCCCGGCTTCGCACAGCGCAACACATACATTTTCTTTTCGTATACATCTTTTCTAAGTATTCCTAATAACGGCATTATAATTTGTTGAATTATTTAAAACATTCTATCTAATCTCATACTGAAATATCAATATTAAAAAACTAAAAGCGATACTCTAACACACAGCCAGTCTTTATGCACAGAGTATAAAAATAAAATTTTAAAAAACTTACCTTAGACACAGCTCTTGTATGGGCACCTATATCGTAATTTAACTCTTTTGTCATTACTACACAAGTTAAGCTGGACCACAGAAAACATAGCTAGACACAAGGAGGTGTCTATGGACGCAACTCGCATGCGCAATCATCTATCAAATTGTACGCGCTCAATTTCAAAAAAAAAAACTTTGTGTAATAACTGTAGAGCAGAAATTTCGTTACGATTTAAGGATTTCAGATAGTTTTATTCAAATGCAATATCAGATTTACGGCGATTTTTGTGTACAGAATATAATAAGCTATTACGCATTTTATACAGGAAGAGGCAAAGATTCGAATTTTTAGTAAGTATGATGGTGCCATCCTTCCAGCAAATTAGTACCTAGTACGATATTTGTTATTTGAAAAACTAAGTAATGCTGAAGGAATTTTAAAAAGCCATTGTTTTTCATAATTTGGTAATTTCCTAGTCGGTTCTGACAATCTTCATTCGAATGTTCAAATTTGACTTCAGTAGCTCGAAAAATCTCACATTCGTATATTGATTTTTATTGGGTAATAAACCATACACAACTGGGACGACGTAGTTTTGTTATTTGAACCCAAATCTAAGTGAAGAGTATATAATTGGTAAAATGGGGGTGAAGCAGTGGCAAATGTTCCATGACCTAAATAGAAATCGTAATTACCCGTTTCTATGAATTTTCTTGCTTACGGAGAGCAAAAAATCAGGATTATTTCATCTGTTCCGTCGTCGCAAAGCAATAAAATACTGGCCATTATTTCTAGGACTGCAACTTCGGAAAATTTGGTAAAACTAATTTTACTGCATCCCAAATGGCGTTTTCGACGTTTGTATAATCCATCCTCATCACTTTTGAATTCCGGCGAAAAATCGACGTAACATTTACAGTTTTGTTTCAGAGGGTCTGTGTGTTTTCATATATATTAGGGGTTAAAGTATGAAATTGCCGATTAGTACCGAAAATCTAAATTGTTTATTTTTTATATTTTAACAAATTTATTTAATCAAAATAGTTACAGTTATTATCTGTACATTGCTGCCATCTAATACGAAGGTCATTTATGCCTTTGCGATAGAACTCTAAGGATCTAGACTGCACAAACTGTGTGAAAGTATTTTGTACTGCTTCCTGGGAAGAAAACTTCTTGTCACGTAGATAATTGTCCAAATCACGAAAAAATGGTAGTCAGTTGGAGCAAGGTCTGGCGAATACGGAGGAGGACGAAAGGTTTTTAACCGCAATTCTCCGCAAAAATGTCATGGAGCAATAATGGTAAAGATCGATTCCTGAGTCGGGGCTGTTTTACTGCTAATTTTGCCAACATTGTACGGAATTCGGCACAATAGACATCTGCCGTTATTGCTTGATCAGATCGGAGAAAACTATAGTGAATAACACAATGCTGAGACCACCAAACAGTTACCATTACCTTTTTATTGGTAAGTTTTGCTTTAGGACACTGTTGTGGCGTTTGACCTGGGGTCAGCCATTGCATTTTTCTTTTACGGTTATCATAAAGAATCCACTTTTCATCACATGTCACAATTCGATCCAATATTCCTTCATTTCTGTACCGATTCAATAAGGCAACACAAGTTTCAACACGCGTTTCTTTGTGCAGATCAGTCAAATCATGAGGTACCCATTTTTTGTATTTTATTGATTTGACGCAAATGAGTCAATATTGTGGGTAAGGTAACATTAAACCATGCCGCTAATTACTGGGTAGTTTGACTGGGATCGGCTTCCACCATCTCTCTTAATTCATCGTTATTCACCTGTGTGGGCGGTCTTCCTCGTGGCTCGTTCTTCAAGTCGAAGTTTCCATGACCAAATCGTTTAAACCAAAATCGCACGGTGCGTTCATTAGTAGACCCCTCTCCAAACGCAACATCGATATTGCGGGCTGTTTCTATCGCGTTATTTCCGCGTCGGAAATCGTATTCAAAAATTACTCGAATTTTTCACTTTTTTTAAAAGAAGAACATCATAGAAACCATGTGAAAAAAGTTTCATTAGAAAACCTCAAACCACGAAGATTCCATATCAGTTCAAAGAACCTATTGCAATAAAACGGCAATTTCATACTTTAACCCCTATTACTTTGTATAGACCCAAAGGTTTGGCACACCTCTTCTTTTATGGCATTCAATGTAATGTATACTTCATTTTTTATTTTATCTGACGCACAAGTATGCTTGGATGACCGTACAATCTTGTCCCTATTCCTGTTAATGGTCACATATGCACTACACTCTGATCTATCGACACAGCCACAGTGTACTACGACCTTTATTTTGTACATTCAGATTGTACCGATATTTTCCTATCAGAAGGGTGGCCCGGCCCTACCATTCTGATTCTTTACGAATCTTAACTCGCCATCGTTCATGATCAAAGAAGGTAATAAAAATAATAATTAGAATTAATTAGTTAGAAAGTAGAAAACGAAAGAAAATAGAATTTGTTGCAAAGAAAAAAATAGAAAGAATTAAAATAATGAATATAATATATATTGTGATATATTTTTATTTTTATTCTTATGCAATAAGGCAATATTTTAATGACATTTGTCCATACTATACTATCTACACAGTTAATTACTTACTTAACTTCTTATTTCTTTTAATTCCAAAAGAGGATAAAAAATAGAAAGAGGGTATTGTATATGCGCTATGTACTCTAGTTAACATATACTATAGTTGGTTATTTTTCTGCTTGGAAAATTTTATTTCTGGACATATATTTCTAACTAAAAATTTATGAACAAAAACAAAAAATCCGACTGGACTTTTCTAAAATTGATCGTTTTTATAGTTTAGCCTATTTATATTTTGACATTTCAATTTTGGCATTTCTCTAGTTGGGTTGTATTTGTATATTTTTCTTCTTGTACATAAGTCGTGCAAAAGGTCGCGTTCATTAACGCCATTCTATATTGATAATGTCATTTAAAGTTTGAATGCATGTTTGTTAGGTACTCAAACAAGGCACACAAAAGCAGAACGAATCTGGATGAAATTTTGCAGAGATAAAGAAATAAAGTCAAAAAGGAATTCTTCCTAATCTAATCAATTCAATTCAAAAAATCCAAGAAATGTCTGATCACTTTCCGATAATCTTTTGTTTTGCCGTCATTCATTTGTTTTGTCAGCGTTCATTTGTTTGAATTTACGAAAATATCGAACTCTAGACATTTTGACACAGTGGATATTTTGTAAAACTGGTTATTTTGACACTGCGGACATTTTGTAAAACTGGACATTTTGACACTGCGGACATTTTGATACATGGGACCTAATGGTCCGAATGATCCATTCTAATATTATAAATGCGAAAGTAAATCTGTGTGTTATAAAGTATTATGACAAAAACTCAATAAAAATAAATATGAATGTACCAAACGTAACAACAACAAAACTTAACAAAAACATGATAGTAAAAACTACGAAACTCAAATGTGCAACAGTCACTGTGATGCGGATGCTACTGCAGGACGAGAGCAGGGCATCGCGAGGAGAAGCGGGAGGAGGGTTGTCTTCAAGGCCAGGTGCCATGTTAACTTGCACGAGTTGTACCAAGTATCAGAACAATCCGTCAACAGGAAGGGAGGGAATAATTAAAATCATTTTGAGCACTTTGTTCATCAAGATCGATCTGATGCTTACTGTACTACTGAATGAAATCTTTTCTAGTATTGAAACTTTTTAAAGAACAAACCAACGCAAACTCTTAAAAAAATCTATAACGCACTTGTGAATAATAGTATTTAAAAAGTCACAATTTGATTACAGGTGTTTAATTATGAGCCACTTTGTTACCTTTATGTAACCTTGCTACAACTGATCGGCGTGTGGTACAGCGGTTACAGCGGGTACTACGGTTACTTTTTCATTACCGTGGTACAAAAAGTGGACTGGTTGTACTAAGGTTATAGCTGTGGTACTATTGACCACAGTCAATGGTACCACAGTTAAGAAGAAATGACCGTGGTGCCACTCATAACTAGAGGAACAAGTCGTATATTGACGAAAATTGAAATTGACAAATTATAGGTTTGACGTGAAAAGAAACTAATTTTTTTTATTGACACAATTGATTTAACGTAAATTCTCTAGAGCATAGCCAACAGATATCACATCTGCTATTGATTCCATTAATATTCTCTTATCAGGTCATCATTTATAACATCTAAGACCCTCCATTCGGGTTGTGTTTTAACTTTATTTGCTTCCGCAATTACACTAATCATGTTTAATACATTTAACAAGTATAATAACGTTACTCAATTTTTATTAATGGTCCTATTCAATTTAGCATTCCAACCTTCCAAGACATTATTGGTTCGGTGTCTAAGACCTACAACACTTATAAATTTAATCAATGTATTTTTCAACCAGAATTTTATTACATTATGTTAAAAATTTGCCCATATTAAAACATTTTGCTTCAGTTTGAATGTAATCAAATCCTTCTAAGATTTTTTCCTTTGGTAGAAGAGGTAATGCTGCACATAGAGCCACAATAGGTACGATTCTCTACCTTCATTTTTGTATGGTTACAAGATTTGGCGTTCCATATATTTTTAAACCAATAATAGTAACAGCATTTTATAGATACATTTGGATCAACTTTCAATACAGCATTGATAGCTGCTATTTCGAGATCACAGTGCACTGTAATGGGGCTAAACTGCGGTAATGTGGATTTTATCATGCTCATCAATTTAACGTATGACATTTGTGTTTTACGACTCATCAATGCATATGTTAATGGCACTACGTGTGTTGTGTCAGAATTGCTTTTAAATTCTCTAAGTATAACGTACAATTGAGTAAATGGTCTTGGGCAGCTTTTGAATGTCCCATCAACAATCCCATCTCATGTGTGCTAAAAACCAATATACGGCCATCGTCGTCGTTATCATGTTTAAGGTAGTAGTCAGCCAACAAAAAGTCGGAAAATTGTACGGGAACCTCTACTTTTTCAAAATTTTGAAAAGCAGGATCTGTTTCTAGCTAGATATAATCCACGATGAATATTGTGAAGAGATGGCAAATCTGAAGTGCTAGCTCAAAACCTTTGTCCTTAATTTTTTTGTCAACATTTCGTTATACAGTTGTGGAACAGGCTTATCAGATCTTATCACTTTATTTTTTAAGTTACTTAAAACGTTGAAAATTTCATTATTGAAAAATTAACAATGCAATGAATGAATAAACAAATAAAATCTCCATCCATATTTTATAACTAAGGAGTACCACTTATACTCTGATATAAGATTAAATACACTTGATTTAATCACAATTAAAGTACCTATATTATTATTGCTTATTCCTTAGTCAAAGTAAGAGTAAAACTGAGTGTTAACAAGGTACTTTACCACCTGTGGTACTATGGTTATTTTTCTATAACTGTGATACCACCAGAGGTACTACGGTTATTTTTTTATAACTGTGATACACCAGAGCACAGTATATTATTTTGCCTTAGTAGCGGACATCCTCTGATTTGTGTGTTATAAGATGGATAACAGTCCAACTAACGTACTAGTAAAACTCCCGAATCCTTATTTCTCATAGTTTCAGAGAAATTAAAGAAATCGAGAAAAGTCCATAGAAACCATTTCTCTCGGATGATTCGAGTCCACGGTGAAACAAAACGGTAATGGTGGTTTTCCGGTCTATTTTACGCGTGTGGTGCTCACGATCAAATCGCCAAAATTTATTTCTGAATTCCCCGGCTTGCTCTGACAACATACCTATTGGTAAAGAGCTGGCTTCAATTATTTTCCTACCGTGAATTAATATTTTATGCAGTGTAACAGACATGTAGTACCATTTATATGTTTGTATATATCTTACAGCCATAGATTGACAAAAATCGTCAAATTTTTCTGTATTAATTTTTAACCCACTGGATAAAACCACCAAAATTGTGTGCAAATCTTCCGCCAACCACGGTTCTAGGCCCAAGATTTCTGAAAAGGTTGCGCGATATTGATCGGATAGTGCAGTCCGAGCAGTATTCCCATCGTTGGTTGTACCTGCGTTTGGACGTACAACATCTACTAATAGACCTAATCGGCTTCTTATTTCAGACTGAATGGTCTTTTTTCGACTTTCTACTATTAACACTTCAAAAGACTTATTCGTCACTCGCCATTTCATGACTGCTGGATCATTTTTATATCCCAAATGCAGCAAAAACTCGAAAATTCTAATCCAAGCGTGCAGTGGGCTCAATCCGTGGTTTAATGCTGCTGGATTTACTATAGGCCTATCTTTAATACGATCGAGATTATTGAAATCTGATGCTGTTGCACCACAACATGCACAAGTTGGGAAGTTGTTCCCGTAATAATATTAAAAACCTTACCATCTATGATAGTACGGTGTAATTTAGGTTCAGCTATGACAGTAATATGTACCTGCATGTAGGTGTGTATATATGTATATATGTATATATTATTGGGAGTTTTAGCCAGTAAAAACTGTTACCGCCTTCACTGCGTGGAGGTACTCCCAGTTTATGCTATTATTAACACGTTGTCATTCCCGAGTGACACACATTACGTACATAATAAATATGTCTGAAACGATTTGGTATAAACTTCTAGTGAAAACTGAAGACTGTTGTCAACAAATTTAAGCCAATCAAACTATCACAATCGTATATACCGTCAATATAAATATCTATTGTGAATTTTTAATGTTAGCCTATAAACTTTTTGTGCCAACCCTATTTCCATAGAAAATTATAAAAAACTTAGAAACGCCATATCGCAGCAGTCCTGCTTCAAAAATAAATGAAAAATTGAGGATCGGTAGCTACATTGCTGTAAAGTATTTTGCCAGTGAAAAAAAATGCTACTATCTTCTACAAAAATTTCTATATTTTTTTTTTGAAAATTTGGTTAATATTTTTTTTTTTCGTAAACCTGGGCAGTTACAGACTTGTAATTTTTACATTAAATTATTTATTCCAACATTCATTAGTATTTTTAAATAAGAAAAAAATAATTATTTCGCGCTAAATATGTAAAAATATTTTCATCATAAGTCAATGACCTTTCAATAAAAGCTACATATTTATAAAATCAAGCCATTTTTTTTAATCTGGTGTGTCATATTATGCTGCATTACGCCCGTATCCATAGAAATTGGCTATAAAAGGAAGATGTCCGCTACTGAGGCAAAATAATATACTGTGCAGAGGTACTACGGTTATTTTTTTATAACTGTGGTACCACCAGAGGTACCACGGTGATTTTTTTTATAACTGTGGTACTACCAGAGGTACTACGGTTATTTTTTTATATCTGTTGTACCACCCGAGATACTAATGGGGGTACCACGGTTACAAAAAGACTTTATGAACAAGTGTGAAAAATAAATTTATTTAGTTCAACAATTTTATAAAATTCGAACCATGTCACGATTTACTGCTCGTGTATTCCTAGCCACGTGCTGTTTAATATGACAATTTTATGCTGATCAATTTATGCATAATTTACTTAGGGATTTCGATTTCCCTGACGGATCCGTATATGCAGTCCCGTGATTTTAACGATGATTAAATTTTAAATTGCTTGGGCAAGTGTTATAGAAGTTTAGTAATTTCCCCTAATACATTATTATGTAGGTATTTAATTACTAAAATAGACTTAATCGCTTAAACCTTGAGTTATGTGATCGTCAACTTGTTTCACTTTCATCTCATCCTACTATTCGCACTCCGTAAAGCCATCATACGACAAAAATAATTATAACCAAGAGGCGGTAGGCACAGCTCGAGGTGCTCCGCTAAGCCACTACAATTCGTTTGCGGCGGCAATGAGCGGCTTGTAAATCAAAGGGATTCTACATAATTAAGCTCATAATTAATGTAAAGACTCCATTATTTATAGACGCAGTCAGTCTCAAAATTACTCTCAGTTTGATAAAACGGTACTAACAGGATCTGATTAACACATGTACATTTTAGTGGGCGTTGATAATATAATCCAGGAAATATAGACCTTTGAGCTTGCATGAATTGGAATAGAGCTGAAAATTGGTACACCATAATATAAGAAATATGATAAGTCCCCATCAATGGGTCTTATCGATTTGATTCGAGCGATTGACAAAAAATAACGAAAATTGAAAATTGTTAATAATTACAATTAGTAAGTAATTAGGTAATTACCTGATCTACAACTATGTCTAACCAACTGCGATAAGATTTACTGATTAGGAGAAAATTGGGAGAATCTAAATTTTTTGGCCTTTGACCTTGTATGAAAAAAAATGCAATAGGTAGTCCAAGTGATGTGAGAAGACTCCCACCAATTTTCAGCTCTGTGTAAATTTATGCCAGCTAACCATTTGACTGGATTAATAGTACGTACTAAGCAGATTTCGAACTTTTCAAAAACGTCATTGCCATTAGGTAGTTTTATTAATTTAGAATCAGTTTTTAAATATTATTTAAGATATGAATAATAAATAAAAACGATCATAGAAATCATTAGGTGTGTACTTATGAATTATGTTTCCTTAATTTTGTCATCCATAATGAAAATATCATAGCGAGGCAGGAAATGTGTAGTTAATAAAAGCAAAAAAATCCGTGTGTGATTTACAACTGACGCGTCTAATATTTTTTTTAGTAAATGCGTTAATGAATACTTGAGAGCGGTTTCTCATCTAAACCCCTGCGGGTGAGTGAGTGTCTTCTAAATTACACCCGCCACTGTAGCGGGCTCGACCCGCTCCCTATTAATTTGTTTATATTAGAGACGTTCACTTGCGCAGTCAATCACGATTGTCGTCAACCAACCGATACACGATTTGTTTTCAAAAGATCTTAACCGTGTTTTGGTTATTTCTGTACAATTGAAGCTTTTAAATTTAGTGTCACCGCAGCTCTCCGGAGACACTCTAAACATTTGTCTCGGGATATTTATCGCCGCGGCTCGTCGACTATATCATCCAGTCGGCATTGTGGCAATCGATCAGAAGCCGCGCGAGCCCAACTAAATTGATTATTTATTCAGGCTTAGTTAAATCTTTGAGAAGTTGCGTTATTTGTAGACTAAACAGGCAGGAAGTGACTAAATGTTTATTTGATAGTTTTAGTCCAGTACCACATCTTATTTGTCAGCGCGGCAAATTTTTAATGTATTACTTGTAAATTGTGATGGATGCTTTCAAATGTAACATGGTAAAATGGCCTTTGTGGGTCCTGTCCCTAATACATTGGATAGTACCATACCATTATTAGTGGGTCTAGTGGCGTTGCTTTCCGAAAACAGTCCAAATTACCGTTTTAATTGCTAAATTATAAGAATTCATAGTCATCAGAAGAAAAATAAATCCCATTTTATGCTTGCACTTTGTTTTTAGGAATAAAAAGGATTTTAAGCTTAAATCATCGAGTAATAAAAAAGCTAGTCTACAGTTTTATGTATGTACATATGTACATGTTCAATAATTTATATACATCTGTTTCTTTACTATAAGTATGCGTTGCTTTATATTCCACATACGCCATAAATATGAAAAGGCGAAGGTTAATTCGTTTAGTGTAAATTCGAACTTATATTCATAGAGAGGACATATACGTCTGGAAAGACCGTAAAAAGGAAATACATTTCAATGGAAACGTAACTATCAATGCTATAAAAACGTTTCCTGCCAGTCAGATACACATATTTAATTGAACACATCATTAAAATAGCGACCGTCGCACACTGTTCCCTTCATGTGGTATAAACAACAATAGAAACACAAGAACCGGAACAACACAATGATGGGCTAACGAGAGTCGGCAACCTTTTGAACTATTATATTGTGGGGATCATCCTACACAAAACGTTACCACACCCGACGAAGTTATATTATACAACCCTGTCGATGTGTCCCTTTAATTACATTACGTAGGTACTTGAAGATACTCCTGTGTAAAACAACGCGAGAAGGCCACAGCCGCATGACCTCCCGGGGCAAACGGGGATAAGTACATGCCGCACTCGGGTAGAAATATAAAACATGTTCATTATTTTAAGGCTAATTGGGATAGGCCGCTTGCAGCGAAGTAGGTGCGAGCCCGCCGCCCGCCCACGGCAGTACCGAATTTGAACGTCGTGTAACAGAGCTCATTATGTTAGAAACGCGAATACGTATGCGTATAGACACAGTTTCTGCATTAAGCTAAAATATTATAGCGCTTTGTAAAATATATCTAAGCATACGTTGCTAACTTCTTAGGTACGTTATATCATTCTAAGCGAAAAATTCAAACCAATGTCAGTTTATATATATTTTATTATCTATTTGTAGTGAAACAGGGAATAATCCTATTTCTTATTTCATTCAAATTCTCTTGAATAAACGGGTGTTAAATAAGTTCAGAAGAAGGATTCTTTGATGATCTTACCGCCCAAGGCGTATACGTTATTGTAAAACTTTTATATTTTGTTGCAGATTGAGCGTTGTTTTACTGAAAAAGTTCTCTTTATAGGATAAAATACAAAAGAAGTTCCTTAAGTACAACCCTTGCGTTGAGATTACTCTGTTCCACGCAAAACTTTTAATTAATCAAAATGAAAAGCGACGGTTGACGATATTTTGTCTACTTTCTATTTAAAAGAATTCTTTATCACGTCTTGCTATATCTTTATGTACTCGTACTTAGTTCTAGCCGCCTGCTATGGAAGTTTACTTGAGGCTTTTCTATGAAACATTTGTTAATTCTACCGTGGAATATTGTATTATTTCGACTCTTGACTTATTAAAATGGTGTGCAACTCGCATCATGAGAAACCCTGGTTCGTTAATACCCTTGAGCTTTTGCTGTTCCGTAGAAACGTTGCTATTTCGGCAGAATTTACCTTTTATCGTTCATAATAAAGAGTTACGTTTGAATGAATCATTTCACTGCCTGTCATTGCACTGTCTCTTATGATACAGGATCCCCTAGTATAAGAGACAGGGTTAAATATCTCATGCAACTTGCTTCTAAATGTTATCTAAATAATAATTGTGTTCACCGTCTGTTCAACCGTCTTGAATTGTTGTTGTTTCTTTTCATATCAATTTCATAATGTTAATAAAAACTAAATTAAATAAATTAAATTAATGAAATTAATGAAATTAATTATTAAATAAATAAATTAAATTAATTTCTCACCTTTTATACATAGATCATCTCCATAATGGAAACCAATCGATCTCGAACTAAATCGTTCGTTACTTTTTTGTGCTACACCATAAAGGTTGATTGGGTGAGAATGCCTACGGCATTTAGTCTGCCTTTAGTACTCCCGCATAAAGTTCAATGCCTAAATAAAAAATACATAAGTATATAAAAAATATCGGTTTTCATCTACACTCTTCCTACAATCCGATCCTATTAGTAAGGCCATCCAAATGGAGACTACCGTTAAAGTATTCTTAGTATCTTCTTGAGATCGTGATGGCTGATAAGTAGCCTTCTATTTTAAACTATGCTTACTGTTTGGCATTCGTTAGGCTAAAGTTTCTATTGAGTGCCATGTCTACCTTAGGCCTAGGCTTAGGCCGCACGCAGGCTAAACCGTCTGATTTTGTAAGTAAAGGATAATCAATAATAATTATCAAAATCCTAAACATTACAAGGAGTAAAAACTTATTGTCATAGGACGTCTCTTATATTTTCCACAAAAACCAATCTGATCATAGGTTAAAAGTAATTACAGGGATGCATCCCTTAAAGGTTCTGAGAGGAGTTTCAGTCTTTGGCCTCAGGTATGTTTGCGATCATCTTGGATAGAGATTCTTTCCTTTGATCTGGGGACGTGAGCTGATTAAATTGAACAAAGTTAACCAGAACCCCCAAACTAGATCCTAACATGTCTAGATCTCTATTTAACAATATTTCAAGAGTAGATTTGACGTTCAGACGGCCAAGAATTGCTAGTCTCTTACTCTTGGCTGTTATAGGAACCACTGTGGGGTCTGTATTATCGCTGAAGGTAATTTTGAGATCGGCTTTCTTGCAAGTTGTTGTTGAAAGTTGTGGAATATACAAGAGGTTTTCTCTGCTTCGTGCTGGATGATCTAGTTGTGGGGGATGTGAAGTGGGTGTGTTTACGGCTCGATGTTGGTTGGTAGAGCTCTAATGTACGGGTTTCAAACTTCTCCATTAACTCCGCCATGGCCCTACCTAGAGTATTGTTGCTTGATGTTCTGCTCCATTAGCTCTGTCTTTTCTGTTCTGTGTCTCTTCACGTAGTTATGTGGTCTTGAGCTGATCCACAAGATCTCCCATCCTCTTCACGTTTTCGTATGCTATTTTTGAGGTTTGCAGATTTATTGTCTGATTGGCAGAATCATCGATACGCATATAACCGATGCAAGGCGACATTTCATTTTTTCCAACAGTTCGTAAGAATGTTGGTAGATGGCTCCACCGTCGCCCTTGAAGACGGATATAAATAGAAGGAAACTTTGAAATGATTCAGGTGTGGCTCAATAGCTCAGTTGGAAGAGCATTAACCCTGTAAGGGAAAGGACGTGAGTTCAAGTCTCACTTGAGCATTTCATTCTTTCCGATGTTTTTCGGAACTAAATATGTTCAGTGCAGTGGTTTAACAAATGACGCAACTAATTATTAATGCAGTGTTGCAATAATGACAATATGAAGGTTTATATGCGCTGCAGCCACCAAAATTGGCCGCTTCTCAGTTAGTTGCTGTGGTGTAAAGTTCGGTCAAGAACAAACTAATCTAATCTAATTTCATCCTTTTTATGAAAAATTTTAATGACCTTTTCTTTTTCTGTTTCTTAGTATTAAAGAAACAACACACACAGTTCTCTTCAAATCCATCTTAAAACTGTGAAAATCGTGGCCAGTAAGTAAGGCTAGGCCACACTGCGGTTAAACCGCCGGCGATTTTAACCGCCTGACTTTGTGAGTAAAGAAAACTAAGATATCGCTTTTTAAGGCATATTGTCAATCTTTTTACTCGGGTGGCCTGTGGGTGAGTTACACGCAGCGATCCTACAACACCCGTGTCCAGTACAACAATGCTTTCAGAATGTTGTTGGGGCTTCCGCGGCGCTGCAATGCCTCCGGAATGTTTGCCGAAATGCAAACAGACGGGTTTAAGGCGATAATCCGCAAAAAAGCTGCTTCCCTGTTGCAGCGCTTGCGCAGCACGAACAACGGTATTCTGAAAGTCATTGCTCACAGGTTAGACTGCCCTATCCAAAAACATTGGGTAAGGGTTGTAAACGGCAATGTATGAATTTGTATTTCTTTAATACTAACAATACTAAAATAATTTTAAGCAAATTGTTACTAATATATTAACCCTATGGACTGAAACTATGGTCTGAAATAAATGATTATTTAATTTAATTTAAGTCTTCGGCAAGTCAGTGGATGTACCTGATATTTGCGAAATTTTTGATGATGTTTTCTTTTTCTGCATTTTAATTATTTTATTTTTTATTATATAAAATAATTAAAACAAAAACACATACAGCTCTCTTTAAATCCATCTTCAAACGGTGATTATTGTGGTCGTGGTTTTTAACCGTAGTGTGGGCATCTCGAGCGGTTTTGCGGTTTACCGTTTGCGGAAAAAAAACGTTCACGGAAAAGTTCACGGGATAAGTTGATTTCTTATGCTCTTAGCCAATTCTACTTGTGTCTGACCAACGATATGACATCATCACAGGCTGTAACCAAACTGCACAGAACCGAAATCAAGCGATAGTTAATCATTATTCGCATCTGTGATGAAGTGTGGCCCGATTGTAATTACTTCGTATGTTGATTTAAGCTTTATCACGAGGTAGAGCGGAGGGTTCTACAGCCGGCCGGCCCCAGTCCGTAATATTGAATTTATTCCTCCAGAGATACTTTATACAATTACTGGAGAAGGTGCCGCCACGGGAACCTATTAAAATATTGGAGATAAGATCAAACTTTTAGTGCGGACGAGGTGGGCCGGCCGCCTTATAAACAAGAATCGGATCCCGGCTGCTTCCAGCGCACGCTCACTCTCGCTTATTGTTTTTGTGTTTACAATTGTTTTAATTATGAATTGATCAAACATTCAAATCGATATTGTATGTAATTATCTTAGTCTGTTTAGTTTTATTTGTGATTTTTTCTTTAATTGTCTTTAACATTCTGGAGTATTTTTAATTATTTTCTTCTCTTTTACGCTACTGTTGCGTGTCAGTTATATTATCAATGGATTTTTTGTAGTGTCATATTATCTGGTTACCTATTTTATCTATTAAGCTGCAAAGCTTGAATAATTTTTCTCTTTTCTTTTCTCTTTCTCCCAGCAACCAATTTTGACAGCACTTATTATTGTATATGGCTCTGATTAAATCAATAAAAGATTTCATCGTTCGGGTCGCGGTCGCTTAGCTACTGAACGACTGTATTAATTGTATGTCATTACGTCTTACAGTAGGTATATAAATTTTAACAGGCACACCATTCACAAAACACTTAGGTATTATTTTCATAACGCAATATTACACCTCCTCCAAAATTAGGGAAGACAGTAAGATGGCCTCAACGAGGTGAGCAAAAGTGGGTCGGGCGTTAGGGCGATTAGCAGTAGAACCGCCAAACTATTCTGATATTGTCGAGCAACACCACCTTCTGTATCTTGGCCGCCACTAAATTCCCACTGTGCATTTTATTACATTTATTTATTAAACAAGTACGCATTATATGTATTACACAATTAACACAAAATTCAATTGTTGGTAAAGGCACCAGATACATAAGATAGTTGCTATCTTTAGTGACAAGGAAGTTACTATCTGCAAGTTTGGATATAATAATCCGTATTGGTCGACGTGCTTCTAAACGGGTTTTATTTTTTAGTAAATATGGAATTGCAAAAAAGTATACATAAATTGGTCATTAAATCATAATACGAAATATCTATAAATTCTATTAATTTATTCTATAAATGTAATTAAGATGTTGTCCTTTATTGCATCAATAAGTTAGTTTTATAACAAATACCGTAAATATTACATCTTACTTTAAAATTGCCCACATATGAAGTTAAGCAGAGAAGAGTATTTGGGAACACAGTATGTTGACAATATGTGTTTTCATTTCGTACTTCCATAGAACATAGGATTGTTCTCTCATTTACGACTAAGCTTCGCAATAGGAACGTTAAACGACTGGGAGGTGTCCAAACGCGGTGACTAACTGCCTAAGGCCCCTTGTAATATACGACAACGACTGTTTTTTAGTATAGTTTTTAATTAGGATCTGCCGACGGTCCAACGGAGCCTCCATTTCCAATTCAAAGAAAAGCGATTAAGAAACTTAAATATAACCTCTATCTTGAATTTTGGGTGTTTGTGGTTTTACCAGCATTTGGTAGTTGGCCGTTAGAAAGATACGACCTTAACCTGGTTGACTTCGACCTTCTAATTAAGATTTCTGTTTTAAATTCCTGTAAAATGTTTCTTCTGATTAGTCACTTTTCAAATCCGACTTGGAAATTCTTTCGTGTATTTTCACATGACTGGTATAGGTATCAGGTATATCTCCTACTAAAAAGTTTACACTTTCTGAAAGTTGCGATAAGATTAATGATGTAGCTGTTATCGCAAATTAAGCTCCCTTCAAGATTTTAATAACGTCTTATGTAGAGTAAAAGTTAAGGAATCATGTAATTTGTGACATTTTTAGCAAATTACTGTGTCAAGGCTTCGGTAGGTATAGGGAAATGTGCATTTACAAATCGTTGATATCGTACACACATCAAAAAAAGTTTGCGATCACTTTGAAAAACTGAAATCTTTTTTGTTACTGTAGATTATATAATGATTTTTTCTTCTTTTAAGATTCTTTATTTAAAAATAAAGAATTAGAACACAAAACAATGACACCGTTCAATGGTTTTTTCTTACAAAAAGGCTTTCAGTCCTAGCTTACGCTCATTCAGAAATCTGATTTAGTGAATTATAACCGATTCAAGATATTTTTCGCGGAAAGTAGTGATTGAAAAAATGCCAAGAGGTTTATCAGAGGTTTTACGAGCTAAAATAGTAACTTTGAGGGAAGAAGGATACACCACGAGAGTAATAGCACGCAGACTTGCTATATCCCAATCCTGTGTCGTGGCTACGTTGCAAAGGTACCACGAAATGGAGAATTTAGCTGACCGACCCCGCAGCGGTCGCCCAACTGTTTTGACAGCTGCCCAAAAGCGCTATATTAGATTGCTGGCAGCCCGTGATCCCACAATCAACGCCACTAAAATAAAAGCAGAAGTCAGGGCCACCTCTGGGCTTGAAGTTAGCACGCAGACCGTTCGCAATTGCTTGCACCAGGCTGGATTACGAGCACGGAGGTCATGGCGAGCTCCGCTCAATTCCCGGCAACGTCAACAACGAAGATTGCAGTGGGCTAGACTTCGGCAAAATGAAGAAGGTGAGGAAGAAAACATTTGGCAAAACTGTCTCTTCGTTGACGAATCCCGAATCTCCACTCATCCAGATAACCGACGTGTCCGTGTCTGGAGAAGACCAGGCGACCGTGAAAGACAAAGAACTGCCACTGGAACAGTTCAGCAAGGCGGAAAATCGGTGTCTTTTTGGAGTGGCATTATGATTGGAGCTAGAACGCCTTTGATCCAGTATCGGGGCTTCATGACAGCAGACATGTACAAAGCAGTTGCTATTGATGATATCGTCAAACCATTCCGAGTAAACCATGGGCACCAATTTGTACTGGTCGATGATAATGCGCCCGCACATCGAGCTCAACGAGTCAATGCTGCTCTTCAAGAATACGATATCACACGATTAGACTGGCCTGCCGGCTCGCCCGACTTAAACCCAATAGAGCACGCGTGGGATGCTCTTAAACGAGCTGTATGGAACCGTGAGCCACATCCCCAGACAGATCCAGAGCTCAGGGAAGCCGCTATTGAAGAATGGGATAGGTTACCCCAGGAAATGCTGGATAACATGATCCTCAGCATGCCCAGGAGGATCTCCGCATGTGTTCGAGCCAGGGGAGGAGTTATTTTATATTGAATTTACACCTTTTAATAATAAATTGTAGTTTAAGTTTAATTAAACAGTCTTTTTCTTTCTATGAAATTTCTATCACAATTGCATTATGATTAAAGGCACGATTTTTTAAATAAATAATAAAAAATAGTTTTATATTTTAATTTCAAACAGGGTATTCCTATTTAAAGAAAGCATACAACATAGATTTTTTCTTGATGAAGTTAAATTTAAAGAATTCTAGGAGCTTATGCCATTGATCGCAAACTTTTTTTGATGTGTGTATATACATACCTACGGCCTAACTTGCTTTAGTACCTACAGATATCGTGAATTGGCAGCAACCCGCGGGTCATATTTGAGAGTTTCAATTAAAATTCTTCTATCTTCGCTACCGCCGTTGAATTGGTCCAATGAGCGATTCGTTTTGCATAAATGCCCGCCAGCTGTTTACAATAATCGATGATATGTTTTTACGAGTTATATTTTCAATTTATTGATATTCTTGGTCGGACAATTTATTTGTATTGATAATGTTTTACAGACTTCTGTTTATTTTTATCATACAGTCGTTGACGGGTTTACGATGGCTCATCTCGAATTCAAATGATATATCGGTTTCCTCTTATAATTACGCTTTCATTACAAAAATAATAATTTTGCGTATCCGTGACATGTGTAATGTAAGTAAAATAAACTTTACTGCATTGTATTTTTTTACATTACAGACTGCACCTTAAAATGAAATAAACGGAGCACATTATAGTGAGTTAGGACCAGATTGGTGACTTTTTTATTGTTTCCTCCAAATCCTGTTCAAACGTAACCACGAGAGGCATTGACACCGGGTACAGTCAATGTATTGTGTTGGTGCAACTAATCGACTATAGCGAGTTGAAATCAGTTTTTCACATCCCGGTAAGATAAGTGCATTTGCTTGTAGCGACAAGGCACGCCGTGGTGATCGCCTCCACGCCGCCGCCTCAATGGATACGCGTTCTTTATTTATATACGCCCTTCTGTAATTAACGATAGTAAAAAGAAATACATAGGTATATGTTTTGATTTATTTCATATCATTCTTTGATTATGTTTGTTTTTGGTGGAAAGCGTTTCGTTATCTGCTTTTGTTTAATGTCGACATAGTCTGTCTGAAAGTAGACTGTATTTCATTTTTATGTCCGATTAATTCCAGCGAAATGAAATGAGATATTGTTATTTTAAATTTAATGGGCCTCAAATTCATAGCATTCGTATTTGAGTAATTTAACGAATGCCATAAATTAACTCTCTAGATTTTACATTTGAATTTGTCTAACAGAGAACGAGTCAAGTGTGAACGAATACGATAGAGTATGAAATAATTACCCTAATTAAAGGGTATAATTAATATTAAATTTCAATTAAAAATTGAAGCCGCAACAGGTCCGTTAGTAGAAATAAATAATTGCAACTACCTAACAGTTTTACTTTTCTTTCATCAGTAGGTACATACCTAAATCTATATTATATAATTTTATGGTGGGTCTGTATATGCTGTTTGTTTTTTATCCACGATAGCCCAAAAACTAACAATCTTACATACGTTTAAGTTGAGTAGAACCGGAAATACAAACGACTCTCGTCAATTCGAAACTGGAGGGACTCTTTATATTAAGAATTATCGAGTGGTTTGTAATATCGAATGGTACGAAATTTTTGAGGGAAACAAACAAACCTTCGAATTTTGGGTGTTGATAATCAATTACCTATTACTTATTAACTGCTATACATTTATAACGACAAAAGTTAAGAGGTGCATACGTGTACATATTAATAAAATAAACTAATTAATATTAGGAAAGAAAACTGTTATCACACCTATATTGGTTTGCTTCAAAGCACATTGCTGCTGCTCAAACTGCACAATAACTTTTTGTAAGAGAAAAGTGCCCGAAATGCTTTTTCGCCACTTTCGCTTTGTAGACAGAGCCTAAGAAAGCTCTAAGGTGTTGAACGAAGCTCTTGCTTCCTTAGCAAACCAATTCATGCGAACAACGACACAAACTAATCATTTTAAAAACAAAAATTCGTGTAATGTAATTTGTTGGTTTTTGATTACTCGCTCTTGTATATACTACGAACTGAACGAAACACTCGACGTTTGATAGTGATGAGTTCGAATTAACGTGTCGTTTTCTTAGCTGCGGCCTCGGTACCGTGAATATGCCTATCATTATCGCCTTAATTTTGACAAAACCTAGGTGTAGCCACGATTTACCGCCCATAATTAATTTTTGACACAATTGTAGTGAATATCAAAATATCAAGATGACACCATCCACGAAAAAAACGTGTGTACCTACCTAAATATGGATGGCGAACACAAAGTGGTGGCTGTAATAGAGAAATTAATGTTTGTAATTAAAATATTCGCAACCACTGTGAATTGGTGATGTCACAACCACATGTTTGCCATCGAGGGCTCCCAAGCAATAGGGAAATCTGACTTTATAATCAGGTTCTTTTTGTAGTCAAGCCACTCGTCTTGAGACGAAGGTAACTTGATTAATCCTTTCAAAACATTTATGAGAGCAGCACAACAGTGTTTGACGATATTGGAAAAAACTTGATGGGACATCTTAAACAAATAATGTAAACTTCTGAAACTCTTTCAAATATTTGAAACTATTTGGGGTGTTCAAGAAGTTAGAAGGTTTCTTCAGGGTCGGCAGCGCGAGTATAACGCCCCTGGTGTTGCATACGTACATAGGCCACGGTAATCACTTTCCATCAGGTGCGACCTGTGCTTGTTTGCTACCTCAGTGGTATAAAAAATACTTATTGCACAATAAATATCCAATTTGCCTAAAAAAGTTTTCAAAGAGGTTTCACATGTGAATTGTCACAATTTGACAAATAGGTATAGTAAAAAGGTATTTTCGGTCTATTATGATCTATACTTTAGTAACTTTTACTGCTTTACGCATTGGGGTAACATTAGAGTGTAACGGTAGTGTAGCCGCAACATTACACAGCTATGATTATTTCGTACTCGTATATACGAGTATTATGAATATGACCGCCTTGCGGCATTCTCAAATGTTTACATTGATGGTTGATATGTAATAATAATTTCCACCAGGTGCCGTCAATCATCAGTATAACACAAAATAAGGCAATTTTACCATTTACTTTGACTAATAAACCATTTTAAACAAATAAAATAATTCTTGTCCTTAAAAACTGAATTTCTATTACACGTTTACGTTAGCCAACCCTTTTTAATCGACTCCAAAAAGGATGAGGTTCTCAATTCGATGAGTATTTCTTTCTTTTTATACATTAAAAGATAGTTGATTTGTTAATTTCAATTACATGCAATGATTGGTTGCAAATTAATCTCTTCTTCCAAGCTTGAATCCCGGTTGCAACCGAAGCTTTCACCTCGGTGTCCAGGGTCCGCTTATTTCAGTTTAACTGCGGTTTAGCTAAACCTCGACTAAAGTGAAGAGATTTATCTGACTTCCACAACCAATTGGCGATATCGAAGTATTGCAATTAGAACAGTTGGGCTCTTAACTACCCGTAACCATGGCCATTGGTGTTCGTATGGCAACCAAGACCGACGACTTAACGTGATTCTCCGAGATACAACTGGACCAATGCAAATAGCCATTCATGATTCATGCTTGCAAATTTATTATGAAGAATAATAGCATGACTGTCCTTTGTCATGCGCATGTCTAGTTGGTGACAACATAACATAATTCAAAGGAATTCAAATATCACTATGGAGACACTTAAAATATTTGTCGTGTTCGGTTGATGATATAATACCTAGATAGTTGTTTTTAAGTTTCTGTGTATCCAGTTGGTAAAGAACCCGTACATTTTATGTTTTTGATATTACATTTCTTTGACATATTCTTTATAATTCCTAATCACAGTATTATGTATATGAAGAACCGGAATAGATTCCATCTAGGTACTTACATCATTCACTTTTTCAGTCTTTACTTAGCTGAGCTTAACTTATCGAAACAAACAACAAACTACGCGAACATCCATCCAAATACTTTTACTGAAGCGAACTAACGATAACACAAACAAATAGAATAACGAGAGAACGAAACGAAAATTGAGCGAAGCGTTGATAAAATAAGAGAATTTAGGAGTAGAGCGTGAGGAATGAGACATCGACGCAAGAGTGCAGAGGCGGTGGAGCAGCTGACACCTGTCATCACGCAATTTATTAGTCGCTCCGAAATAACGGAGTCAGTGAACGTTCAAACAAAATGAAGAGACACAACGCTCTATTAACGACGCATCCTCGGGGTGCACCCGTTAACAGCTATACAATTAAATTCACAATATTTGCTTCATACCCTCACGTTAAAAATAATATATGATGTTTGATCTTTATAAAGTCATTTAAATTATGATTCAAACAGAAACAATGATTGATTTTATGATGGATCATTAGTATCATTAGGACCTGTTGTATAATTGTTGATTAAAATTCATAGTTGGTGGACAATTAAATATTGCGTAAAAAAGAGAGAGCGGTATGGCTGGGGTTTGGTGGTGAGGCGGGTGCATGCATCTCTGGTTCATTGGGAGGTATTCTGCTGAAGATTATCTTCTACAGAATTGAGATATCACCACATTAGTTGATTAATACAAGTGCATAAATGCTATTGCGGGATTCTTTTATCAAAAGTATTTTCCCAGGGTATTCTCCCAATGCTTAGAGCTTACACTCCGCAGCTGGAGAGACATGGAGGGTGCAGGCTGGAATTATTTGAATATCTTGTAGTCTAGCTTCTCCCTTCTCACTGTAATCAGCAATATTCTTAGAGTACACATTCAACTGTCTACTTATGCTCTTTTGGAACTATCTATCCATTATCCGTTGTCTCTTAGCAGCCTTGGAAGCTATTTGAAATTGATCAATTAGATTGCTGAAGGTTGTTCGTCTGCTGTTGAAAGCCTTGGCGTACTGCCGCTGATATATATATATATATATACTTATAAAGTGCACAGCAGCGATAAATTTTATTAATTAAATAACAAGATGTTACATTAGCAAAAATAGTAAATATGTACCCATCTACTAAAAGCCTTGTTAGATATTATTTGAATGTTCTTTTTTCTTTATTTTACAAACTAAGTCCTGTAAATATTCTCGTAAATTGAAGAAGAATAATGAACTGGAATTTGTCTTAACTTTGATTTATATATTAGCGGTGACTTGTGAGTGTAAGTGATGCCGCACACAAGAGAAATGACAATATCGTCGCCCGCTTCACCCTGATGCAGTGTTCTAGCGCTTAATAACTGTCGACGAATGTTTGCGTCACTGTGTCTGCAATGCTTATGATAATAAATCGCCTCTTATTTTAGAAATCCTCATTCACCATGCATACAGCCATATGAACTCATCTTTTACGATCTTGGTTTACGTATCTTCAAAATGACATGTGACGACTGATTTTATTTATTGCTTTGATGTTTAGTAATTAGTTTTATGGAAACTTCTATCATATTCTGACACATGTGTAGCTCAGTATAGATAAATGTATCAAGTGTGAATTGGGAAGATATAATAATAATCTCGTAAAACAACGCTTTACTAGTAGGCATACATTTTGAATTTGCGGTTGAACCCATTGATGCGTTCACGGAGAGGATTGGATAGTAGTACTCCGCCTTAAAGAATACGCGCAACGCACGCAACATCGCGCGTGTTCTGCAACGTTGCCGAACTTTTGAATATGTGTTCCGCCTCAAATATTGTCTAGTGGATACGCGACCTTCATTTCTCATTTGGAATTACACAAAATAGAGATTGCAGTAAGTAGCAATATAGTTATCACTCCTCTACTTTGGTTGGGTTACGCCGATGATAAAGCACGCCACAGTTCACTTGCCCATGACCAACTTGATATTTCATTGAGTAAAATATTATGAAATCTCAGTTTAGTTAAACAGATCGACAGACTAATGAAAACAAAAAAGGAACCGATGTCACAGTCCTAGGCATTAGAATATTTTATAAAGCAAAATGAGGTACAGGTAAATTAGCTTGGAGAAATTTTTGCGTTTGTAGTTGTGTATGGTCAGCAAATAAAAAAAAACAACATTTTATTTTTAGTTTTCATTTTTTTAAATATACGTTTCTGGCTGGAGCACACCAAATGCGTACACGTCTACGCATACGCACTACGTACTAATACGGACGTGAAAATGTGTATCCACTGCATTGTAATCTATGGAACTGTATGAGGCAGACAAGCCAGTTCCAAACATTACAAGCAGTGAATGCCGGTTTTCACTTCAGTGAAGACGTGTATGAATTAGGTGTTCTCCGGCCATAAATGTTTTATTCTAATAATTCATTAACCCCAATCACAATCATCCCCATCCTCGCTTTCATCAGATGAATTATTTAAATTAATTATGATTCGTTCTGATATTGTGTCTAAAGCTGCGTCTCTACCCTGATATTTGTTTTCCTCCTCAATAGCATGCAGACAAACTTTTCTCCATTCCTCTATAGTTATGGCGTTCATTTTTTCTTCAGCTAATGACATTATAACCTTCATATTCATTGCGACATTCTTTTTTGCGACATATATTTTCACTATCCCCCATATATTTTCTATAGGATTAAACTCCGGATGGTATGGTGGTAAACGCAGCACAGTATGACCGTGCTGTCGTAATATTTCGTCTATCTTGTACTCTACAAATCTCGCCTTGTTTTGCAGAATCAGTTCATATAATTGAGGCTTAAGCAACGTGGATGAATGCTCAATGTTTCGAAATGTCAGCCAGTCAATCATTTGCTGTTTTCTAGAATTACTATTCGGTGCAGGATTTTGTATTGAGTTATGATATGGTGCGTTGTCAACAACAACACTATTTGGTTGTAAGTTGGGTATTAATTGAGTTTGAATCCACCTTGAATAGTTGTCATAGTTCATATTGTCGTGGTAATCTCCACTTTTTTGGTTGGCTTTAAACATAAGCAATGCATTTGGTATAAAGCCATCCATACCACCGGCATGAACAATGATTAAGCGGTTGCCTTTCGATATATGTTGCTTCAAACCTGAAGTGCTTCCATCTGACCAAGATTTCGAGAGGGTATGTGCTGTATGTATATATGTTTCGTCGATGTAAACGATTGGTCGGCGTTGTTCACGATATTCAGCAATTTTCATCAAATAATTAATTCGCAAGTATCTAATTTCGTGTTTTTCCATAAGAAGTTTCCGGTTATCTTCTGTTTGCTTCCAATTAAAACCTAATGACATGACGTGTTTTCGTAACGTGCTGACACAACCTTTATAATCGATATCTTCTTTCAATTTTGCGTGCAAAGTTTTCAAAGTGGGAACTTCTTTATTTGTGATGTGGAAGTCATGAATTGTTCTTCTGATAACTTGCTGATCAAAGTTATCGATTACTATTGTAGGTTTACGATTCGGTTTCTTTTTAGGAGATTTAAATGTTACTTCCTGATCTGAAGGACGACATTTGCTTTCTGATACTACCTTTTTGACGGATGCTATTGAAATTCCTGTTATTTAGCAACTAATTGAGTGGGGGTCATAATACTGCTCGGGTTGTTATTACACTCATTTTCGAAATATTTGTACAAACAATACAAAACTTCTTCAGTTTGAGAAGTCAAAGGCTTGCCTCGACTTTTAACACTCGAGCCATTTTGAATTAACAATATAAAGTTACAACACTTACACACAAATCAAACACTTCAACAAATATTATAACAATAATAACAAACAATAACAACAATCAACAAATACAAAATTTAACTATTAAACTACGTAATAATTATAATTTTTGAATGAAATGTGTGCTTTATGTTCTAACGGTACCAAGCGACTGACGCCGGACTGCACGTGGCACCTGCGGACAGCGTAAACTGGTTTATTCTGGTTTTGTGCGTGTTTCCACTTCCCACTATCAAGTGACGATTTATTTATTGGTTTTGTTTCGTAATTATTATGGTCAAAACTTTTTACCTATAGCTAAACTACTATCATCTAAAGAACGACACAATATTTTATTGTTTCACGGTAGTCGCTTTGTCGTTTGCTCAAGGACGTGAAATTGAATGATTTTTTTTTTTATAAAGTCAAAACCTTTTTCTTTAAAATAAAAACTTGTTTTTATTGAAAACAAAAATCAGAGTGTTGCTAGGGATAAGTATAAAATGAAATAGTAATGTTAGGATATCGAAACATTTTTGTACTTATAGGCCAGAACGATATAGTGGAAACGCGCTCTAAGATCTGAGTAATATACACACCACTACATAATTATGCAAAAATTTCTCGAGACTAATTTCACTGTACCAGTTTTTTAGGACAACTGTAATTTATTGTGTCTACAATATGTTGAGATACTAAATTAAAATCTTTTTACCTAGAAAGTGCAAGACGTATTGTTAAATTAATTGTAGTGCAGAAATAAATGACATCATGAAAAAACTAAATATGGTGTATTAAAATTGAATACACTTAAACCATCGGACCAGATCCATAACCAATGTATGTGCGTTGGATACAGTGAATGTTATGGTAAATTATAGTTATTTTGCAAGAGGTATTCAAATTTTATATACTGGTATGTTTACTAAATCTCACAAAACAGCTCAATAAATTCGGCTGTAATTGGACACACAGACTCCATTACCGCTAAAGCTCCGGTACTTTAAAAGTAAAGGAATGGTTCCTAGACTAGACTATGTCCCATAGATGTCCAGGGCCGGGTCTTCTTGTACATTGGTACCAGGACACGTTTTGTTATCCTAGAAATAAGGTTATGGTCTATCATTTTTCTATGGATATTGACCGGGCCCACTCCGTGGTCCACATTATTTTTTCACCTACGTGGACCACGGGTAATTTTATTTTGGTGTGTTGTCGCTCTTTCAGGTGTGTTGTAGGAATGAATCGCTAATACCTACCAAATTTACAAGTCATAGCAAAACTTAGCGTAGGTTGCATTTAAGTAGCCAATATTGATACTATGTGTTAAAACATTGTTCAAACAGCGCGAAAAATTAAAGTCGACATTGTAAAAAAATATGATAGCAGTACCGGATTTTACCATTGTGAATATCAGCCATCCAGGAGTCTTAATGGTAGTTCCAAATAATTTGGGGAACAATTTTACTTATAGGAATTTCTAGAACTGAACTGTAGCGCCATCTACCGGGTTCCTTTTAACACCTAAACCATCCTAGAACCATGGATTTTATAATATTATTCTTCTTCCTTCAAAGTTATAGTAGGGCACGCTTAGAAGGAAATTCGGTAGTAACTTGAGCACGTCAGATTAAGTAGGGGAGACACGTATTGGCAAATTCCTCCAGCCAGTAGGCAGCTTTTAATATGGGTGGTTGCGTTTGCACTTGTTGGTTCTACGAATTTACACCTTAGCGTCATATTAAGAGGTAGGTTAGTTTTACCAGCTCAGAAGTGTCCATTTTGAAAATCTCGCGATTTTAGCGTAACCTAAGGCCGTGTAAAACTTGCAAAGATATGTCTGTATACTCGAACGCGGTCTTTTTTTATGTTTCTTTTAGAGTTAAACAAACCAAAATAACTAAAAAACATTAAATAAGACCAATGTTATACAAAACGTTAATTAAGATGCAATTTTTTTTTCTAAGTTTTTGTGAAATTATCGTTTCGTTTTGCTTTAATAATACGATGGAAAGCAAAATTCACAGTATTAAAAAAATGGTTACCAAATCGATTTTTTATGCCAATATGTGGAGCTCTGCTTTTACTTTTCAAAAACTAGGTATATACCGAAATTGAAACCATTTTCTTAGGACCAATGGCTACCGCAAGCTGGGTCCGTCAGCTAACTATGGAGTTAGCTGACGGACCCAGTTTTTTATTAAAATCGCTCCCGCCGTTCAGACGTGAAAGAGTAACAAATGTTTATAATACCTAAGTATGAGTAGGATTTAATAGTAGGGTAAGGACTTGATTATTATCTCAAAGAGATAAGACAGCGTACTGGATTGAAATACTTGGTCGGTTTGATTTCTTTTATCAACATGAACAATTTGCTATAAATTAACAAATTAACGTGATACAGTATGGAAGATTATTGAATTTCTTCCTCCTTAGTCTAAACGTAAATGCGTTTCGTATTGTTATTTATTTAAAGTAGTTGTGTTTGTACATTAGATATATTTCAAAAACATAGATACTTAAGTTAATTAGGATAGATACTTCATCGATATATTCTGCATTCTTGTCTGTTTATTTGCCATGTACACAAAAACTGGGTTTTGATACGGTTTTTTGTTTGAAAGTACTTGGTGGAGTAGTACAAAGATATGTGGATACCTGAAGAATTATCTTATCTCAAAAAAATAATGGAACAAGAAGCGATCTCTCTGTGGCCAATCTAAGTTGATTCTGTCATGAATTATGAGCTCTCTCTTATATTTGACCTCTCGTATTAATTAAAGTACCTATGTATTGATCCCACAGTAATAATGTCTAGATATTATTTATAGTAAATTTATACTTAAGTAATGTAGAAGTAACTCATAAAATATTATTAATTATTTTCAATATACAAGCAAAAACTTTAAAAAGGGACCTTTCCCCTCCTTCCCTACCGCCGGCTCGTGTCTCACATTCGGTAGGGACTTTTAATACGTTCATCTGGACACCTTAAAGACTAACTATAACAATTGAGAAAACTGCACGAATTATTTGGTCTGATTGTCAATTTTCACGTTAACGTTAACGGACTAGAATAATTTTAAGCAATACCGCTTTACAAGTAACTCAAAAACTTCTGAGAAATCGACAACAGAATTATCGTGACAACTAACTCAAAAACTTCTGAGAAATCGACAACAGAATTATCGTGATAAGACTTAGTATGTCTAACCAGATTTACTGAGCAAAGGTGAATTACTGATTGCGGAGGCGGGTGCGCTTCACGCACTATTATTACGTGGCCTCATCTTTGTACACGCACGGAGTATAGCACTGAAGGGATATTAAAGTTATTACCAACGGCGAAATTGGCTGAGCGACCGCTGAGGAAGCTGCCCACCGAGACCTATTAGCGGTATTACATATTTCATATATGATCCACCGGCGATCAACGATTATGGGTGCATTAAAACGCCGTCTTTCCCGATCATGGGAATATGCACAGCCTTCACTTTTATCTACGTTTTTTACAGTTTAGTAGATAATTCGGTGATCGTTTGAGGCGGTACAAGGAACATTATGGGCACTACTCCGAAACTTTTAATAGTTAATTCGAAACTTTTTACATCCAACCGATATCGTGAGAGAGTTGTTCTTAACTTTATCTGAATACAATACGTAAATAAAGGTACTATGAATTACAATAATACCTATTACATTACATGGTATCACTTATTCTCTAAATTAAAGTTTAGTCAGCCTTTTATTATAAACCTCACTTCGGACCTGTACACCTTACACTTCATTCGTTACTGTGAGCGCTAAAGGTGCGTGTATTAGTTAAAATGGGAACCAAATTTGTAATTTTTGAAGGTAACCTGATCTGGTATACATAGATTAGAGCGTGAGAAAAGGCATAGGCTATGTTTGGTCGTGATAAGCGACATCCAACAACGTTTTGTCAGGAAAACTAAAATCGTACCCTGCGCCCACTCTTCTCCCAAAATATTTGAATAAAACCGTTCTTATTAACTACCTATACTTTGCCATGAAAAAAAAAAACCTTTACTTTTACACAACAAACGAAATTGTAATTATGAACTAAGTAAAGAGTGCAGTGTAAGACAATATGAAGGTGTTTAAAGAATTATTATTAAAGTACGAGTAGTATACCTACTTAGGTATACCTAATATTAATCCTAAAAATATATTTAAATACGTGTGCACTCATTAGTTGGCTGACGATCGCACATAATACTTTGTATGAGAATTAGGTAAGTAGAGTACCTACTTTTATAGATGCGGTTTGATTCAACCCCTTCAAGTATATTTCTAATTAAATCGACCAAATACTTTGAGTAGTTTTGAAATTTGTTACAGTTATCCCCTAAGGTACAAGGTACTTTAATGAACATACTAAAAGTCCCCGAGTGTGGGACCTGAACCGGCTTTAGGGGCGGTGAGGAATGGTTCCTTTTCGGTTTTTTGCTTGTATCTTGTAAACTATTAATAATATATCTTTAGTTACTTCTACATTATTTACTTACATTGAATTTAAATTCGCGACAAAATCAACTCAGCTTGACCACAGAGAGATAATATTTAAAAAATCACGAAATTCACGAATTATTTGAGTGATCGTGAATGTTCACGCTAATTTAAACGGACTAAATACGAGTATATATTACAGAAATTATCACGTACTTACCTACTTAGTACTTATACATGTTGTCGTTAAGTGCGGTTGTAGTGTCGTATTTTTTTTAATTTCTTTTACGTGTGTTTGTCTTCTAGAGCCAAATGAAAGATAGCTTTCTTCTTACCTCTGCAATAGGCTCTTTCCATATTGCAGTTTTTTTTCATTTAGTTTAAATTACAGAATACTCAGTGCCCGAATCCGACTAGTACATCGCCGGTTATTTTTAATTATTATATCTGTGCCAACACCATTTTTTTATTGTTTCAGGATCCTTTCACGGTGAGTTAACTGAACAAGTTTAGTGGTAACTATTGTAGCTTAATTAGTTATTACCAACATTCAATGAAATATGAACGAAAAAAAAAATAACGAAAAATAAGTGGAGGAAGCTGAGGGACAAGGACATTACCACTATCGATAACTTGCTTTTTTCGATAAATGTTGACTATGTACTAGAAAAAATAAAGCAGAATTCCTTGATTTACTACATGTAAACATGGTAGGTATATTGGATCGGCACCTGAAGGAAGGACCATCCTCATATCTTGAATAACAAGTAGGTATATAACTATAATCCATTTGGTTAGGTTAGTTAAAACGTAAACACGTTTGGTTATATACCAAACGTGTTTACGTCTCAATGTGTTTTTTAATATTTTTTATTTTAAAACTCAGTTTATTAATACTTTTCTGTTTAGAAACTAAATACCAAAAAACAAAATTGAATCACTAGTTAGTCAGTTAGTTAGCCTAATTTATTTGTTTAATATGTGTTTACATAAAAAGTTATTACAACATGGTTTACCTTTTGTTAAATTTATACCTCACCAAATGGAGTGGGTATATGATAAGTAGATGAACTTCATTATTTCGTCCACATTCCAGTACTAGTTACCTAAATTGAAATATCTATCTAATATGTTTTTTTTTTATATTGCGATAAATCCCCACGGATACCACCCCCACAGAGCCGGTGGAGGTGGTTATGTCGGACTCGAACCGACTAAAACGCACGCCATCTTGGGTCCTTGGTTGCCGGAGGTGAGATTGCCAAAAGCATATCTCTCGCACCCCGACAGACCCAGGACCATCTCTTTCGAGATGGCCCCCTTCGGGTTGTGGTGCCAAAATGTCCCCATCTAGCCCCGGTTACGGGGAGGCGCCGCCGCCGCGGCCTGCTTCTGCTAGGGTGACAGGCGGCTCCACCGGTCACCCCCAGGCCAGCGCTCATGGAGAACGGAGGTCGTTCTGCGACCTCCGACCTCCGGTTCGCCTTCTCTATCTAATATGTTGAATAATGTTTTTTAAATACACTCGTTTGCCAAAAAAACTGGCACGTTACAGTTATGGGTTTTTCTATGGATAATATTAACATTTTTTGTGGCATACCTATATAATATTGATAATATAGTTTTTAGCACTAGACCATTTAGGAATCGATGTTTTAGTCAATGTAAACATAGGGCCGTGTTAAAGTAGAACGTCTATGGGTATAATAATGATGTAATTAAAAATACGAATAATTTTATGGCAATTTTATAAAAAATAAAATAAATAAAAATAATTTCGGAGAGTATATATTGACAAATTCTGGTTCCGTATACATTACTATATTTTGGCATAATATACTTATTAACATATGACAGCTGCCTTAAATTACTGTTTCGTGTATATGTTCTAAGCTGATTTACATTTAAAATTTCTTCTTTCATGATGGCTAATTTGGCCTTACATTGAATTGGTAGCACCTCACAGTATTTAAATAGTTCGTTATAATTATCTTTATATTTATTTTTTATATTTAGTGGAACAATAGTTTTTAACAACCTTAACTGCAGTTTATATATTTTATCAGTATATGTTTTGTACGTGCGGCCATAGCTACATAACCCGTAATTAATAACTGAGTCTGCCAAAGCCAGATACAATAAGCGCAAGCATTTAAATGGCATTTTATATTTTAATATATATAGTCTACTAAGTATAGCTCTTAATTTACTACAAACATGTTCAATATGGGCTCCCCAGTTAAAACGATTGTCTATTATTAGTCCCAAATACATATGTTCTCTGGTTATATCCAGTCCTGCACAGAGGCCGTTCTGCCTACACTTAAGGTTGCTATGCATACATTCGTGATCGTGCATTATTATATTGGGTGTGTATGTGCTGGTGTTATGCGAGGATTCTATGCACATGAGTTTGGTTTTTTGGGCGTTTATCACCAGACCAACATCGTGAGCCCATTGACACATTCTGTCGAAGTTTTGCTGCAATTTGGACTCGGCTGTTTTAATATCTTTTTCTGCTACCAGTAGACATTAAATGCCAGAAGCATAGCCAGAACCATATTAAAAATCAAAACCGCCCGTATTTTTGCAAACGAGTGTATAAAGTCCTTTTTATTGCATTGCATAAATATACTATAATAGATAAAACATTATGGATCCAAAACGCGTAGAAAAATAAATAACTAATTAAAAAGTATAAAGTAACATTATTTCGCCATCGAGGTGCATGAAGACCGAACTACTAAAATTTAGAGCTCCAGAGAGAACCTTGACTAATCCTTTGATCCAGCCGCCTAACGCGAGCCTGTCGAGGTATTATTTGAGACTAAATAGACCGTGAACCGATAGTACTATCAACAACGGACGAATTTAGCAGGAAGTCAAAACATATTTATACATACCTATTATATAAAATGTATATCATTGGGATATAGTGATAATGTAAAATGCAATAATGTAAATTTTCATACCTAGATTTACGCCTAGGATGCGTGAAATGGCAACAATAAATGAATAGGACATGGCATAATAGTTGTTTGAAGTAAAAATAAGATATCCTAGCGCAGCTTTTATTCTAGGTAGTAGTGGGTAATTTCAATCTAATCTTATTTTTTTTCCTTGTTCTCCTATTACATTTAGGTACCAAGGTTTTGTACTAATTTTTACTTTTTTTTTCGGTTTCTTCGAACTGTGCCTGCAACTACAGGGTGTAAGTATGATTTAAGTTATTTCAATGCTTATTTTTATTGTGCCTTTTATTACCAACTAATCAGTAATTATTAATGTTTTGATATCTCCTTACTACACATGCCCGAATACACCTTTATATACAGGTTCAAATGTAATACTATACTTATCTACTTGGTTATGTAGGTAGGTACATATATCTAATTATTGTTAGATTCAGTGTCGCTAGCCTTCTTCAGCAATAATAATAAACAGGTATACCTAAATTAATAGCTACCGTGCGTATATCAACGTCGCTGTCAACCTATACGCATAATTACACAGTGACAAGAGGATAATTAGTGGTGTGGAAGACGCATCGTTCCGCGGATCCTAATTGATGTACATGCAAACGCAATCAATATGACGTGGTAGCGGATGTTGGTCGGCACACGGGGACAAGAGTCCGTGTCGTCATCATACGCGAATATATAGCTAGTGAAGGGAAACGGTGTGAACCCTATACAATTATTCAACATGTGTTGCTACCGGGTCACACGGTAACTCACGATATGGTAACTTCTTATCCATTATAGATCGGTGTCGCATTTTTTACATTTTCGGATGAGATAAATTATGTATGTAGTAAATTATATCTAATACCAGATCGTTGGTCCATTAGTTAATAGATTTACTACCTTCACACGACAGAATTTCTTAAAACAAATGTGGCCCAATAGCGGGTCCTTTGTAGCAGGTATGCCTATGCCTATAACCTTGTACAAGTAGGTACTTACCTACTTACAAGTAACAAGTTCACGAAGTTTGATGCAATCGAATGACCTGTACCTACGACACTGCACAATATACTTCTACGAACAAACAAACATTGCATGAGATTACAATTGACTAATTATTGTTATCTCATGTAGCAGTGATTAATTGGATATTAGCATACACACGCGCCCCACGCGTATGTAATTTCGACTTAGTAGGTAGGTCAGGCACTTAATAGGTACTTTTATACAAATTTTGAATGCCCTGTATTTTTTGTCGTGATTATTAGATTACATATTAGATTAGTTTTGAAATCGATTACAATTAAATTATTGCAAAGGATTATTCATAGTAAAACTCGCGAGGATGTACCATGTCAATCTCAAGGTTAGGTTTCCATTACTGTAGATAATACTGTAATTCATCCAGAGAACATAAACCTCTCTGTACATATTTGTAACACAGAATAACTCATTCTAAACTATCTGCCTCAAAATAACACCCATTGTCAAGTTCACCGCCCACATTAGTGTCCCCATCCGCATCTACGAAAGACACCTCGAGGTATGCAGTGTAATTTATTTACTTACACGTACAAGTGATGCAAGTTAACACATGAGAAGGTTACTTGTCTATACATTTTCCAGTTGTATCAAAACATAACATTGCTTTTTAAACATCAAGTATCAAATAGCCCGTAACAATTTACACTTTGAAATGGACGGAAGTCGAATAACTTTATAGTTCCTAAAACTGGTTTCCGAATATTCTGTCCTCGAACCTCTGAAGTAGGTTCCCGACTTACTTAAGTTATAACATAAAGATAGACTTGGCGACACTTTTTAAATTTTTCAAGTTTCATCTTCTGTACATCTCATAAGTACCTCCATTCCATATGAGAACATTAATATGTTAACAAAATCGTAACCTGTTAGGTATAAACCAATTTCTAAGTTTGTAAACTTATAAAGAGTTAGCGATTTAACGGTGCAACATTTTACGGGTTCGGTACTTCTCATCCCTTTTGTGACCCGAACGTGCGACGATGGTATAAAGCAGTTAACTGTAAAGTGTCTGTAGGCCTTTTAAATGGGTTCTTTTTTAAATGATTAGTTACTCGTTTGACACAGACAAGAGATTTATTCCGGACATATTATAAAGCTTATGCACGAACCACGTAATCCTCATTAAATTTATTAGGTTAACCGACAGTAAATTTGAAAATTCTTTCATCCGCTGACCCGGAAACGTTCCCTTAATGAGAGTTTTATTTTAAGAATACCCAAAAGACCCTTATCTTGTAAAACACTGCCATAGGACTTATTTTCTTTATAAATTCATGAATAATTTCGAAATACTAATCACATTTCTACATTATTTCCGCATGTCTGTGGCCGATATATGCTGCTACCATCGATGGTGTGAACGCATGCAACATGTAGTATGTAAGTATATTTAATTAATTGTAAATTATGTACGGCTACAATAAAACATTAATACTAATATGTTTGTTCGATGCCCTCCAGCCGACACAACCAAGAACTTTACTAATTAGTGTGCATGGTCGACGTTTTACCGTACAATATTTTATAATATTTCCAGGGTATAAAATTCAATAGTAGGTATTCAGTCGTTTGTTTGGAAGTTTCATTGAATTTTATTACCCCTATTTTTTATAGTACCAGACTGGTTGTTACTTACAAGAAGTTTTAGTTTGAATGAATTTTTTATAGCATTTATTATGCTAACTTTTAAGTTCGAAAAACATTGGAAAAAATGAAATGCTCAAGTGAGACTCGAACTCACGACCTTTCCCTTACAGGGGGACTGCTCTTTACTGGGGTTTAGTTTGTAGTATATCATTGAAATGTTCGATTTTTTGGGCTTTTTATAAGTATTAACACTAAAAACTTGTTTTTGTAATGTCATTATGTGCAAGACAAACCCCGGGTTTGTACGCGAATTCTTCTCACCCTCTAAGGGTGCTTGTGCTTACATAGATAACCAGTACGGGCGGGCCGGTGCATTGCCGACCGGTGCGAGTTACTTTCTTATCGGTACCGGCTATACGCACTGGTTTAAGCATACACGGAGTTGGGTGTGTTTGTATTGAGTTTGTATAGTAGACAGTTTTTATATTTCTTTGATGCCTTTTTGTGACATTTTCTTTTCATGCAGGAGCAATCATTGTTTTTAATAATATCAAAAAACTCTTGCTTACAAAAATTGCCTATTAGAGCAAGAATGTGACATGGTGTTTAGAGGATGCAAGTAATTTATATTACTTACTTGTAAGTCATGAATAGGTTATACAATACATGCCATTTACACCATCAAGCGATGATGGTCGATTTCAAACATCATATCTTTCAGAAACAAATGATAATATGATCCTTTATTTTTTAAACAAATGATCTTTTTCTAAATTTGTGATAAACATTTTCCAAAAGTAGTTAATGGTCGTACAATGAAGTGGTTGGGTACTACGCGCAGGTTAACCTGTTTTATATGTAAGTTCAAACTGCAACGACCGGTACCGGTAACCTGTTTCTCTATGTAAGCACTCTAACGAATCTGCACTTTTACAGGTGGTAGAAATTTGATGGCACAAATTTGACACTTATTTCGACCGGGTTGGTACCACCGTGCACAAGTGCGAAAAACCCTCCATAGTAATCCAATCTCGGTTGGATTGCGTTCAGGGATCAGCAAGTGCATAGCCGGGCCGAGGTGATGGTAGTCGCAGCACTAGTGGGACCGGTGGGTTTTGGCGTAGTCTAGTGGGGTGTGACGCGGGGCGCCGCGCCGGGCAGGGAGACCCGTAGAAACGGTGGTGCCGCTGGCCGCCCGCGGCATAGTACAGGGGCCCAACTGGGACTAACCACCCTGGGAGGCTGCCCCACCAGGTCGCGCATAATCCCGATATGGCTCGTCGTGCCGGTTGGCGACCGGACGGGAGCCCGGCGACCATATTCGGGAGGGTACGGGGGCCCTTCCGTTCGGCGCGTCGGCTCTCGTCACGCCTCACATTCATAGATGAAACCAATCTCCCATGTTTTGTCACGCGGTGCTGCGGCGACAATCACCTCTTTTTCACGCCTTCCCTTACCCTTCACCTCATGGCAGCGCACAAAACAAAAATTGTTGAAACAGCGGCTAGGGACTCTCCCACAAAAACTCTATTTGAGGTGGAGTCCACGAACATCTGTGGGCTCCATAAGAACCTCAACGCCGTCCACCAACACCTGGAGACGGCGAAACCAGCTATGCTGTTTCTAACGGAGACACAAATACGCCGCCCTGACGACACGACCTACCTGCTTTACCCCGGCTATGTTATCGAGGAAAATTTCCGAGCAAAAGCCGGGGTGTGCGTGTTTGTTAGGGCGGATATTTGTTGTCGCCGTTTGCGCTGTCTAGAGGACCCATCCTTTTCCATCCTTTGGGTACACGTAGACCATGGCTCCACGAGTCAGGTCTATGTGTGCCTTTACCGTTCCCATACAGGAGATGCAGAGATAACTCGACTATTTGAATACCTGAGTCAGGCGGCAGATGATGCGCAGGAGCGGTTTCCGAACGCCGAATTGGTGTTTTTGGGGGATTTTAACGCCCACCACAAGATCTGGTTGGGCTCCGCCATAACAAACCATGCGGGAAGAGCCACTCACGCATTTGCCCTGGCGCATGACTTGACTCAATTGGTGCACAAGGTCACGAGGATACCAAGAGAGTCCGGCCTAGAGCCCTCTCTGCTTGACCTTCTGTTGACGAGTCACCCGGACCAGTACAGTGTCTCGGTGATTGCTGCTTTAGGTAACTCCGACCACTGTCTGGTCCGCTCCACCGTGCCCATTGTAGCGCCCCCACGACCCGTGCAGGGGAAGAGGCGGCTATGGCACTACTCGTCAGCGGACTGGGATGGATTGCGCGACTATTATGCGTCCATCCCGTGGGTTGAACGCTGCTTTGAGGGTAAGAACCCATCTGAGAGCGCTACTGCCGTCGCCGGTGAGATCGGTCTAGGTATGGAATACTATATCCCATACACCGATGTCACCGGAGTCCGCGGAGCGCGTCCGTGGTTCGGGCGCGAGTGCGCGGAGGCTGTTGAACATAAACAGTCTGCGTACCGCGCCTGGGTGCGGGCGCGCGCCACACGCGATCCCAACGTGGGTCACTTCAAGGCGGCGTACAACAGAGCCACAAAGGTCTGCAAGAGGGCATGCGTCAGGGCGGATGCCCAGCGCATAGCGCGGCTGGGCCAAGAGCTAGTGGCGCATCCCACGGGTAGCCGTGGCTACTGGCAACTGGCCAAAGCCGTGAAAGCCAACTTCTGCCAGCCCTCGCTGCCCCCGCTGAGCAATCCCGATGGATCTCTGGCCCATGAGCCGCAAGAGGCTCCCGAGTCGATGATTGTGGTATGCAACCACGGACAGTGCCCACTGGTGACCACGCAATGCCTGATATACGTATCAGGCAACGCGATGTCCGTGCAGTACTGCAATCACTCAATGTCCGGAAAGCCAGTGGTCCTGATGGTATTCCAGCGGTTGTACTTAAAAAATGTGCAGCGGAGTTATCTCCTATGCTAACGCGGCTGTACCGACTGTCCTACAGTTCGGGTACAGTGCCTTCGGCTTGGAAGGAGGCGAATGGCCAGCCGATCCCCAAGAAGGGGGATCGCTCGGACCCAGCCAACTATCGACCCATAGCCGTCACCTCAGTGCTGTGTAAGGTGTTCGAGCACATAATTAACACACAGCTCATGCGCCACCTAGAGGATCACTCCTTGCTTAGTGACCGGCAATACGGTTTCAGACCGAAACGGTCAACGGGTGATCTTCTGGCGTACATGACCCACCTTTGGGGTGAGGCTATGGAGAAGCACGGTGAGTCACTGGCAATTAGTCTTGACATCGCCAAAGCTTTCGATAGGGTATGGCACAAATCGCTTCTTTCCAAGCTACCAGCCTTCGGCCTGCCTCCTAGACTGTGTAACTGGGTTGCAAGCTTCCTGCAGGGGCGCCGTATTCGCGTCCTTTGTGATGGACGAGCTTCGGAGTTCTTGCAGGTAAATGCTGGCGTGCCGCAGGGTTCCGTTTTATCTCCCACTCTCTTTCTTCTGCATATCAATGACATGCTCTGTGACGGAAACATTCACTGCTATGCAGACGACAGCACCTTACATGGGAGTTATCACGCACATCCTGCGGCCAAGCAGTCTGATATCGCGGAAAAAAGGCAGCTTCTTGTCACAGAGCTGGACCGGATCCTGGACCACATTTCTCAATGGGGCGCTAGGAACCTGGTCGAGTTCAATGCCAAGAAGACCCAGGCATGTGCGTTTACAGCTAAGGTATCTCCTTTCCTTCCCCTTCCCACTCTTCAGAGCACACCACTGCCACTGCAGGATCACCTCACTATCCTCGGTATGGATGTTCGCTGCAAACTGAATAACAAAAACTATATCGAGAGTATCATCAAATCAGCCTCGCGTAAACTCGGAGTCCTGAACAGAGTGAGACGTTTTTTCACGCCGGAGCAGCGGTGTCTTCTATACAAGACCCAAATTCGTTCCTGCGTGGAATACTGCTCACATCTCTGGGACGGCTCCGCAAATTACTTATTAGATGCTCTCGACAGGTTGCAGCGACGTGCGGTCCGCATTATTGGGGATCCTGAGGTCACGAACACCCTCGAGCCTTTGCAGATGCGTAGAGATGTTGCGTCTTTGGCAGTTTTCTACCGTCTCTACCATGGTGAATGTTCTGACGAGCTCTTCCAATTAGTCCCACCCTCCCCTTTCCTTCACAGGACGACACGTGCAGGGCTAAGATGTCATCCATTTACGGTGCAGAGTATACCTGCTAGAACCAAGCGTTTCAGTGATTAATTCCTATGCCGCACCACTAAGACCTGGAATTCCCTGCCAGCTCACGTGTTTCCTTCTTCCTACAGTCCCGGGTCCTTTAAGCGGGGCGTGAAAAGGCATCTAATGAGGCCGTCAAGCTGAGTGCCACCACTGTTAACATGGTAAATGTTTACGATGGTGACCCTCTTTCCGAGACTTTGCCTTTAGCTTAACATCAGGCGAGGTGAAGTCAAATTGACGTGTCCAATATAAAAAAAAAAAAAAAAAAAATCTGCGCAAATGTAACAACTTTTAAGCCTATCTTTGGGTCTTCTGCAACTAAATATGCTGAACTGCTTGCTGGAACTGCTTCTGCCGTGCTTAAATGACGACCGACAGTAGCCGTCTGATATAGTAGTAGCACTAACATGCTTAACTCGGTCAGAAACGAGTAAAAACTTATTTGCCTTTCCTATTTATTGTTCGCGTAAAGGATTTTTACCAATAAAAAAATCACTCATGAGGAAATAAAACAAAAAGGCAAAATGCTTATTAATAAATTCAAATTAATTCTCACTAAGCTCAAAACTGTGTTTACTTTACTCAAAATCGTCCAAAAACATTGCAAATAGCTTACACAATTAAAAGTAATTAAAGTTTTTAAAAAACCCCGTCACAAAAACACCGGTCAAAACGTAGAACACAAATTATGTTTGCCTTTTTGTAATATTTTGATTCAACTGTTGCCATATCGGGGGACCTTGGATCGTTCCGAAATAGGAACATGGTAACGCTTCCAACGGACCCAATGTGTCCTCACATGTATTAGAAGTAGCAACAATTAATGTCTGCTGTAAGCAACTATTTCGTAAACAAAGAGCTGAGTAAAAAACAGTGTAATGGAAAAATGCATCCTTAGTGATAGATTTAAAATATTATTCATACTTCGTTTGTATCTTCACTTATTCATTTATCGAAGCGTGATTGAGGTCATCATCTATCCAGATGAACAAGAGATGATTCAGATAAAATCTTCATCTATCTGATGTGAACGAGATTGTGTTTCCTTTAAAATACCTTCAAAAATATGGACGAAGCCTACGTTAAATGCGTAGATAGATACGTAGGAAATCGTGCCTGTACCCAATGTGCGCTGCAAATTAACAGCGCTTCCCTCGGGGCCAATATTTCTCCCGGCGACGTCGAACCTAGGACCGCCCGCCACTAACTACCCCACTGAATCAGCGACGATCACGCCTACATCTTGTACATACGCCGATTGGTACGTAACTCGTACCCTCGGCGCTCGGATAAAGTAATATATATTCGCAAGACTTAACTGCTGACTGAAAATCTTAGCACACCTTAGTTGACGGTGATTTTATGGACATCTGAGCATGGTTCAAATGGTTCACAAACTAAAAGATTGTCTGTTAAATAGAGATTTAGTTTAATATTGCAATCCATACTAATATTATAAATGCGAAAGTAACTCTGTCTGTCGGTCTGTCTGTATGTTACGCTTTCACGCCTAAACCACTGAACCGATTTTGATGAAATTTGGTATAGGGGTAGATTAGACCATGAGAAAGGACATAGGCTATGTTTGGTCGCGATAACCGACATCCACGCGGGCGGAGCCGCGGGCAAAAGCTAGTTGAATATAAATTTGAGTTTGTTACATATATTATATTAATTCGACTTCCGGTTGTGTGTTTCATAAATTAAGATTTGAAATAATTTTGAGTCTTCTTATAAAAATATTGGTATAGCAGTTACTATTTTTATCTTTGAGGCTATAGACTCTTCTTTTTAGATTGTAATCCTTATGACGGTAAATAAATCACATCTCAATTTCAATTTTAATCATACCCAGCAATGTGTGTGAAAAATTTCGTCTAATGTAACTAAACAGTTAGTAGAACAAGCTACAATTCCTTATTATTAACTGCAGGTAAACGCAACCTCCATCTAAAATACGGTTCCTTGAAATTATGCTTCGCTTACCTTAACGTTTTAAATATTAAAATGACCAACGATGATAGCAAGATAATGCCTATAACTATGCTAATAACACCTACCTTCACGAAAATATAATCTTTAATCTGGATGCAAATCATCCTAATACGTTCCGATTATAAAAAGGTATAATTTCGGCATTATATTGTCCATCAAAATGTTTTACATATATAAAAATAAAAGGCTAGCAATCAAGTAATTTGTGTCTCGACCTACTAAACTCTTTTCGTGATCGAATCGTGTTTTGATTTTAGGTTCTAAATATTTAACTTCATAATTTAGTAGATACTTATCGATTTTGAAATTGTACTATAATTACTTTAAAGGTTTCACTCACTACTTTATGTAACTTCCAGTTTTAGGTTGAACGGGCTTACAAATTGGGCTACTTTGTGTTCACTAGTAAATTTATTTCAGACGGCGATGCACTGGGCATGTAAACGCGGTGATGAAAATTTAGTGAAACTATTAGGTGGGATCGCCCGGCACGTAGTCAACGAACGATCGGTGAGTGGGAACCAAGTAATTCAGTAAATATTCTTTGCTAGTAGTAGTGTACTAGTATTTAGTAGTATAGTATTTTTTGCAAAAATTTCGAGTATCATTGCTACAGACAGCAAAAGCTTAGTACTACCGGATGTTCTACATTTTAAGGCCGTCGCATTGCGTTTAATCGGAAGTGAATTGCGTTTATACCCAAATTTTGTTACATGTATTTTTAATAAGCAACTAATAAATGCAACTAAAGCTAGCAACTAGGTATCTAAGGATTAGCTTCCATTTGTATACAAAAATTCATAAATTCAGCAGCAAATACTTGATAAAAATACTACCCGAAAATAATTTACTACGAAATAAAAAAGCAATGCAGTAAAATAAAAGCGAATCAAATAAATATTGAGAAGAGAACATCTCAGTCATAAGAATTAGCGATTGCCGTAGACTTTAAATGGACTAAGTTAATTATGTGTTTACATCCGCGGTGAGAGTAATCGCACACTTTATTGTTACCTAGAAACTTTAATGTCCAATCAAATTTACTCACTGCAAGTTATTTTGCCTGTTTTAGTGTATCGTTAAAATGTCGTTACAATCTTTTTCATGTGATGTGCGGCATCGTCGGCGACGGAAGTAGAATGGGGTAAGTCCGTCGAGAATTTTATTGCTTGGACTACTTGTGGATTCGAGGGAAGCAGTGGTATATCTGGGTACCACTCAACATTTTAATGTCTCTCCTTTCCTAATAAAGCTGTTGTTATTTTATGACAACTTTACGTACCTAAATATTGCCCATATGGTACCATTTAAACTGACACATGAACCACATCAAAGTGCAAGATGATATTTTGCGTTTTATTTAATTTTGAATGTAGCAAACTGATGAATGGTCATTTACTCATTCATAAGTTAAGCTCTCGTTAGGGTCTCCTTAATTTATCCTCTTACCAAAATAATAATGTAGATAAACAGAGAACAAACAGAACAATCATACCAGTTCTCATAACTGGCAAAGATAAGACATCTTTCATACATAATGCTCGTCCGAGCGACGCATACCTTACAAACTAGTATGTCACAACAAAAGGAACTTTAATTTCAGAGAGCCTATGGTCACCTCTCTACTCCATCGTCTGAACAGGTCCACGATATTATAGGTTCTTATTAATGCGTTGCCCTCCAAATAGAAAGTGTTTGCAAAATGTAAAATTAAAATCAGTTGACGATATCTGATTCAAAATAGAGTTACAAGATGTGATCCGAACAAGTTACATACATCCATGAAATACACTGTGAGTTAATAAAAAGCTTGTAAAAATAGATTTCGACGAATTAAATTGCCTTCCTTCTTTTTGAAGTCGGTTAAAAAGGTTTTTGTCGCCAACACACCCCTTCAGTTTTACGCGAGTTTACGCTCGCTGACCCTGCGACGAAGAAATTTAAAACTGGTGTTGAAAGTGAGTAAAAAAGGTGTCATTAAACGAGAAATCTAGATGTAGTACGTTTTAAAAAGCAATACAATTTAGTTGTTTTAACTCGACATATTTTCTCTGTCTAATCCACAGTTCAAACGGAAAGTCATAGAGTTATTGACCAATTTGCAGTCACTAGTTTAATTGGTTTACTCTATTTGTTTAACTTCTTTGACCTTCACTTTTAGTTTCCCTTTAGGATTTCAGTTCAGTATTAGTTTATTATAAGCAGCCAATGCCATTGCATTGCAGTCTAAACACAAAATAGTCTGTGTATATCTCTATTGGTAATTCCTGAACAAATGTGTTTGTAAAATTATGTGTATAAGACTTTATCATGTAACTGTTTATGTCCCTTATAAATAAATAAATAAATAAGTACATTCATTGTATAGGAAAGGTGATCAAAATAAATTATAATACACTGACGGACACGTTAACTGATCCGAAGAACAGATATTAAAATTCGAACGACACTACAAAACAAATTATGTCTCCCCTGACATCCCCCATATCAGGGTAGACACGAGACCGAAACCAGTAGGGGTAGGCAGTAACTGACTTGCTTTCGATCTCGCTAGTCTCTCTCTCTCTCTTTCGATTAGTTTATGCTACAGCTGGCGCATAGTATACGTTCAATAATATCCAACAGTGTTTTATATCTATTGAGAATATATATTGACTATAAGGTATTAGAAACGCAAACGGCAAGCCATGTATGAGAAACTGGGAGCAGATGTGATCTGTCACGAGTGTGATACATTAGCCCCGCACACCCTTACAATTTGAAAATATAGCTTACAATATTATCATACAGGTAATCTTGCATAGGTATAGTTGTTGTCGACAATTTTGTTTATCTTCGTGACATAGTCATTATATCTATTGCAAGCAAGTTCATATTCATATTTAACTTTAGTGTAATTTACGTTAAATTTCAGGGATACACACCTTTACACATCGCCATGCAGTTTCGTCACGAGAACGTTTATAGACTACTGGTTGAGGTATATGGTAAGATTTCGCGTTTTATTTCCATAGAGTAGCAGAAGCTGCGTAAATAACTACTTACCTATTTTATTGTGGACTTAAACACCTTGCAGATTTGCAAACTAAATGGCTCATTATACCTATATGCTACCTAAAAACAAAACGATACCCTTTCTTGAACATCGCAAAATTGCGAAACATATATACAAGGTGACCTATGGCTATGCCATTTGGAGGGAAAGTAAATAAAATTAAAAAAAGAAATTATTGTTGTAAATTTAAAAAACAATTTCAACTATATTCATAGATTTTCAACAATTATATGGTTGAATCGGGTATCGAACCCGGTAAAGAGAAAAATAATTACCCTGTAGTTTTACCATACCAATCGGAATACCAAGGGTAATACGGTAACAGTAGTGTTCTTAGATATGAGTAAAGCCTTTGATCTAGTAAATTTTGAAAAGCTACTCGATAAATGCGAACGATATGGCATTCGGGGCCCAGCTCTGAGCTGGCTCCGGAGTTATCTTTACGATAGAAGCCAATGTGTAGAAATAGCCCGTATAAATGAGAATCGATTGTTAACGCAGTATAGGTCCCAATTTCAAATAAAGAACTCGGGAGTCCCACAGGGAAGCATTCTGGGCCCTCTGCTCTTCCTTCTCTACATAAATGACTTGCCCAGCGCTACATCCCAAAAGTGTACTCTCTTTGCTGATGACGTATCAATTGTAATACCTACCAATCCGAATCACAATCATAAAGACATTGTGCACCAAACACTGAGGGACATTCTAAATTGGCTTAGTGAAAATCATTTAAAAGTGAATTTGTCGAAGACACACTACGTTGAGTTCAGGAACTATAAGCAGAACCTACAAGACTTCGAGCTAGCGTTGAATGGTGTTGCAGTAAGCAGGGACAGTCATATTCGCTTCCTGGGTCTCATATTAGATGAACACTGTAACTGGAAGCTGCATGTAGATGCAGTATGCAAGAGAGTAAATAGATTCGTGTTTGCTCTACGCCAGCTTAGAAATACAACTTGCGAAAAAACAGCTCTTATGGCGTATCACGGTCATGTTGGCTCAATCTTAAATTATGGCGTATTACTGTGGGGTAACTCAACCGACGTAGACAGAGCCTTCATAAAACAAAAAAAGTGCATAAGAGCAGTATGTGGGGTGGGGCCCCTAGAAACATGTAGGCCACTCTTTAAGAGACTCGGGGTGCTAACTTTGGTGTCTGTTTACATATTAGAGGTAGGCATGTTCGTGAGAAACCATAGTCACTTGTTTGTTAAAGTAAGTGAAACAGCCAGGTTTCAATCTCGAGATCCTACCAAAATAAAATTTGAGATGTGCAGAACAAGTTTCCACCAAAAAAATTGTTTAATAATGACTATAAAAATTTATAACCACATTCCTAAGGTAATTAGGGAACTGCCTAAAACTCAGTTTAGGTCAAAATTAAGGCAATGGTTAATAATTAAATGTTTTTACAATTTGCAAGAATTTTTCGATTGTAGGTAAATGAGAGTAAAATTTAATCGCTATGTTAAGTATATTTATATTAGTTACTAGTAAAATGTATATTGTAGAGGAATTGATGAATTAATTGTTCTAAATGCTTGTCAAAATTATTGAATATAAAGTCTGTTGGAATTAGTGGGTAATATGAATTTGATTAAAGTTGGACATTTTAATTATAATCTTATCTATTGACATCAATATATTTATTTTCTACAATTAATAATTTCAATTCAATGTTATTTATTATGATTTTAAAATAATTTGATAAATTTAATTTAAAATGTAAGTACCTAATTGAATGACAATATATTTTATGTACAAGATTCGTATGCCAAATGAAGGCGAGATATGCTGTATCACTAATTAAAAATGTAACATCCTATCTTCACCGTGTCTCTTACGAATAAATTTCATTTCATTTCATTTCATTTCATTTCATTTCATTTCATTTCATTTCATTTCAAAAGACTTCATCATATGGATAATTTTTTACTCAATACAAAAGTGTCAGAAATAAAAGGAACACCATTGAATTTTAACATAGCTGAAGAATTATCTTTTGTCCAAAAAATTATGGATCAAGCACCGGTTATCATGTTTTTGTTGACATTTTAGAGTGTGAAACAATGATTTTCGTTATGTTTATCGAAACAAAAATTATAAACATAAATCATATCATTACAGACGGTGATCCAAATGTTCGAGATTGGTCAGGCAGGAAACCTAGACAATACTTAGTCCATATGGATACGTCACTTTCACCAGGGTCTTACAGAAGTAAGTATATTTATTGTATCTTTTGGTTTATCACTCGTATAGAAACGTAATTTAAAAGGTATGCTTAAGATTTGGGCTTCATTGATTAATTCACCTGATTTATTTCATTACATTTTGCATTACATACACTTTAGGTAAATTTTAATCACCTGTGCCGCCGTAATAAAACGTCATAAAACAAAAGAAATTATAAAAAGATATATTAAAACCGTAAGTAATCTTAGCCCAGATATCATGATTATAACGAACCATATCAAAAAACGGCCTACAGTAATGTGAATGTCTTTAACAAGTTTAACTGGGCCTCACATATATGAATTCATCATATATCTGAAAGCTAGATCTGCGCTTGGAGTCAGCGTCTTTCTTGAATTGAATGTCGCAATCAGATCAAGTAGATTTCTAATAAATTTTTCATTCGTTTACTCAGAGTAGTAGCACAGTATAACGAGTGATCTTACAGTAGTTCATCGCGTTTGATGTTTGCGAAAATGCCGACTTTTGCAGTTTTGTCAGGGTTTATTTCTAATTTATTTTTCTGTAATTTGATCTCTTTTTTCTGCCAAGGATGTGCAACTAGCTGATGCCCGCGGCTCTGCTCGCATGGATGTCGGCTAATGTGACTTTTGGTTATATCGTCGGTTCTACTCAACCAACTAAGATCAAACAAAAAACGTAATATTTTAAGTTCGATTTCGATTTCAATTACAGTTTCGGTTTCGGTTTTGGTCTGGATTTGAATGTTGATTCGTGTTCGGGTTCGGATTCGAACTCGAATTCGAATGAAATGAAATCGCTTTCGTGTGTGGGTGCTGTCGGCTTAGGACTGCAGGCCGCCCAATACGATCTGAAATTGCAGGCGGACTGATCGTGGATGAGCTCCTTAAGAATATATAATCCTTTTTGTGATCCAAGATGGCGGACTCAAAATTTTCACTAAAACCGATATGGGTATCGTTTTCAGGGTTTTTGAGGTCGCTGATTATTAAAAACGTGATTAGTGTGATTACAAATAATGAGACAGCCCTGAATCCTTAGTACCGAGTAAAATGTATGGACGTACCGAGTAATACCCCGTCCCCTACCACTCCCCTCCCCCCGCACGATTGCTCTGTCTAGACGGCTTCGTTGACAGACTGTATGTAGTATGAATCGTTAGACTGTGGTAAGTATGGAAACTTTACACATAATTTTGTTCGGTGTGTTTCCCCAAAAGGTTTTTTTTTAAATATCGTAGAAAAAGAACATGCTTTTGCTAGCTAAACTATTGCTAGTATATTTTTATGTTTAGTGTGCCGAATAAAAATATTTTCTTTTTTCCTTCCTTTTATCCCAATCTGCAATATTTTTGCCTTGTGGCAATAAAGCTACACTTTTACACAAAAAAACGCATTGGCGATTGTTCGTAGCTTTTAGTACTTATTTTTGAAGATTTTGCTTTTCTGGCCAAGCTTTCTTAAAAATGGTAATAACAACCATTTTCGGCTATTTCTGGGAAAATACTACGGAGAGCTTTTATGGTACTTTTTCAAAGTCACACGTATATTTAACTGGCCTCCAGTACTTTATTTAGGATTTCAGTATTTCAAATAAAATCTGATAGGCATATTGGTGTCTCTATGAGACATTAAAGCATACATAATATACACAAGTGGTATTATATTCGTTGTATTAAAACTACTGCCACAATCTCCGTGAATAGAGTATATTTGGCTTAAAGTAAACAACAACATTTATAAGCAAGTGTAAAGAGGTTTACTGAAAAAAAAAGTTCTTCATAAAAGTGAACATATTATACTTTTAATGCTCCCGGGTGAATAAGGCGACTAAGTTTTTTTTGAAAGTACTTGTAATGCATCTAGGTGCCTAAAGTTTACTAAAAGTGTATTTAAAATAGTTCAGGTGAAATTTAGTTAACGACAACGGGCAGATTTTTAGTCTCATAATAAATGAAAATGTTTAGAAATTCAATTTAGAATTTCGATCTTACATATTACAATGTAAATGGAGTCTAACTAAACTGTATACTTAATTGTATGTTGTGTACATGCACTTGAATATTGCTTTTTGTTGGATATGATGATGAAAACATAAGTAAAATTAATATCTACATGAATATTACGCTACCAATAATATTAAGTAGTCAAATATTAACAAATTGGAAGAAATCAAGACTTCTATAGACATCTGCTAAGGTGAGCTCACGTGTTCTGTTTTTTAATGCTATAATTGAAATAATTTAATAGATGCATTATGACTTATGACAGATGCCCTCAGTCATAGAAGGTAACTTAGCACGATTGTAACATACTACATAACGACGTTATTTCTGCGAGACGTCATAAGACAGCTATGTATTATGGTTCTTATTTTTTGATTTTAGTCTTGTGGCTCTGTATCTCAGGTGTTACATTTTAACCGTATGAATTTTATCTATACTCGTTACTTTTTAGCAATTAGCAATTTTTGGTGAAAAAATAATAATTTTCATAATTATTGTCTAATAAACACTTCTCAGATTATTTTAACTCTCATCATCATCATCCGCATAGAAACGTATTTACTTGATTGCATCCGACGCCAAGAGTGGTGAATAGGATACCAATGATTATGCATATCGCATAATCATTATTATCGAAAGTACATTTTGTAACAAAAGTTACATTTCGGCAATGATGCGATTACTCTTTTGTAACCAGAAAAGATTATTCTGACAATTGATTTAGGGCACTCCAACCCTAGGCTACAACACTGTCATAAGTCATAATGCACCTATTATATAAATTATTTCATCAATAGTTTTATTGATTTAAGAAATTTAATTATTATGGAGTTTAATAACTAATTTTGGTTCAAGGTAGTAAATATATTTAAGCTAAATATATTTTCCAGAGGCTGAAACACACGATACAAGGAGGTCAGTTGCCTCACCTCCCGTGCTAAGAGTTACTTCACACAATATTAACCCTCAGTCAAGTAAGATTATCTAACTGTGTCTGTGTAATCACAGTGCTTACTTGTCCAATTGTGACTATTTCTTACTCACACATTAAGTCGTAATATTATAATCTATATTCTGCAGCAAAATAATAATATCAAATTATATTTTGCGTATTTTTTCCCTTGTAAAATGATTAACATTGAAACAGTTATAGCAAGCGATGGTATGGTGGGAGTTTAATTACTGGCACGGCACACCTGAGGTTGAAGTTTCACTGTTTTCTACTTCTCGTACTTAGATCTGGGTGTTAGTACTCCTAATTTGTGTTTTATGTAAATAAATAGTCATGTGTGAGTCGCTTAACAGTCTGTTATCATGGTAAAACAGGTATTATTGAGGACAAAACATTTTTGATTTGATACATCTTCAGTTTTCCTCAACTTTGTCTTTATCGCACAGCGCATGTCAAAGCGTGATATCTTATAAAATTAATTAAGCCCCATGCTACACACCGAAGTTTATGGTTCTGTTCTAAGTACTGTATAAAAGTATTAATTCACCTGTCCGGACTCCTGTCACCCTCCTAATCAATATCTTATCGTGATTCATTCTACAAATTCAACTTTTTGCAAATTTAACATTTTAGAAATTCAACTTTCTGTACCTGGAGGGTTTTTTTGAACAATATAATTTAACAGTTGCCGCGTTATTGCTTGACGAGAAGTTACTTTCATGAAGCGGCGCAACACTTTGTCATTACTTTCTGCATTTCTAAGTTAACTTGAATATATTTGTTTATTTATATAACCAACCAAGTTCGTCTTCTCAGCTAGTATCTATACTAATATTATAAGTAAATGTGAAAAGAACTCTGTACGTATGCCTGTCTGTCTGTATTTTATGCTTTCACGCCTAAACCACTGAACTGATTGTGATGAAATTTGGTATAGGGCTAGATTAAACCTTGACATAGGCTATGTTTGACCGCGATAACCGACGTCCACGCGGGCGGTACCGTGCACCGTGAACCAAAAGCTAATATGATATAAGTAGTTTGTTAAAAAAAGTACGGCTTGAAAACATGTCATCGTGCTACAAAAATGTAAAGATTGTCAAGGTTTTCTTTCCTTTGTGCGTTAAGTTTAAAGGTCAGCTTTATGTAAGTAGCAGCAAGTAGAACAAAGAAATGTGTCTGTTTTATTGTGGCTAATTTTAATATGGTATTCTGGCGAAACTATAAACTCTCACTATTAACGAGTAACAACAGCAAAACATCACCTATACGTATTATAATTATATGTCGTATCTTTATCATTGGCGTCGGATTATTATTTACGCGGAATTCTGACAATACCTATTTTTTGTCATTTCAGATGTAGTAAACCTTTGATGTAGATATGTATTTACAATCGAATCATTTTAAGAAGCCATTGTTGACGTTTGTTTCATAATGAGGTGACATACTTAAAAATCCAATTAAATAGGAGAAATTGATAAGGACTTATTGGGGGTGGCTTGAAAGGCTTAATCAATAATAATACAACATATATAAATAAGTATAATTTTATGGCTCGCCCGATATATCGGACGCTATGCACTATGTAACCTAAAGTTAAAGTGTAAGATGAAAAGAAGTAAGACAGTTAAATATTAGGATTATTTATTAGATAAGTAAACAAATTAATAAAATGAGAATTTTACTGTCAATTTACATGGTAATCCATAAAACATTTTGGGTGCAGGCCCACATCACATTTCAAGCATTAGAATTTTGATTTCCCTCCACATTGATTAGCGCAGCGGCGTTCTGCAGTGATAGGTACTACCCAGTGGTCTTTGCCATCATATCGGGTGTTTGATAATGATTTGACTGGTCTTAAACCTTGATGCGGTGAAGTTCCATGTGAGATAAGCAAGCTTCGAGTCACGTACCTTCTGAATGCAAACAATGATGCTGTCTCATTATTGCAGCCATTTTTCCTTGCAAGTAACCAGCCGTTCACCACCGCCACATCTAGGAAGTAGGCAAAAATCGGCCACCAACATTTCCTATTCTTTCTAGTGCGAAGATACGCTATAGCTTGATCGCATGTATCTACCCCTCCCATATGCTTGTTGTGGCTGGCAATCAGTGTGGGCTGCGGGATCGAAACTTTTGCTTTTTTTCGTTAGACCAACGAGTAGCAGTCGTCAAGGCCCAGTTTACGAAATTGGTTGCTACAGTGACGACATTGTTGTCATTCCAGCGACACACAAACACATCAGCAGACATTCTATAATCGTTTTAGCCTTGTTCTTCGCGCTTGAACTGATTTCTTGTAGTGGACAATTCTCAACACAATTTTTTTTTGGGCTGGCAGCTTTCCTCTTCCTATAAGATTGAGAACAACATCCCCGCCTAAACCAAAATCTCTTATTTTTCTGTTGATTTTCCGGTATACACACTAAAGGCTACCCATATATCCAGTGCTGGCACACTAAGCTCAATTTTTAAAAATAAACCTTATCGGCTTTCTCCTGATGAACAGTTTGGCGTAATATTTGCCATAGTATTTGGTCATGCTTTTGTCAACGCTATAATTCTCATCCAGTCCGTAATGCTTTGTGAGAGATTCTCCAAGACTGTCTAGCAACGGCCGCAACTTGCTGCGTAGTTCACATCCACTTTGTAATAATATGCGTCCCAAGTGATTTAGATTACCATCATGTTCCTTGTCTGACTTGTTACTGTCCTCATCTGTTTCCTGACCTCTTTCTTCTAGAGGCGGTTACATAAATAATATGCTCCATCTCCGCATTATCTTCACTACTTTCTAAAGCTGTCAAAATTTCATGCACCTTCAAACTGAAAAAGCAAACAAGCAGCTATGTAAAGCCCGCCTTGCATAGCGTCCGATATATCGTAGACAATCAGAAACACACGCCTGAGAAAGGAAGTAACGACTTTGATTTATAATAAAGCGTATTTTTTGCCATAAGTTGCAAAAATTCATAATAAACGTCATAATATTACATCCCTATCACTTTCGATATAACTCCATTAATCGGTAACAGTCGTTGATTCTAACGCGAATGTGAGGAGGCAGTATAGAATAAATCCTTGAGAAGCTGAGCCCACGTGACATATAATAAGGTGGGCCACGGGCTCTGTTTAGGCCGTGAAGCTGAATGCTATCATTGTAACATGGTAGGTATGTGTCTGTAATGATGATCCTTTTTCCTAAGACGGCCTTTAGCTTAACATCAGACAAGTCAAACGTGACCTACGAGTATATACACATATATATACTTAGTTTTTATACATACGGTAGTGGGTAACATCCCAAGTGTTAATAAAGAGAAATATTCACTGACGCAACCTAGTATGATCATCATTTGTTTGGAACAAGACTTGTCATATGCATTTTGAACTATAACAAGTTAAGCAATTGTTCAGTTCTACTGTTTATATATTTTGCGCCACCGTTACAAGGTTACGTTGTTGAATTTTGATGAAACTTCAAAAATGGCTTTTTAAAATGATTCGGCTGTAGACAGGGGTACTCGTAATGAACCTATAAATTGAGGATTATTTCACAAATAATATATGTGTTGTGTGGTTATAACAGTCGGTATTTCCAAGACAGCTCTCTAGTTGAGATGCCGGCTGGTATCATTGGATTTGTATGGTGGAGGAAATTAGAGTATACAGCTGACCACAACAAAGTCCTACAAAAAAAGAAGATTGAAAGGGTGAAAAAGGTTCGTTATAAGTATAAGTGATAAATTGGGACTGATATCTGCTATATTGTGATATGATACGCATATTTATGTTTTGCTAGCAGACCCGCCCCGGCTTTGCCTGTGGCAAATTTAGTAACTACATAACACACCTTATATTTTTTGAATTTTCAAATAAATGTATGGAAATCTGCCGGATTTGTTGACATTTATGTTCACTGCTCCACTACCTTGAGTAGTAGCGTGATGATAATATATAGCATGAAACTGTAGCCTATAAAACTCATGAAAATACTTTTTACAATTCTAACCAGTAGTTCCTGAAATTAGCGCGTTCAACCAAACAAACAAACTCTTCAGTTTTAATATTATTAGTATGGATTTATAACTTGCAATACCTACTTAGAAATGTCAGAATTCTGTGTTAAACGTATTGTTTCGTAATGTGTAATCAATCAATACAAAATACATTTCTTTTTTTACAGAAAAAGAAGGCTTTCTTCGCATTGGTTCACTGAATGTGAGAGTAAAAAAAACTACAGAGGCGTTCAGTAATTTCTTAGGCGTTGGTGCTACTCGGTCGTCGGCATACATGCCCAAATCTGCTCGAGAAGATCGGCGATCAGATGACGGGGATCAGCTTAAAAGCTGGGGTTCAGCTGACAATATACAAGTATGATCGATAATTCATTTAATTTTTCTAGAATAACCTTTTACATAAAGCTAAATAAAATATACTGTGGTGCTATGCTACTCACCTCTCCTACCCCTGATTTGCTGGCTGCTAGCGCTAACACGGTTACTGGCGCACGAAGTCACGGGCAAAATATAGTCAAAGTATAAACGGGGTCTTATGGGTTAGCATAATCATCATGAGTTATCATCATTTAAAATCTACTGTCCTTCTTTTGGAAATATTCTTACATTTGTTTATTTTAGATACTTTACTAATTTTGATTAAAACATTTAACAAATGTTATAACGACGCTATATTTTTATTAATGCTCATTCGGATTTGCGTTTTAAGATTCTGTCGGTCTAAGGCCGAAGACACTAATAAAGGAGAATGGGCACTTATGTATGAGTTGCGTCCCAACCATTGTAACATGGCGACCCTCGCAAGGTGTTTGACGTTTAGGGACCACTTCTTCTTTGTCTCTTTCTAGGTATTGACTAGTTCTGGGTTCGACCACTTCTTGTAATGACTATTTCTATGGACGTCTATTTCTGCATTTTACCACTTCTTTATAGCCTACGTCAAGTACAGTGTGCAAAAAGATAAACTCTTCTTTCCACTGGTGTCACAAAATGGGAAAATCTTATAAATAAACAGTAACTTCTTTTTTCTTTCATTTTGAATAAAAAGAAAATGAAAAATAAAGGACATGAAATGTGATAAGGATTTTTTGCTAATAAGAACTTCATAGTTTACCTGCATGATAGACATTAAAATCTTTTAAGGCGTGTAATCTGTTTAAATATTTGTGGTAATTTTATTCTCTTCTAATTCTTGTAATAACATTGTAAATCCTTATCAAAGGAGAATGGGCACTTTTGTATGAGTTGCGTTCCAAGTACAACTAGTGTAAACATGTTCATTTAGTCTATTTATAAGGAAAAACTAATGTTTTTTTATCAGAAATTCGTGCAGGTCTAAAGTTATAAAGCGCGTAAGTAAAAAAATATTTTTGTAAGTAAAAGTTTCTAAATACTGGAGGTAGGGAATATTACACAAAGGAAACATTACCTTGCTTTTAAGAAGAAACAAAACTGCATTCAAAGATTTTCGAGAACTTGCTTGCAATACCCGGTAATCGAACCGATTAAAGTAATTTTCTGTACTTGGTCTAGAACCTCTACCACCTCTACGCGGTATAACCAATTAATTAACAGTCGGTTGGAGTCCGACATAAATAACCCAGCTGGCCAAGGATGGTGTCCGCATAAAAAAGAGACAAGTAATTCAAATATGGAATTTTAATAAAAATGATTTTTGATAGCTCTTTTAGTTGAAGTGTTTTATAGTAATAACTAAAACCACCATAACTTTTACCCTGCACGAGATATAGATTTATGTCAATACAAAAAAGTTAAACACATATTGAGACCTTTCATTTGATATAGGTAGGAAAGTGTTACAACATATGGAACGAAACGCCCATTTTCCAATGTACTTTAATTTCCTATTTTTTTCCACTGTGCTAAGCGAAGAATGTAGGTTTCCGAGTTATTCTAGACTTTAGCCGTTTATGTCAACTTTCAGCTGGATTTGTTTGATTTGTGGCGCTGATCGCTGCAACTCAATATTTTTGAATCCGCCTTTATGATCCATTGCTCTTCTATATATTTTTGAAACGACGTTTTTTACACTCATATTTTTTTTTTTATTGTTCAAAATATAACAAAATATGGAATAAACATTTTGAACCACCCGCTTAAACCTCGAGGGTTTTTATGCAAGCGGGAGTTCGCCTATTGACATTAGGAAGTTTGTGCATACATAATATAATAGCTAAAGTATACTACAACATTTTAAGTACATTCAATCAATACAATTATTTATGTGGTTCAAAAATGGGTTTTTAAACTTTTTATAAAGGGTTGCGTGGCATTATATTCCTCAAAGAAAACAATGCCTCCGTAATACGATTATGTGGCAATATCGGCAACGAAGCAACCATTCATATAATAGCTACGCTCATCTTTGGAGCCAGTCAATTTCAAAGTGTTGGCTTTTTCCAAATGTTTCTCAGAAAATGATAATAACAGGTTGTAACTTTACAGGAAATATAGTCTGTACGGCATTTATGGTAGCAATTTCATAGTCACATTAGAAAAATTGAATATTTATAGGCAGCTTTTCTTTGGTCAAAGTGCATAAACGAACGTAAATCTCCCGACTTTTATTTGGGAGTAAAGCAAAAACAACTGGGTTATCATTTGTGGCAGTTGAAAATAAATTCAAATGCAAAGTGTATAACTGATAAAATTAACGCGAGAAAAAGTTGTCCATTGGTCTTTTTAATAGCTTTCTGGATATCTTTGAACAGATTTTTTTTTTTATAAATTTCTCCATCTGCACATATGAAAAAGTTTTTTCGTAAGGCTTCTGGGACATTAACCTCTTCAATAGATTTAAAGTTTAGCTGATGTGTATCTAGAATTTTTTCACGGCTTTTATATAGGTATAGGCCTAGGGTCTTTTACAGACGAAAATGTCGGTATTTTCTGAAGTACGTTACGTGTACAGGCTTCTTTCAGTTTTTGGAAGTGCATTCCCAAATTTTCGGATTCTCCAATTCATCAATTTCAATGCTATGCTATGTGTAAAGTGTTTTGTTTTTTTTTATTTCTTGACGTATGCTAATAAAGTAGTGGTCAAATCTAAAAAAGGAAATCCTTAGAAAAGTCATTACAAGAAGTGGTCGAATCCAGTACTAGTCAATACCTAGAAAGAGACCAAAGAAAGAAGTGGTCACTAAACGTCAAACCCCGCAAGAACAAAATTCTCTAAAATGTTCAACTGTAAATCAATAATACCTATAAAATACCTAGCTAATATATCATTTAGGTCGCGATATAATTCAATTTCCCTTATTACATAATCCAGAAAGACGACAAGCTGATGCCTCCTCCTGCCAACAGCAAAGTGCGTCGCCGCGGCGCCACTGGTCGTCGTGGCATCGGGGCTGCACACAGTCGCAGCACGCCTTCAACACCTGATCAGGTTTCTTTATCATTCAACTTTTCTGGAGTATCTCTTTTCTCAGCAGTAAGCAAGCGTACACCAATCGCATAATGACAAATACGCGGCTATGAAGTTACGCCTTCGTAGACAGTCAACGATCTGTCAATCTCAAAGGGACGTTTTGAGAAGTGACCATCCTAATGGCGGATTTCGTCTTCCAACCATACAGCAACAGTACTGTGTATTAGCACAGATAATATAATACAGTTCTATACAGATGCGCAATAAGGAACAAAAAACGGTTACACTCATAACTTTCAAAAGCAAGCAGGCAGCTTTTATTGCCAAGCGTTGTTACTAGATGGCGACAATGCTTTGGCAATCTTTTCTATTTTTAACTATTAAAAACTAACTTAGCAAAAATAATAAATACACAAAACAATTATTGAATATGGCTGAGTAAAACCATAAATATTCCAATCTATATTTAAATTGAGACTACTAGTGCCATCTATTAGTCTTAGAGATATACTAAAGGTATTTTCTTAGCGTTCGTACACTATTGTATTAGGTACGTCAGAGTGAATTTCATTCTCTCTTATGATGTACGCGCATTCATATGTTATGTTCAAAATATTACTAAATACTAGGTTATACGTTACTGATGATGATGATGATGCCTCCGACCGATTTCGGCCATGGCGACCACTTTGACTCCTAGTCGGCTGCGCGCTGATGCGCTCGAAGATGGCTAGCATAGCCGATCTTCGCGGTGAACTCTCGTGTGCACTGAGGGCATGTGAGATCACCACTTACATAATGGTATTGAATGGCAGCGGGTGGGCGGACTTTCAGCTCATCGCGTTTAGCGTCGAGGTCTGCCTTTCGCTGTTCCTCGAAATCGCTTACTCGTCTTTGCACCACCCTGCGCCATTCTGGACGTTGCGCTGCCAAACCTTCCCATTGAGACGGTTCAATGTTGCATCTTTTCATATGACGCTTCTGAACATCTTTAAATCTGAGGAGTTGGCCGCCATGTTTCCGCTTGCCCTCCTCTAATTCAGAGTAGAAGATGCGTTTCGCCACTCTCTCCTCCGCCATACGTGACACGTGACCGCACCACCGAAGCTGCCGACGCATTAAGTAGGCCTCAATGCCACCGACCTTGGCTCGTCGCAAAACTTCGGTGTTACGCACTCGGTCGGACCATCGGATCTTCATGATTGAACGTAAGCATTTGAGGTGGAAACGATCCAGAGTGCGTATGTGGTGCCGATACACACACCATGTCTCGGAGGAATATAAGAGGTTTGGCAGCACAATTGCCATGTAAACAGATATTTTGGTGGCCAGCTTAAGGTCATGTGAACAGAAAACCTTGGAACGCAGCTTCCCAAATGCCGCAGCTGCGGCACAGATTCTGCTGCTGATCTCATCATCAAGGTCACACTTGGATGTTATAGTGCTCCCCAGATAGCGAAACTTGTCAACCTGCTTCAGCATGTCCTGACCTAGCTGTATAGACAGTGTCTCGTGACCATGTGTGTCTAGGGACATCACCTCCGTCTTCTTGACACTGATTTTTAGGCCGAACTTGCAGCAAGCTTGGTGAATACTGGACATAAGCTGTTGCAGGCCATCAGGGGATTCTGCCACAAAGCATAAGTCGTCAGCATACATGATTTCAGTAATCATGGTATGGGAGACTTTAGTGCGCGCCTTAAGTCTGGCCAAATTAAAAATACTGCCATCTGCGCGGAAGCGGATGCGGACTCCCTCAGAACGAGCTTGTAATACATCCCTGACTACTACTGCAAAGTACATGGCGAACAGTGTGGGCGCTAGAACACACCCTTGTTTCACCCCACAGGTAACGGGGAAGAAATTTGATTGTTCGCCATCGACACCGACGCAGCATTGCATGTCGTCATGCAGGAGTCTAAGAAGTCTCACAAACTTCTCCGTGCATCCTAGCTTCCCTAGCACGATCCAGAGGGCTTCACGAGGCACACTGTCGAATGCCTTCTCCAGGTCAACAAAGCAGAGATATAGCGGACGACCCTGCTCTCTGCTTTTTTCCTGCAGTTGACGCACAGAAAAGATTGCTTCACAGGTGCCTCGTTCAGGTCGGAAGCCAAACTGGGTTTCTGGCAGTATTTTTTCAGACAGAGCCCTTAAACGATTTAAAAGGACTCTGGCAAAGGCCTTTCCAGGGGCAGACAAAAGCGAAATACCACGGTAAGAGTTGCAATCGGAACGGTCACCCTTGTTTTTGTAGAGGGTACAAATGCGAGATACTTTGAAGTCATCCGGGACTCGCTCTTCCTCCCACATACGAGTAAAAAGTTTCCAAACCGACATGTACAACTCCCCGCCGCCGTATTTTAATAGCTCTCCCGGTATAAGGTCAATACCAACCGCTCGCTTGTTCTGTTGCTGCCTGATGGCAGAGACAACCTCATCACATGACAGGGGCTCATCCAGCTCAATGGAAGGAGGGAGTTGAGGTATTAGACTCACACTTTGTAAATCAGATTCTCGATCTACGTTGAGCAAGCTGTCAAAGTGTTGGGCCCTACGATTTAGTACATCCTCCTTGTTTGTCAATAGGTGCATACCGTCTAACGACTTCAACGGCACCTTCGCTCGGTAGGATGTACCAGTCAGCCTACGTACCTCGGAGTAAAACTCCCCGATCTGGTTAGTATCAGCGAGCCACTGCATGTAGAGAGCTTTGTCTTGCCACCATTTGTCTTTTACTTGACGAGACAGCTTCCGCAATTCAAGGTCACTCGCTTTGACTACCGCAACGCCTTTCCTACTATGCTGTCGCAAGAGGTCTCGATGTTTGTTGAGTGCTGTCCTAAGAATCCCGTCATTCTCATCAAACCAGTCCTCACTACGACGGCTTTTTAAACCTAAAGTAGCTAAGGCTGCTTCCATAAGATGAGAAGACAAAGTTCCCCAGACCACCCCAACATCACCTGTCTCATTAACTGGCAACAGCTTTTCAGACACAGCTTCAGCATATTTCTCCCTCACCTCGAGATTCTTAAGCCTATCCACGTTGAGAGACGCAGACTTTGTAAGTGTGGATCTACGAGGTTGACGGAGGCGGAGCCGTGGCTTTGTGACAACAAGTTGGTGATCAGTCTAACAGTGAGCACCACGCATTACACGAGTGACTTGGACTTGACCAGTATCTCTCTGGCGGACAATCGCATAGTCAATCAAATGCCAGTGTTTGGATCGAGGGTGCATCCACGTTGTCTTGTGCTTAGCGGCAAGTCTGAACATAGTGTTCGATATTGCAAGCTCATATTGAGCACAGAGACTGAGTAGCAACTGACCATTGCTGTTCATGTTGCCGACTCCGTGTCTACCCAGGACTCCAGGCCAAGCCTCATAGTCCCGTCCAACTCTGGCATTGAAATCGCCTAGCAATATAACCTGCTCTCTGGTGTTTATGCTGTCAAGGCTTCGAGATAGTTCCTCATAGAATTTATCCTTGATGTCATCAGCCTTGTCTAGCGTAGGGGCATAGACACTGATGACATTAAGGTAATTGTCTTTGTCCAGGTGTATGCGCAGTGTGGTAACGCGGTCTGAGGTATGCACAGGGTGCTCCTCAAGTCGCTTTGCTATGTGATTCTTGATAGCAAACCCTACACCTGAACGTCGTGGTTCGGCGGCTGCGGTACCTTTCCAAAAGAAAGTATAGCCTCCGCCTTCTTCTACCAGCTCTCCTTCATCGGCAAGACGAGTTTCGCTAAGAGCAGCCACATCCACGTTATAGCGATGAAGTTCCCGAGCTACTATGGCAGTTTTGCGTTCAGGGCAGGCGTTGCCATCGCGATCAATAAGCGTTCTCACGTTCCACGCGCCGAATGTCATGATAGGTGTTCTCATGTTATACTTTTTGTTCTTTCGACCACGGTTTAGTATGATGCAGTGACAGCCGCGGTTACTATCACCTTCCGAGTAGGAACGAGCATTTTTTTTTAGGGCACCTTTTCTAGCCCCCTCCCCGGCTGAGCGAAGAGAGCAGTGCCTCCCTAAATAGGGCTGCTCTGTCATCCCGGGTGCTGCCGAATCCGCGCTGTCGTTCCTAATTTGCAGTGCGAAAGCGACCACGGCGTGTACTCACACCCCCAGGACCGCCCATGTGCAGGAATCAGACAAAGCCTAGCTTGCATCAAACTAGACCTCTCTACCTCATCCTATCGCCATAGGACTTAAACGTATTCGGAGTCCTAGATACGAAAGCGGTCAAGTGCGCAGGATATTTGGAGGTGCGCAAGCGTTCGCGCAGACGCAGGCGCACACACTCGTCTTCCCCCTCCTGAACCCAGTGGAACGAGCAATCGCTACGACTGGAGGAGAGGTCGGATGATGTGTCTGGCCGACGGTTACGGTTACGGTTACTAAAAACTAGGTAAATTAATATTAAAATGGTATAGAAGTTTAGCCAAATCTGCAGTTAGGCTGGTGAAGCGGACCCCAGACTCCAAGCTGAAAAAGCTTCGGATGCGACTGGGATTAACGCTAGGATGAAGAAGACTAGTTAAAATTAAATTGTTATGTGTTACAGCCACGAGCCCATATCGGTGTAAGTGAAGAAGGAGATTCCGATTCTGATACAGCTGCCGGGTTTCATGCGGCTTGGCGGCAACAGCGAGCCTCACATTGCACCTAATGTAGTACATTACCATTCCTATGTATTTTTAAACAAGTCAAGCTTAAATCTTTTAGTCTAGGACATCACAAATTACTTATTTTTTTTAAAAACCTATTTGATTAGTATAAGTAGAAGATTGAATGAAATGATATTTGCGGAATTTGAGTTGATACTGTTTTGTATTGTTGATGAATATCTGCACTCATTTGCAAAAAAAAACGGGCATCTTACAGTTTTAGATTTCTGTATGGATTACATTAATGTTTTTAGTGTGGTATTAGCTTAGATGACTAGAAATATCTTGTTTATCAATGAATATACAATTTTTAACATTTATCATCTTGGAATATATGTTTTAGTCAATGTAAACAGAGGGCCGTGTTAAAATGGATATACGTCTAGCGTTTTCCTGCTCTTCTTAACACTCGCCGACGTCGGTATTTTTTACGTGCGGAAAATCTCTGGATGCAAACAAATTTGATCCTCATCGAAAAGTAGTAAGCTATTCCAAGATATGCCGAATTGCTCGATTTCGGTTTTCTTGGAATTCCAAGTAAACCTAAATCGAGCAATTCGGCGCTCATCGAGTAACTCGGGATCCCGCGGTACTGATCAACTGCGTATAGCCATCATAACATCCTTAGCGCTTGGGATACTAAAAACCAGTATCTTATGGTTGTGTGCAACATTTTCTACTAGAATCTTGTCTTCTCTTAAAGTCTAACGACTCAAGTTGAATCGTTTTGGGAGGTATCATTGTTTAGGAAGAGGGGTTCTTCCAAGCAATGCTATAATTTTACTAGCTCTTAATGCTTTTTTGCCATGACAATGAAAATCAAAAGACTTGTCAGTCAGAATTAAGAAAGAAGACATAAAAGAACTTAAGTTTTAACTGCACTCCCTCGTAATGTAGATAAAAAGCTACAAACTGAAAAAAAAACAAGTTTTAACTTTGGAATTCAGTTTTGATCATACCCAGGCTCTTTATAAAACGCCTGAAACATAATTTGGCTATTATACCCCGTCCATTATATTAATGTATTCTAGATAGATAAAAGTAGTGATTGCATGAAAATTTTAAATATCGACTAAGTAAAAATATCGATAAAAAAAAATATTTATTGATAAATGAAAATATTATGATAAATAAATATATGAATTCATGTGGAATTATAATCTATTATCTTTCTATGCATAATAATAAAGCAGTAGATATTTCGTGTCAGTACAATTTACAAATGTATTATAAAACGATTGTGGGCCATACCGCATACACTAATCTCCAAAACAAAACAACTGACTTCTAGAAGAATATTCCAACATGCTGATTTCCTGGTATTTATTAACGAGTTCCGTGGTCTGTCTCTGGAACCCATCATCAGATCTTTTTGCAATTTAAATGGGACCATTTAGAAATAGCCCTCTTTCAAACAAAAAAGAATTTTGACAATTTTCTACATATAACGGAGTTACAAAAATCACTTTTTCGTAAAAATCATACAAATATAAAAAAATATTAACATCCGAATTGTTGTTTAAAAATCGGTTAAAAACCGCCAGTTATGTAAAGTTTAAAAATACATTTTCTGTAGTTGATATCGATGGTGACATTTTCAAGTTATAATAATAAAAACACAGTCGATTGACTAACTATATCCCTAAAATTGCTTTCTGGCTGACGTGACGTTGTCAATGAAAAATGACGTATTGGCGCCTAATTTTTGTTAGGATTTTCAGGTGTTGACGCTAGAACAAAGTTATACCGACTACTGTCAGTGAGCTGTCTAAAATACAATAATATAATGGACGGAGTATAAACCCCCTTTGGAACTAAATTCTCATTTTGATGTTCCTACATTAGTGTAGGAAATACAAAACTGGCCGTTGTTATTAATGCCTGTTCGGGATAAAAATTTAGCAACGTCAGTTTAATTAATCGGCAGTTGCAGAACACCTTTAGTCGGGTACCAATCACTGGATTGAGCTTCATTAACCCAAAGTCCTCTCCATTGATCGCCACTACTATTCTAGGATTGTGCGTGAAGCGATTGAAATTAAAAAGTATAAAAATTTAAATAGGGAAGATGGATTCAAACTATCCGGGACGTAGAATCCAGTGATAAAAACACTAAAACCCAACAACATTGTGCTGTCCAAAACTGACGTGAGTGCAGTGTGTCGCCAGCCTTACTTTCTTTCTGAAGGTAACGGAGGGTAGACGCACAAAAAATGTTCCGCGCACACTGCGCGACCCTCGCCGACCAGTCAAGTCGTGACCACGGGTCGCATCGCACCCGAAACGTCGGCAAAAATTTTTTTATCGCGTGAAGTCCCGAACAGGCATAAATAACAATGAGTTTACACCGCAATAGCTTAAAATATAATAAAACTGCCCGTTTTTTTTGCCAACGACTGTATTTCGATAGTACAGGTCATTACGTCTACCTACTATAAAACGTGCATTTGAAGTAAGAACTAAAATGCATTTAGAGCCCAGTCGAATTAGTTACAAAAAAGGAAACCTCGCAGAAATTCATACTGGCAATTTCTTTTTTTCGTTCGTTGGGAAAAGTCCCCGCCATCTTGAATTTAATGGTGATTTTTGTTTACTGAATAACTCCATAATTGAATGAAATGAAATTCTAGAGCATTTAGTATGTTAACTATTTTTTTTTTCCTATCTTAATCGATTTGAATGCCTTAATTTTTATTTTACTCGAAGAATGCTAATCCAAATGTATCTACAATTAAATTTCTTACATTTAGTTGGTCGTCATATTTTCGATTTTACCCCAAGAGAGGATGAATTTTTGTTTGATTAATAACTCATTTATTTCAATTTCACATGAAAATTTCGTAGCGATGATTTCATACTCAAATTCAATTGCAAGTACGTACTGTAGGTATGTCGTTCTGCAGCTGCAGAGGCAGGTGGGAGGGGAGTACCGCGACGTTGAATTTGTTCGTCGTCACACTTAATAAAGTTAACTATTGTGGTATGATTTGCCTTGCGTATATTAATTATGAGATTTATTAAATGTTACTTTGAAAGTACATGTTTTGCTATATCAAAAAAAAACATTCACCCTCTTTTGAGATACAAAACGGAAAATATCGAATAAACTCGAATCGAATGAAATTTATGAATCCCAAAATGGATGAAGTAATTTTAAGTATCTTGTACTGCCATTTGTCGGGCAAAACTAAAATAAATGAGTTGTAGTAATCCAAAATTCACGCCTTAAATTCAAGATGATAGAAAACAAACATCGCAAAACTAAATTTAGATAGACAGTGCTCCCAATTCTGTTGTTACATCTCTAAACTTAATTTCTCTAAAAAATCTAATTGCATCAGTTTCTTTCATGATCAGATAAAAAGGACAGATGATTTTATGTAAGTAAAGACCTGTCAAGTTAAGACAGCGCCTAGTTGGTGCGTAGTAAGTTAAGTCGCATGTTCGTAGATGTCGACTAAAATTGGAGGGTACCGTCAAGGCGCCGACTTAATTTGACAGATGTTCACTAAAATTAATCATCTGTCCTTTTCTATCTGATAATGAAACAAACAGATGCAATTAGAAAATTTTAAGTTTAGAGATCTAACAACAGAAATAGCATCAGTGACGTTACCTAACGAATTCTGAAAGAAAATTTCCTCTAGGAATGTTAGCGAGGTCAAATCCTAATTCGACTAGGCTATTAAATCGAAATTGAATAAAGTGCGCCAATTTGATAGGTCACATTTGAAATTAGCTTAATAGTGAGGTGAAATGCTTAAAATTCCAATTAAATTGAATAAATCGATACAGAATTGAAACAGCTTTAAATCGAATGAAAATAAATTGATACGGCTTAGAAACACATTTGAATCGAACTTGTACCGCACAATTCGTTCTTAACTTGTTGAACTTTTGACCAAAAATGACAACTGCTCGTAAGAACATTTCACTAGTAGTAAATGGTGACGTCAAAGACCAAATGAGTCCATTTGACATATGAAAGGCCACTCCGCTATCATTTCCTTCTCTATGGGCCCACCTTTAAAACATTCTCGTTCGAAAACTCGTTGCCGGGAAAGTATCTTAAGTTCTTTTTCGTTTTTATATGGCTATTCCGGGTGTTCTAATCTATTCACATTCCTATTATGTATTTTTATGTGTTAACTGTTTTAATAGTAGACGTACGAAAATGCTCGACGATAGCAAAATATGACACAGTACTCATAACATGAGAAAAGACTAAAAATAAGAATAAGTGTTATGTCACAAAAGATAAATGTGAATTTTTATCATCAATTACGATCTATTTATTGTTAATGACAATTTAATTTTGTAACTGATGATGATTATGGCTACAAGTATTATTTCTTACTAAAAACTCAATATTTCCAAAAAAACATGATACATTACTAATTCTTTTTACATCACCTATGGCAATTTTATATTGCTAGTTTAATGTGCATGGTTAGAGCCTTATGAACTAAATTAGATTTATTGGTTTTAATTTATTTTATATAAGTATAACATTAGTTATTTTTAAGCTATTATAAAAAACCATAAGTATAAAATTGTTTACAAGGGTTCAATCCCATGTGTTTGAAGAATAAGCCATAGTACCTATACTTAGCATTCCGAAGCCTACTTTACATTGGAAGACTATACAAACATATGATCAATTGCTGTATTATTATGTACTATGCGTATAAACCGAGGTAACCGATGACGCTGATCATAAACCTTGAAAGAAATTAGGTGCCTGATTTGGTATCGACTTGGGAGCACTAACTGTCTGTTATCTTATCATATACTAAAGTAAGTAAGTAATTAGTGAAAGTGTAAGTACATGGACTTACATCAAACAGATTGTGAAGTGTTTCTTAAGACTACTGTAATGCGTTCCTGATTTATAACTAACGCTAAACTAAGGAAAGTATAAAGCAGTAGTAAAATTAAGTTTAGTTATTTGCAACAATAATTTATTTAACATTTTATAGAAGCAGTAAGTCAGGTCATATGTGGTATGAAGTAGGCAATTGATATTTCTAGTGTCTAAAAATAATTTTTAAAGCAATGACATAAGACATAAGGTGAAATGTCACTTGCGAATCTCGTATGATATAATCGTATGCGAGAATTGAGCGCTTGCCTTAAGCGATTATTGCTACTAGGTAGTTGCGTATGAAACTCGTCATGATGTCTTTATGCATGGTAGAAGGTGACATTGATTTACTCTCGTATATGTGGCTATTTACTACTACTATTTGGTGGAACCGGTAGGCGTCCATTACACGCTCAAGCAAGCATCATCGTCGCGAACTTTTTTCAGTGATTTTATCCAATTAGGTACACATCTAATTTAAGATAAAAATTTTATTTTTTTTAACTTATTCTTTGAATTTGTACGAATTTCATAATAATAATTATCTTTAATTACAACTTTTAACCACCAATGTAATCTTAATTGTTAAAAAACTAATCGGAGAACAGGAACGTGATTTCTATAAGGAAGAATGCACAAATCATAATCGGAGAACCAAATGATTTATGTGTGGTATTAGAAAAACATTCTACTATTCTTATTCACAAGCATATTTATGTACCCTGTTGGCATTCACTAAAAATGTATTTAGGAGAGAAGCACACCTCTCCATATCCTAGCTCGATCGATTGTCAAAATAAATTATGTGTAGATACATCACGTTAACTTGTTCGCCCTTGATCCTACGGACTACTTGTTTGCCCAATAAATGTCAAGGGTAAGTCAGCCTCGTCGGTTTTATTAACCTATCGTTTTGAAGCTGTGTACAAATGTAATTGAAATCTAGGCAAAGTTTTTGATCAAATATATTTGATGCAGTTCGTACCGAAAATTAGTTTAAATGCATCAGCCGATACGGAAAGAAAATTCATTGGTAGTCATACATTCCAAACAATATATAAAATTACCTAGTTATTATTCAATTTTAATATAAATGTGATTTATTATTTTAATTTAATCTATCTAAAGACAAGTTTACCTACATTCCAATTTATAATTAATTATTGTAACTGATAATGAAATAGAATGTTATTGTTATAGAGTTATAAGATTGTGATTATTTATATTGTTTTTTATTATCTTGTACCTAAGTTAATGAAGTGCCTTGTAACCAGTATCAAAATCCATACGTCCATACCTAATTAAATATTAGAACTTCACTTGTGTTTTATTTATATTATTTATATTACAGGCGCTCAGTCTTATGTTGTCCGGTCAACCGGGCTCTTCTTCTGTTCCGTTGCCTCTTCCCATTATTTGGTTATTCGGCGCCAGGATACTCTCTCGCTCAGGTCAATTTGGGGTGTATTCCAATCACGGGTCACTGTGCCATGAGGCAAGTGGTCGGCCTCGGCCGCGCTTTTGTTGTAGTATGGCTAATTTCTCTTCGCTTTCCTGTTAAGCGACTTTATCGAAGCTCATCTGTACTAGAGGCCACTTTAAAACTTCCTCTGATGTACTCGTTTTGTACGATGTCGAGTATAGTTACTCCGATGGACCATCTAAGCATTTCCATTGCATTTGTGTACAGAATCTGGTGGTATTAGCTATGAGCATTTCAAATAGGTGTGGGACTGTGCACCCCGGCTGACCCAGGGCCATCCCTTACGGTCTGGCACTCCTCGGGGGGGGGGGGACAACGGTGTCCCTGACTCGCCCCCGGAATGGGGAGGCGCGCTTCTGAGCGCGCCGTCGCCGTGTCCACCCGTCACCTTCAGGCCCGCGCTCATGGGGAGCGGAGGTCGGTCAGAGCCCTCCGACGCCCGAGGACTTTTAAAAAAAAATTCACTATTAAAAACTAATTTGTCAAAAATAAAAAATATTCTAAACACAATTGAATATGACTGAATAAAACCATAAATATTCTAATTAATTTGATTATGTAGTAATTTGAATAGTTATGAACAACATGAACCGATGCGATGGACAAAGTTGCTAGATGGAGATCGCTAGATGGCGGTTTCCTAAATTATCACTTTTGTCACTAACTCTTTATTTATTATATAAGCCTGACAAATTCGTTGGTGACACTCCCATGGTCCGCGCGGGTGGTGGGGGACGTAATTATCGATGACCGTTACACACGGTACTAATTACGTTACGAATATGTCTAAAGATATCCCTGTGAAATTCTAAATCCTTACATTGTCTAAATTGATTGATGTTGTTTTTTTTATATAACTTGCTTTGGCCCGCGTGATTCATCGCGTGAAGCCTTTAAAAAAACTACTACTACTTGGAAAAAAATTAAAAAATAAGAGCATTGTACATTTGTAAGTAGTTGAAAAAATCTGAGAAATAAAACATTTTATGGTTTGTTTTAATTTATAATACCAATCTTAAAAAAAAAAACAGAATAAACATACATCATTTAATCAGAGTCATCACAGTCCATGTCGTGTTCCGAACTATCTTCGCTGTCGTAATCCGAACTATCAGAATCATCGTTTAATGATATAATAAACCTGTCCAACTCATTGTCACATATACGATCGTCGTTGTAGTATTTGTACTCATTTTTATGTGATCATCGCATTTTTTCCATTTTTCAGCAGTGTAATTAGCAAACAAGGTTGCAAGAGCGTCTTTCTTCTGATCTAATGTAGAATTGACATAATACCTTGCCAAGTCGCCTTTTATATCACCCCATACCATCTCGATTGGATTGAGGTCGGGATGGTATGGAGGTATACGAAGTACTGTGTGTCCACCCTGATTTAGAATTTCATCCACTGTATATTGTTTTGGTAATGTTTGGCTGTTAATTAAATCACATTTAAGCAACGTGGTAGATTGCCAGCAGTTAGACACAGTATGCGATTGATTGACATATGTCTCGTCGAGATAAAATATTGCTCTACCTTCATTTCGATATTTTTTGATAGCTAAAAGATAGTGCCACCGCACCGCACGCCTTTAAGACGTAATGTCAGGGCGCTCGATGAGCAGTTTTCGTTTGGACTGGCATTCTTTATATGTAAAACCAAGCCTCCGCAAAGTATTTCTCAAATACTCCCGAGAAAAGTCTAATATACCATCTTCCTTTAAATCAGCGTTTATTCTTCTTAAAGTAGGGACCTCTTTCTTAACGGTGTAATATCGTGTTATTTTCCTCCGAATAACACCTTCCGTAAAGTTATCAATTATAATACGTTTCTTTGCAATTTTGTTTCTCTTTGGAGATTTGAAAGTAGCAGTACCATCATTTTCACACAGCAATTTTCCTTGGCGAACAATGTTCCTAACTGTAGTATTCGATAAACCTGTTACATTAGCCACTAAGTTTGCCAAATTAACATCGTTTTGATATTCAAACGAAGCTGGAACATCTTTGCGATTTTTAAAATAGTAGTTTTTTTTTTTAAGTAATTTGTTTAGCTTGACGTCCAATAACTTTGCCTATCGGCGGACTCATCTTCATATATTAATATCGTGTGCGTTTTGTGACGTGCGATCGTACTCAACATGTGTTGCCGTCAACAGCGACGACGCGCAACTGAATTAGGGATGCACGTTACGATGCGATTTTTGTGAAGATCGATTCAAGGGAATACGATCTAGCGATTTTTGAATCGATTCACTTCAATACGATCTTCATTTGAATCGATTCAAAAGTATACTTAGTGAATCGAATCCTTTGGATCGTATTACCGATAATGTATTACTGTGAAGATTTATTATTTTTTATAAACAAAGTTCGATTACAAAGTAATGCCGATACCTTAAATTTATTTATGTTTCGCCATTCGTATGTAATCTATCTTAGTCATCATAGTCTGCAATGTTTATTTTATGACGGTACGAAGCGAAGCAAGCAAATCGATAGGCAAAATAATGAAATATGATGAAGGTAGTTCAGAAAAGTAATGCAGCAGATACACTGGAGTCGTCATTGAAGCAGTACCTCTCTGAACCTTTGATTCATCGGAAATCTAATGCGCTATCTTACTGGTCAACCAGAAGAATAGTATGGCAGCAGTTGGGTACGATTAAGATTATTGATATGATATGATAATGATTATTAAGATATTTGGTGATTGTGGCTACCTCCACGCCATCAGAACACCTTTTCTCTCTAGCTAATATTACCTTAGATGAGAGACGCAACAGACTGCTACCGAAAATGCTTTCTCAATTACTATTTTTAAAAAGTTTGGACGTGGAAGATTGGCATTTATAAGACCTGATGGTTTTCATGTATTAGTTTATATTTTGTGTGTTTTTAATTGTGTAGTAAGTTTTTAATTGTGACCAAAACAAGCCATTAAGTGATCCCTAATGGCTTGTTGTGGTCACAATTCAAACCTAACCTAACCCAGCACTGTTATCATTGTTGTAGTGTTCGTATCTACTAAAAGATACCATACATTGTCTCATGTACACTAGTAGTCAAAGTATAGCTGTCAATCTGGCAGTCTGTCACCGACACCGGTCAAGATTGGACGTGTGCTTACTTGTGATACGAGTGTAGTAGTGAGCCAGTGAAATACCTACCTACTGCTGTACCGTAAAGACAAGGGTCTTTACAAGTGGCGACGAGGATAAAGGTCTGAATTTTTTTTTTTGGGGGAAAGGACGTATGTAGTGATATTTTGTGGGTGCCTACACAAGCGCAAATATGATTCATGCTAGTATTTGAAATAGGTAACTATACATATTGAAATGCCATTTCAAAATAGACATTAAGACCCAAAACACCGTGATAAGTATGGTAAATCTATCTACCTTAAATAAAATTAGTTTGTTTACATGCGAGTATAAGACCCCAGTCATTGAATATCACATTCCATACTTCCCAGGCCTGCCTCGTTAGTGAAATAATTTAACGTAAACAAAGAGGCGATAGAATCAAATAAGTTAGCGACTATTATTTATACCAAACCTTTGTATTGTAACCGAATGAACCTGCACTTATTTAACAAACTGTTCGTGACATATTTAAGCTATTTAACTTTAATAAGTATGTACATATTAGTGTTTTAAATTGGTTCTATAATTCATATTACTACTTTAGTAATTATTACGTAACAGTAGGTACCTACATGATATTACAAGACAGTATTGTGCGTACATACCTACTTCAATAATAAAATACGCCATACTTGCCTTTCGCCTACCTACCAAACTAAGGTAGATATTGTTTATACATCACTTTAAATTATTACATTTTATTCAGTTTGAATTATGGAAAGATATTGAATTCCATTAAATTGGAATTGCTCATCGGAATTCCATTAAATTGGAATTGCTCATCGGAGTTCCATTAAATTGGAATTGCTCATCGGAATTCCATCAAATTGGAATTGCTCATCGGAATTCCATTAAATTGGAATTGATTAGACATCGGAATTCCATTAAATTGGAATTGATCATCGGAATTCCATTAAATTGGAATTGCTCATCGGAATTCCATTAAATTGGAATTGATTACACATCGGAATTCCATTAAATTGGAATTGATCATCGGAATTCCATTCAATTAGAATTGATCACCGGAATTCCATTAAATTGGAATTGATTACACATCGGAATTCCATTAAATTGGAATTAGAATTAGGACTTCGGAATTCCATTCAATTGGATGTCTTTTCAGGCCGCCCCAAAGAACGATCCATCATGTCAAGTCAGCTACCGCCTCCGGAGAAATTAATTCTCGAAGGTGATAGTTCTTCTGTGGGACTGAAATGGGAGAAATGGAAGAGGTCACTCCTTATTTACCTTGAAGCATCTGATATTACCAGTGACGTTAAGAAGAGGGCAACGTTATTATTATTAGGTGGATCTTCACTTCAAGATATATTTTATAACCAGCCAGGTGCTAATGTTGATCAGAAAGAGGGCGTTAATGTTTTTGACGTAGCTATTAAAAAGCTAGACGAATACTTTCTTCCCAAACAAAATAAGACTTATGAAAGACACTTATTTCGACAAATTACGCAAAGCGAAGGTGAAAATTTCGAACAGTTTTTGCTTAAACTACGAGACCAAGCAGGCAGATGTAAGTTCGACAAGCCGGACGATCATATTATTGACCAGATAACCGGAAATTGTCTATCGTCAGAATTAAGAAAGAGGATTCTTACTATGGATGGCGAAATAACATTAGATAAAGTAATTTCAGATGCAAATACACTAGAAATAGTTAATCACCAATTAGAAAATTACGAAAAAAAAGACAAGACAAAAGCTAATGAAATCAATGCTATAAAAACTACATACAAGAATAATTCCAGATGGGAAAATAAATGTGGTAGATGCGGCCATGCAGTACATACTTCTCAAGGTTCCGCCTGTCCAGCTAAAGGGAAGAAGTGCAATGGTTGTGGCAAATTAGGCCACTACCAACGCTGTTGTCGAATAAAATCTCATCAATTAAAACGGAAATCAGAACGAAAACAGGATTCAGACAAAAACAATTTCAAAAGACAAAAACAAGATACAACTGTTAATTCCCTAGAAGACGAACAAGTAGAATACATATTTAACCTAAACGATGATGCGTCAATAAAATGTGAAATAGGAGGAGTAAGTTTAGAAATGTTAATAGATTCGGGTTGCAAATTGAATTTGGTATCGGATAAAACTTGGGAGTATTTAAAAAGAAACAAGGTACATTGTTCCAAACAGGTTCGAGAACCGAATAAAATATTTTTAGCATATGGTAGTAAGACTCCATTACATGTCAATGGATCGTTTGAAGCTGTAATAAAGGCTAACGGAAAAGAAGAACGGGCTATAATTTACGTCATCGAAAATGGATCCAGAAATTTACTAGGAAAAGACACTGCAATGCGTCTTAAGGTTTTAAAATTAGGCGTAGATGTGAACCAGATTAATTGTAGTCAAGGAGGGTCACAGTCATTTCCAAAATTTAAAAACATTTCCATTGAAATTCCCATAGATACGTCAGTAAAACCTGTTATGCAACCATACCGAAGAATACCTATACCGATAGAAGAGAAAATAAATAAGAAAATAAAAGAGTTACTCGATTTAGATATCATTGAAGAGGTACGGGAGCCATCACCGTGGGTTTCCCCCTTTGTACCCATTCTAAAGGATAATGGTGACGTACGCGTCTGTGTTGACATGCATCGCGCGAATGCGGCCATATTAAGAGAGAACCATCCTTTACCGTGCATGGAACATTTATTACCAAAAATAAAAAAAGCCCAATATTTCTCGAAGTTGGATATTAAGGACGCATTCCATCAAATAGAATTGCATCCAAATTCCAGGCATCTAACTACATTTATTATTCTAAGGGGCTCTGTCGGTACAAAAGACTCATGTTTGGGATAACCTGCACCCCTGAACTTTTTCAAAAAATTCTTGAAAAGATATTGATTAAATGCGAAGGAGTAATAAATTTCATCGACGACATTCTAGTCTGGGGTAGTGATAAAGAAGAACATGATTTACGATTGGCTAAAGTATTACAAGTACTAAAAGATAATGACGTTCTGCTTAATCAAACTAAATGTATATTTTCAGTAAAACAAATACACTTTTTGGGGCATGTATTAACTTCAGAAGGAGTAAAGCCGTTACCAAAATATATAAAAAGTATATCTGAGTTTAGAGTCCCAACAACGATCGAAGAATTACAGAGTTTTCTCGGGCTGGTTAATTATATAAATAAATGGATCCCTAACTTAGCAACTACAACCGAACCACTAAAAGAACTATTGAGAAAAAAACTAAGAAAGAAAGCAAGCTTAAAAGTATATTGGAAGAAAGATCAAGAAATGGCATTTGTTGAGCTAAAGAAGGTATTATCAGAAATAAAAACTCTTGGTTATTATGACGTTAAGGATAAGACACAAGTTATAGCGGACGCAAGCCCAGTAGGTTTAGGTGCAGTTCTGGTGCAAACCGATAATAAAGGACCTAGAATTATTGCGTTCGGTAACCGTACACTAAATGATTGTGAAAGAAAATACAGTCAAACGGAAAAAGAAGCACTCGCACTCGTTTGGGCTATCGAGCATTTCAATACATTTCTCTTTGGAAAGGTATTTGATTTGATAACTGATCATAAGCCCCTCGAATTTATATTTAACCCCAAATCCAGACCATGCGCTAGAGTCGAGAGATGGGTGTTGCGCCTTCAGGCATATCGTTACAACATAAAATACAAACCAGGGAAAACCAATATTGCGGATCCCTTATCTCGATTGTGTGAGATTGCGTCCAATCAACCGTCGATAAAAGACTATGTACATCAAATAGCTGAACTTGCAAGACCACAGGCAATCCCTATGAGGGAAATAATTCAAGAATCAGAAATTGATCACGAAATCAGTAATGTTAAGAAAGGAATTTATAATGACCAGTGGGATGACTCTGTAAAACTGTACAAAATTTTCGCAAATGAATTGTGTTTCTATGAAAATATTCTACTACGGGGGGCCAGGATCGTCATTCCAGGAAATCTAAGGACACGGGTACTACATGCGGCCCATGAAGGCCATCCAGGAATTGTGGGGATGAAAGGTCGCCTACGATGCAAGGTCTGGTGGCCCAGGATCGATAAAGATGTTGAGTTGTTTGTGAAAGGTTGCAAGGGCTGTACACTTGTCAGCTTACCAAACCCTCCCGTGCCAATGAAGCGTCGGGAACTTCCAGCCGAACCATGGATGGACATTGCTATGGACTTGTTAGGACCATTGCCAAACAGTGACTACCTTTTAGTTGTAGTTGACTATTATAGTGGCTACAAAGAGATAAAGCTCACGAGGACCATTACCAGTTTGCAAATTATTAAAATATTAAAAGAAATGTTTAGTCGACTAGGCTATCCGCATTCCATTACTGCAGATAACGGGCGTCAATTTGTAAGTGAGGAGTTTAAAACTTTTTGTGGAGAATGTAACATTAAACTTTTTAATACGGTGCCATATTGGCCCCAGATGAATGGCGAAGTAGAGCGCCAAAATCGAGATATTGTTAAACGATTAAAGATTAGTTCAAGTGAGAAAAAAGATCTTAGGGAAGCACTTTATGAGTATTTGATGATGTATAACTCTACCCCTCATTCAGTGACAGGAAAATCGCCGTCAGAACTCTTCTTTAAAAGAAAAAACCTTGATAAAATTCCAATGTTAAAAAATATAAGTAATTCAGGAGATGATTCGGAAGTAAGGGATAAAGATAGATTGCAAAAGGAAAAGGGAAAGGATTACAGTGATCGGAAGAGAAGAGCAGCGGAACCAGAGATAAGCGAAGGGGATAAGGTTTATTTAAAGGAAATGGAGAAGTTGAATAAGCTTTCAACTACTTTTAATCCTGAACCACATGTAGTGGAAAAATCGGTAGGAGGAGACATTACGGTGAGAAACGAAGAAACAGGACAGAGACTGAGAAGAAATATTGTACACTTAAAAAAAGTAGAAGGCCAATGGCACGCGATTCCGAATGAGTCTAATCCAACAGAAGATCTTGTAGTTGATAAATAATTTTGCAAAATAAGAATTACCTAATATTTAGCCTGACACTTTAATTGTTAGTTTACTGATTTTAAATAAGAAAAGATAATAAAGCTGTTGTTGATTAACCGACAAATAACTGACTTTAAATAAGTATAGTATAACAAAACCTGTTGAAAAGGAAGGGATGTAGTGTTCGTATCTACTAAAAGATACCATACATTGTCTCATGTACACTAGTAGTCAAAGTATAGCTGTCAATCTGGCAGTCTGTCACCGACACCGGTCAAGATTGGACGTGTGCTTACTTGTGATACGAGTGTAGTAGTGAGCCAGTGAAATACCTACCTACTGCTGTACCGTAAAGACAAGGGTCTTTACAATTGTCAAAAAAATTATTAGAGATTTAGTTGTAAAATTGTACAAATTAGGTGTGACAGTTAGTGTTTTTGATAAGAAATTCATATTTTTGTTTTATAAATCATAAATACGGCGTATGAATCGCATTTTTGGTGTGAATTTGATAAAAAGGTCTTCTCATTTTGTGTGATTTTATAGTTTTTTTTGAGATGGGACATGTTTAGTTAATCAGTTGGTTTTATTGCACAACATTTATTTTTCTGTTATGTTAATTAGCGGAATTGCCTAGCGCGCTGAAAAAATATTCATATTAAGTGCATTTAAATAAACCTTACCTATTCTATGTTTAAAAAAGTAATATTTTTCTTTTTTTTTTTCTTTTTTAGACTAAAGTTTAAATTAGTGTAAAATAATGTTTATTTTTGTTAAAATTAATGCAAATTTTGATTCGATTTTTGAATCGATTTTCATGAAATCGATTCAAGACAATACGATCCGATCCACGAATCGATTCAAGGGCTTACGATCCATTACGATCCAAAAAATCGATTCAAAGAGAAAAATCGTGCATCCCTAAACTGAATGATGGCTCTGAGAGCCAGCCTCCACCCCGCGCTCGTCTCTTACTCCCCCCGCTGTCTTTCGTCCCCCGCGCCCGCAGACCATGGGAGTGTCACGAACGAGCTTGCCAGACTATAATAACGGATCTTAGGGTCCGGTCAAGTACAACCTATTCCCAAAATGCCTGATTGCACTATAAACGAATGTCAAAATGTCTGTTTCCCAAGATGTCTGAATTCAATATAACTTGGCCCGATTCGCCTGAATCCTAAAATATCTTCTTCCCATTATGTCTGAAATTCGTAATGCCCTATTCATAAAATGACTGAAAGTATTATTATTCTTTACTAAAGATATTTTCTTAGCGTTAGTACCCCATGCCTAAGCCTAAAAAACGTGAACAGTGCGAAGTCACCCATTAATTTAAGAATTTATCAGTATAATTTCAGTAAGTTTAAACCTCCTTACTATTTTTTTTATTCGTCGGCTATGAACATTTCAAACAGGTATGGGACTGCGGTGATTACCGAAACCTAAAAATAAACTGTGTGAACACGTAAGAAACATGCGTATGCGTGTGTGAAAAATTCCATGCATTGCATTTCAATGTATTATGCACTTCTCTTCGGTATAAACTATATATATGTAAAATCTCACCCTCCTATGTGCCTGCAATTTTCGTAAAAAGGGATCCAATTTTTTTAAGGGATATATATATCTTGATATATATATAAATATACAGTCGTGGTCAACTAATTAGGGACATTCAAGGTAGTGAAGAGCTATAACCGGTTATGTACATAACATAACATAACATAAACTCACGCCTGTATTCCCCGAAGGGGTAGGCAGAGGTGCTAGCACCCACATTTCGACAGTTTATGTTTAGGTCCCAATGTAATAGGTGGCGAGCCTATTACCATTAACCGGGCACTTATAAACCTGTGATAAATACACACATTGTCACGGTACGACTTGAAATAAATAGTTCTAGGGGGGAAAAGGTATATAATTTAGCTTTATAACGATAATTCAGTCTATCACGGGTATCAGGTGTAGAAGGTATAGAAGCTGGTTCTTCTTTGAAGATATGGTAGCTATTGGAGCTGCTTCTTCTCTGAAGGTGCGACAACTATAGGAGCTGCTTCTTCTCTGAAGGTGCAGCTATCGAAGCTGCTTCTTCTCTGAAGGTACGGTTGCTATCGGAGCTGCTTCTTCTCTGAAGGTGCTGTAGCTATCGGAGCTGCTTCTTCTCTGAAGGTGCTGTAGCTATCGGAGCTGCTTCTTCTCTGAAGGTACGGTTTCTATCGGAGCTGCTTCTTCTTTGAAGGTGCTGTAGCTATCAGAGCTATTTCTTCACTGAAGGTGTAGTAGCTAGAGAGAATAAGCAGCTTGGATAGCTGCTTATTCTCTGAAGATGTGATAACTATCGAAGCTGCTTCTTGTCTCTAGATGTAGTATCTGTTAAAGCCAATTCTTCTCTCACTATAAGCTGTAATTTGATTTATAAAGAAGACTTTTTAATATCTGAATTTAGAAGTAGGACCTTTTCTAAGTGGCCAGGGGATTTCAGTAAAAATGTTGAGAATTCGTGCTGGCAGTTCATATAAATTTCGAGGAATGAACCGTCGCCATGGAGACTGACGGAGACGAGACGGAAAATGACAATTTTTTAAATATTGATTGATATCTAATGATAAAATATTGTAAAAGATAAACATATAAAAATTGAATTCAAGAATTAAAATAGAGGAGGAAATACATAAATGAATGAAACCAACTAACTAAATGCAATGAATGATGAAATTAAGGTATGAAAATGTACGACACTTTGGTAGAAGTGTTAGGACACATTGCGTAACACTACAACATAACTTCGAATAGCATCGAAAAGTCATTGGTGTATGCCATGGTAAACCTGGGAACGACCCTGAGACGTCGTCTCAACAGTCCATTACCGATACCACTAGGCTACCGCAGATTTCTTTATCGTCTCAACAGTCCATTACCCGTACCACTAGGCTACAACAGATTTCTTTATGTACCTACATAGGGTAAACCGACAGTCATTGGACAATTAAGAAAATAAACTAGTTCAAATATATTTTTTCCGTCGGTATAGTAATTATATATTATAGAGATATTTTGAAGCTGAATAAAATGAGCTATCTTAAGAATGATTTAAAAATAAATAATTGTAAAATATCAGTGTTATAAAAAAATTGAACAAAAAATATAGTTATTGGGCAAAATTTATAATTATTGGACAGTCAATACCAGTTATTGGACAGTCGGTAAATATAAGGAAATAATAGTTACACAAGTAATAAAACAACATAAAAACATTGAGTTTTTTATTAAAATATTAAAATTGCTTTTCATAAACCTAAAAATATTCATAAAAATTCTGTAAACTAAACAGAGAGCAAATTATTCATCATTAAACTTTAATCAGTCTAGAGTAGAGAGAGAGAAACTTTAGTCAGAGATCATGAAAAATAAGGATACCTCACAAAAAATAAAATTAAGAAAGAAATTAAATAAAAACAACTTAAAAAAAGTTATAATTTTATATTATACTAGCTTTTGCCCGCGGCTCCGCCCGCATGGATGTCGGTTATCGCGACCAAACATAGCCTATGTCCTTTCTCATGGTCTAATCTACCTCTATACCAAATTTCATCAAAATCGGTGCAGTGGTTTAGGCGTGAAAGCGTAACATACAGACAGACAGACAGACAGACAGAGTTACTTTCGCATTTATAATATTAGTATGGAAGTATGGATTTGAACCCTTTTTGTCTTTTAAAAACTTGAAATACCTAGGTAACTTCAAAATTAAAAACACCATGGTAGAATCACGTTATGAATTCATTCATCAAATAGCATTCTGGCCTCTAAGTCTTCGACGGTATTATTTCCTTCATCATCAGTAGATTCTTCCAACCTTATATCATCGTCATCATCATTATTGTTCACTTCGCTGTAACAAAACATGGCACACGTAGAGATCCAATGTGATATCCTCTGGTACATGTTGTTGGTGTTTGTGAGGTACACATTTTACGGGGGTGCGGGTTGGGTAACCTCCACGTTGGCCTTTCCGTTTCTTCCCCCTTTGGACTGCGGTCCTGGGGAGCGGAAGCGGAGGGGCTGGTGCATCCTGGACAACGGCTAACAGACTCCCACTTTAGGTGTTCTGTTGGCCGTTGACGAATAACCCAACGGCCGACCTCATTGTACGAGGAGGTCGTGGGATGGCGGGCCTGCAAGGCCCGCGGGAAGGGATCCGTAGGATTCCTTCCATTCAAACAGCCCTTTTGAGGGCTAGCTGACCCAGAGGGGGTCGTGGTATGGCGGGCCTGCAAGGCCCGCGGGGAGGGATCCGCAGGATTCCTTCCATCTAAACAGCCCTTTTGAGGGCTAGCCGACCCAGAGGGGGTCGTGTTGTGGCGGGGCTTCAAGGCCCGCGGAGAGAGATCCGGTTCCCGCTAGTCGCTCCCAGTATCCCTCTGCTCTCAGAGGGGACAGGGGAGAGGCAAGGGTTCCGCGAGATCCAGGGACGGGTTGGCCCACTGCTCGCGCAGGGGCTGACAGGCACTCGTGCCACCGTCGGTGTTGGGAGAGTTGGCTGCTCCCCCGCGTCGCGTAACCTCCTAGATATCGACAACGATCTGAGTGCTAGCCACACTCGGTACGCCGGTATCCTGGAGGCCGCGGGGCTTGCCTTAATTGGCCGGCCCGCGACAAGGAAAAGTCTCTAACCCGACAGCGAAGTCGTTTAAAACCTGTGGACACCAGGGGACCTCCACAGTATCTACCCCGCTTTTCGGAATGAGCGTCACCCGGGAAGTGTAGTATAGTTCGTCTCATGCTCGTGGGAATCTTATGGAAACTTTAACTCAACATAAAACCCCCCCTTTACCAAGCGAAACAGTCTGCGCGGAGGTCGCGCAGCGCCATGACGCGGAGGTCGCGTCCAAGAACGTCGCGGCGGCGACGGATAAATTTGACACCGCCACAGAGAGGAGCAGGGCCAACAGCCCGGTGGGTCTGCAGACCCGGAAATCTGCACGGAGGAGGAACGGCGATAGGAAAGTTCCTCCTCCACGGAGGGCTGAGACGGATACGGCGATCACAGTGACCGATTCGTCCTCCACCGACGGCAGCGGGAGCGAAAATTCCCCCCCGCCCAAGGCTGCTATGATCGGCAGGGGAAAAACGCGGGGTGGCAAGAGAGCCACCCCTCAAACGCCCTCCTCACGGGTCCCGGCCCTGAGGGACGTTGAAGTGCCACCGAGTCCCTCCACCTCGGCGGCGCCAATGCCTCGTACCGACCCTACTTCTAGGGAGGTACTAGAGGCTCTGGAGACAGTGATAGGGGCCCGTGCCGAGTTTATCCACTTAGTTATACTATTAGTTATACGATATAACAAAATAGACTGAAAAAGTCCAAATAGTTATACTGCTTAGTATAACTACGTGGATTCGATTAATTTGGGTTGTTTTAGTCCAAATAGTTATACTGCATAATATAACTACATGGATTCGATTAATTTGGGTTGTTTTAGTACAAATAGTTATACTGCATAATATAACTACATGGATTCGATTAATTTGGGTTGTTTTAGTACAAATAGTTATACTGCATAATATAACTACATGGATTCGATTAATTTGGGTTGTTTTAGTCCAAATAGTTATACTGCTTAGTATAACTACATGGGATTCGATTAATTTAGGTTGTTTTAGTCCAAATAGTTATACTGGATCCGATTAATTTTGATTGGATTCATCCATTTAGTTATATTCGTAAATAAACAATCACTTTATAATATTAATGGGCATTTTATGTTCCAACAATTTGTAATTAAAGAAAAAGTGTATTTATGGGCTGAAGGAGATAGTGGTGGGCAGTGTTGCCGTTATAAAAACTATTATTATTTATTTTATTAACTTTAATTGTTAGAATTATTTATTTAACATTTTATTTTGTTACATTTCTGTGTTTGTGCTGCAGCTGCGAGAAATAAATGCATTTTCTTTCTTTCCGTTAACTAATTGCATTTGTGCGTCCATTATCACCATGTCGTTAAATAAACTGCTTTCTTTTCGGTTCTCTTTTCTTTCCCGATACGGATAATAACATCTTCGGTATCTTCCAGAATAGCTCTCAAAAATTGCATAATTCTGAATGCTTGCTTTAAGTAAGCAGCCTCATGTTGCCCATCCGTTAAGGGCAATTTATTTTGAACACAAATTAATTGCCTGTTTCGGCTGATATGATAGGTCTCGATTCCGATGGTATTTACCGCCTTACTTCATTTTCACATTGTCCTCATAAAAATAACATAATAACACATAAACAAAACCACAAAACGAACACCTAACAAGACTTTCACTATATTATTTTGTATATTATGTAAAATTCATAAAGGCAATGTATGATAATTGGCTTGGCTGTCACGGCTGTCACTGGCTGTCAGTGAGTGAGCGTCATGCTGCATCTAGTATGTCTATGTGCTCCATAGACATAGTAACCATGTTCTCACTTTATTAATTTCTTATTTTGTGTCGTTTATAATTTTTAATCTGTTTTTTATTTTTTTTTGTTTGCTTCTCCTTGTATTATTTTACTTTTTATTAAGTGTGTACATTTATGTCATGTGTGTTGTGTGCGTGACGTCAGTGACGTCACGAGTGGCCCCATCTGAAAACCAGCGCTGCGCATTCTTAACGGTATGCGTAGCATTTATGCTGAGATGGCGGCCATATTCGGGCTCGCACAGTGAAACATGTTTTATTTTAAGAATAGATTATATATATACGTATTGTAGATTATAAGATATTTGTATACCTACTAAGTGGATGGATGATCATTGTGCGTGTCTAGAATTAAATGTTTTTTCTTTCTTTCTTTCTTCATATGCCATGCTAAAATTACTGGCTCAAGAGTGATGAATTCATAAAACCGTGGAGAGAGGCATCGCAGTACTAACCAAGTTGAAGCATGGCATATTAACTTAAACCAAGCATGCATAACCAGGTAATATGTAAGCATTATGAAATTTTTGAAAGCGATTCTGGAAGATGCCGAAGATGTTATTATCGATATTGGGGAAAGTAAAGAGAACCGAAAAGAAAGCCGTTTAGTCAACGACATGATGATAATGGACGCACAAATGCAATTAGTTAACGGTAATATCACAATAGACCCTTTTCTAGAAACAGTGCGATAGCATTTTATTCACTATTTAGGAGAAAGAAAAGAAGAAAGAAAATGCATTTATTTCTCGCAGCTGCAGCACATACACAGAAATGTAACAAAATAAAATGTTAAATAAATATTTCCGATAATTAAAGTTAATAAAATAAATAATAATAGTTTTTATAACGGCAACACTGCCCACCATTATCTCCTTCAGCTCATAAATACACTTTTTCTTTAATTACAAATTGTTGGAACATAAAATGCCCATAAATATTATAAGGTGATTGTTTATTTACGAATATAACTAAATGGATGAATTCGATCAAAATTAATCGGATCCAGTATAACTATTTGGACTAAAACAACCCAAATTAATCGAATCCATGTAGTTATACTAAGCAGTATAACTTTCTGGACTAAAACAACCCAAATTAATCAAATCCATGTAGTTATACTAAGCAGTATAACTTTCTGGACTAAAACAACCCAAATTAATCGACTCCACGTAGTTATACTAAGCAGTATAACTTTCTGGACTAAAACAACCCAAATTAATCGAATCCATGTAGTTATACTAAGCAGTATAACTTTCTGGACTAAAACAACCCAAATTAATCGACTCCACGTAGTTATACTAAGCAGTATAACTATTTGGACCTTTTCAGTCCATTTTGTTATATCGTATAACTAATAGTATAACTAAGTGGATAAACCCCTCGTGCCGGGTCCCTGGGGCCGGACGAGGTCCGGCTGCGACAGGCGACGACGCGCCTCGTCGATGAGTTTGGCCTGCTGAGAGCGGAGCTGGCTGAGTCGCGCAACGATCGGGCTCAACTAGGCAGGCGGCAGGTCGAGCTCATCGAGAGCTCTGAGCGGCAGGCGGCAGAGTACCGCAAGGAGATGGCCAAGATGGCGGCCGAATTTGCGGACCTGCAGAAGGTCGTCGCCGAGCTGCCGGAGGGGCGCGTCACGCGGTCGGCGCGGCGGAAGCCAGTCGCGCAGCCGGTGGGGCCAAAGCCGCCGGTTCGGCCGGCATCCCCGGTGCGGTCGGTGTCGCCGGTGCGGTCGAGGTCGCCGCTGCGGCTAGAGTCGCCACCGTCATCGCCAGTCCGACCGCAGCCGCCGGTGCTGATGCCGACCCAGCCCGCGGACCCGCTGGCGGCCGTCGTGGCGGCTCTGGCCGCCATGGAAAGGCGGCTGGAGGCAGCGCAGGCGGCGCAGGAGGCGCGGCAGGCGGCGCATGAGGAGCGGACAAAGCGTGGATTGGAGGCCATTATGGACTCCATCCGCCGTCCGCCCCTGGCGCCTCCTGCAGGATATGCCGGGGCCGTAAAAAGAGGTCGCCCAGCAGCGGCCCTGACCACGCAGGAGCCGGCCAGCAGACCATCCGCTGCGCCTGTGGCTCCGGCCGCTTCTACTGTCGCCGTTAGAGTCGAGGGCCCTGGGGTTGCGCAGCGCGCCCAGCCCAGGGGCAAGGGAAAGGGGAAGGGCAAGGGGAAGACGTCCTCTGCCCCAACCCCAACCCCAGCCCCGGCACCGGCCTCGGCTTCGGCTACAGCTCCGGCTCCAGCTGCGTCCACGAGCTCCTCCCCGGCAGGTGGTTGGGAGGTAGCCGGCGAATCACGCAAAAGGCGGAACGCCAAGCGAAAAGCAGCCAAAAAGGCCAAGAAGGCCGAGGCTGCCGCGAAGGGAGCGCCGGGCAGGCTGCGCGTCCCCCGCACCACGGCTGTCGTCTTGACGATGACGCCGGAGGCCGCGGAGAGGGGCGTGCAATACCCCGACCTGGTGAGGCGGGCCAGAGGCCTCATAGATATGAGGTCTCTTAAGCTGGCGAAGCCCCTCCGAGTCACGGAGACTCGGACGGGGGCCCGCCTCATCCAGGTCCCTGGCGCTTCCAGCGGTCCCCAGGCTGATGCCATAGCGGCTCAGCTAAGGGAGACGCTGGACGCAGCCGACGTCCGGGTGTCCAGGCCCATCAAGTGCGCAGAACTGCGCATTTCGGGCTTGGACGACTCCATCACGGCCGAAGAAATTCGGGCCACCGTGGCGGAGGCCGGGGGCTGCCCCCTGGAGGCGGTTAAGGTCGGAGCAATACGCTACGGCCGTCGCGGACAGGGGGCGGCAGTTGTCGGCTGCCCCATCGCGGCAGCTCAAAAGGCTGCTGATCGGCGGGTCCTCGTGGTGGACGGCGTTGTTGGGGTGTGGGCACAGCTCCTGCAGGCTCGACCGGCCAGGTGCTTTAGGTGCCTGTCGGTCGGGCACGTGGGGGTGCAGTGCACGGCGGAGGTGACGGAGCGGCGACCGCTGCTTCCGCTGTGGCCAGCCCGGTCACAGGGCCGGTGGTTGCGAGGCTCCGCTGCACTGTTTTAGGTGTGCAGCGGGGGGCAAACCGGCCGACCATCGGGTTGGCAGCAAGGCCTGCACCGGAGGGGAGCCGAAGCCACGAGGCGGGCGTTCCGCCGATAGTTCGCAGCGGGATGCGGAGATGGTTCCATAATGGATCCCCAACTCCGCATCCTGCAGGCGAACGTGGGCCACGGTGTCGATGCTCAGGCTCTTCTGCTCCAGAGCATGGCACAGTGGTCCATACACGTCGCCGCTGTCGCCGATCCGTACACCCACCGGCCCCCCGGGCCTGCCTGGGTGGTCGACCTGGATGGATCGGCGGCACTGGTGCGTAACGCCGCTGCGGGTGCCCCTCCCTTTGTGGTGATCGCAAGGGAGCATGGCATCGTAGCGGCGCGTGTGGGGGAGATTGCGGTCGTGGCCGTCTACTTCACGCCGGCATCACACTGACGCATAGGGCAGTATCGGCAGTCGCTGGAGCGGCTGACCGACGTCGTCAATGCCTGTCACCCTCGCCCGGTTCTTGTGCTTGGGGACTTCAATGCCTGGTCTGAGGCTTGGGGGTCCCGGCACACAAACCCGCGAGGTAGGGCTCTGGAGAGCTGGGACGCTACTCTCGGTCTGGTTCTCCAGAATCGCGGGGCCGAAGCCACGTTCTGGGTGGCGGAGCGCGGGGCGAGTTCGATCGTTGATCTCTCATTCGCGAGCGCTTCGCTGTCGCAACGTGTGCGGGACTGGCGTGTTGTCGTGGAGGTGGAGACACTGTCGGATCACCGATACGTTCGGTTTGATGTCTCCCCTCCCGAGAGTGATGCGCCGGTCACACCGGCCCCACGCGAGCCGCGCTGGGTGCTTAGGGGACTGAATAGGGATGCTCTCCTGGAAGCCGCCTCCGTGCAGGCCTGGGCCATGGTGCCGGACAGGCCTGACGACATCGATGACGAGGCGGCGTGGTTCCGGGAGGCCATGACTGTTGTCTGCGATGCGGGTATGTCTAGGGCTCCAGCCTATAGTCCGAGGCGCCGGGTCTACTGGTGGACTGCGGAGATCGCGAGGCTGCGTCAAGCCTGCGTGATCGCGCACCGCCGGTGGGCCAGGCTCCGTAGGAGGCGTAGCCGCCCCGCAGACACAGATCCCCTAGTGGCGGAGTTGCAAGAGGGATACAGGGAAGCCAGGAATGCCCTCCGAGCGGAGATCAAGCGGTCCAAGGCAGCTTCCTATAGGGAGCTGCTGGAGACACTGGAGCGGGACCCATGGGGGCGGCCTTACCGCTTGGTAAGAGGAAAGCTGCGCCCCCGGGCCCCTCCCCTGACCCAGGTTCTCGAGCCGGCTCTGCTTGGAGGAGTGGTGGCATCCCTGTTCCCGGCGCGGGCGGAACACGTTCCGCCGCAGATGACTCCGCCACCTCGGTCGCCTGATGCGCCCGGCGTGGTTATTGACGACGACGTGCCCGAGGTCACTTGGGTAGAACTAGAGCTGGCGGTGCGACGGCTTAGAGCCAAGAAGAACACCGCCCCGGGACCCGACGGCATTCCAGGCCGTGCGTGGGTCCTAGCTCTAGGAGAAGACGGTCTCGAACCCCGACTGCGAGGGTTCCTCAGCGCATGCTTGGAGCGGGGCCAGTTTCCGAAGATGTGGAAGACGGGGAAGCTGGTCCTCATCCGCAAGGACGGACGCCCGGCGGACGAGCCGTCCGGGTACCGGCCCATAGTGTTGCTCGACGAGGTGGGCAAGCTCTTCGAAAGAGTGATTGCCAAGCGCCTCGTCGAGCACCTCTCTAGAGTGAGGCCGGACCTAGCGGATACTCAGTACGGCTTCCGCCGGTGGCGTTCCACTGTGGATGCCATCATGCGCGTGAGGACTCTGGCGGAGGATGCGGTTGCCCGGGGCGAGGTGATGTTGGCGGTGTCCTTGGACATCTCCAACGCGTTTAACACCTTGCCCTGGAGTTGCATCAGGCAGGCGCTCGTGTACCACGATGTGCCTCTCTACCTCCGCCGCATAGTCGGGGCGTACCTGACGGAGAGGGCCGTCATCTACCCAAGTGCGACCGGCGTCGGTAGGCGTGAGATGTCGTGCGGTGTCCCACAGGGATCGGTCCTGGGGCCGCTCCTGTGGAACATCGGATACGACTGGGTGCTTCGCGGTGAGCTCGCGTTCGGGGCCACCGTCACGTGCTACGCGGACGACACGCTAGTGACGGTGAGTGGCGCTACACACCGCGAAGCGACCCAGAGGGCCACGACCGCTGTTGCTCAAGTCGTGGATCGGATCCGGCGGCTGGGTCTCGAGGTGGCTCTGCACAAATCCGAGGCCTTGTTCTATCATGGTCCTCGGCGCAGGCCACCCCCGGGATCCAGTTTGACAGTAGGAGGTACTCCCATCGACATCAAGCCCCGGTTGAAATACCTGGGGCTCGTACTCGACGGTCGGTGGGACTTCGGAGAGCACTTCCGAAACCTGCGCCCCAAACTGTTGGTGTCAGCTAACGCGCTGATGCGGCTGCTGCCCAACTTGAGGGGCCCAGAGGACTCCTGCAGGAGACTCTACGCGGGTGTCGTGCGGTCCATGGTCCTGTACGGGTGCCCCGTGTGGGCGGACGCCCTGCAGGCCAGGTTCGTGCAACTGCTGCATGCACCGCAGCAGACGATGGCCTGCAGGGCCATTAGGGGGTACCGCACGATATCCTTTGAAGCGGCGAGTCTCCTAGCCGGATCGCCACCGTGGATCCTGGAAGCGAGATCCCTTGCGGCACTGTATCGGTTCCGTAAGGAGGCGCGGGAGCGGGGATACGATCCCGAGCCCGAAGACATTCGGGCCGAGAGGTCCCGGCTCCACGGGATCATGGTGGCGGAGTGGGAGCGACGACTTGAGCAACGACGCGCAGGGCATGCCGTCATAGAGGCGGTAAGGCCCATCATGGGGGAATGGCTGGAGAGGCCACATGGCAGCCTCTCGTATCGACTGACGCAGATTATCACCGGGCACGGGTGCTTCGGGAGATATCTGTGTCGGATCGAAAAGGAGCCAACGTCCGAGTGCCATCACTGCGACGCGAGCGAGGACACGGGGCTGCACACGCTCACCGAGTGTCCGGCATGGGCCGGACCGAGGCGGGAGCTAGTGGCGGCCCTGGGAGTGAGAGTTCTCACCCTCGCCACCCTGCTCACAGCAATGCACAGTGGTCCCGTTTCCTAAGAGAGGCGGTCATAGGGTTTTCAGCCCGGATTAAAAATAAAAGATTAACTTTTTACCCTATAAATGATTGTTTTTAGATGCTGAAGGTAATAAATAACAAGTAAAAAACTATATTTTTTTAAAAAGAAAATATATTAACAAACAAACAATGAGGAATTCATTTGTAAGAAAAAATAAGTAACAATAAATTTGGTTTTACTTGTTTATTGTTTTTAAGCAAGAGTTGATTGTCATATAAATAAAAGAACTTGAATAGATAATTAAGAACATTTATATAAAACGATTTACTTAATTAGTATGTACAATAACATTATAATTAAGCATATTTACTTTTTTGGTAAATTACAATCAGGTTTAAGTGTATAATAAATCCAACACTACTTTTGCTAATACAGACTTCTTCTTACGTGGCAACTTTCTTACACTAGAAATAAGTGGGTCTGAATTAAGAAGAAGTCTGTTCAAAAGATCCATGTTAGTTACATCTCGGTAATGTTTCCTAGTGTTATCGCGTCTAAATAATTTAACTAATTTGTTAGAAGATTCAGCGGCTTCTTGACAATTCACCGATAGACAATATAGAATTATTATCAATCACCTCTGATACGTGCATTAAAACCTTATGAATAGATGCAGGCAAATTATACCATGAATATTCCTCAACAAGCATTTTGACAGTATCAAATGCAAAAAGTCTTAAATTTTTGTGAATTTATTTTATACCCTGATGATAGGCTCTGCAAGAGGTGACTACATCTGTCTATTAAATCTTTTCGAATACCGGTGATTTCAGCAGAAATTTCGGAATTGTGGAAAAATTTTCTTGCAGAGTTTCCATCATTGGATGTGCCACTTCCTCCACTTCGGGGTTTATCTACAATCAAGCCTAACTTTCTTTTTCCCTCTTTTTAGCCTCATTTTCTTTATTCATCGCAGATATCCAGTTGCTTAGGACAAGCATTCGAGGAAATGAACACTTGATGGTAGTTCCTATAAAATACAAGAAACAAAATTACAACAAAAGCGTAATTATTATTAAAAAAAATGACCAACTGCCATTAAATATAAAGATATTTTAGCAATTGCATTTCAAATCCCATCACTTTGATATGCCACTTGATGAACGGACATCACACATAATGTATTTACGTCCATCATTAATTGTAGGGCCGGCAGACTAAACCACATAAGTCAAAAAAAAAATGCGTTTTCGTTTTATTTGTCCAAAAATATTAATTTTAATTAATACATCAACCTATTAAACCACATAAGTCAAAGCCAATCGCTTCAATTTGAACTCTAAAGTGCACCTTTTAAACCTCCTCACTCTTACCACAAGTGGACATGTTATAAAGAACATAAATTGACTTATGTCAAACGGACTTTAAACGTACTCAATTTTTTTACGTACTGATAGCATGACTTATGTCATTAGGAACGTTAAGTGGGTGGCATTATCGGTTACTCACTAACGGGCCTCTTCTGCGTCTCGCCTCTTCCCGTTTCTAATCGGCTCTATTTATACGTACGTTTGTTTTGGATCGTCCTGGGGTCAACTTTCTCCCCCCTTTATCAATGGTCGACGTCCATGTAGACGATGCAGCTTGAAAGTGACCAATAATACAGGAGAAGCTTTAAGAGATGCGCTTGTGGTACAGTCACGTCATGCGTCGACCCGACGAACGCATGTCCAAAAAGTGCTGCAACTGGAGTCGAGACCAAGAGGTCTGCCACAGCCTCTTGGTCTCGACTCCAGTTGCAGCACTTTTTGGACATGCCGTGACTGTACTTAAAGCTTCTCCTGTATTATTGGTCACTTTCAAGCTGCATCAGATGTACACATTCGGACTGTTTATACTGTAGATTGATGGCGCTTGGTGGAATCTGCTACACATATTGAATAACACACTTGTACTTTTCCACTGAAGTCAGTGGAAAAGTACAAGTGTGTTATTCAAAACACATTCGGACTTTGTCTAAAAGTGAGACGCCCGCAGACCATCTGAGTATTCACATTTCGCTGACGTCCACCTCGTTTACCTGCAGTTTTATGATTGGCCAACACTGCACCATAGGTCATTGCTGGCCGTATTGCTGTTTTATAGAACTTGCCTATATTGGCATTTATGGATCGCAGAATACCCCTGTAAGTTCTCTCCACTTTCGCCAGACTTAAAGTAAGTGTGTTACGTGATGTCTACGTTTATATGTTGCCATTTTGAAGTGGTCAGTGGTATTTAGAGTGGCGTTTTGTAGTGTGACGCCTGACATTGCTGTTTGAGAAATTGCAGTGTTGTGGACAAGCAGAGAAACACAGATGTTCTGTCTTTTCTCTGCTTATCCTCAAGCCAGTGGTTTCCAGAGCCAAGCTTCAGTTTTCCAACCTTGCTTGCAAAGCTATCGGCTTCCAGGGTTTAGGCCATTGTATGTTGTCTGTCAGGTAGTTCATTACTATGTTAAACAGCAATGGGCTGAGTGCCAATCCTTGATGTATAGTCGACAACGGAGATGCAGTCGCACTTGTATTTAAGGTGCAACCGTGTCTTCTTTATCGACTGTACCTATACCTGAAACACCTCTCTAACTTGCATCATGGGGCAGCGTACTCCAGTCATCACTCCGGTGTACATATCTCTGGTGAGTTCAATGTAGCACTTGGGGCGATTCAGGGCGCGCAATGCTTGTCAAATCAGTGGCCTCGGGGCTCAGTGAAACGCTTCAAGGTCGATAAACGTCTTAATCACTCCTTCTGGATTTGTTTCCATCAAGATTCTGATTATCTGTATTGCTTCTTCGGTGGTAGATTTTCCGGGCACGAATCCGCATTGGTTTTCCTTGATGGTCGTCAACCTACATACTCTTGCGTTGAGAACTCTGTCCTATATCTTTAATGTCTGCGAGATAAGTTTAACTGCCCGATAGTTGCTGCATTGCCTGATGCCGTTGGATTTGTACGCCTACATCCAAAGACTTGTACAACTCGGCAGGGATGTCATCTGGTTATGTGGCTTTGTCGTTCCTCATCTTACAGATATTTTTACCTCCATAGTCGTTATCTTCTTTCAGAGGTCTTCGCTTGATGATAATTCTGGCATACGATCTTAAAGCTCAAGCTCAGGAAAACCAAGAGAAAGCTGAATTACTTGCTCAAAACCATCATCACGAGGCTACTGAAAATCAAGCGTACGAACTAAAAGAGACACACACACTAATGTGTAAAAATGACTATTCTGTTCAAGTGTACACTTTGGATTTACATTAACGTTAACCTAAACCAGCACTAACTTCCTCAGTAGCATTTTATCAGATTTTAGTATCATTCATTTATAGTTCTTATAAACATAAGTCAGAAGTACAGATTCAGGAAGATGCAAAAGTTGAGTGTTCTGAATAACATAAGTCACCTAAATAGCTGTTTGCATCTGTTTGTGCTATCAACGTTTGCATGCACATTAGAACTGCTATTATTTGTTCCAAATAATTACTAATAATGAATAAATGATTACTATCTTTTTTTTTATTTAGTTTTTTGTAGTTCCTGAAAAGTAGACCTTTTTGACTTATGTGTTTTAGTCTACCGGCCCTAGAATTAAATTGACTATAAATTGAATTGAATTAGTGACCTATAGCAAGTCCGGGCGCACTTTGGCGCACCTAGTTGTTACAGTTTTTGAAACTAGACAAACTAGAGTTTTTTTTAATATATGTTTCAACTTTGGCGATTCGTTCCTTCATAAGTAGATGTCTAGTTGAAAATTCAAACTAGTAAAAAAACTAGAAAATCGGAAGTATCTCTTTGACGGTGCTACATACCGACAATAACTAAGTTAATGTAAACAAAATATGATTAAATATGTCGTACATACCTTCTACTCGAATATCCATGGCACATCAATATCACAAACAATCAATTTCCGGGAAAAACACACTTTGGAAACAATAGAAATTTCGGCGAACTGATAACGCTAATGAGCACTAATTAAATGTTACCACTTTGGGTGCACAAAATTAAATGTTCCATGTATATTATTGCAATTGCTTTTATAACTGGGGGTAGATTGGTTACCTGTTTACCCTATAACGATACAAGATGTCATAATTGGACCAATGAGATTTCAGCGCTATGACCTATGGTGGGACCACTGTGCAATGGTCCGCTGCGCGGACGCGTGGGCGGCCGGCGTCTCCTTCAGCGAGCAGGTAATGGTCGTGAAGGAGACGGCGGAGCGGGAGAGGCGGCGCTTGCGAGAAAGACTTGCGGATCGCGCCGCCCGCGCGCGCAGGCAACTCGGGCGTCGGAGGGCACTGACTGACCTCCGTCCCCCATGAGCGCGGGCCTGGGGGTGACGGGTGGAGCCGCCTGTCACCCCAGCAGAAGCAGGCCACGGCGGCGGCGCGCTAAATAGCGTGCCTCCCCATTCCGGGGGCGAGTTGGGGACACCGTTGTCCCCCCTCCTGAGGAGGGCCAGACCGTAAGAGATGGCCCTGGGTCAGCCGGGGTGCGAGGGATATGTCTATGACAACCTCACCTCCGGCCTAGCACCAAGACCCACAGTCGGCGTGCGGTTTTAGTCGGTTCGAGTCCGACATAAACTCCCCTTCCGGCTCCGGCAGGGGGGGTATCCGAGGGGATTTCCGCACGAAAAAAAAAAAAAAAAAAAAAAAAAAGGTACACATTTTACGTGAAATATCGATGAGCACATGTCACAGCACAAACGGTTGCTAGTTTTTGTTGTTTTTAAACATATTTTACACGTATTTGTAGTTTCCCTCATTTTCTTTCTAGCTGGTTTTACTTTATCCTTTTTCTCATTTGCCTTTTTTATTTGCATTTCTTCTCTTACTCTCTTTCGTTCTTCTTTTATCTTCAACGCCGATTCTTTTTTCTCTTTTTGTTCATTAAACATAGCTCTATACTTCTCTGAAGTTATAGCGTATGGAAATCTCACGGTATTTCTTTTACCTTTCCGTTCAGGCTTTTTGGCATTGTTAAAAAATGTGCAAATTGGCTGTTAGATATAATTTTAAACGCTGGACTTTTATCAGCCAAACTCATATCAGTACAGACATGTTCTTTTCTTTGTTCTTGTAAAAGAGGGGTAATTGTCCTTATTAAAAATTGAGCATCTGCTTTTAGTACACCAGGTACTGAATGTTGGTATACATGGTTGTAAATCTAATGAAAGTTGTTCGGTAACTGACATATTACTACAACCCATTAATTGAGGATTTTGTTCAGGATAGTCTGGTCTTAATTCATGACATTCATAGTTCTCAGTAGCAGTTGTTATTTCTGAAGGAATATTTTGAAAGTCTTTATTAATGATAGCATTGGATTCTATTGGAGATAAGTTTAAATCAACTAGGTCTGATTAGACTAGATCTGATCTTGTATTAAATCATCATGAGGTATCCGCTCTTGGATCGCTAGATTAACTTCAGAGTCTAGATGAGTAGTATCTTGTGTTAAAATTGTTGGGTCAGAAATAGGTGTCCAAAGATTTTCAGAACTAGTAGATGTAAATGCTTGGTAAATATTAAACAAAATTTTGAAATCTTCATTGGTATTCTCTAGAGATCCGGTTCTTAGCATTCCATGGATTCACCGTGTGGTCGCCGGGTCCATGGCGTGGTACAGAGAGGAACACTGACGGCGCCTGGGACTTGCGACCCAGGTGTAGGTTTAGGGTGGCCACCTTGTGATGCATCAGCGCTCACCTCCACCGTCAGACGTGTTCCCCCCTCTACCTATCCAAATTTGGTGAGATCCTATCAACGCCGTTTTAGATATTCGTTTGAGTAAAGATAAAGAGCTTACTGAAGCTCTTGGCAATCCGAGGTCTTTAAATAAATTATACAGGGATTTAGCTGGAATTCCCCTTGCTCCTACTTCCACGGCGTAGAGTTTAACCACAGCCATTTTTGGTTAACTCGTTGGTCAGGTCAAAGTATTTGTTTATTTTTATAGCGTGGTCTTTAGGTATGTTAGTTTCCCACGGTACTGTGAGTTCTACTAGTACTGCACGCTTTTGCTGTTTTGAAAATAGGAATATATCGGGTCTGGATGACGAGGCACAAACATCCTCCGGTATTTTATAGTGTTTCTCATACGAATCTGCGAGTAATGTCCAATCAGCGGCTGCTATCAAAATTGAGTACGGCTTTTGATTTGTCTTTTTTGAGCAGCCTTCCTTCACAAGTTTTTTGTAAGTTTCCAACTGCGTAAGTTTTGTTTGTCCAACTATTTGACTGAATTCAGAAAAATTTAAAACACTTTCTCGATTTTGGTAGTCCTTAGCCTGAATATGCTTATCGCTTCCCAAACATTTCTCGTAATCAATCGCATCAGGATTAAATGTCACTAAGCCACAGGCTTTGAATCCATTAATTAGAGTGTCAGACTTTATAGATTTGTTAAGAGCTTCTTCAAGTATACTAGCAAAATTAACCTTTATTATTGCCTCACCTGGTTTATTCATTAGCCAGGTCCTTGTTGTATCTTTCCATGCTGCTTTAACGGGCCGAAAAACAGCTACGTCAGCTGGTTGTAAAATGCGAGTTGCGTTCGGTTACAACGCTATAAGCTCAATGCCCAATTCCTTGCATAATTGCTAACACTATGGTAAGATGGGTTTTATGGCCATCAAGAAAATATATTACTGGCAGTGTTATGCCTTTTTGGAGTAATAAGGGTGAAAAACATTTCCTATATATTCAAAAAACAGTTCTGAAGTCATCCAGCCATTATCGCTTCGACCTACACCCCAGTCTTTTGGAATCCCGTCAGATTTTTTTTGTGGAATTCTTTAGTAGTTATAAACATTCATTGGCGGACAGGCTTCTCCGGAAGCTGAGAACGTAAGCATGACTGTAATTAATTCTTTGGAATTATTGGTATCAACACTGTATACATTTTTAGTTCCTTTGACAGCCAGTACTTTCCCTGTTTTTGGGAACAACTGGAACCCACTCTCATCGCCATTAAACACCCGAGTAGGGTCGTTCAACAACTGCAAAAGACCTCTTCAAAAGATTTCTTCTAAATACTGCTATATCTCGGTAAACCATTTCCTAAAATCTTGTTGCGAGATATTTGCACTAGCCTGCGTGACTCCCTCACTAGTTCGCTGAACGATATCAGGGTGTCGTTTTAAAAACGCTTTAACCCACCCATCCCCATGATAATTATCCTTAAAAGGATTTGGCCGAGGATTTTCCTTAAGAAACTTGAAAACACTTTATCGCAAATTTTCAACATTTTTAAGGGAAACCCTTCCACATTAACCTCTTAATCCAAAGTTCTAAGAAAGACTCCTCTTCTTCTGTCAAAACAGGTCGAGGTCCGAAGGAAGTCCTATGGTCAGGAATTTTAATTTAAAATTCAAGGTGGACTTAGGAATATCATATTTTCAAGCATCTCCCTAATCTTTGGGTTTTCCATTTCCCTTAACTCCCTGAGTGCTAAATTCAAATTATTTGGGTTATAATTATTTTTTTCCTTATTGGACGGCATCCAATAACTGACAGAGTAGTCCATGATGGTTAAGATTGAAATTAATACCTATTACCAACTTAATTGCTATACAATATAAGCTACAAAATCGTTTAAATTCATATTTCTGCAAAAATATAGTGATTGGACACTGTCCAATAATAGTTTTTTTAAATTGTGGCAAACAATCATTGGACAGAATAAAATAACCCTAAAATATAACATTTATGAGTTGAAAGTCGTTTATACATGCAAATTGTAAAATAACTTTAACGCTTTCTAAACAGCCAAATCAATAGTATACACCACTACTCCAATATCACCACAATAATTGATCGAACCTTATAAAAAAAAAATTTTTTCAAGACGATTGTCCGTTGCCGTGACAGTCGCCGCGAAATATTTATTTTGACGGTTTGTTATTACCACCTATTGTAAAATCTATGAACTAAAACAATGTTGACTAATTAGAGTTTTTGTCAATATTTATAGATCTCTTTGTTTGTTGTTATCTTATTATTTGAGATTCAAAAGAGACGTCCAATAACTATTCGGTGTCCAATGATTGTCTGTTTACCCTATAATTATAAACCCCTACTGATTTCTAAGCACCTATTATTTGCATAATTTGGTCCGATTATTATATGCTATAAATGGCTGTAAATAAAAGATGAATTAAATAGAAAAAAAAGTATTTAATATCAAAGGTTAATCATGTATTCAATTTTTATGTACAATTGTGTAGCTGGACATTTAATTAAAGATAGTCAAGTAAAATTCGAAAACGTATAAATAAATTTAATAAATATTCTACTGTAAGAAACTCTAACCGAAAAAAATTCTAAGGAGTCTTGATTAAGCCCTCTTGTAAATATAAATATTATACCTTCATTTTTTAAATCTTCGCTTAGCATTTTGATCGCCTGTATAGTTATTTGAAAGTTTTTCAAAGTTTTTAATCTGTTTTTATTGTCAGCACCAGTTATTATGTTTGTAGCAGTAATTTCGGCAAACATATTTATGAGTTTGAAACATCGAACAAGTCATTCATACATTTCACAAAGTCTGCAGTTGCCTGTGCTTCCTCTGGTAAAAATTTGGCATAAATATTTTTTTTAAGAACACCATACACACTTCGACTAAAAATTTGTGCAGCATATTTAACTCTTATTATGAAAGTTGTTAGGTTCAATGTGAGCATCTGTAACTTTGGGTATAAGTCATATATCGTGTTATTTTTGATGAGAATACAATGTTTTTATATAGCTCCATGAAATTCTTTTTTCATTGTAAACAAAGTCATTACTTAGAAGATTGTTTCTTACGCATTTCAGCATGTGCGGAACGTCAAAAATATAGTCAATCTTATTTTCACTGAATATAAAGTAAGGCTTGCCAACGGTTACTTGCCTAATTTCCTTTGCATATTTGTCGAAATTCGATCCCTGATTCGGTACGATAGCCATTACTTTTATACCCAAGGTAAACAGCTTGGACAGTATTTGGTTCATCCGGTCATCTTACTCTTTGTAATGTTTGGTGCTTTCTAGTACGGCGTAACCATTGGGTTACTTCCAATTTACTGCAATACCTCTAAGCATTATAGATAACGTAAGCGTTTGAAGCTATTTCTTTCGTGACATTTCCATTAATATTAAGGAGTCCAATTATGTCATCGTGTGACATGTCATAATATAAATGCCCAGTCCATTCCATAAGCACATATTGTACGTAGTATAGCAATGCTTATTCTCTGACCTAAAAAGAGGCCAGCCCTTTGGTCACAAGAAGCGTCGACCATACGCTTCACAAACTCTTCAGGGAGATCGCGAGTGCTTGGGTCCCATGACGCCAACATTTCGCTTCCTAACGGCACAAACTCATAGTCTCCAATGAAATTGGAATATTTGCGCCGTTTGAGAGCCTCTGCAGAAGCAGCGGCGGCACCGGCTTAGCCAGCCGTGCCACGTATATGAGTAAGGGCAATCAATGGTGTCGACGCATGTTGCGTTACCCATTCAGAGCCTTACCCATTTTCCATGGCATTAACGACATACCATCCGGTTTCTTGCCATCGACGCACGCCAAACTGTTAGGTTCAAGCACGGCTGGCACACCGGCGGTGATAAGAACACGGCGGATTATGTCGTTGAGGCTGGCGTGCCGTGGCATTCGCCTAGCGCTCCTTCAGCACGACTGGCCATGGTGTCCGAGTTGGTCCACTGCTTGACCACCACGGCATCGATGCAGAGAAACACAGGGCACGCCTAATCGGAATCACGCGGCGATGCAGAAAGTAGTGTCGTCGTCTAACATAGTCTCTATATTATGTAATAATAAAAAAATATATACACATGTGTGTTTTGTTTGAGATAAAGTTAACAAGTGTGTTCTCCTGTAAATTAACAAAATAGATAGGTACATTACCTTAAAGATTCGGGCGCCTTGGAGAAACACATGCCTAAGATAGTCAATCAAGTAGGTTGAAGACTTTTAATCTGCCGGAGGTAAGCTAAATAAAACCACCGCACTGAGGTTTAAGGTTTTATTCTCTAGCGCTCCAGTGTGCTTATTATAGTAAGGATTTTATGCTAGTAGATTAAATTTAAGAACTACATGACATATTAATCTTGTCACCAATGCAATTTTTTAAGGTTTTTAAAGTTAAATTTTAATTAAAAGTAAACGAAAGCTCACGGCATCCCTCGGCGAGTGTGTGAAGGTTCACCTCAACCAGCGAAGCATAATATTCCGCTCAACAAGCCATGGTTTCAAGATATGGCACATGCTTGTTCGTATGGTTGAGAAATCGTTCAAACCATCAGAGGCAAGTTCCAAGAAAGGCCAAAAGTTGAACAAAGAAAAAGGAAAAGAAAAAGGCGGCTCCAATGGAGACCTGAAATAAAATTTTAGGTTATTAGAACAATTCCTATGAGAATACACTACGTCCTAATTTTTGAGAAAAACGTGTGACTTACCGCCATAATTAGTTGGTTAAATGCCAAACACACGATAAATCATGGTATTTTTGAAACAAATACTGAAACAACAGAATTTAAAATATTATTTTTCAATCAGAAAAAAAATACGTCGAAATGAATCTTTTGAGAAAATGTCAACTCACCAGAAATATGGGATAATCCTATATTACCATCATAGCGGGGACATTTTATGATGTCATCCGGACAAGAATAACTTTAATCCATGACAATGGATTCAGATTATTGAAATTTTATCGAAATTACGACATTTTTGTCGATCGTCAAGAGAGAAAGGTGACGTGCCGGCCAACGCAGTGTTGCCAGTCGCCTCCAGTGTTCGGAAATTAGCGAAATTTCGACTAAAAGCCGTTAAAGACCACCGATGTAACGAGATTCACAAACGCGACGTTACATTACATCCCTCCCCAAAAAAGAAAAAGGTATTCCTTTTTATTTTTAAAGAAAACAATGAGATTCAAAGACCAAAATCCAAAAACCTCAAAAGAAAATAAAATGTCTTGCAACATTCTACAAAAAAAAATGCAAAAAGCATCATGCAAGCATATTGCAAACACAATCCACAAAAAAAAGTAAGAGAATGTGAAAACATTCAAAAATAAAATTTAAGTTCGGAAACCAACTTCCAAATACAAGGGAAATTAGAGATATTTTCCAACTCAATGGAATAAACCAAAACCAAAACAAATACTCCGAAAAGAGTGAAAAGTAATCTGAAAAATAAAGTATTCAGAGAAAATGAAACAAATCCCAATTCAATTCCAATTCCAGATATCGATTAGGCAACCAACGCCATCGAATCTAATCCTAGATCTTAACCAGCCTTCCAGCATCAATACAAAAGTGCGGTTGAGCTCCTACGCCACCGACTCTATACCAGCAATTCCTAAATAAATATCAAACGAAGAAGATATCGGTTAAGCACCAACGCTGCCGAATCTGAAACAAAATTGGCAAAAACAAAGAAGTTTTCCCATTATCGGTTAGGTGTAAAACCGCCGACTTCAATTCAAATCCAAACTCCAAAATCCAAACGTCAAAACAAAATCACAACAAGAGTGTGAGGTGAATATATTTATAAGCATTGTGATCGGCATAACACCACCAACTTTCCGAGCACAAGCAAAATATAAAGAAAATATGACAATTGTGACCAGTACAACACCACTGACTTTCTGAGCACAACCGCAAAAAAAAAATATGACATTTGCGACCGGCTCAACACCACCGACATTCCGTGCGCAAAGCATAAAAAATGTTACTATGTGTATAGAAACACAATAGTACAAAAGAGAAAAACGACAATTGCGACCGGTACATCACCACTGGCTTTCCGTGCGCAATGCGTAAAAAGGCGTGACTATGTGTATGAAACACAATAGCACAAAAATGTAAAGTCCAGAAAATCCCAGGTTTCCCAAAAATGGTATAACAAGGTATAAGGTAAGTGCATATAAAATGCGTCCAATCCGAGAATCCTAATATTAAGACAATAACTCAGAACTGTACAAAAAACTAAGTTCAAGAAACTTAAATTTCCATTCCAAAAGTGAGTGGAAATAAGTCAAGTGAATTTAACACAGAAAATGAATATTAGATTTCACTCCTAAACTAGAGCAGAAACTAAATTCCCAAATTTGTACAAAATATACAATTTTACAAAAATGTAAACAAATATATATATACAGGACAATAATCCTATTATACAAAAACAAATAAAAATATAAGATCTTTTGACGTGGAACAATTTGTTAATATGGAGAAGTGAGTATAAGAAACAAGACCTAAAATGACCTAAGTAATTTTTAATGTATCTAAAATTGAAATTAATAAATTGATGTGAAGTTCCTAGCATACATCTCCTTTCAAGACCCTAAAACTTTTCAAACATCACCATTCAATAGGGTCATACTTCAACCAAAGTACAAAAAAACAAAGATAGATATTGGTAAAACCAGTAAACAATTTAATATTTAATAATGTCTTTAATGTGATAACGACCTGTATAGTTTTTGTTAAGGTCTTTCAAGACATAAACATTAGGGGAAACTTTATCTAATATTTCACATTTAATAAACTTAGGTGCTAACTTAGCCGAAAAGAATGCAGGAGCATTAGACTGCACAAAACTTCTCCTCCATACTGTATCTCCCACCTCAAAAGAAATGACCTTTCTCCCTATATTATAATAACGCGCATTACGCTTATAAGCTTTAAGCAATGAAGCTTGAACTTTAACAAAAATTTCACTAAGAGATTTTAGTGAAAAAGCAAAAGAAGACCTTTCAACAACATCAAGTTGATCAAGGTTATCAAAAGAATTACTAAAACGGTGCAATGAAGCATCAAAAATAAGTTCTCTACCGAACATGAGAAAATTAGGAGTGAAATCTGTGGCTAGATTCACACTATTATTCAAAGCTAATTGAACATGAGGCAAATATTTTGACCAAGTTCTATGATCATCTTTAACAAAACAAGAAATACATGTTTCGACCGTTTTGTTATATCTCTCTACAGGGTTATTTTGAGGGGTATATAAAGTATTATAAAATATTTTATTAATATTATAACTTTTCAGAAAATCAACGAACTGCTTCGCTGTAAACTGGCTTCCATTATCACAAACTAAAATTTTAGGCGTTCCAAACCTAAGAAATATCTCTTTTTCAAGAATCTTACAAATTACTTTAGTAGTAGCACTAATCATAGGAAATATCCAACAATATTTTGTAAAAACATCTACAATTGAAAGTATATACTTGTGTCCAGAATAAGCTTTTGGAAGAATTCCAATAATATCAATAGAAAGCATTAACATTGGTTTATCAACTTTTTTAGGATTAACCATAATTCCATGAGGTGGATTAGTAGAAGATTTATAAGCTTTACAAGTATCACAAGAAGAAATGTATTTTTGAACATCAATAAACATACCTTTCCAAAAATAATGTACTTTTAATTTATTTAAAGTTTTATGAATTCCTAAATGTCCTGAATTAACATCATCATGATTAGATCTAATTGTGTCTAAGATGTGTTCTTTAGGTATGACAATTTTCCAATTTAAAAGATTATTAGGATTATATTTATCTTTACAAAATCTATACAAAGTATCACTTTCAACTTTGAAATTTTTATATTTTCTTTTGACAATTTATAAATATTTTTCTATACCAAGGATCAACAATATCCTCGTCTGGCAAAACAATATTATTATTTAAAGGAACATTAATAGCGGAAATTTCTATTCTAGATAGACAATCTGGAACTAAATGTAAAGAACCTTTTTTATATTTAACATCAAAAGTAAATTGAGAAATTCTAGCAGGATAAGGCAAAGGGTAAGAATCTTTAATAGTTACTGAATTTAATTTTCTAGAATCCAAACATAATCTTGTTCCACCATCGCGTTTTTCAACGGCTAACACTGGAGAACACTAAGGAGATTTGGAAGGTTCAATAATATTTTCCTTTAATAAAACTTCTACTTCATCATAAAGTTCTTTTTGTTTAGCAGGACTAAGTGGCCAATAACGTTGTTTAAAAGGTTCACCAGTAACATTAATTTTATGTTTAACTAAATGAGTGAGACCCAAGCCTCTCTTTTCATAAGAAATATCTTCAAAAAGTGAAATAATTTTATTAAGTTCCTGTTTCTCAGACGGAGAAAGTTCAGAAACAGAAGTAACCGCATTAACACAAGTTGTGGATTCATTTTCAAAAGTAATTTTATTTAATAAGTCTTTAGCAAGGTTAAATTTCAACCAAAAGTCGAATCCCAAAATAATGGAAGGTTTAAAAGAAGGTATCAAAAAATCTACATTTTTAGTTATATTATCACAAGTGATAGGTAAAACCATAGTTCCAATAACCTTGTGTGGAGAACCATCAGCAGTAACGGCATTACCTTGGTGAGGTTTAAGTTTAAATCCTAATTGTAAAAATGTTTGATGAATATTAGAACCGAGTACACAACTACAAGCTCCGCTATCTAACAAACCAGAATAAAGTTTATTATTAATATTAAATTTTAAATAGGGTCTAGTGTCTTTATTTTTAACAAACAAAACAGGGGCAGCCCTGATATTACTAAAGAAAACTTTCAAATAATCTAACCAGTCACAAAATTCTTTTTTACAAGTGGCATCATCCGGTGCATTGCTAAATTTTTTCAACATCGAGTCACCTGAGGTTTTATCAAAAACTAGGGCTCGATGGGGCCTGATACGTTTTTTGACTGTTCAGTATTACAAACCTCGCAAGTCCCCGTAGTGACACCAGCTTTGTGACACTTAAAACAAATTATGCCAGGAAACTTAGGGCAATTTTTATAAGAATGTCCAGAGGACTTACATTTTAAACATATTAATTCATCTGCTTTAACAGCATTGACGTGAGCAGAAGGTTTTTCTTTTTTAATACTTCTATTCTCACTTAAGTTCTTTCTAGACACAAAATTTTCTAATTCTCTGCTGAGGTTAATGAACTCTTCAATAGTAGAAATAGTTTTACCAAACACAAAAGGTGTGTAAATATTTAACATATTATGTTTAATAATAGTTATTAGGGTAGCATCAGAAATAGGCATAGACAAACGGCTTGACATATCCATTATATCTGTAATAAAGTCTGGTAAGGACTCAGTTATCTTTTGTTTACGAGTGCGGAGTTCATGTTCTAAATGATAGTCAAATTCAATCCTATCAAAACGTTTCAACAACGCAGCCTTTAATTCCTGCCAAGAAGCAATACGAATACGCACACTACGAAACCATTTCAGCGCTGTGCCTGACAAAAGATCAGCAAATGAACTAACTAAAAAATGTTCATTAAAATTTTTAAACAAGAAATATTCTTCCACTTCAGTAATAAATTCCCTAACACACGATTTACCATCATACAAAAGCTTACAACGTTTCAAATCGGGTAACTTTGTAACAGAAGGCAAGTTTTTCTTCAAGTCTTCATTCAATAAAACATTCATCATATTAAACGAAGATGCAGCTCTCGGACTATAATCACCAGCTCCCCGACTATGTGAAAACGGATCAACAACTTCAGTCAGATCAGCCATGACATGGGGCATCTCGTGAGTAGATGTACCAACCGGGACAGTATTATCAATAACTGCACACAATGGCGGGGCCTGAGTTTCCTTGTCCATTTTTGAAAACAATGTGAAATCTAAAAATAGTTGTATAAAATGCACTAAGGACTTCCAATGAATGCAATGAATGCAGCTATAAAAGTTAGAAAAGTAAATAAGTTATGAATGCAACTTAATTGTTATTGTTGAAAAATGCTAACCTCAAAAGTAGGTCAAACAAAAGAAAGGAATGTTATTGTTAAGTTATTTAGGTCAAATGCCTTTAAGTAATGATAAAAAAGTGCATCAGTGATTCACAAAATAAAGTATTTCTGTTTACTTGAGGTAAACATCAAAGATTCAAATATTACTATACTTTCACATATTAGTTTGAAGTTTATAAACTTTTCATTATATATTACTATGTAGATAATGTAACTTGTTATAAATTAAGGTTATATAAGATAAAACAATGATAACAATAACTGTGAATGTTATACAAATTGAAATATTCACCTGTAATTAAGAGATATAAACAACAGCGTACCAACCTGTAGTAAGATTAGTTTTGTAAAGTAAACAAACAATAATATTTACTGAAACACAGAGTTATGCAGTAATATACATGAAAGAAACATTGTTCTAAACATGTTAAATTAAATTAATAATGCAAAGGTGACAAGGAATAATGATATTTGCACACTGTCAAGTCCCTGTTCGCGAGCGACAATTGTAATAATAAAAAAATATATACACATGTGTGTTTTGTTTGAGATAAAGTTAACAAGTGTGTTCTCCTGTAAATTAACAAAATAGATAGGTACATTACCTTAAAGATTCGGGCGCCTTGGAGAAACACATGCCTAAGATAGTCAATCAAGTAGGTTGAAGACTTTTAATCTGCCGGAGGTAAGCTAAATAAAACCACCGCACTGAGGTTTAAGGTTTTATTCTCTAGCGCTCCAGTGTGCTTATTATAGTAAGGATTTTATGCTAGTAGATTAAATTTAAGAACTACATGACATATTAATCTTGTCACCAATGCAATTTTTTAAGGTTTTTAAAGTTAAATTTTAATTAAAAGTAAACGAAAGCTCACGGCATCCCTCGGCGAGTGTGTGAAGGTTCACCTCAACCAGCGAAGCATAATATTCCGCTCAACAAGCCATGGTTTCAAGATATGGCACATGCTTGTTCGTATGGTTGAGAAATCGTTCAAACCATCAGAGGCAAGTTCCAAGAAAGGCCAAAAGTTGAACAAAGAAAAAGGAAAAGAAAAAGGCGGCTCCAATGGAGACCTGAAATAAAATTTTAGGTTATTAGAACAATTACTATGAGAATACACTACGTCCTAATTTTTGAGAAAAACGTGTGACTTACCGCCATAATTAGTTGGTTAAATGCCAAACACACGATAAATCATGGTATTTTTGAAACAAATACTGAAACAACAGAATTTAAAATATTATTTTTCAATCAGAAAAAAAATACGTCGAAATGAATCTTTTGAGAAAATGTCAACTCACCAGAAATATGGGATAATCCTATATTACCATCATAGCGGGGACATTTTATGATGTCATCCGGACAAGAATAACTTTAATCCATGACAATGGATTCAGATTATTGAAATTTTATCGAAATTACGACATTTTTGTCGATCGTCAAGAGAGAAAGGTGACGTGCCGGCCAACGCAGTGTTGCCAGTCGCCTCCAGTGTTCGGAAATTAGCGAAATTTCGACTAAAAGCCGTTAAAGACCACCGATGTAACGAGATTCACAAACGCGACGTTACAATTAGACCACGGAAGAGCTTGCAACCAAAGACCCGATTCCCACACTCCAACCGCCAGTAAACGGGTACGCTCAGCAGCTTTAGAGCAAGTATTTAATATTTTTTTTTCGAAATAATCTGCAAAGCAGCCCCTCCCACTGACGCTGTGAGCAAGGGTTCCTTGGGAGATCCGTGTTTGGACGTGTTTGGACAAGCAATTTTAATCCGTGTTTGTACTAATTAATTATTATTAAAAGTTTCTCAATAAATAATAAAAATGATTTTAAAAAATTGTGTGTAGCTTTTATGAGCAAGGACCGACGTTTTCCCACAAAGGATTGATTTTGAAAATGAGTTTCAGTAAGTTCACCTTGACATCACTTAAAAGACGCCAATAAGTTTGCTGCTATGCCTTTATTTGCATATTGTCTAAACGTTTTTTTTTTTATATAGGACACGTCAATTTGACTTCACCTCGCCTGATGTTAAGCAAAGGCAAAGTCTCGGAAAGAGGGTCACCATCGGAAACATGTACCATGTTAACAGTGGTGGCACTCAGCTTGACGGCCTCATTAGATACCTTTTCACGCCCCGCTTAAAGGACCCGGGACTGTAGGAAGAAGGAAACACGTGAGCTGGCAGGGAGTTCCAGGTCTAGTGGTGCGGCATAGGAATGAGTCACTGAAACGCTTGGTTCTAGCAGGTATACTCTGCACCGTATATGGATGGCATCTCAGCCCTGCACGTGTCGGCCTGTGTAGGAAAGGAGAGGGTGGGATTAATTGGAAGAGTTCGTCAGAACATTCACCATAGTAGAGAGTTTTTATTACTTCTATTAAGCAAAGTTTAATTACATCCTGTGAAAGATAAATTAGTCCGTCCACCTTTATTCCTCATAGCAATAAGACCCAAATATTTGTTGCTAATAAGGTTTAGATGACATTCTTCACATTTTATAACTTTCTTCAATCTTCTTACAACATACCCAATTACGTGCGGAATAATTTCCTCGCTATACACAGATAATTTTGATGGGTCACATAAGTAATCGTGATCTACATCAATCACTATGTCATCATCATTTATTATAACATATATTCTATTAACGGCTGGAATGTAAACCTCGTCGTTAAGGTGGGTATAGTTTATTTTCATACCGTACATCGGTAAGAGTAAGGATTTTAATTTCTTCTAAAGGTATACAGTTACCAGAAGAAATACTTCACCATGGACTACCAACCTTTTATATGCACTTTGAAATTGTAAAGCTGTTGGGTTGTTGTTGTTGTTGAAACCGCCTTTTGACCGGATCAAGATAAAAAAACACTCTGGAAAAAATTTGAGGTTTGTCTGTTGATATAAGATTAGTATACTCTAGTTATAGACTCTGTATGCATAACAAAAATCAACCTTTCTCTTCGTAACAAGTATTAGTTTACCGTATGTTATGAAATTCAAAATATGATCGCTATTATTTTTGTTGATAGGTTTTTTGTCAGTATAATTTTTGAGATTACGGCTGTTAAGAACATCAAGTAAGTTACAACAAACGAAAAAAAAAAATGAACCATAAAACTCGGGTAAATTTAAATTTTCATTGCAAAACTCCATTGCAGCAGCCACGACATTGCTGAAATTTTGGGCTGCAAGCTTTACTTTCATGAATTGTTTGATGTTATTTAGATGCTGACTTTTTAGGTGATTTGCTAAGTTAAGACCGTCAGTTTCTTGAAGATTATTTAGTACTTCAATAAATCTTCAAGAAATGATTTCATCTTTAAAAAAAGATATAAATGCTTATGTAGACCCTGGCAAAATTAGTACGTCTTCTTTTTGAAAAGTGAAAATTGGTGTGATGCAGTACATAGGTATCGATATGCTGCCGTACATTGAATGAAACCATTTTCTATTATGTTAGTTGAGCAAGTGGTATTTGAGCAACATTTTCGTCTGTTGGCAGAAAATTATATGTTGTTCTTGAATATAGTTTCTACAATTTTCGTAACATTACAGTCACAGTCTATAATATTTCTCGGTAGTGACTGAGGTTTATTGAAAACTGCATTCAATAGCTGGTCACGAAGTTCATATACTCTTTTGCTAGCTTTTTTCGTAGCTGTTAACGATTTGAGGAATGTTTGTAAAATATCGTTGTCACTATTTATAATTTCTCTAAAATTAGGTCTCTCTTTATAAGCTGCACCAAATGCTTGCGCGATGGATAAATATAATAGTTCTGTATTAAAAATCTCATCTTAGTACGTTATCAAAGACGTGGGGTAACAATATTGCTCATCATCTTCATCTTCTGTAGCGTAATCTTTTTGTTCAAGATCATCCTCTACATGATTGATTCAAATCAAATCAAATCAAATCATATTTATTGTAAATCATAGGTACAAAAGATGTTCACAGAATAATAAGTTCAGCTATGTTTCACCATTTGGGTATACAATACTAAGTAGGTTATTAAATTAAGTCACTAGATTAGTCTAAGTTATTAAGTAAAATTAAAAAGTAAAAAATTAAATTAAATAAAGAATATAAATCTACAATGTCAACTCATACAAAAATATAATTCATTAATAATTATCATGCACCATATTTAAATTGTCATTATAGGTATTTAGTAAGTAATTACAGTGAGTTATCCTCCAAAAATTCATCAACAGTATAATAACATTTATCAATTAAAAATTTGCGAAGTCTTATTTTAAAGCTGTCCATTTCAATTACATTTCTAATTGTTATTGGTATTTTGTTAAATATTCGTGGTCCTAGGCAAAACACACTGTTATGTAGCAGTTCTGTTCTACTGGCCACTATGGACAATTTATCACAGTTTCGGGCCCTAGTCCGAAACTTAAACAATTCTATGTTAGATTTAACAAATATTGCAACTTCATATATATAAAGAGAAGGTAATGTTAATATGTTTAGTCTCTTAAAATGAGGTACACATGAATCAATCCGTTTAAGTTGGCAGATGCTTCTAATGCAACGCTTTTGGGCAATAAAAACCCGATTCCTATATGTTGAGCTACCCCAGAAGATTATTCCATATCGCAAGATAGATTCTACGTAGCCATGGTAAGCAGTTAGTACAGTGGACTGATTGCTGACTTTACATAATCTATAGAGTGCGTATGAGAATTGATATAGTTTTTTACATATATATTCGCAATGAGATTTCCAATTCAATTTGCTGTCAATGTAAAGGCCTAAGAATCTTGTAACATCAATCTCTTTGATTTTTGTATTTTGGCAGGATATGTTCAAATTGTTTTGTGACGTGTGCCGTTGTTTAAAGATCATTAAATTGGTTTTGTCAATGTTGATATTTAAGTCATTTTCAGTCAGCCATTGTATAATTGATGTCATTGATGTATTTATATTATATTCTTAAGTTTCTAAATTACCACCAGTATAAAGTATAGTACTATCGTCTGCAAATAAAGTCATTTTATATTTCGTTATTGTGGGCATGTCATTAATATAGATAAGAAACAAAAGAGGGCCTAAAATACTACCTTGAGGAATTCCTGTGATTACGTTCCTTATATCAGAACCATGCGTTACCTCAATTTTACTGGTTACAGATACCCTTTTTATTTCCGTCAGTTGTTTCCTGTTGCTAAGGTAAGATTTTAGAATTTCGTGTACGTTGCCTCTTACACCATACATATATAACTTACTTAATAGTATTTCGTGATTGACACGGTCAAATGCTTTGGACATATCCATGAAAAGAGCTATTGCCGGTGATCGCTTGTCGATATTATTTAGTACTTCATGTAAAAAGTTATACATAGCCAAGCTTATTGATTTACCCTTTCTGTATCCGTATTGACTTGTCGTGAATAAATCATTCGTTTCGAAGAAATTATACAGGCATTTCATCCGTGTCCCTCAAATGGGTTTTCATTTGGATGCATAAACGTCTAAATACTTGTTCACACTTAGACTCAGTACTATCTAATTCGTTCCTGGTGTATTCGTGTAGCGAAAGTGAAATGACACCTTTAATAATTTGTTTTAGTTCTTTATATGATTTTGATTTCGGAATTATTTTAATGCAGTTAATATAGAAATATTCGCACTTGTCGGAAGTATTATCGAAACAAGCCATGTTACATAACTTTTTGAAAATATGAGACTTATCAAGTCTAACGCTGGTAAGGTAAAGCTGATACCTTGCCTCTTTTTTCCTCAAGTACAGAAAAACATTGTTTCAAGTATTAATTTAAATCAGTTTTTAAAAAAGTTTTCATTATGGCCGCGATCAAAGCTGAGGAGTAATCAGAAATAATTTCGTTCGGAATGTCTCTGTTGTTACTGTACCATGAATTTAACCATTTTGATATGGTTTCGGTTGTATGTGAGTTAGAGCACATATAACAAATTGGAACACTGGCACCTAAGGTGTATGCTACGACGGCATATACAAACACAGGCTTGTGTTTTTTTTTTAAAGTCGTTAGCTTCTGGAGGTTTAATCGTTTTAATTAAAGAGCCAGTGGTATCAATAGAAAGGATTGTATATTTGTTTTTTAAAATGTCTTCGTAATATCGTCGGCCTAATTCGTTAACCTGCCAAATCCATTTTTTGGTAAAATTTAGATTTTATATCCATTCGAAAGTTCAATCCAATATCTACCGTATCATTTAAGAAATAATGGTGATATTAGCCCAAAAACGTGAAAAATCCTATGCCCGAAAAACTGCTTTCTAATCACTAGTCAATCTCCACAACGTAAACCTGTTAAATCCTGTTGGGGTCTCAGTTTTGGACTGACGACGCTCTGAAACTCACGTGCCGTTAGTGACGCGTCAAGATTTGTCATTTAATTCAAATATGGATGGAATCTAACAAGTGTAAACAACTTAGTTGTTTACGCTTGTTATACACTTACCGACGGGACACAGCGATGACGACCACAGAGCCCCACTCACGCGCCATTACACCGAAGCGATATCCGATGTCGAACAGTGCGAGATACTAACAGGGGGCTCTCAGGCAACTGAAGAAAAACAGATGCCCTGGTGATGTCTGAATTACAACTGAGCCTGAGCTCCTTAAAGCAGGCTCCAGTCCTGAAATAGCTGGCAAGTGTCTTTAATTCCGTCATCCAACAGGAGCTAACGCCTAGGGCATAGAGTGGGAGGGCTATAATACTGTTCTACGAAAAAGGTGACAATACCTAGCTGAAGAACTACAGGCCCATCTCACTCCTGAGCCATGTATACAAGTTGTTCTCGAGAGTCATCACAAATCGACTCAAGACTAAGGGTAGTTTTGAAATGACTATAGCACCGTGGACCACATCCATACTGTTCGGCAGATTGTAGAAAAGACTCAAGAATACAGTCAGACACTGTGTATGGCTTCTGTGGACTACGAAAAAGGCTTAGACTCTATCGAAACCTGAGTGGTTCTGGATGCCCTGTGATTGGCGATACATCGAGGTGCTGACATGTCTGTATGACACAGCCACAATGTCCTTCCAGCTGCAAGACCAGCTTCAAGGAAGGAAGACGAAACCCTTTTACTTCCAGCGTGGAGTGAGACAGGGGTACCTATATAATATCCCTCAATCCCAATAATCAACAACGCATTGGAGGACGTCTTGCAAACTCTGGGTTGGTCTGGGCGGGGTATCAATATAAACGGTGAATACATCTCACATCTTCGGTTCGTTGATGACATCGTCATAGTTGCGGAGTCGCTGGAACAAGTAGGTGAAATGCTGCACAACCTAAATGATGCTTCTTGATGCGTCGGCCTCGGTGTAAACTTTGATAAAACCAAGATAATGTTCAAAGAAAATGTTGCACCGAGTCTAAATTCCCATTGATGGGGTGACGCTCGAAGTTGTCCAAAAATATGTAGGATACCTGGGCTAGGTTATTTAGCTCGGTAAAATCAACTTCGAGAAAGAACTAGCCAGAAGGATCCAACTGGGTTGGGCAGCATTTCGCAAACTACACTGAGTGTTCTCTTCTCCGCAATACCTGAAAATAAAGGTCTTTGACCAGTGCGTCCTAACTGTTTTGACTTACGGCGCTGAAACGTGGACACTGACGTAGGGCTAGTCCATAACCTAGAAGTCGCGAAGCGGGCTATGAAGCGAGCTATGCTTGGAGTTTCTCTGAAGAATAGAATTCGAAATGAGGTCATCCGACACAGAACCAAAGTTACCGACATAGCTCACAGAATAAGCAAGCTCAAGTGGAAATGGGCTGGCCACGTCCTTCGAAGGATCGATGGCCGTTGGAGCAGACGATTCCTAAAGTGGGGACAGCTAGAAGGCAAACGGAAGGTAGGACACCCCCTAGCCAGATGGACTGACGACCTGAAAAAGGTAGCTGGGACAGACTGGATGCGGAAGGCGGAGGATCGGGTGAAATGGCGCATATTGGGAGAAGCCTATGTTCAGCAGTGAACTGCGGTGTGCTAATTGAAGTTAAAGAACTTACTATGATTGTTTATGAAATAAGTTTGGTACCTTTGTGATTGTTAATTACTAAGTCAAACTATCTATGTTTGGATATTACCATAAATAAGACTAGTTTTTAAATAAATATTAGAAAATTTTTGTTAATTTTTGTTCGTTTTTGCTATTATTTATGATGCCCAAATATTTTTTTATGTACTTAGTTTATAACGCAAATTAAATACGAAAGCCTGCTTAATCCCATCCAAAATAAAAAAGGTCCAAGCGAATACCAGCTATCTCCTTCATTTTCAGATTTTTACCATTTTATTTAGGCTTTTCAAGGAATTTTCATCATTAAAATGATCGATGGACTTATTTGAAGAAATGGGATTTAGGAAATTTCAATAAGTATAAAATTATAGAAATTATTCAGTTTTTTCATCCTCCTGTAAAGTTCTCTAAAATGGACATAGCAGGTTAACATTTTAGGCCGACGATATATACTTTGCTCAGTAGTCCAAAAATGCAATATGAATGAAATAATTGTTTGATAAAATTATCATACGGTGGGCTGCATGCCATAGCATATAATGATAAAATAACATTTTTATCAAATTGGAAAACACTTCTATGGCGATATTTTCTGAGATTACTTAATCTTGGTAAAGTTAGCGGCTCTATGGCTATATCCACGGTCATCATTTTCTTGGCCATTGAATGTTGTACCCTAAGTGGCTTTTCATATTTGAGTATATTTTTAAAGACTAAAGTAAAGGGGTCAGAATCCAAATTCGTCTAGGACGGAGGGTCCGGAGGATGTGTGATATGATGGTTCCGGGTATGATCTAACAGGAGGAGGCACTGGGGCTACTGACTGGGGGATTCCAGGAAGAGGTTCTGTTTGAGAGACATCCAAACTGAGTCCGCTCATGAAGCCGTCCCTTTTTACTGTCTGGAGAGACATTATTCTGTCTTGCTGGACGGCCAATTTCGTCTCCATGGTGGTCATTTTGTTTGTAACGGTTGTTCTCAGATTGTTTATAGTGGAGGATAGGTTTCTGAGCTCTTTCAGGATGTCTTGTAGAACAGCATCTTGTCTGGCTTGCCCGTCGAGTATCTGCTTTAGCTCGGACCCGTAGGACGTCTTCCCTTTCTTGTTCTTGGATTGGCCTGTGTCAAGGTTGTCTTCAGCCGGCCTCTTGGATGATGACCGAGTTTTCCTCCACCCGGCCTGCACGTTTTTCACCCCCGTGTCAGGCACAGCCACAAGATCTTTGCTGAGTCTCGGCGGTGTTGTCTCCTCCTCTTCGTCTGGTTCCATATCACAGAGCTTAGCCCTATCCTGGAACTTTCTATCTGTTGACATGGTGCTCGAGGACCAGTACCTAAGGATGGTTTAAACATTGTAACCCGGTCATTGTTTATTTTTTTCTGAAGGTTTATGTACATAATTAACATTAACATTTGCTGAATCAAGATTCACTTTAAAGGAAACATTGGCTGTTTTAGGGAATATTTTTAATATGAGACTAGCTTGACATTGTGTACAGCTTCCAGTGCATTGAATATAATTATGTTCAAGATTAGAAGGCACATAATTATTCTTAAATGAGAACGTGCATTCAAGGTCAGTCTTAAAAAATATGTGGTCTTGAATTTCGTTGGTCCACTTATTTTTAATAAGGTGATGGGGTTCAATAGGCGCAATTTTATAATATTCATATTCGGCTAATTCAAAAGATATGGTTACATTGGAAGTATTTTCTTTGGTAGTATCTTCTTCAGAAGCATCTTCTGGAAGATTACTTCCAGAATCTTCATGATAATTATAAAAAAAAAAAATCTTTATTATTCGGAAATGTACACAGATTTTCACTTTGAGGCTGTACTATGGAATATGTGCTAAATGTGATACTCTGACTCCTAAACTAGGCCTGCGCCTGTATTTTAAAAGTCAGTGCCCACCGTATTTTGCTTTTAGGTTTATTTTCAATTTTATTGTTGTTAGTGTGTGTAAATGAGAGGGTCTAGTCTGTGTGTGTGTGTGTGTGTGTGTGTGTGTGTGTGTGTGTATGTGTGTATGTGTGTGTGTGTGTGTGTGGGTGTGTATGTGTGTGTGAGTGTGTGTGTGCGTGGTATAATGTAATATACAATATGGATACGACATATAGGCATTAATTGAAACCATATACTTGGTACCCCCATAGTTTCAAATAGGAAAAATTTGAACAAAATCGGCCCAGTATTAAGGGCAGAAACTAGGGTTTTAATATTATAAAATTTTGAACAACTTTAAACACTCCGTAGAATCGTAGTTATCAATGAACTCTAAATTGCACGAAAATACTACCATTAGGGTTACCATCCGTCCGAGTTTCCCCGGATTTGTAGCCACGTAGCACCCGAGAGCACTATGCCCACTCCGACCTGCCCATGTGGTGCATGTGAGACCATCACCAGGTAGATATCCCCAATGAGCTTAGAGTAACGGCCGCCAGCCGTCACGGCCACCGTCCGCCTGGAAAGTACATACGGCGTGCCGATGTTCCACGTTACCTCCACTTGCCTACTTGGTTCTTCTTTAGCCATGTCCGGCTCCGGTACGGTAGTGAACGAGCGAACCTCTTGAGAAAGTGGGGTATGCATGCACGAAATCCCGGATACGATTTTTTATCGTATTTGGTGGTTTTGACTTTTCCGGAGATGACTTGCGTCCGACGTTTTTACAGGGTCGGCAGCCCAACTGTAACACCCCTGGGGTGGCATACGTCCATAGGCCACGTTTACCACTTTCCATCATGTGTGCCGTATGCTTATCTGCCACCTTAGTAGTATAAAAAAAACTTCTTGTCCTGGTTTACGGATTTTGCAGATGGAAACCCTTATTACTATTAAAATTGCACGAATGCTACGTTGCCGTACTGTGTATTCATTCATTTTTCCATTCATCAATTTCGTAAAAATACGATTGTAATGAGAGAGACATAATACCTCAAAGGGTGCCGCCGGTAGGGTAAATTTCTGATTAACGGCAGTCTGTTACTCGTACAGAGAATAATGGTTGTTTTGATTACACATAAAACTCTTTGATTTGATAACCTACTTATCAATGATTAACTTTGATCACTTACACTTTGTATTTGATTTCTTTATAATTTTTCCATAACAAATTCAATAATTAAAAGTATTAATGTCTAGGTAATGAAGAATTTAAAGCACATAATTCCAGTGTTAATCCCGGTTGCATCCATATCTTGTACTTTGGTGCCTGAGGTCTGCTTTCCTAATCTTTATTTTCATTTGGTCTAGCTTGGCTTTTGTGGGAGCGACTACCGGGTTACCCTCCAACTCTGACAGGAAAACTACGCACGATGACATGATAATGAAAATTGACAATAAATACCTTCCAACTATTCATCAATCAGGTTAATAGTAAATAAAATATTCTAAAATAAACATATTCAAAGATGGATGGATATTGGCGCCTTTACCTTATTTACCTAGGTACAATTTTGTTTCGATAATTCTGGAATGTTTGTCAGTAACCGCGACGTCACCTGGAGAGCGCGTGTCGTTCTTTGATCATCTCGGTTTATTTTCTCGTTTTGATTTGTTTTAAAGTTAAATTGACACTAATCTATTCTTTTTGTGTTTGTGAATTGTTTATTTTTTGTTTAGTTATTCTATCCTTAATTTTAACGGTGAAAATGAGTTTAAATTAAATACCTACCTAGTTAATTTGTTGTGCGAGTTTTGTTACGTATTCTTTTTTGAAAAAACAACGAAGTGTATAGTTTAACGTGTCTCCGAAAGTGACTCGCAGCCGTGTTATTGAGACATTTGATAAATTGAAAGCAAGGTAGGTAGGTAGGTACATACCTAACCGAAATCTGTTGAACAGTTAGTTTGGCGATATCATTTTATGTTTTAAAGTTAGTGGCGGGCATTTCTAAAATTTAGATTCACATTTTTAAGCACTGCCGTGAAAAAGTGATTATAAGTTAAGTGAACTTTCGTGATAGGTGCCTAATCTTACCTTAGTAGGTAGGTCACGAGCGGGCGTCAGCTGGCGCGTCGCGTCACGTTGCCGCTTCGCTTCGTGCAAATTCTAAGCGTGTGTATTTTTGTGAATGAATCAATGACTTATAAACGTGGTTACATTTTCTACATTTATTTTAATAATTACTTTGTTAGGAAATTTAGTTTTTTTTAAATCTGGGAATTTAAGTTTAAATTTAATTATGTTCCATTCCTATGGACCAGGACGCTTCACTGTTTCCGTAAATGCCTATATGTCGTATCCATACTGTATGTAATATTTAATATGAGCGTCCGTCAACAACAGCCTCGGTATTTTGAGGCGATAAATTTACGAGATATTCGATTAACTTCACTTCACATTCACGTCTGCTATCACCGTTTAAGTCCAGGATTTTATTAACATGGTTATACAATTTCACTGAGTTTATATAATACTGCCTTTCTGCGAATGCCGTATTATGCGGTATTAATGTGAAAACTTTATGTTTAAGTCTACCGACAGGTAATCCGGGGGACGGGTTGAATGTTTGCGAGTCACCGAATGAAGTACATACAGCTGTCTGACAGTTAGCAATTTGCATTCCTCATACAGTAATTTGGTGGGATACCTCATTGGATGAGCAAGCATGACCTTCAAGACGGCTCTCTGAGCGCGTTCCAATCGAGTAAAAGCTGTTTCTCTGGTTCCACCCCAAGCCGGGACACAGTATGAAAGGAGTGATTGACCAAGTGAATAATATACCAGTTTTAGGGTATGTTTGTCAGCACTACCTCTCAACTTTTTAAAGATACAAATCAGCTTACGAATTCTGCCTGAGAGAGCTTCAATATGTGCATGCCAGTTCAGACGTTGGTCTACATGTACCCCCAGATATTTGGTACTGCTCACTTTGACTATCTCACAGAATACACAACAGTCTAAGGGAGTGCAAGTGTGGGCCTTGAGGGATAGTGACTTAGGAGGACATAGATTGGATCTGATAGCGAAGGGAATGTGGACTGTTTTAGAGTGGTTCAAGGTAAGAAGATTCTTAGTAAGCCACTGCATAACCAACGACAAAGCCGCCTCGGCATTACGATAGCACTGGGGCCAGTCTCTGCCATCCACCAACATTACCGTGTCATCGGCGTATGTGAGAATTTTACAGTTTTTTATTTGTAGTCTACATAAGTCGTTTATATAAATGAGAAAGAGGGTGGGCCCCATAATACTACCCTGAGGTACCCCATAAGATACAGGAAACTCATCACTCTGATGCTGCTCTACCTTAACAATCTGGGACCGGTCATTAAGATAGTCGGTGAATAGATCCAGGACTAGTCCCCGAATTCCGATGTTCTCCATTTTTTGCAGCAGTGCTGGTGCCGGGACGGTGTCAAAGGCCTTAGATAAATCCAGAAATACGCCAATACATTTTTGCCTTCTATCCATGAGCCCAGCTACGTGTTCCGATAGAGCCAAAACAGCATCCTCGGTGCTCATTCCCTTTCTGAACCCAAATTGGTTATGGGCCAGAATATTGTTCGTTTCAAGGAAGCTAATAAGACTCTTATCAAGGATTTTTGACAGTACTGGAAGAACGGAAATAGGCCTATAGTTATTGACATCGTCCCTACGGCCAGCTTTGTGCATAGGATGAACAAGAGCCTTCTTGAAGACCTTAGGAAATACTCCAGAGGATATAGACAGGTTACAGACGTGTGAAATAATCGGGATCAAAGTATCACTCGCCCTCTTCACAACAACAGTAGAAACACCGTCCCAACCCGAGGCACTGTCAGATTTGAGGTTAGAAATAATATCCTTAATATCATCATCCGTTGCCTGAAGGAGACCCATGGAGACCCCACTGTCCAATGTAGAAGTTGGATATTTTGCATCAGAGGAGCCCCCAGATATTCTACTAGCAAGATTTTTACCAACATTAGAGAAGAATTCATTTACCTTATTCAGTGAGGATTTTGGAATGTTACATATATATAAAAGGTCGTTATGGCTAGAAGCACGTGAGGGAAAGTCAGCAACTCTCTTGATTACATCCCACGTGGCTTTAGGATTGTTTTTGGCCTTTGAAAATTGTTCTTGGTCGTAAGCCCGTTTGAGTTTTTTAAGTAATGAATTGCAATAGTTACGGTATCTTTGATAGGAAATTTTCAAAACTACATTATCAATGGACTTTTTTAGATTATAATGCAGTTTATCACGGTGACGGATGCAGCGCAGCAGACCTGGAGTCATCCAGGGTTTGAGACAGCGCTGTTTACGGGTGATAGTGATAACCCGTGTGTGTTTTTGAATGGTGGTAAATATATTTGTCATCAGAGCCTCCGCCGCCTTATTTGGATCTGACATAGACAGAACCAGAGACCAGTCAAGTCTACCTATATCTAATTCTATATAATTGAAGAAGTAATGTTTATATCTTTTTGCAGATTCTGCAAGGATGCTTTACTAATATCCTTATTGAAGTGAAGAAGCAATTCTCTTTTTATATCAAAATCCCTTTATCCCTTTTTATGTCATAAATTTCATGCGATATGCGTGGTATTGAAGTCTTAAATGTATCTATATATTTGGAGAATACGGCTTTTTAATCTTCGAGTGGAAGTTTTGCTCTTCGCCCCCTCATTTGGTTTTAGTTGGTATACAATTGAAATAATGAGAGGTGAGAGATGGGATTACATACTCTGGTTCTCATGAAAATGCATCTGACTGAAAATAATAAAAATAATCTTATTAATGGTCTGAATAGCAGAGTGGCACTGCGCAGTTCCGCACTTGATTTGCACTGCGTGGCATTTTATCTTACATGGTGGTGCTTCACTGATTTCTGTGTAGTGATGAATACAAAACTGACTTTTACCTAGCTCCTGTTGTCGGGAAATGCAACTGACTGAAATTAATCAAAAAAGTGAAATTTATGGCCTGAAAGGTAGTTTTTTATTTTTGTATAAATGTAATTTCCCCAAATATAGACCAGTGCCTATTTATTTCACACATTGCCAGAGGAACAGCGGTCATTCTATATATTAGCAAACATTGCCTAGGCATTAGGTACATAGAATGCCTGCGTTATACACATTGCTGGTAACACATACAGTTAATACATTATATCTAATGAATAGAAGTATATAAATGAATGCGTAAATCTACACATACTTAAGCAGTTAAATAATCTAAATTGCTAACTTCCATGAGTTATAGTAAAAAAATATTCAAAAATAAAATATAATCAAAGGATATCCATACTAATTTATAAATGCGAAAGTATCTGTCTGTCTGTTACACTTTCACGCCTAAACAACTGAACCAGTTTTGATGAAGTTTGGTATAGGGGTAGATTAGACCTTGAGAAAGGACATAGGCATGTTTGGTCGCGATAATTGACACCCAGGCGGGTGGAGCCGCGGGCAAAAGCTAGTCAGTAAATAAAATCCATCTGATAAGTATTCAACTTAAATTTTGGGTTTTACTGTGTAAGCATGTTTATCGAATACATGTTTATTGATACACACATACTTAATTCATCTTAAAATGGAGTTAACAACTTAGACACACATGTACATTTAGGGATACCTTGAGGGTAACGATCTACTGAGCGATCGGCGGAAAGGCTACCACCAGCGTCACTCGACTGGTGACCTTCTTGTGTATCTCACAACCGTTGGGCGAGATCCAAGGCGAGGCACAAGCGGTCAGCCTCCATATAGCGAAGGCCTTCTATCGGGTATGGCACAGAGGTCTTCTTGCGAAGCTACCATCTTATGGACTCCCCGAGGGGCTGTGTAATTGGATTGCCAGCTTTTTGTCCAACAGAAGCGTTCAGTCAGTCGCGTCGTGGACGGCAGCTACTTGGACCACATGGACATAAACGCTGGTGTCCCACAAGGTTCCGTGTTGTCTCCGACCCTGCTTCTACTGCATATTAATGACATGCTGTCGGAAGATTCCATTAATTGCTATGCGAACGACAGTACTTACTGGAGACACATGTTACCCGAGCCGTGCAAACATCCCCTAGTCCGAGGTAGAGGGGAGTCGTGAACAACTTGTGTCAGAAATCGAGACTACTCTCTTAGGAGTATGCGATTGGGGTTGACTAAACATAGTCCAGTTGAACCCCACCAAGATACAAGTATGTTTATTCACCGCTTAGAAAACCCCATTTTATTGTAGCGCCTGGGCACACGGCTTACCATATCCTCGAGTATCAGGATCCTAGGCGTCGACATTCTAAGTGACGTCCAGTACAGCAGTCATTTAGAAGACAAGGTCAAGCTGGCATAAAAAAAAATCGAAGTTCTTAACAGGTTCGGCCCCACATGGAGTACTGCTGTCACCTTTTTGCCGGAGCGCCTGCACGCCAGTTTAACCCCTTCGACTCGGTGCAACCACGTGCTTTGAGGCTCGACGACAGTATACTCGCAGGCGATGTATCCACCACAATGTGACATTATTAATGATTAAATAAATAAAATAAATAAATAATATATTTTTCTTCCAACTATGCTTTAATTTCATCACAATCACACTAAAAACTCAGTACAAAGCGAGACTTTGGAGCATTTAAGTCTCGCTTTGTATATATAGACTAGAGCAATAAAAATGTATGAAATTTCATTATTGCACAGTTTATTTTTTAATTGCACCAAAAGGTGCCAATCTCAATGGTGCAAATCGATGCAATAATCTACTATTTTATATCTAATTATAAAACTATAATATTACATAGTCATAAAAAATAATTAGTCATAATAGTAGATTATTGCATCGAGCACAAAGTAATTTATTATTGCACCGAGTGCCTGATTTAGAGCCCGAGCGTTAGCGAGGGATCTAATCTAACAGGCACGAGGGCAATATAAATTACTTAAGGCGAGGTGCATAATCTGCTTTTCTTTCAACTATTACCTATAGTAATAGTAAATAAAAAAACTCATCTCAAATAGTTAAAATAGAAGTTTAATTATTGAAATTAAAAGTTATACTTGAGCAATTATTAAACGTAAGGTTAAGAGTTTTGTTGGGCAAATTTATATTTGTTTGTTTAACTTGGGACTGAATAATATTATCAGACGAGGCAGATGGGCCTGGCTGATTTGTTACAATGAAGTCGTTATCACGGGAAGTAGATGGGCGCGGCGATGTCGATTGATTTAAATTAATTGCTTCCGTAATACATGAAGTAATTTTACTTTTGTTTTCAACCGACTCTTCAATATAGCCCTCTGCTACTTGGTCGGATTTTCAGCATCCGTGGCGCTTGAGTGTAGTTAAATTTGCGCCGGAATCTGCGAAAAGCGTTGCTGAGTGTTAGGGCCCGTGACATGTTTCCGCTGACAACGCAAAACCGCCACTCCAGGCGTGGTATGCCGTCGGATATTCAGTTGCTACGCGCGCACCTCCTAGGTTACTCGTGCAGTACATTGTCGGGACGTTTATTGTATGCAACATTGTAGTGACGAGAATACATTATCTGATCGTATTACCTGAGTTCTCATTGTGTCTATTCCCGCTGACGCTTACCCTAAGGATTCGTGACAGTGCATAGAGACGACCTTCACATTGGTGACTGCGACGTCTTGGAGTAAGCGATCGGTACGCGATTTTTCGTATTGTTGTGTGTAATAGTGCAAAGTGTGCGGAGCGCGCCGCGAGCAACTCCCCGGCAAAACAGAAGTGCGAACCTGTATATGTAACATCAGCGAAAAATAACGCTGATGCCATGTCGCGCTTGCCGGTAGGAAGGGCTCATAGGGAGACTCCGGAAACGACATATTTTAATTTCGTAGAAAGTTTTTTGTCGGTAACACACAGCGACATACGGAAGGTTACAGCCACTGATCCGTTACTTAGTAGGGTGCTGTTATATATACAGACAGGCTGGCCTCCGGTGTGTACTGACGATGAACTTAAACCATTTCATATTAGACGTTATGAATTGTATGTAGAAGCTAACTGTATTATGTGGGGTTACCGCATAGTGGTGCCACGGTCGTGCCGTCTACCAATTCTTAAACAATTGCATAGCAGCCACATGGGTATGGTTAAAACTAAATCGCTTGCCCGTAGTTACGTTTATTGGCCCAAAATTGACACAGATATTGAGGAAATGTGTCGAAGTTGCGAGACATGTTGTTAGGTATCAGCCCTAGTTTATGATGATGTCGTCAAAATAATACTCACCTCAATATTTGGAAGTTCTCGTTTATTTAAGTCTATTTACTATGTATAATTTTAGGGTGGAGGTGTAAGGTATTATCGTTATAATAAAGTAATATTTTTGTACATTGGCCTCTTTGTAAAAAGCTGACATACGTCACTCAGGTTTTTGTCTTTGTCTCGAAATAAATGAATTCAGCAAGACGTGTTGTGGTCAGATTCCAAGGAAATCCTAATATTTTTCAGTAACTACTTGAGCTTTTCGCGAAATTCGGAGATGTGATCATATTTGCGAAGTCCAAATATAAATGGCATGCAAAGATTTTGGAGTCTCTCAAGTTTATTAAGTTGGTCTTCGGTGAGATCTGGATAACTGACATCGGCATAATCAAGGATGGGAAAGAGAAGACTTTGTGCAAGCGCAGTTTTCGTGGCAATAGGAAGAAAATTTTGAAGCCTACGCAGGGACCCCGCGCTGGCAAACAATCTGCGACTGGTTTCTTGAAGTTGAGGGCTCCAAGATAAGCCGCTGTCCATATATATGACCAGATTTTTTATTTTGTTACTATATTGTAGGTTGATCCCATCACAGGACACCTGTGACCAGTCAATATTAGATATATAATTTGGGCTACCAATAATTATGACCTGGGTCTTAGATGGGTCGACCTTCAGACCATAAGATTTACTCCAGTCACATATTATACGGGCCATATCCCTGTTGATGATACCTACGGCATCCGTAAGTTTATCTGGTGCAGCTCTCGCATATATCTGAAGATCATCTGCGTATAGGGGGTAGGAGGAAGTCAGATGGTGAGAAATAGAGTTTATGAAAACTGCGAAGAGTAGTGGAGATAGAACGCCACCCTGAGGGACGCCAGCAGACGTTGTACTCCAAGAAGAGACAGTGTCTTCTACACGGGTACGCTGCCGGCGACCATACAGGTCACTTTGAAACCAGTCAATCACTGCTGGAGATATATTAAGTGAGCACAGTATGCCGAGTAATACGTCGAAATCTACTCTGTTGAAGGCATTGGTGAAGTCTAACAGCGTTAGGACTGTTAGCTCGCCTTTCTCCATCCCAGATCTAATGTCTTCCGTAACACGGACAAGTGTAGTCGTGGTGCTGTGACCTGTACGAAATCCGGATTGGAAGGGGTTCAAAAGATAATTTTTAGAGAGGAAAGAAATCAATTGGGAGTGGATCAGGCGTTCAAGGGCTTTGGAGAGGAAGGTGAGTATAGAAATAGGTTGGTATTCGGAGTAGGATGCCGGGTTGCTTTTCTTAGGAATAGGTATTATTTGGGCGTCTTTCCAAGCGGTTGGAAAGGTGCTGCTAGCTGCCGAAAAGTTAAATAAATGGCTAATTATATTATTTCGTCAATGATTGGTACGATCATGTTACGGCTGACACAGTCGGTTCCGACTGCGTTTGAAGTGATCGACATTATGCTCTTCCTAACACCACAGTCAATGAAATGAGTGAAAATGAACGGAGGGCAGTTGGGAGTAGCAGTAGATGAAAGATCATTCAGAGTATTAAGTTTAGTAGCTGCATCAAAAGTTGATGGGGCTGAGAAGTGTTGATTAAGGGAATTGATATCTATATTTTTTGAAATGCTGTTTTGTCGAGATTTGCTGACTCCCAATGATCTTAGAAATTTCCAGACGTGGGCTGGATCACCGTTTTGAACAGAATTATGGATATGTTGGCGTTGAGCATTCCTACACACCTTTCCGCAGTGATTTCGAATCGCCACATATTTCTCCCGATTTAACTCCGTAGGACGACTGCTGTATTTAGACTTGGCTGCAGCTTTTTTAGATATGAGCCTCTTGATTCCATCTGTCAGCCAAGGTGATGGAAGATGCTTGACTTTAATGTTGCGTATAGGTGCGTGCAGGTCGTATAGTTGAGTCAGTTTGCTTGTGAACAACTCAACCTTTTCATTTATGCAACTGGAGGCAAGAAGTAAACTCCAGTCAATGGCATTAGCATCCCTGCGCAGGGAGCCGAGGTCCATGTCACGGGAACTGCGTTGCAAGAGGACTTTGGGTTTAGATTTGGGAGGGCGAAGTCGATAAGATAGAAACAGTAAGTCATGGTAGGAAAATTGCACGGCGGAGCGTTTACCATGCTTCACAACACGATTTGGGGAAGAGACAATAATGAGGTCAAGTAGAGAAGGTGCACAACCTGGGAAATGATGAGTGTAACCGCTGAACGTGTCAGACGGACTACTCACCGGCTGACCCAGCAGAGAGATGCACGAGCTCTATGTAATCCCAGGGCGCCTTTTTGGTCAGAGGAGAGAAGTGTGCGTGCGTGTGGGAGTACTAGGGGAGACTTCAGAGAAAACCACTATTACCTCTGTTGTACATACATATATTAGAGATATATAAGATTATACATAAGAAGATTACAGACAATAGAATTAAAGAGAGATATACAAAGATGGGTATGTCTTCACCAGCTGCACCACGGTGATCTGCTTGCAGTAGGGTAGCCAGAGTGTTGCGGCTAGTAGGTGTAGTATACGTCGGTCAACCCACCGTTGATGCAGTTATTTCTTGCAGATTGAAATTATAAATATATGAAAGTTACAGATAAGAAATAAAAGGAATACGTGACCCCGGTTGTCGGCCTGCTCGGCGTCTGCGCACGTCTCTTGCCGCAGTCTCGACCAGCCAAGATGCTTCACGTCGAGGTTATAGGCTTGCGCCGACAGCGGTTGGGAACACGACCACAGAACACGCTGAGATGGATTTTGAGGACCAAGGTGTCCTTTAATCCCGAACTAGGAACCCTAAGAACGAAATAACACTAAGAATCGTCTAGATTGCAGAAGGATGTTGATAAATACAAGTAAAATCACTTACCAAAAAAATGGGCAACACGAATCTAACTAAGTACAAAGTATTTTCCAAGACGAATGCACAAACGTTCCAGTCACAATGCAGAAAGTAAAAAGATCTTCTATGTAGCCGCGGCCTCAGTTTTATACCACTTTCGATGGACGCTTCTCGAACAACCTTTTTTTTTTTAATTAAATTAGTACAAACGACGATCAAAAACACCACATCACCGCCGAACACCCGAACAACTTCAATACTACCCTGCCAAGTATGAGTCAAAACAAAATACAGTATCATCTCAAATTGGTTGGACTACAACCACATTTTTCTCCTTGAATCCTCCGGTTTTGAGCATGCGGAATTTGAACCTGTTTAATTTAACTGAGGCAATTTAATTTTATCCTAAATAAGATAGCCTATAATTAAACAATTAATTTTCCCATCTAGGTGCTATGTATATTTCTAATTCATATAGTTAAACATAAAAGAAAAATCGAACGCTATCTTGTGCTAGCTAGCACAAAAGTTCTTACACCGACTAACTGATGTGAGTCCCACTGAGATCGCCACAGGTGGCGCTAGTAGTAATCAAATTACAGTAGGTAAAATTTATTGTTACATGAGTAGTGTCAGATGGAAATATAGTCAAGTTGTTGGATCGAATGATAGAGTGTAAGGTAGAAGAACGTGAGTCGCTTTTTGCCAAACAGGTGTTAAAGTTACCCATGATTATGCATTGACCGTACAAGGGTGTCAACTTCTCTAAGATGAGTTCGAAAGAAGGGAAATAATTTATTTTAGATGAAGGACAGTAGAAAACACCTAGCAGGGCTTTAGAGTGAAGGAGATCTATTTCAAGGAAAAGATGTTCTCCAAAGACGGGTGGCTGTGGAGACATGCTAATGATAGAATACGACATATGAGTCCGTAGATATATGGCAACACCGCCGCCTTTACCAAACCCCGCGATCATTTCTAATGAGATTGAAACCGGGTATGGAATACGCGTTTGTTGGTAGGCATGGGCGCAACCACGACTCTGATACAAGAATAGCGTGTATATTTGTACAGTCAAAAGTTGCCAGTATCGCTGGGAAGTGACCCGGAATGCTTTGAGCGTTGATGTGAACTACGTTAAAATTCTTGGGGACGTCAGAGAATTGAGACTCGAGAAATTCGTGTAGCGAAGGACCTTCGTCATCGCTCGTATCACTATTTGCAGGAAAATATACACTGTCACTGTCATCACTGCAGTCAGAGTGTAACATTTATGTGACAATGCCTGAAGTTTAAAATAAATATGATGTATAATTAAATAATTTTGTATGAATAAACTAATATAGGTAAATAAATGTTATATAATGATTAAATTGATATATACACAAATAATAAATTTAAAAACAGCTTTTGTGTTTATCTCCATCTGCCGGTGGCAAGTAACAAATTCACTAAAAAGCATGCTATACACAGAAACAAAAAAAATTATGTATGATCCAGAGGTATAAAAACAGTAAACCTATGAATATTTGCACTGTCTTCCAAGAATGAATCAGTATACATTTGACAATGACAACCGTAGTTCTGATTTTAGAAGAAATTACGTGACAACGCTATAAAGTATTTAGTTATGTTGATACATTTTAATAAAAGTTAATTTATTATTAACGTGACAACTCTGGCAACCTTAACATGTATAAGTTGACAAAAAGGGCTGGAAATGGAACGCAGCCATATTGCACACATTGACATTTGTCACTTCTGTCACTTCAGCGTTCACTTCACTGTCACTGTCATGTCACAATTTGTTGATTATTGTAAATAATGTAAATATAGAAGTTACAAACTCAGATCAAATCATAAATTGGAAATGTGTGTATTTTAAACAAAACTTTAATGTAGATACCTTCGTGTGCATAATAATTTGTAACTACGGTTTTCTAAAAAGGAAAATTGAAGGTATCGGATGCAAAAGTGAGCTGTAGGTACCTGGACTGTAAAATTGACGAGTGAAGAGAAAAAAATAAGTAGCAATCTTCTTTTCTTCGTGGTTACCGCCCGCTTGGACTTTGTTACCTTCGGGGCGCTATCAGCTGTTTGCCTCGGGGTGGTGTCGGTAGCTATTGGCTTCGAGGAGACATCATTAGTAGTTGGCTTCGACTTCATCTCGGCAGCAAGATTTTTTAACTCAGCCAACGACGCCACTCGATGCCGATCTTCATCGGGGCCAATGACAAAAACGTTGCCGTCCTTGGTCCAGGTTTTGGTGATGCCGAAGCGTTCGCGAGCAGCCATGAAGACGTCGTGTCGGGATTTTGTCAAAAACTCTGACATTGTGATTCCCGTACCCTTCAGCTTGGTCTTGCTGAACCACACCTTATCCCGTATGACTGAATCCTGCAGCTTGAGCAATAGAGGCCTGGGTTTTTTGATGGACGTAGCACGACCCATCCTTTGGCAGCGTCTTATACTGCAAGCTGAGAAGTCAGTCAGGCCGAGCTTTTTGATGATGTTCACCGCTATATGTGTGGGATTTTCCTCCTTCTCTTCATCTACACCATGAAGCAACAGGATTTTGCGCTGTCTCTGCATCTCCATGCCGTCAACTGTGTCAGCTAGGGCTTCAACTTGCTGTTGCAACTGCTTGAGAACTTGGGTTACAAAAGCTCTAAAATCATGAAACTCAGCCACTAAACCGGGAAGACTTGGGGATGCCTGTGTAGTCTGTAGTTTTGCCTCAAATTCTTCCATCCTGTTGTTGAAGGCACTGCTCATCACTTCCATAGTTGCTTGCATAGTGTTCATGGTGATAGTGGGATCTGTTTTTGGTGTTGTGTGAAGAAGGAGAGATTTGAAGAAGAAAATGTTATTGCACCCGGCAGGTAGTCACTTTAGCTGATAATAGCTAGCATAAATGTAGTAAAAAGATGTAATTAGTATATTAAAAATATTAAATTATAAAGGAGCACAATATTTTCACTGTTCACTCTACCCGCTTTTTTTTTTTCACAATTTTTCTTTGCTTCAAAAATCATGAGCCCCTCTTCCAGGAAGCCTTCTTCACTACCTATATGGCTAATCGCAAGTAACGCTGGCGCCATTTTATTATATCATTTCGATCAATAAGTGTGCTCTAGCGTGACCGTGCAACAAATTTAAAATTAAGATGCTTCAAAAATTTTCTGATGGTGTCTTTGGAAATCTTGGGCATTTCTGAATCATCGTTCATCACTTGTAAAATCTAAAATAGTAAATTTTATAATAGCTTGAAATCATTACTTATATATAAAAGATGTAGGTATAAAATAATACTGTCCGACTGATTGACTAACCTTTGCAATGGTTGGAGGATCATTTCGGTAAAAGAACTGATGAACAATTCTTCCTATTGCAGAGAATGTAAATTCATCAATTTTATCTTTGAAACTTCGCTTTGGTCCAGTTTTTTTAGGAGGAGGTGGCGGCGCACCTTTATTTACTTCTTTCAAAACGTTACAAACAGAGCGTGAGGTTATTCCCAATATGTCAGCAACTTTGCTCATACATTCATTTTCTTCCACAACTTCAAAGCCCTCCAATTGCGCAGAAATTTCATTTTTCACGTATTTGTAGGCGTTGCGGATCATTACTTTTTCAGTAACAGTGAAAGCTTTTCGTGGACGTTTTTTTCTTGGGGACAAGAAAACATCCACGTCTTTTTGTGATGTACTTGGCTGAGGATCCATTTTGATGGAAAACCAAAACAAATAGATTCACTCAAAGTTCACAAAAAACTATAAACGTAACAACAAACACAACGTAACAACACTTTAACAAAAACCCAACAAAAGAACAAAATATCGATTCGCAATGAAATAAGATATTCGTGCAGTCAGACTGGGAAAATGAAGCCGAATGACACGATAAACAAAATGGCGATAGCTGCACGAGCGCGCACGGGTTCCCAATACTGAAAACTATCTAGGCTCTTTTATTATAAGTTTTGTTTTTAATATAAAAACAAAAATATTAACTTTTTATAAAATAGAGCAGCGATTACTAATTAATAAATAATTATTATGAATAATTATGTATTTATTTAAATAAAAATCAATAATTTAGTCTTTAATTGGCACACTGATGGCACACACACTGATTGTTTATCGATTTTTGTGTTCATCACTACACTATTATATGTGGTATCATTATTTCACAAAATGACAGTAGCTAATGTCAAATCTGGATTCGAATTAAAATTCTGACTTAAGTACCAAATTTCTTTCTAATAGAAATTTAACTACTTTTTCTTCACCTTTGGCTCTATCTGACCCCTCCCTCCAGGATCCTTTTGTGTCACCTGCTTTAATTATATACAATTCTGAGTATAATTTTATTCAATCATACAAGGTGCTAGAGACTAAATAAACTAAAGAAAATAAAGATATTAATAAAATATTTACATACATAATGCGTCGTGGAATTCCTCCGCATCGTCACCGACCGGTAACGTACGTATTCTGAGTTATTAGGTATTTGCAAGCATATACTGATAATCATCCTTCCCGATGTTATAGGAATATCTGACCATCACAAACTTTTTGGAGCCTAAATCAACAATATCCCATTGGTGTGAAAGTTCTGGGATCCCCCATGCAGCTCACAATTCTCTTATTGTTGCATCTTTCATTGGCATGTAGTTTAACATGAAGAATCTATAATCGTCTTCTTCTCTTCCATTTACACCTTCTAAACACACGTCATCTTCAGTTATAGCACTGCTAGATGTCGTACCAGAACTATAGGAAGATGTTGTGTCCATCGATAAGTGTTCCATTGATTTGGAGGCTGAGGGTTCATTTTGTGTAAGATGGGGAATTTTCAAAACAGTCGACTCAAGCTTCTGTTTTGCTTTTCTTTTCAATGAAATGTTCTCTTCTCTATTTATTTTCTCTTTATTACACAACAACATACACAACATTATGTGGAGCATCAAAGCCTCCTTTTCTCTTCCGCTCATTAAAAACCACCTGGGATGTCTTCTTCCAAATTGTTCAATCACGTCGTTTGAGTACAACTGGTTGCTCATTAGAATTTTTGAATAGATGTCCATATTAAATTTTATTACAAGGATCTGGGGGCCTACCACAACCGTTTACAAAACAGTCATTATTGCAGGAGAGTTTTGTGTCAAGCTTGAAGTAATCTTGCTTATATTCGTACCACAACCGTACATTGTGCATGTCATGTATTCCTGCTTAGTGCTTTTGTGACGTCAAATTAATTTTAGTTCATTCAATTCGTACCATGACGAGATTTTAGAGCAGTATTGTATTTAACATTATTGTTTTTATGTCAAACTTAGCTTTTGCCTGCGGCTCCGCCCGCGTGGATGTCGGTTATCGCGACAAAACATAGCCTATGTCCTTTCTCAAGGTCTAATCTACCCCTATACCAAATTTCATCAAAATCGGTTCAGTGGTTTAGGCGTGAAAACGTAACATACAGACAGACAGACAGACAGACAGAGTTACTTTCGCATTTATAATATTAGTTTGGATTTGGATTTAGCCGTTTTAAAAAAGTTGCTAGGTAGCAACTTTTTTATTATTGTTTTGCAAAATACTGCTCAAAAAATCATTTTCGTAACCCAAAAAGCAAGTAAACCGTATTTATATAGGTACATTAACCTAAACAAGAAATGGTCAAGCTGACTATTATAACGGTTCAATAGTACTTTTTATTGTGTTCCACGGATACCTCCCTGTTTGGCCAACGCGGCCGTTATATCTAACTCAAACGGACTAAAACCGCACGCGGTTTCAATTAGGTGGATCAATAAGGCATTTTCGTCACCCACGCTCAGTCTTCTCCGGTTTTTAGCTAGCATGGTGCCCAGTGAGAAGACTTGTATCCCGAGAAACGCCTATAATTGCAAGTATAAATTGTATAGAAGGATGCATAGAAATTGCTTAGATATTAAGCAAACAAATCAATGATATTTTATACAAGATATGTTACGTTCATAGTAACTGACTCCTCAAATCTGATCCAGCAGTCTGTCAGTGCACAATAGTTGACAATTAGCGTTAAAGTAGTACGAAAGATGGGTTAAGCACGTGAGTAAAAAAGATAGCTATAATTCGGACGATTGCGCTTCTAGGATAGCTTCGCAGCATAGATTATGATTTTGTTGAACAGAAGGGGTATTTCGTTGATAGGCAAGAAATGAAATTCGATGAATAAATAATACGTCATTATTTATTTCGGAAAATGATAATAATTCAAAAAGATAATTAAGAAACTTCTTGAAAATAAAACCATAGTGACGTAATGACGATTACGTTATAATCAAAAATTAAACTCCTTCAAATAAATTTAATTTATTTCTTTTCTGCCTCTTAGAAACTTTTTTATTTCGGTATTATTTTTATGCGCAGAATGAAGCCGAACAGTGGTATATTTGTCAGTTATTTATATTCTTCCTGAGCAATGTTCGACCTTTTTTCGAAGTTCTCTCAGTGGTTTCAAAATGATTGCTACAAATTCCGCTGCTTTTTGAAGGTGTCCAGTCAAATTCATTTCGTTGTTCTTTAACAATTGTAATCCACTCTTGAAGTCGAAGTTCATTAGTCGGAAACCTTTGAAAAAAATTTAGGTTGTTGCAATTATTCGAAGGACAACCAATAAATAAAACAAAAATTTTATTACTCAATTTTAAACAACAAATAAAACTGAACAGCAGGTCAATTATAACATTAGTAGGCAGTAAACTGCAAATTACCCTATGTCGCATCTGTACTGATAATCTATGCAAGCAGTGTTGTTGTGTCCTTGTCGTGCTCATATCAAAAAGTATCTGTCTTTTTTCTTTGCCGCCATTATTTTAAAAATATTATTAAACTAATTTTAATGAAATACACTAAGAAATCGGTAATATTGTATGTACTTACATGTGATAGAAGATCCCTCGTGTTTTATTGATTTTAGTGTTGTAATTTGTTCATTTTTTAAAACACACGATGGTATTTTTATTGCAATTTTATTATGCGCTTACATACGTGACAACTCGGCGTTTGCCAGACATATACTAAATGCGATACGTCCCAATTGGGACGTTTTCGCGTCTTCACCAGGTGCAGTCTAATAACATATCTGCCTCTTTTTTGTATGTAATATCATTGAAACAAGTACAGTATTTCACTTCAAAGTAAAAACTTCTTTTTAAAAATCCTTTTTGAATAAAAAAAAACTCTATGGTCTTCTAAAAAAGAAATCACTGACATTAGGCGTAGGGCTTGACTCCAGGGAAGATTTCAGTATCCGGTGATTTTTCTCTAGTTTTAATAAATCTTTGGAAAGCCTTCGGACATTATTCGATTACGCGGAAGTTATATTTAGTCATATTCGTAATTTTTTTAAGTACCTACCCAATTGAGACATTGTATTACTATTATTATCATAATCCTCTTATTAAAACATTATGAAAAGGTCCAATTTGCACACTAATGAAATCAACTTATTACCGACTTTGTGCCCGGAATACGGCAATAGGTGGACCGACCGAATGCAATGATTGATGAAATGTGGGTGTTGATGTTAATTCGCCTCTCCTCTGATTATATGTATATATTACCTACTTTTTAATAAATGCACGAACATCTATACGTCATATACTTCGATGAAATCGTATCGCTATGGAATCTAATTATATGATCAAAAATATATAGTAAAATAGTGTTCATGAAAAAAGGCGAATATTTAACTTAATATAAAATCTCCGGAGTTTTTGAGAAAGATAACCGGTTGTTCGCAAAAATCTCCAGAGGTGCTCCGGTTTTTTTGTCTCCGGAGCACAGCCCTAATGCGAATGAATTATTGCAAGGAATACATAACTCTTTCTAAATAGTTCATTCATTTCCGTCAATAGGCAGGAATAAAATAAAACATTATTGTACGCTCATGGTACGAATTTGAGTAAGGTTATTTTTGTGCCTGCAAACAAGCTAAAGAGAGATCACTATACGTTCTGTCATACTGTATAGCGCCATCTCTTTCTCACATACAACGGAGCAACATTCATGTAATTTGTAAAACGTTTTTGATATAAATACTCTTTTAAGTAACTGGCAGAATATTGAAAGAGAAAAAGAAAACTATCTGTCATCTGACATTAAAATAATTTTATTATGACATTTTATTTTACACCTACACCGCAAATAATATGTAAAGCCATTAATTTTTTTTTTAGTTTAAATTGCCTGGGCATTTATGATCAAATCATGCAAATATTACCTATTTATATTTTATATGTACTATTTAAAGTGGTAGCAGAGCGGGGTTGTAACTTGTAAGCTCCGAAGTCCGAAGCAAAGAGCATCTACTATGTCAACTGCTTGTGCTGAATGAAGAATATAATTATTATTATGTCGCTATCCGAAGCTGTGAAAGAGCTCTCCATCTAAGAATACTGCTGAAAGACATGACAGCAGTGTTTGATGAATGTGAATGATTTTCAGTGATAACCAAGTGGCATTGAAGCTATGTGAAAATGCTATCCTAAGTAGCAAATTAAAACATATCGACCTGAGAAAGCACTTCTTTATTATACAACGTGGAATAATTAGTGTGCGATACAAAGAAACTTCAAATACCTACCAGGGCCTCAACATCTAAACTTAAGTAAACGCTTAATCATTGTAAGGAGGAGTGTTGCTTTGAACCCTTTTTTTGTGACAAGCATGCAAACTTAAGAAGAAAATACAATTCATTCATATTCAATGTCTTCTCTGACATAGCAATCGTGAATTTGGTATTGTAGGTACCTAATGTAAAATTTTATTTTCTACCGCAAATATAAAGCCGTAATAATTTTATATGTTTTTAATTATCTGGGCATTCATGATCACATCATACAATTATAACAGGTGCAAGAGGTGTGAGGCACCGGGTGCTAGGGGCAAGTTTTATATTTAGAATTAGGACATCGATAGTACCAACTCGAGTGCGATACGTATGATGTTGCACGGAGTGACACCCGAATTAGGAATACTGCTTTTGAACTTGACGACATTCAAGGCTCTCGAGTGCCAAGGTTAGATAGGGTTTTTAGGGCATTCCACAATGGGACAGATTTTCATTACCTACCTATTTATTTTGGGTTATACCAATTCAGTAGGTAGGTATTCTTAGGACAAGGTTTGTGTGAAATATTTGTATCTAAAAGTGCGCAAAGGCGCAAGGTGCCCTCCCCGTACCCGGGGCTAGATGGGGACACTAGAGTCCCCACAACCCGAAGGGGGCCATCTCGAAAGAGATCGTCCTGGGTCTGCCGGGGTGCGAGAGATTATACTTTTGGCAATCTCACCTCCGGCAACCAAGGACCCAAGACGGCCGGTTCGAGTCCGACATAACCGCCTCCACCGGCTCCGTGGGGGTGGTATGCTTGATACTCGTAGCTTGATAGATATTTACACTGAGCGGTAATCACCTCATCGACATCCTTACAATTGACTCTCGCTCCGGATCGTTCTTGGTGCTGAGGCTGGCCATCGCAATCCAGCTTGGAAACGCGGCAAATGTGATGGTTGAAGCAAGCGTACAAAGATGGTTATTCGATTAATATAGACACCATATTATTTATTTAGTAGGTATTACATGGAATAATTTATAAAAGCAATTATATTTGTAAAATAGTTATCATTATAACTGGATCTTAATGGGGCCTTTCGAGCAACCGTTGAACTCTTGAATAGCCATCATGCATGTTATTATTTGTGCGTGGTTGTTCACTCAGCTTATCCTATGGCTCTCGCATTAGTTGCCTATAAAATGGTAATGCAATGAACACCTAGAAAAAAACAACTATGTTAAGAACATGATATATTTACGAAACTAATAGTGGTCAATCACACATTACAATACATTAGCGTGTACTTAATTCAATATAAATATGGGCTTACCTTAGTCTTTACCCCTCCTAGAAAATCTATAGATTTTCTAGGGATTTTCAACAGTGTGGACTATATTCATCACTCTGTGGGAGTCTCTTTTGCTTAATGAACCAATTCCATATAATGGAAAGGGTCTCATTTTTATCGCGACTGCATTCGACGACGATTTGGTGAATAAACAATATTAGCATAGCTTTTAGAAGTTGATAAACTCCTCGAATATTGTTTCTTCACTTTATAAAGGATGTCATATTTGACGCTGAACGAACAAAAGAACGAAAACTATGGGTGACGTCCCAAAACTGCTAATTTAAACAACATTATTGTAATATTGCTCTAAGAGGTCGTGGTACCAAAACACGAAGTAAGATTGAAATAATACTGCTTTAAGAGGTTGTGGTTGGCCCCCTGTTCATACTAATGTTGGGGGTGCAAGTGTCTAAGTTAACAAACACATATTCCAGACTAGGAGGAGCTTACAGGTCAGGCAAGATAGTAGGGAAAGAAGGATTCAAGAATATAGCAATATTCCCTATTGTCTGTACTCTCTCAAGCAAAAAGGGTGATATACAACAAGTTCACGGTGGAAGGTTGAGGCTTGTCTCAGGAGTTGTAATCAGAGCGCCTTACCACGCCAGAAGACCTACTGACAGAATAATGATGATAACAGTGGAACTTATGAAGAATACCTCGGTTTCATACTCGTTTTTGAAATATGTAAAGAATTGCATCGTTTGGACAACACTACTTGGTACACACGGTACAGTCGCGCCGTGAGTGTCGTGTTCAAGATTTGGCTGTTGGAGTCTGTAAATGAAGCGGTCTCACATACGAAGCAGTTTATTTCCAATCCCGTTAACCGTCTCCCGTAACAATATTATATGTAAGTAAATATTTATTATGTGTAAATGCTTATTAAACTTATGTACTTATGTATTGTTTTATTTATATGCCTATATGTAGGTAAATGTTTAATTATATATTTATTTGTATAAGTATAGTATGTAAATTAGGTGTAATACCTGTGTTTTTGAGCTGTTATACCTATAAATTGTGAAAGTACGCCAAAACAACTACCATTCAATTCCTACAACCAGACGTCCTAATGACCATCCAAAGGTTGCCTGGTAGAAATCGCTTAAAAATTATACGTGTATAGTACCATCTTTTCATAGTAATATTCTTCTAAAGAATCACCAAATCGAGCCTTACAAGCCAGCATCTCAATCAACAAAGTGCCATCATTTTCGTCACTTGGATATGCCAGACATAACTTATCCAGCCATTGAGTCCATGTGAAAAACAAACTTGGTAAGCATTGGTACCATTTCTGGGCCAATCCAACCAATTTAGGAAGAGAATAATGTATTATCTGTTTTTCAGACCAATTATAAATTTGAGCGCACTCGTTAACTTTTGAAATTCAAAAAAAATCATTATGACGAATTGAGTCCGGTGTGAGCACGCATTCATACAATACCACGATACATCTGTTGCCCGATCTCCACTATAAAATAGATCGTCAACCTTTTGTTCTATTCTTTTCGCACGTATCAATCATTTACAGATGAAGTGTGCGTCGTGTGGTGTACAGTTCAGTGTGCCGGTTGTCGGAAGGACCTCGATTTCAGCTGTGCAGGTATCTCTGAAGCAGGTTGGAGGAAGCTGGGTGCAGAAAGGAGGGCGCAGTGGAAATGCCCTAAGTGCAGAGTTTCCTCACCGGCGGTGTCCAACCCTAAGTCCCCTGCCACATTGGATACAATTCTTGCTGAGATCCGATATGAAACGCCAGCTACAAGCCCTACCTGCCTTAATTGAAGACGTTCAGTTGATTAAATCCGAGCTGGTTGATTTGAAGGATGCTTACGCCCACTAAGGAAAAGCTTGAGGATTTCGACAATAGAATCATGGCGCTCGAAACGAAAGCTGCTGACTTCGATAAGCTTCTTGAAGCTTCCAATTCAAAGTAGGAAGACCTCAATAGAACCAAATACGATTTGTTTGTGCATGATCAGCGGTCACGCTTAAATAATGTGGAGGTTAAGGGAGTAACATTGAAGAAAGATGAGAATCTATTTTCCATTGTGGAATCCATTGGTCCCAACATAAACTACATCCCTCCCAAAACTCAAATCAACTACATATCCAGGGTACTTATGTATAATTCAAAGGAGAATTTGATAGTTGTAAGCTTCCTAAACCGCTATGTTAAGGAAGATTTTCTGGCGGCTGCCCGCTCAACTAAGGACGTATCCGACATTCAAGGTAGTCAACGTGTCTACGTCAATGACCATCTTAGTATGGATTATAAGAAACTTTTAACCAGAACAAAAACTATTGCTAAGGAGAAAAGTTACGACTATGTGTGGGTGAAACATGGAAAAATTCATGTACGCAAAAACAACACTTCTAAATCTTTCGTTATAAGACAAGTAGCTGATTGAAACAAATTAATTTAAGCTGTAATTTACATAAGAAGTGTTTTTCATTCGTTACGCTTTGTAACCTATAGACGAAGCACATTTTTTCTTTTCATTGTAAAATGTTTGACACCCCTGCTGCACTATAGAGCCGAACACATAGTTTTTACCTACCCACTTTTATTGCACATTTTGTCGCGCTGCTTACAATCTAATACTGACGCCTCAAAATATATCATACCTGCTTGCTCTTGCGGTACTAGCGCGCAAACATAGTTCATAAGTATTCTAATTTCTTAAGCTTTATTATGCATCGTTGTTGTTATTTTATTATTATTATGAGTGTATACATTCAGTCAACAAAGTATTGGGTATCAATGTTTTGTGAATGGTTCCAAATTCAAATTATTGTTTTTTTTTGTTGTTGTTTGTAACAAAATATGTTAAAAACAGTGTAGTATTACCTAACACTTCTACCAAAGTATTGTATATTTTCATACCTTAATTTCATCATTCATTGCATTTAGTTAGTTGGTTGCATTCGTTCATGTATTTCCTCCTCTATTTTAATTCTTGAATTCAATTTTTATATGTTTATCTTTTACAATATTCTATCATTTGACATCAATCAAAATATAAAATATTGTTATTTTCCGTCTAGTCTCCGTGGCGACGGTTCATTCCTCGAAATTTATATGAACTGCCAGCACGAATTCTCAACATTTTTACTGAAATCCCCTGGCCACTTAGAAAAGGTCCTACTTCTAAATTCAGATATTAAAAAATCTTCTTTATAAATCAAATTGCAGCTTACAGTCAGAGAAGAATTGGCTCTCACAGAGACTACATCTAGAGACAAGAAGCAGCTTCGATAGTTATCACAACTTCAGTGAATAAGCAGCTTGGATGGCTACTACACCTTCAGTAAAGAAATAGCTCTGATAGCTACAGCACCTTCTGTTAAAGATGAGGATCTTAAACAAGAATAAGGGATAAGTTTGCTGCAAATATATATTACGATATTTTACACAATGACAATTGACTTTTACAATTGACAGAACATATTATATATATTCTTCTTTTTTATACCAATAAGGCTTAATGCCTTAACATCCGGCTCTGTTCAGGATTCCCGCCATCTTGCAGAGCTCCTGAATCCGAGGTCCAAACAAGGGCTTTGTGAACATATCAGCTAGTTGCTGACTTGCTGGGACTTTGTATACTTCTAATATACCATCTGTAACACATTCTCGTATGAAGAATGATCTTATACGTATGTGTTTTGTTCGCTGATGATATTCATACGGTGGATTCTTGGCTAACCTAATTGCAGACTCATTGTCGATGCCTAAGCTTGTAAGACAATCTTCGTCTGTTATGTCTTTCAAAATCCTCTTTAACCATATGATCTCTCGTGCTGTTTCACTGGCAGCCACTATCTCCGCTTCAGTTGATGAAATAGCAACGGTAGATTGTCGTTTACTCTGCCATGAAATTGGTCCTCCAGCATATAAACACAGCATTCCAGTAGTGGAGCGCCCTGTGCTGTGATCACCACCATGATCAGCGTCGCTGTAGCATTCTAGACCAAGTGCTTTATCGACTCTATAAACAATTCCTTTGTCTAGTGTCCCTTTCAGATATCGTAAGATTCGCTTGACATTAATAATATCCTCCTTTGTAGGATTATCAAGATTGCGTGACACAACACTTATAGCGAAAGCTATATCTGGTCTTGTTCCAGTCATTAGGTAAGCTAAAGCTCCCACAGCTTGACGATAAGGGAAAGTACTAGAATTCCCTTCTTCATCCTTACTAGTATTCGACCTCAGGATCGGCGTTGCAACAGCTTTACAATTTTCCATGCCAAATCTTTCAAGAATGCGTTTGGTGTACGCTTTCTGATGAAGAAAAATTGAACCATCTGGCTTCTTCTCTATCTCCATCCCTAAAAAGTACACTGACGGACTCATAAACTGCATCAAAGTAATAGACGACTTTGAAATAAATATTTTAACCAAGTATGCATACTTTCTATACAGATTTAAATTGAAACCTCTAGATTGGTTCGTGAACTTTAAAACAGCGTAGGGTCATATCTTTAAGTTTAAGTTTATGTACTGGAAAGGACCTTAAGACTTTTTTTGAAGAAAAAACAGAAATTTAAGAAAAATTGGTTTAATTAAAAAAATGGTTTTAACAATAGACACAAACTTTATGCAAGGGTTTATTTGTGTTTTAATAAGGTGTATTACCCCCACGTGCCCTTATTACGGATTCTAATCGGTTCCGCATAGATTTTATAAGGGTTTTTAAAAGATCTTGCGGAATATTGTCCCATTCTTCTGAAAGTGCTGTTCTTAGTGCTGCCACTGTCGTGGGCGAAGGGTTTCTCGCATATACAGCTCTTTTTAAATTGTCCCAAACATGCTCGATGGGATTAAGATCCGGGCTGCGTGCTGGCCAATTCATTGTACGTATCCCAACCTCTTCGCAATAATGTTGAACTTGTGCAGCTGCATGCGGCCGGGCATTATCCTGCATTAAAGTAAAATTTTCGCCTATAAATCCCATGTAAGGCACCACGTGATCTTCTAATATCTCTGTTATGTAGCGATGTGCTGTCGAACCCCCTCTATTACCGTTTTGACGGACCATGTCTATGAACACAAGTTCTGTTCGCCCGTTCATCGATATGCCACCCCAGACCATACATGAACCGCCTCCAAAAGGAACACGCTCCTCAATGCAACTTTGAGCATATCGCTCCCCACGTCGACGATAGACTCTTCTGCGACCATCTGCACCATATAAACATGTCCTATACTCGTCCGTGAACAATACAGAGGCCCACTGCTCTTCTGTCCAATTCAGGTGATGACGCGCAAATCTTAAGCGAGCTTGTCTGTGAGCTGTAGACAACTTTGGACCATTTGCTGGTCTAAAAGGGGTGATATCCGCTTCCTTTAACCTTCTTCTTATTGTTCGTGCACACACGTTTACTCCACGCACTTCATTAAGCTCGGTTTTGATGTTAACTGACGTGAGGAAACGATTTCGCAGGGAAGTTATAACAATAAATCGGTCATCACGACCTGTGGTTGCTCGAGTTCTGCCTGTACCACGTCTCCTCCTGTAAGAACCTGTCTCTACAAACCTTCTGTATATTCTAGAAACCGTAGACTGGTTTAAATTTAAATTTCTACCAATCGTTCGTTGATCCAAGCCCTCCCGCACCAATGCTAAAATTTGTGCCGCTTGTTCGGACGAAGTATCCATATTATGGTTCAAAAACTCTCGATGTGTTAAAAAACTAACCCAACAATTATGCTGGTAACAATAATTCAACTGACAAAACAAAATAAATCAATGAGAATCAATTTAAAACTTTGCTATAAATAACACGCAAATCTGATACTACAAGTAAATTTTCTTTTCCCGGCTATATTCATTTGTTTTACTGCAGTTCTATTTTTAAATTTAATTTTTTTTTTAAGATTAAGAGCCAGTCTTTCCATATTTATATAATTTAATCTAAAAAGTTTGCATACTTATTATAAAAAATCCTTTTAGAGTAAACCTGAACTTTGATGCAGTTTATGAGTCCGTCAGTGTAGTTCGCCGATTTAACAGTTATTTTAAATCGTTTTTTCAGGTCTTCTAAGAAGCTTTTGGTATCTTTGTCGCTTGTCGACGCACATAGTCCATCGTCGACAAATAAAGCTAATACAATTTTGCTTCCACCCCTTTTTCTTATAAACAAACTTGGATCTGCTTTGCTTTGTTTAAAACCAAGTTCTATTATGTATTCTGTGATACAGCGATTCCAGCATCGAGGAGCCTGTTTTAGTCCATAAAGACTCTTTTTTAGTTTAACAACAAGTTTTGGATTCGGTTTATCCGTGTAGCCTTCTGGAAGTTTCATATAAATGTCTTCTTTCAAGTTTCCATATAGAAAGGCAGTTGATACATCAAACTGAGCCAAAGACATTTTATCCTTAGCAGCAACACTTAGGACTGCTCTTATTGTACTGCTCCTTGCTACAGGACTAAAAGTCTCAAAGAAATCTATTCCTTCCTTTTGAGAAAATCCCTTTACGACTAATCTAGCCTTATACTTGTCTATACTACCGTCAGGATTAGTCTTGATTTTAAAGATCCATTTGCAAGGAATGGGCTTCTTACCTTTTGGTAATTCTACCAGTTCCCAAGTCTCATTCTCTTTTGATGAATCAATTTCATTATTGATGGCCTCTTGCCATTTTTTCCAATCTGGTCTGCACATAGCCGCTTTAAAAGTTGTAGGATCATCAGTAGGTACACTTGATGTCATGTTGCAGATATAATCATTATATCGATTTGGAGTTCTAAGATTAGTCCGATCTCTAAGAATCATTCGACTGTTGCGTTCAATTTCATCTTGAGTGAGAACCTCATTATCTTCTTCTTCCTCACATTCAGATTCTACAGTGTCATGAAACTGTTCGTACTCTTCCGTTTCAACCAGATTTTTTTCTGCTGGAACATCATGCTCCTCTAGAATATTTCGCTCTAAATGAACTTCCTGCTCATTAATACCAAGGTGCGATGTCGAAGTCGCATCATTTGTAGATAGTGAGCTGTTTTGGGCATCATTCTGTACCATGATATCCTCTAATCTCTCTTGGTGGAGATCAGGTAACTCGTATTGGTATATTTTATTAGCTGATGTTGAAGGTTGGGGATCGTTGAGGGCGTCATTCATACCTGGACATCCAAGTAATGGTACCTCTTCAAACGTAACATCTCTAGATCTTATCAATTTGTGATTTATTTTATCCCAAATTCTGTATCCTTCATCTCCATCGTAGCCAATTAATATTCCTTCTTGAGCTTTCTTGTCCAGCTTCTTGCGATTTGATTTTGGAACGTGGGTGTAGCATTTGCAACCAATGATTCTCAGGTGTTTGATACCTGGTTTCTTTCCATACCATAACTCATAAGGGGATTTTCCTTGAACACTTGACGAGCCAGTACGATTTAGGACGTATGCTGCAGTGTTAATGAGTTCTGCCCAAAGACCTTGAGGTATCTCTTCATGAGCATGCATCATTGCTCGTGCTGCTTCTACTACTGTCCGATTCTCTCTTTCAACGCAGCCAGCTTGTTCGTGAGTGTGGGGCATCGTCAATCTCTGTTTTATGCCATGATCATACAAGATCTTTCGAAATTGTTCATTATCAAATTCACCTCCATTATCGCTCATGATTTCTTTTACATTGTGGCCTGTAACTTTAACTTCAGCTAGCATTTGTTTGAGCTTTATCCATGCTTCAGACTTTTGTTTCAGAAAATATACGTAACGATATAAAATCGTCCTTGAACATTAAGAAATATCTAAACTTTTGTATTGAGTATGTAAAAGGTCCACAAATGTCGGCATGAATCAACTCACCTGGTTGAGTCGCTCTTATTCTTGTACCAAACTTTTGTCTATGTGCCTTTCCATAAACACAGCCTTCGCATAGATCTGTTTGATTGCCTTCCACTTTCAATCCGAACTCTTTCTCTAAGATTTGTTTCACATGTCTCTTATTCTGATGAGCGAGCCTCTCGTGATAAACTTGTAGCGGGTTAGCTATTGTCATGTTGACTTCAGGTTTTGGCGACAGGCATTTAACTTTCAGTTTATACAGTCCGCCGTTTCTTCTTCTTGTACCTATCAACGTAACGGTTCCAGCTACCGTTAGAGTGCACTTTTCTGGCGTCGACTCAAAGATTGTTTTGTACACGTGATCGTGTGCAGCAAGTACAGAAAAAAGATTCATTTTTATGTTTGGGACGTACCATACATCTTTGAGTAAAATTTGCTGTCGTCTTCCACAGATATCAGCCTCAACACGGATGCTTCCCTTTCCTAGTGCTTGTATGGTTTGACCATTGGCTGCTGTCACTGTGTGTTGCCCTTTGAAGTATTCAAATGTCTCGAAGAAATCACTTCTATTCGTAACATGACTTGTAGCGCCATTGTCTACGAACCAGTTCTCTTTGTCTGCCACTTGAATAGTTCCTATAGCCAAGACAGGCAGGGTTACGTTGACTGTGGTTACCTCTTTAGGTGGCCTTCCGTCAGTAATCCATTTCTTACATTGTCTTACTCTATGTCCTCTTTGTCCGCAATAGTTACACTTGACATCTTTTTCTTTTTTCTTCTTGCCTTTTGCAATTTTTACGAATAGTGCTTCATTGGTGCTGGTACTCTCTGGTCTGTCAAGTAAGGTTTTTTCATGGGCACAGATTTGTGTAGTTAGATTTTCTACAGTTCTCTCTTTTTTCGTCATAAGTAACCAACTTGATTTAAAAGCGAAGAATTCTACAGGTAAGGTATTCAAAATTTTGCATATCAGTAGCATGTCTGGAAGTTTTGAATCTAACTGACCATTCAAATCATGCCAGATATTTTTCAATGCAGAAATATGATTCGCCATATCATGTTCTGGTTCTTTTTTATAACCAAAAAAACGAAGACATAGGTCATAACTTTTATCTTCACTACTTTCTCCATATAATCTATTTAGTTCTTCCCAAACCTCTTGTGAACTTGTAAGACGCATGACATGATTTAAAGTTTCATCTGTCATATTTGTCGTAATGAGAACCAAAGCTGCACTGTCAATATTCGTGTATTCTTGTAAATCGTTTTTATATTTAGCTACTTCAGCTTCCGTAGCTTTTGCAGCAGGTGCTTGTGGTCTACATCGCCTGCCTTCTATAATTTCTAAGGCACCAGGGATGGCCTTCAACACCACTAGTATTCTGTATTTCCAATGTTTGAAGTTTTTCGTATCTAGGTGTGGTATCTGTACCTTAGACGCTTCCACAATTGCCCTGTCCATAGCGATTGTTGGAGCTGGTATCAGATTTGCACTTATACGAAATTTTTCTTTCACAAAAAGGAATTAAACTTCTGTCCTCTTATTCAAAAAATCTCACGCTCTGCTACCATGTTAAAGATGAGGATCTTAAACAAGAATAAGGGATAAGTTTGCTGCAAATATATATTACGATATTTTACACAATGACAATTGACTTTTACAATTGACAGAACATATTATATATATTCTTCTTTTTTATACCAATAAGGCTTAATGCCTTAACACCTTCAGAGAAGAAGCAGCTCCGATTGCAACCGTACCTTCAGAGAAGAAGCAGCTCTGATTGCTACAGCACCTTCAGAGAAGAAGCAGCTCTGATAAGCTACAGCACCTTCAGAGAAGAAGCAGCTCCGATAGCAACCGTACCTTCGGAGAAGAAGCAGCTCCGATAGCTGCTACAACACCTTCAGAGAAGAAGCAGTTCCGATAGCTACAGCATCTTCAGAAAGGAAACAGCTCCGAAAGTTACTACACCTAGGAGAAGAAGCAGCTCCGATAGCTACCACATCTTCAGAGAAAAACCAGCTTCTATAACTTCTACACCTGATACTCGTGATAGACTGAATCATCGTTATAAAGCTAAATTATATACCTTTTTCCCCCTTGAACTATTTATTTCAAGTCGTACCGTGACATTATTGCTGTTTTTAGTTTTATAATATCTAGTGTGTATTGCGAATTTCATAATGGACAAAAACATCGAACAAAGTGCTTGTCTTAAATTGGGCATCGCCAATGGAATTTCATGTTCGGAGACACTGAAAATGTTATACGACTTTATCAAAAACACGTGCTTATGAGTGGTACAAAGCGTTCAAAAGCGGTCGAGATGTGATGGAAGATTTGCCTCGTTCTGGTAGGCCATCAACGTCTGCAACTGAAGTTAACATCGCAAAAGTGAAGGAAATAGTGACTGAAAATCCTCATTCAAGTTTGAGAGAGATGGCCGCCGAACTTTCTGTATCTCGCGAGTCGATCCGTACCATTTTAACTAATAATTTGGGTATGAAACGTGTTGCTGCCCGGCTAGTCCCAAAAGACCTGAATTTTCTTCAAAAACTAAATCGCATGAGAGTCATAATAATAATCATAATCATAATCATAATTTTATTTGCGAATACAGGTACAGTAAGGTTTACATTTGAAAGTCACGTGATCATTCCATATTCCACCCAATGGGTATGCAAATTTTAAATTAAATTTCGACCTAAAGTAGTCAGAATCAAGTGAAATGAATTACATAAATATCAAAATTATAGAATGTCAAAAGAACTAAAATCTAAATTTAATGTGACAACACTGATAATCCGGCCAAAGCCGTAAATTTTCAATTATATTTCGAAATAAAATTAAATAAATTTAACAAAAGGCCATTAAGCAGCTGAAACTGATCAGCAATATGAGAATAAATTAAATTTGTTATGTCAGAATTATAGAAATAATGTCAAAATATAATATTGTATTTCAAGTTAACAATAATGAGACTCACAATACCTAATACATTTTAGGGCTACAAGATGTCTTTAAGATATTCATCTACAGTGTAGTATGCCTTTGTTAAAAGTAATTGACGTACATGTTTCTTAAATACATTTGGATCGTCAACTTCTAAAATACATCTTGGCAATCTGTTATATAAACGAGGAGCCATACAGAAAACACTCTTATCATATAGCGCTGTTCTATGTTGAGGAATACATATTTTATAGCGATTGCGGGCACTATTATACGTAGTGTAACGGCTCATATTATTTTTCACAAAAATTACAGTTTCATATATATACAGACAAGGTAAAGTTAGTATTTTTAATTTTATAAAGTGTGGTTTGCATGTGTCTGTCTGTTGCAATCTACATACGGCTCGTAAACATCTTTTCTGTGCCATGAATGCTCTATCTCTGTCAGTTGAATTACCCCAGAATATAATCCCATACCGTAATATTGATGTCACGTGGGCATGATATGCTGTTATTACAGCATTTTGATTCACTACTTTTGACATCATATACAGCGCATACGAAAAACTATTTAATTTAGGACATATCATGTCAATGTGCGCTTTCCAATTTAAATTCGAGTCAATGTGTAATCCTAGAAATTTTGTACTGCCTATGTCAATGTTGGTTTTATTTAAATGTTTGATATTCATCTCACTCAATTTGTTTAAATTATTTCCAAATGTCATAATGTTTGTTTTGTCAAGATTAATTAAAAGATTATTTGATGTCAGCCATTTGATTATTTTGTCCATAGTATAATTAATGCTATCTTCTACATTATTCACAATTTCTTGTCCTGAATAAATCACAGTACTATCGTCCGCAAAAAGGATCATCGGGTAACCTATTGACCGTGGGAAATCATTTATGTATAATATAAACAGTAATGGACCAAGTACGCTTCCTTGCGGTACACCTTCTGTTACAGTTCTCATTTCTGATGAGTATTTTACTTCCATTTTATATTTAGGGCATATTCTACTAATTTGAGTAATCTGTTTTCTACCTTGAAGATATGATTTTATTAGATTTAAAGCATTTCCCCTTATTCCATAAGTATACAACTTATCTATTAGAATAGAGTGATCTACATAATCGAACGCTCGCGTTAAGTCCATATACATGGCGTATACTGGTAGCTTACTCTCTAGGTTACCCATGACTTCTGAGAGGAAATTATATATCGCTACATTTATATTTTTATTTTTCCTGAACCCAACCTGTTCATCGGTTAATACACCATTTTTGTCTAAATACTCGTATAAACATTGATGAATGAATTTTTCCAAAATTTTCGAAAATATAGAAATTAAGGCTACGGGTCTATAAAATTGCATGTTTTCCTTGTCTTCTTTTTTAAAAATAGGGATAGTTATTGTTATTTTTAATTTATCAGGAAAAATACCACAGCTAATACATAAATTCATGATATGGCTTAATGGGCTTGCTATATGCATGGAAACAAATTTAATAACTTTTGTACAAATTCCGTCATATCCTGTACTTGGAGTATTTTTTAGACCACTTATAATTCTTTGCATATCATGTGGGGTAGCTGGGCTCATAAACATCGAATTCTCTTTGTTCCAAGTTAAAGTATTTTTATAGTTTTTGGAACTATCTCTCGATGAAGTTTGAAACTTAGTTAGGAAAAAGTCGTTAAATGCTTGTGATATCTGTTGAGGATCACTGATTATTCTGTTATCAAGTTTTATACACTTTATGTCATCTTTGGGAGTATTTGCTTTACATTCGTTGACAATTTTCCACGTAGCTTGTGATTTATTTTTGGCATTTTTTATTTTGAAATCATTTTGCGCTTTTTTTGTTGAGTTTATTATGGAATTAAGTCTTCTACTATTAGTTTTAAAGATATCTTTATTTTGCCTAGTTGGATTTTTCCTGTACTTATGTAGTAGTTCTCGCTTCCGTCTTGAGCATACTTTTATGCCTTTACTCATCCACCGTGGCTTTACATTTCTTGTTATTTTAAATTTTATCATAGGGAAACATAAGTTATAAAATAAAGTAAAAATGTCAAGAAAGTTATTGTATGCAATATTAGGATCATCTGAGTTATAAATGTCACTAAAATTAAGTTTTGTCAAACACTGTTTAAATTTCGTCATATTATTAATACTGTAGTCACGTTTTGTTATGTACCAATAAGGAAGAGTGCAGTACTCCCTTACCGGGCAAGCCAATATTTGTGCTAAATGGTCCGACAAAGCTAGTTCCTTTACTTCAGCTTGACAGCTGCGTATGCTGCAAATAATGTTGTCAATGCATTTACCGCTGACTGGGCGAGTGACTTGATTTACGGTTAGTTTAAGATTAAAGCACGTGCACATTTCTTCGAACTGAACACTAGTTTTAGTTGTTTTTAATCTGTCAATATTGAAGTCTCCACAAATAACCACTTTTTTGTATTTTGAACAGTACCTTTGCAACAAATCTTGAAATTTTTGAAAAAATATATTTAAAGTATTACTATCTTCCCTTGGTGGTCTGTATATACATAACACTAATACATCATGTTCTATTAATTTTATAGTCGCTGAGGACATGCTAGAATGGGTCAATTCCGACCCAACATTCATGAAACGCGTTGTTACTGATGACGAGACGTGGGTTTACGAGTTTGACATGCATACTAGTCAACAAGCTTCGGAATGGCGCCTTCCAACTGAACCAAAACCGAAAAAACCACGTCAAAGTCGATCAAAAGTCAAAGTCATGTTGACTGTTTTCTTTGACTATCGCGGTGTTGTGCACTCGAAATTTTTGCCGGAAGGTCAAACGGTAAATAAAGAATATTATTTGAGCGTTATGCGACGTTTAAGAGAACAAATTCGACTTGTGGAAAGAAAATTCTTGGATTTTGCACCACGATAATGCGCCTTCGCACAAGGCCATCATTGTGAACGAATTTTTGTCCAAACACTCAACAAATACCACCGAGCAACCACCATATTCACCAGATATGTCTCCAGCCGACTTCTTTCTTTTTCCTACACTCAAATTACCACTTCGTGGCACCCGTTTAAAAATTACAGGTCTAATTGGGTCTCAGTGTCAAGTGGCGTACCTCAGAGGTCCCTACTTGGACCTCTTTTGTTTGTGGTCTATGTAAACGCCGGTGCCTTCAATCATCAGAATTACTATGCTTTGCGGACGACATGAAAATTGTAAGATCAGTATCGTTAACCGAAGATATGATGGCACTTAAAGACGATTTGAATCGGTTGCAGGGGTACTGTCGCTTGAATAAGCTTGAGCTTAGCCCTGTTAAATGTTCAGTTGTAACATATACTAGAAAGCATAACGTCCTACACACCTCTTATACTTTGGGGAGTCACACACTCCAAAGAAAATAGCATCTCCCGTGGCCAACTTGGAAATTATTAAACCGCCTACGTACCCAAGTTGGCCGCTGTAATGCAAATTTGGCAAAATGGGGCTATATAGAACACTCACAAGCACCCTGCGACTGCGGGGTCCCATCTCAGTCCATGCCACACTTGCTCTCCTGCCCACTGTGTACTTCCACCTGTACCATCGCAGACCTGTGCAGGGCAACAGACAATGCTGTGGCTGTGGCCAGGTATTGGGCTGACAAAATGTAAGAAATTGATGAGCCATTGACACGAAGAAGAAGAATCAGAGATCTAGGAGTGCACCATGATTGACACATTGGCACTATTGTAAAAAAAGGCTTCAAAATCACTTGGTTTTATTATGCGTATGGGCAAAACCTTTTCTGAAGCCAAAACCCTAAAAATATTGTATTGCACCTATGTAAGGAGTCACCTAGAGTATGCTTCCCAATGCTATAATATGCTTCCCACGGGTTCCATACCCGTGCTATTCTGACAAAGTCAATCGGATCGAGAACGTTCAGAAACGTTTTGTAAAATATCTGTGTTACCACCAAAAAATTCCATACCACTCTAAGGACTACCTCCTATTGTGCAGGAAGTTTCATATCTTGCCGCTTATAGTAAAATAACGGATTTTACCTTCCTCCTTAAAATCATGAACGACAAAATTGACTGCCCTGACTTACTCGAGAAAATACCTTTTAACATACCAATTTTTTTAAAATACCTTTTAATCCACCTCTTCGCGTTCCTCTGGCTAAAACAAATTATCGACAGAACAGTTACTTGGTGCGGGCAAGCAGAAACTTTAATGAGTTGTGTAAGCAACACGACATCGATCCCTATTTAATCAGTGTACCTTCCGCAAGAAGACTCTTAAGTCTTAACTTTTTTAGAAGTTCATAGGTAGTGCAGCATTTGTTAACTTTGATTTGATTACTGTGCTTTGTTCGGTTCTTATGTGTTGTGTCTATGCATGTTGCTTTCATTTAATTGTTATTATACCGAGGCTTTGAGTGAAAACTTTTAATTGGCTTTCAGATGTCTAATCTTCCTATTATTCTATTGTGTTAGCTGTAAGTTTTCCATGTATTAATAAATAAATAAATAAAATAAATAAATCCAAATTTCTACAGTTTGATTACGTTTGCTAGGGTCAAATTTAGTTATAACCTTCATGGCAGGATATCGTTCAGCACTTCCATCGTTACGAAGGGATTTCACTAAATCACGAAATAACCCTATAAAATTACTAGAATCAGTACATGCAGCTGCGGACGGACCCGGTGCGTTCGACTCAGAGTCCCCGATATTAGTAGCACCTGGTTAAAAATCTGTACCTATAGGTTTGGGCATCAGATGGTCATCGCTCATTGTGGTAATATTTGCCGAGCATTGAGGGTCAGGATCCATTCTAGAATAACAGGCGTATGATACCTCGATCGCTTCTCGCGATGATGCCGCCGCGGCTGGCATGAATATTTCGAACGTCTTCGCGACTTATGCGATCTCCTGCTGGGCGTCACAGGTGACACAGACTCGCTGCTGGTACGCCTGGACTCACTTTTCCGTCTACGTGACTTTCTTTCAGTCTCCATAGAGTTGTTGTTGTACTGAAAATTAATAAAAAAAACCACCAGTACCTATTTTATTTTTCTTTTACATGTAGTTTTACAGCGGATATCATTTTACATTACATTATAGTCATAACCATGTTACATTACTATTATTTTTATTAAACATGTTACGTTACATTACATTCAACACAATAATTGACAAAACAATATTAATAATCCCATAACATTAGTAGGTATATTGTGAATATCGCTAAAATCTTGCAAAGTAAAAGTAAATGGAAGTTTACCCCCCAATAAAATGAAATAAATGTATAGATTTCATTAATTTATTAATCTCATAATTGAAATAAAAGTGGCCATTTTGTATAATTCGAATGAAAGCAGAATAGAAAAACAAGAGAAAAAAAAAACGCAGTCAAAATGTTTTTGTTAATAAAGCAGATATTCAATGAGTTTAGATCGATTATTGAAAAATATTAATTACCTTTTCTTGTGGGCAGGTGATTATTACAACAAGGTGGAAAACCCTCAGTGGTATCCCCTCTTCTGACCTTTTAAAGAGTCAGGAAATGAAAGCCGGGATAATCAACAAAAGGTTATTGTATTAGATAGGTACTATTCCACAATTACAGTTTGTAGACACATACAACACAGTATGCAGTTGTAATAACGGTGAGTATTGACTTATTATAATCGTTGCTTATTGTTGCTTATTACTTTATCGACCGTCGACACAAGAATCCTCTCACTCTTGCTAGCCGGTCAAACGTCAACCCGGGCGGAAGCGCGCCATGACCGTTTTGGTGTAAATATCCTAACAATAATAAAAATAACTGTTGTTTTCTCAATGCATGTGACCGGCTAATAAGTTTATAAATAGTTATTAAATTTATAAAAAGTTTATAAATAGTTTTAAATATTATTTGTAATATTTTGAGAATCACATATAATCAACAAAATAGATGACATAGTTTAGTCAGTTTAGCTACTTTTAGTTTACAAACAGAATATATTTTATTAGAGCTAACACACTTATAGTTAAAGAATTTAAGAACTTTACCGGATAGTGATTGGTGTTATTGTCATTATCACAAATTATTTTATCATAGCTGTGATATGTTCGGTGTTCACCAGGAATTTGATTAAGTATATCGGAATCAATCAAACTACAATCATCATTTGTAGGTGCTAAAATAACGGAGTTCAATATATTTTCTGAGAGTATATTTTCGGAAATATTTCCATACACGTCATCAATAATGTATTATTTTTATCTCCTAATGATTATTGAGGTATTTCGATAACATTTTCACCAAACTGAGGGAATTGTGTTGCTTCATCATTGCCAATTGTTTTTAAGAATTCTACAAATTCAATTTCATTTGGTAAGGCTCTCTAATTTCGAGTAAATGTAACTTTATGAAAATAAGCAAATTCATGCCAACTTGTGACACAATTTTCAATTAAAGTTGCACGTGATCCATGTGGGATAACTGGCGATACGTTAATAAATGAACGATAACTCAAAAAATAAAGGCACGCATTGGGTAGCGTATGTTAAAGTAAATAATTATTGTGAATATTTTGATAGTTTTGGCGATTTGAAACCACTATTAGAATTGATGAAGTATTTTAAAAACTGTAATGTTTTCTATAACTATACGAGATATCAGAAATTCAATAAAGTAAATTGTGGACACTTATGTTCAAAATATTTAAGGAACTTTTGTAAATAATGTCTTTTGAAAATAAAATAAAATTTTAATATAAAATTAAGGTCTTTCTTTTATTTTATTCATTCTCGAGATGTCTCTCACTTTGTCGATAACTGGCAACTCATCAGATTTATTTACCTACTATCCCGACACACTGCAATTAGACGGTCAATATGAGTGTTTTTTATTACATTTCTCAACGTTTAATTCTATTCCAAACATTGATAAAACAAACAATAAGATATATTATGACACAGATGAAGTTATTGAAATACCCAAAGGAATTACAAGATATTAGTGATTATTTAAAGTCAGAAATAAAAATGCTACAATCAAACTACTGTGCAATATAATACTTTAAAAACGACTATACACTGTACAAAAAATATAAATTTTACCAAAGAAGACACAATTAGAAGTTTATTAGGCTTTAATAAGCAGATTTTAGAAGGAAATAAATGGCATGTCTCTGAGTTTCCAGTAAACATTCTACCTACGACCGTGATCAGGATTGAATGTTATATTGTGAGTGGGTCGTATATAAACGGATTACCTAGCCATATAATACATTAATTTGCACTCAACGTTCCTCCTGGATACAGAATTATAGAAATTCCTACAAACTCAATATATTTTCCCATTAATCAAAACAACATAAGCTGTATAAATATACGGCTATTAGATAAAAACAATCATTTAATAAATCTACGCGGTGAAAAAGTACAGTTGTATTTACATCTCAGAAGAAAAAATGATTGATTACATTAAATACATATGTACATCAACCGAAAAAAGCTCCCAAGCCTCAAAGAGCTATCTCAAAAAAGAAAACGAAATTAACTAGAGAAAATAAAGCATTCCTTAAAGCGATCGGTTTACTAGAATGAATATCTTAGATATTGTATCCGCACCAACCTATGATAATACTGTTGAAGGAATCGAGTACCATTCTTATAAGCCATACGTTACAAGTTTTAATAGGTATGATGAGATACACACATCAAAAAAAGTTTGCGATCACTTTGAGAAACTGAAATCTTTTTTGTTACTGTAGATTATATTATGATTTTTTCTTCTTTTTAGATTCTTTATTTAAAAATAAAGAATTAGAACACAAAACAATGACACCGTTCAATTGTTTTTTCTTACAAAAAGGCTTTCAGTCTTAGCTTACGCTCATTCAGAAATCTGATTTAGTGAATTATAACCGATTCAAGATATTTTTCGCGGAAAGTAGTGATTGAAAAAATGCCAAGAGGATTATCAGAGGTTTTACGAGCTAAAATAGTAACTTTGAGGGAAGAAGGATACACCACGAGAGTAATAGCATGCAGACTTGCTATATCCCAATCCTGTGTCGTGGCTACGTTGCAGAGGTACCACGGAATGGAGAATTTAGCTGACCGACCCCGCAGCGGTCGCCCAACTGTTTTGACCGCTGGCCAAAAGCGCTATATTAGATTGCTGGCAGCCCGTGATCCCACAATCAACGCCACTAAAATAAAAGCAGAAGTCAGGGCCGCCTCTGGGCTTGAAGTTAGCACGCAGGCCGTTCGCAATTGCTTGCACCAGGCTGGATTACGAGCACGGAGGTGGCGAGCTCCGCTCAATTCCCGGCAACGTCAACAACGAAGATTGCAGTGGGCTAGACTTCGGCAAAATGAAGAAGGTGAGGAAGAAAACATTTGGCAAAACTGTCTCTTCGTTGACGAATCCCGAATCTCCACTCATCCAGATAACCGACGTGTCCGTGTCTGGAGAAGACCAGGCGACCGTGAAAGACAAAGAACTGCCACTGGAACAGTTCAGCAAGGCGGAAAATCGGTGTCTTTTTGGGGTGGCATTATGATTGGAGCTAGAACGCCTTTGATCCCGTATCGGGGCTTCATGACAGCAGACATGTACAAAGCAGTTGCTATTGATGATATCGTCAAACCATTCCGAGTAAACCATGGGCACCAATTTGTACTGGTCGATGATAATGCGCTCGCACATCGAGCTCAACGAGTCAATGCTGCTCTTCAAGAATACGATATCACACGATTATTTTAGTCAACGAAGAAACAGTTTTGCCAAATGTTTTCTTCCTCACCTTCATCATTTTGCCGAAGTCTAGCCCAATGCAATCTTCGTTGTTGACGTTGCCGGGAATTGAGCGGAGCTCACCATGACCTCCGTGCTCGTAATCCAGCCTAGTGCAAGCAATTGCGAACGGTAATTCACTAAATCAGATTTCTGAATGAGCGTAAGCTAGGACTGAAAGCCTTTTTGTAAGAAAAAACAATTGAACGGTGTCATTGTTTTGTGTTCTAATTCTTTATTTTTAAATAAAGAATCTAAAAAGAAGAAAAAATCATAATATAATCTACAGTAACAAAAAAGATTTCAGTTTTTCAAAGTGATCGCAAACTTTTTTTGATGTGTGTATGTTAAAACTGTTAGAAAAAGACAGACCTCTCCAAATGATATTCAAGAACTGAGATTTATATGAATATCCTGCGTTACCTAAAACTACAAAACATACGTGGTCTATTAAAACTTCGTCTCAAATAGAAAAACCGCGCTTTGTTATCATGGGTCTACAAACAAACAGAAAAAATAATGCAAGTGCTGATATGTCTCAGTTCGATCACTGCCATATTCGCGAGGTTAAAGTATACCTCAATTCCACGTACTTCCCATATGAAAATTTGAATGTAAACTTTAAAAATAATATAATAGAATTGCTATATTATATGAACAATACACTAGATTTCAGCAGTCGTATTATGGACGTCGCTCGGAGCCGTTGCTAAGTGAAAAACAATTTAAGGACTTAGCGCCGCTCTTTGTCATTGACTATTAAATAATAGTGTGTTTGGTAAAACTTTAGAAAACACAGAAAATGTGTACATTTGGTGAATCAATGGTGTGATAAAAGTAATCGAACGAAAAAATCAATATCCGCTGAGAGACTTATCGCCAGCCCATACTTTCATAGCGCATCTATACTAACAATTTAGTTGCGATTCAGATGAAACCCGATCAAATTATTTTAGACAAACCTATTTACATTGGGTTCACAATACTAGAACTTTCCAAATCCCACATGTATGATTTTCATTACAATATTGTTAAACCCTTTTATAAAAAACGAGTGCAACTATGCTATACAGATACTGCAGGGTGTCCACGGACCTGGAAGGTCAGGGAAAGTCAGGGAAAAGTCAGGGAAGCTATTGTGGGTCAGGGAAAGTCAGGGAAATGACTTCTCTATCTGGAAAAGTCAGGGAAAACCAGGACTTTTTGATGATTGATCTTTAAAATTAATAATGTAAAAGTCTAAAAAAGTATAGAATAAATAAAAATTATATTATCTTATCAGTCATCAGTACTTCTTATATACATATTTATACTCCAACAGCTAATTAGAGAGAGGAAAATGACAGGTCTTTCATTATAGATTAAGTAAAAAAAAATAGAAAAAAAAACTTTTTTTTACTTAATCTATGATAAAAACTGCTGTCATTTTCCTCTCTCTAATTAGCTGTTGGAGTATATTTAATTTATTAAACTTTCTCTTTTCCCAATGATCGGTAAGTGAGGGAAGCCTTTTTGCTCTAGTCTGTTTTAACCCAGACTATTGAAGCATTCTTTTGCAGGTCCCTTAATTCGCATACTCATTTGGTTGTTTTTCTTTTAACTGCTGCTATTACATGTGCTAATACTAACCTGGGCCGGCAGTCTCGACATTCATAACGACAAAATTCGGTTTGATAAGTAATCGTGCTTCGAGTCTATGTATTGTAGGTAGGACAACAATATCCTATCGACCCGAATTTTGTCGTTATGAATGTCGAGAATGCATCGCTTAATTTGACTTACCCTAAACTTAACTATGGTGCAGGTTTGTTACTAACGTGAACTATATTATAAGTGTTGCTATGAGTGCCAAAAAGAGTACAGTGTTTAATGCTCAATGGTTGGACCCTATTATGCATCCTGATTTTACGGACTGGCTAGAAGAAGTAAAAAATGACCCGCTTAGCGCTTTTTGTAAAGTATGCCATAAAACGTTCAAACTTAGTAACATGGGAAAACAGGCCATCACTTCTCACAGCAAAGGACCTAAACATCGTCAAAATATGGAATTACGCAAGAAACAGCCCTATATTTCATACTTCACAAAATCAGCTCCTGCAGTAGACAAAGATGTAGTTGTGATGGAATAACAATCGCCAGCGGCTATTGTAGGTGACAATGAAACGACAGCCACACGTGCCCCAACTGTTGAAGCTCATGACAATAAAACACATAAACAAGTTGTGATTCAAACCTACAATGAAAATGATGTAACATCGTCAGAAATCTTGTGGGCAATCCAAGTAATTTTCAATAAACTATCGTTGAATTCATGTGACCGAATTTCTACCTAATTTAAAAGAATGTTTCCCGATAGCAAAATCGCCCAGAACTTTACCATGGGTAAAACAAAAGCGTCATATGTGATTAACCATGGCATTGCGCCATTCATTCAGACGACACTGAATGTGGTGCTTAGAGAATGCTTATATTACGTCATCTCATTTGACGAATCCCTGAATAAAGTGGCCCAAAAATGTCAGATGGACTTGTGCGTAAGATATTGGTGCGTTAATACTAACACAGTAGCCACAAGATATTTGACCTCTGTTTTTCTGGGACGGCAAACAGCCGATAATCTTGTAAACTCATTTCTGGAAGGATTGGCTGATTTAGATAGAAAAAGACTGCTACAAGTTTCGATGGATGGCCCCAATGTGAACATTAGTTTTCTGAAAAAATTGAAAAATGTTCTTTCTTCCGAGGAAACAAAAAGTCCCTTATTGGACATAAGTGTGTGTGGATTGCACTGTCAATGGTGCTTTCAAAACAGGTCATCAAAAAGTAGATTGGAAGACTTTTGAAGTACTAAAAACTATGTACAATCTCTTTAAAGATAGTCCAGCACGACGAGCTTTATACACACAAATTACAGAAGGGACTGTATTTCCACAAAAATTCACATCTATTAGATGATTAGAAAATAGTCCTTGCATTGAAAGAGCTATCAAAATTTATGACAAGGTCAACCAATTTGTCAATGATCGTACAGTCCCTGAAAACCATAATCAAAAAATCTTAAAAGACATTATGAAGAATCCCTTGGTAAAAGTCCACCTATCAACTGTAAAAAGTTTGACTAACGAATTCGAACCTTTTTTGCGCCGATTCCAAAGCGAGAAACCTATGGCTCCATTTCTCTACACTGCCCTCCTAGAGTTACTTCACAATCTCATCGCGAAGATTGTAAAGCCATCCAAACTAGAAACGGCTTCGAGTCATAATATTATTAACCTTGATTTAGACGATAAAGAGAACATGCTGCCGTTAGAAAAGATAGATATCGGATATGAAGCAAAGCGCCTGCTTAAAGATGCTAAATGCAGTCCGCAAGTCGAGGTAGCGTTTAAATCCGACTTTCAAAAACGAATTGTTCAAACGGTTGTGAAACTGTTGGATAAAAGTCCCATTAAGATTCGTTTTGTTCGTGGTTTGACGTGTTTCGATCCAGGAGTTATTATGAATTACTCCGAAATAGCATCGAATCGCGTCGACATAGTGCTTGAAACGTTACATGGACAAGACAAGATTCAAGGAGAGGTGGCCGACAGAGCCAAAAAACAATACAATTTTTTTTTATCTAAAGCTCAGGGAACATGGAGACAAAAATTCGAAGACTTCAATGAGGATGCGGTTGGTTTGGACAAGTTTTACCATCTACTCATAGGTGGAGTTAAACAGTATGAAGACATATGGAAAGTCATGAAAATTTGTTTCATCATTTCTCACGGTAATGCAAGTGTTGAGGGTGGGTTTTCTGTCAACAAATCACTGTTGGTAGAAAATTTGACAGAAGAGTCACTGATTGCACAAAGAACTGTTTATGATTACCTTAAAACCATTGATGGCCCTGAAAACCACATCACGAGTAACAGCCTACTAGTGTCTGTCAGAAGTTCTAGGAAGAAATATCACGCGTGTCTAGAAAAAAAGAAAGAAAATGAGTCTAAAGAACAGCAAAAACAAGCTGAAAAACGCAAAATCGAAAAGAAAATACGAGAAGTAGAGGAGAAAAAGAAGAAACTGGAACTATAAAGAGAAAAAGAAAATGTAGAGTTGCAAACTTTGAAAAACGCTCTGGAAGAGAAAAGAAGAAAAATTGGTTAAAATATTGCACTTACATATAAGTTGAAGCTTCCTAATTCAGTTCCTATGTGTTGATCTCAATAAATGTCAAAGTTTATATGGTGGTAATTCTTAACAAACGTAGTTAGCATCCCTCCAACCCGAAATTTATACATAGATGTGATGATGTTCAATACCTATTCTATCCTAGTCATGTAATAGGGTGTGTGGTGTTTGGTGTCATGGTTTACGGTCTACGACAGGGTCAGCGATACCTTTTCAAGCGCAAATAGGCTTTGCCATGTAGATAATAAAAAAAACGGACGTAACGCTGACCTTGTCGTAGGCTATACCCAGGTGGTGGTATCGTTTAATTAAGGTAAGGTGGTGTTCGGTATAATTGTTTGTGGGTATGGTGTATGTATGGTACGGTATGGTTATGGTGTAGCAATCTATCTGTGTTGAAAATTGTCACCTTGATAGTTGGACACCTTGGGAAGCCAGTAACATAAATCTCTAAGAGTGTTTGTGAAGACTTAATTTTTGTCTCTTACAATCATTCGCAAGAGAAACATTTTTACTTTGAAAAATTGCAGCTAAAAAGGTCAGGGAAAATTTTAGAAATGGTCAGGGAAAGTCAGGGAAAAGTCAGGGAAATGTTTTGACGATTTAGAGTGGACACCCTGTACTGATTCTTTGGTCTATAAAATATATACAAACGATTTTTATAATGACTTGAAATTTCATTTTTTGCAATATTTTGATACTAGTAACTATGATGAGCAAAATAAGTTTAATATTCCTTTAATTAACAAAAAGTTCCCGGCCTATTCAAAGACGAAATGGGAGGTAAATATATTTCACATTTTGTAGGTTTAAGGTCTAAACTATATACTATAAAAACCTCTGATAAAATCATTAAAAAAGCAAAGGGTGTAAAATCGTGCGTAGTGAAAGATTTAAGCTTCTCGGATTATGAAAATACGTTATGTGATATATGATGTTGTAATCACATTATTACAATATCATAGAGGTATTTAATTATGTAGTATTATTACGTCGTCGGTGAAATTCATATACCTAGGTAAGACGATAAACATATTTATACTGGTTCTCTGATAGAAAGCGGTTACCATTGCATAGCGCTTACAACATCTTACTTGCATACAGCCCAAGAATTATTTTGAGTGTACTCTGAAACTGCCCGAATGTCCTACATAAAGTATGTAGGTTCAAAGCAATAAACGCCCAAGATTTCAAAACACATTAATTTGTTCTAAACATGACATATTTTTTTTGTGGGTACTTATGAACTTAGGAGAAGGTATTAACATTGATTTCGACTAAATATTACGTGTCTTTTTAAATGGACATTGGGCTTTTATCACATAACTACATCACAAAATATTGTCATTTATAGAAGACGTTAGGCATCAATTAATAACAAATACTATTATTCCAAAGTAAACTTTATTTAGAAAATAACAATTCTATGAAGACATTTCTTATCTAAATTAATCACAATTCGAGAGATCACTCATAGGAACTTCAATGTAGCCGTCTTTTTATATTTATAAAATCAGGTAGGTTTTAATCTTGATGGAATGAAAAATAACAATTAGAGCACGACAGTGGGATTTGATGAAGGAGTCCATATACTGTATGGATTTAAGGGACGAATACTCCCATACCAACTTAATCTGGGAGATAATCGCCTCTTCAACTCCTGTCCTGGTTATGCTAAGCAGCTTGTCAACTACCTCTACCTTCAGATCACTCCGGCACGAGATACCTCGTATTGTAAATATGATCTCGTTTTCACGGAAGTACTTGAAAAAATCTCAAGTTCATTCTTGCTTTATCGTGGCGATGATGCCTCGTCCTTCAAATTATGTTCTGCCAGCTGTACGGTGTTTTCGGAGGCGCACATGAGGTCCTCCGGTGTACATGTGCATGGGCACGTTAACTGGTGGTCCACAAGACTTCTACTGTAAACGAGTGGAAAATGCTGGGAACAACCTGGAGCATTATTATAGATGTTGCAAATTTACAGAAAAATAAGATACCTCCAAATGACCTATTAAAACTTTCCGGCAGTCCACTGTCTTCGGTTAATTCTATAAATGCATATTTTGCCAATATCGGACTACAACTAGCTGAACAAATTATTCAATGCCCCAACTCTATCACAAACACCCCTGTAACTACTGCAAATCAGTACCTCCGTATTATTCCATCGTTAACATCTATGGCTATGCTCCCAGTCTCCTCAGTTGAAAAAGACACAATAATTATGAATCTGAGGGACAAGTGCGCTGTGAGCTGGCATGGTATTCCTACCGCAGTTATAAAAGCTGCTCGTCACGTACTCACGCCGTGTCTCGCCTACTTATTCAATCTCTGCCTCTCGGTTAGTAGATTTCCTTGCGACTTTAAAGGGCCATTGTCCATCCAGTGTTCAAGAGTAGGGACAGAAGCAGTGTCACAAACTATAGACTTATTTCGGTTCCTACAACGCGTTAATTTTTTTTTGAAAAAGCTTTTAACAAGCGGTAAATCCAGTTCCTCCAAGAAAACAGTGTTCTGGGTTGCAAACCAATTTGGTTTTAGAAGGATTGCCCACTGAAGATGCTGTCAATCTTTAGCTTTTTCCATCAAGCCTTGGATGGGTTCAATGTTGCTGAAGCCAATGAAGCGTTGGTATTTTTAGTCAATTCCATCAATAGTAGTTGGAAGATACCGGTTGGCTATATTTAATTAACGGCTGTACGGGAGAGCAAAAGGCAAATTTAATAAGACAATGCCTACAGTTTCTTATTGTAGATCGTTGCATTACAGTTATATCGCTAACATTTGATGGATGTCTGGCAAAGGAGATAGAAAACGGTGGGCCCAAATGTAATAAGTTGAGATATGATCTAAAAAAATTGTCATATTTTTGTATCTTAGAATATGAAAAATCACCTCTATTCTCAATCTGGATGTGGAGAAATATGAGAAAATAGTTTTCGTGAGATTATCAATTGAGTAATCGATTACACTAAAATATTTGCAGTAAATAATTAACTCAAAGTAATTAAATGCACTATATATTATACTTATATGCAATATAGTGCATATAATTACAGTCATATTATTAAATCAAATTAATATCAATTAATTACTGAAAAACTGAAAAACCAATATTAATGATTATCGATTTCATATCGATTTAAATCTCTCTTATATTTGTAGTCTATGTCACTGACATGACAGCTGACTAACATTGACACTAGACAGTTGCTGACTGTTTTTGTTTGCTCATGCTCACTCGTTTCGTGTTTTCCGATGCGTTTTGAGTGCTTTCCCGATTATTCGTCATTTTTTAAAACAACTGCTTTGTATTTTACGGATTCTGACCCTGCCTACCTTGTACGACCCTTGCTTTCAACTTGGACACCGAAGATCACTCACACGTTTGACTTGGAATTGTTATTTGGATTTTACCGCCGGCTTGTGGATTCAATATATTGAAACTATGGATCGCTGTGTGAATTGTGGGATATCCTGTCTGGTCACTGCAATACACTGGGCCGACGGCCCTTACACTATGAAACAATTCTGTCAGTGATTCGGCAATGGCTTGCACCTCAGTCTGTAACTCTGTAAGAAAATACCTATAACCTCATCTAACCGGCTTCCATCCTGGCAGGTTTAAAATATAAAATGTGTTTAATAGAAGGCGAATAAAAGAAAGAAAGAAACATTTATTTGGTGCAAAGCGGTCATACAATATAACAAATTATACTATAAACAGTAATGACATTATTATAAATATCAAGTATTGGAAGCATGCTCATTAATAGTGAACATACTTCCAAACCGCAACAGACACGCAATAAGTGTCATGCGACATACAGATGCACCAAATGGGTGTCCAGTTCAGCATGTGCCAGGTGGAGACCTGGCGCTGGTTTTCAATTAGAACCCTGTTGGGCAGTGACACACGGACGCCGAACCGTCGAAGCCGAGTGTGAAAGAGTGAAAACATGTGAATATGAAAATGTGAACATGTGAATGAACGGTGTGTGGAAGTATTGTATTTTAAAATTATACAGTAAATGACAATATTTAGATAGTACATTACTAATACATATCCTACTAATATTATAAACTTGAAAGCTTGTGAGTAGGATGGACGTTTGTTAGTCTTTTACGTAAAAACCACCGAATGGATTTTCATGAATATTTACTCCTAATATAGCTTACACATCAGCATAACACATAGGCTATATATCACCACGCTACTAAAGGGAACGGAGCAGTGACCAACTTTAAATAAATATAAAAAAATACATAAAATATACATACAAAATATAACACAGTGTTTGATACTTACACAGTAAATAAATAGAATAGTGATACGGTTGTCAAGTGATTGTACAACTCAAAACAAAGGACCCCATCGATACCGACGACAACCCAAAGTATCAAATCAATGAAACATTCGAGTTAACGTTATCCAGCCTCCTTTGAGCCTCCAAGAGAAACAATCGTAAACGTTTTCTAAAGGTGGTAATTGTTTTTATGGACCGCAACGGTGGTGGTAGATTATTCCATATTTTGGAAGCCGAATAACGAAAACTACCCCTAAATGCCTCAGATCGATGCCGTTGCACTGAAAGTTGTTGGGAGCACTGTCTTCTGGCGCACAATCTTCTGCCAGCAACCCAGCCGAGTCTGTCAAACAAATAACGCGGCTCACCGTACTTGATAACACCGAACAGAAGACATGCCACATGCAATTTTCTTCTAGTTTTCATTTTCAATAAAGAATTTTTACTGAGAAACGGCGTGACATGACTTCTGGCCGGTATCGAAAAACAGAACCGAGCGCAGGCATTCTGAACGCGCTGTAATAGTCTTTCCGTTCGAGCCAACAGACGCGGGCCGTAAACTACGTCGACGTAGTTAAGCTTAGATAGCACAAGCGACTCTGTAACTCGAACTCTGAGTTCCTCGGACAAATGCGGCCTCATTTTATAGAGTACCTTCAGGCGATAGAAACAGTTCTGAACCGACTGTGCGATGTGTTGTTCGAATCTTAAGCCAGAGTCAACATATAACCCCAAGTTGCGAGCTTCAATGACCCTATCTATTTGCTCTCCCTTGAGACTCAGGTTAAGATTGGTGGGAACCCTATTGATCTGACTCTTGGTACCAAACAGCATGTATTTTGTGTTATGAGGGTTCAATACCAAACAGTTACTGTCCGCCCACGCAGTTAAACGTCTGAGATCATCACTTAATTTTGCAACGGCCCCTTGATGTTCATCAGGCTTAAATGACAAGTACACCTGCACGTCATCGGCATATATGTGGTACTGACAGTTTTTAAGGCAACTGGTTATGTCAGCACAGTATAAGCTGAATAAAATAGGCCCAAGGATCGAGCCCTGGGGAACGCCTCTTCCAATGCGTGCAAGGGGTGAAGTAACGTCATTTCCATCGCTCATTTTTAGTGCCACCATCTGCTTGCGTCCATTTAAATAGCTGTGGAACCAAGAGATTGACCTTTCATCTGCACCATAATAACGAAGCTTAGATAAAAGCAAGCCCGTATTTATCCCATCAAACGCGCGAGAAAAATCCAACAAAACCAGCACTGTGCACAACCCCTTGTCCTGAGCAGCTAAAATATTGTCAGTTACGTCTATCAATGCGGTGGCCGTGCTACGTCTCTTCCTAAAACCCGACTGCAACTCAGGCAGAATACTATATCTCTCTAAATGCTCAGTAAGTTGTCTACACACGACTTTTTCCAAAACTTTTGAAAGACTAGGCAAAATACTAATGGGCCTGAGATCTTTAACAGTGGTGGGATTCGGTGTCTTTGGTATGGGCCTAACAGTCGCAATCTTCCATAAGTCGGGAAATGTAGATGTTTCAATTGATTGGTTAATTAAGCCAGTAATGTAAGGCAATGTGTATGGCAGCGTTAAAATAATCATACTTAATGAGATCCTGTCGTAACCCTCAGCGTTCGACTTTAATTCGGCTATGGTTGATGCTACAACGTTGACCGATACCGACGCAATCGCGAACGTGGCATTGGTATGCCTATGAAACTCAAAATAAGTCATAAGGGATATACTAGCCGTAGGGTTGCCAGGTACGTCCAGAAAATTATTATTAATTACTGTGGGATTGGCAAAATGCGATGGAAGCTCCTTACTTTGTTTGTATCGACCGACAGTATTTTTAAAATTTCGCCAGAGTAATTGAGTGTTGTTATGGTGTACATTAATGTGGTGTTTATAATAAGCTGCCTTTTCATGATACAGAGAGGTGATGACTAAAGACTTCAACTGCTTATAATATTCCCTCCCTGTTGCGGACTTAGTGCGATGGTATTTGGCTAACGCATCATCTCGCAACTTCATCATCAATTTTATATTATCCGTGATCCACGGGTATGATGGTTCCTTAAGAAGACATGTTCTAACTGGGGCATAAGTGTCAAAGACAGTTAATAAATTATGGTTAAAGGTGTCAACCATAGTGTTTACGGAGCTCGCACCAACGAAGTCGCTCCAATCCAAAGTTGCTAAGTCATAAATGATACTATCTTGGCATACATCTTTCAAAGGTCTAAATTTTATAAAATATGGTTTATATTTCTCTCTTTTTATATTAAATTCACATGTAATGACTGAGTGACCATTGACTTCACGAAACGGCTCAACAAACATATGCCTCGCCCGAAGATCGGTACAGACCAAATCAATAAGAGTTTCACTAGTGTCAGTGAAGTGAGTAGCTGTAGTGACGAACTGTTTAAGACTGAGGCAGTTTAGGAATTCGGTTACTCTTTTAGATTTATCGCTCGTTACGAGCATATCAGCGTTAAAATCCCCGAGCAATATGCAGTGGTCACACTCGCCCAGGGAAGCAATAGTATCGGTGATGGCGTCGAGAAACAACTGTAAGTCCTGTCATGGAGGCCGATAAGCTGTACCGATAGTGAGTTTTTTCCCATTTAAAGTAAATGTCAACCACATTTGCTCGACGGATTTATATCTCGGATCCACCGGGTGATTCCATGTACGTACATTAAACCCACGTCTAACGTAATATCCGACACCTCCCCCTCTCCCGTTGCAAACGCCGGAGGAGCGCGGAATGTGGCGCAAGCTATAGCCAGGGACGACAGGCGCACGGCCTTCCTCGCCCGGACGTAGCCAGGTCTCGTTAACTGCCATCACGTCGACACGGTGCCTATCCAATAAAGCAATAAAATCATCGTGATGCGTTCCCAAAGAGCCTGCATTATGAAAACCAACTTTCAAATATTTATCCGCAATCATTGGGAATATATTGCATATAATCAACACAATTAAACTGTAAACTTGACAGGTAAAACATAAGTAGATGTCTGCTTGACTGTGAGCTTGTCAGGGCATATCTCGCACATAAAATATATTCAGTATGTATAGTACCCCCCACCCCCGGACGTCGCCGTGAACGGACGTGTGTTTGAGTGTGTCGTGATTTGTAAATCAAATAAGTTGTAAAAAATAATAGAATATTTAAAGTAAAGTATATATAGTGCGTACCACGTCTTAAGTGATCATTTCTGCCGTATATAACTGAATTTGTGTACTTAAATACAGTGCAAATCAATAAAAACTTTTTACAGACTGCCGTCTTAAAAATTTTAATAAAGTGTTTCGATTTGTGTAACACAATCTTAACAAGTGAAACATGCATTCAAGGTAAACAAACAAGTTTTACTATAAACACCATATATAAAAAGCAATATTCAATTTCGCCCAGGCTGAGAACAGGCTTAGTGGCTAGTTTGTAACAGCACTCGACTGCAGTGTGTGGAGTACCACGTTCGAATCTGACTGGGTGGAATTTCTCTTTTTGCTGTTTTTTAAGATCAATATTTATCATCCTGAAGACAATAGATACAAATAGCAATAGAAAGTACGCGAAATACATACTTGTATTTTTATTAGTGAAAATTTCGTTTACATAAATAATGCCACGAGTAGAACGTTCCTCACCTGTTCCTACTACTCCAACAACTGAGCAGCAGACAGAGTTTTTTACTCCAGATATGTCTGCTAAACCGACTAGTGATTTCACGAAAGCCTCTGCGAGGAGTAAACGCCTGCGTCCTGACTTCTCGCCTGATGCAGAGTGGGCTACAACTTTTGAAAACCGTATTATGAGTCTACTAAACGCATGGAAGAAGGATCAGGATACTGTTCTAAAAAGGCTAACTTCTGATATCGCTGAGGTGAAGCAGCAGAATGTTGAAATACACAATACTAACAATGAAATTGAGAAGTCAATAGAATTCATTAATAATAGCTACGAGAGCATGAAACTCTTAATTGAAAAATTAGAAAAAGAACGAAGAGATCAGCGTGATTATATCATAGAGCTAGAAAAAAAGATTGAAGACCTGCAACACAATTCGCGTCCTTCGACTATTGAATTACGAAATATTCCCTATACCGAAAATGAAACTATAGAAGACCTCAGCTCGACTGTACTCCAAGCCTGCAACATTGTCCAAACAACAGTAGCTGCATCAGAAATACGTGATGTCTATCGGATGCCTGGAAAAAGAGGGGCTAATAGGCCTATTGTCTGTGAATTTACATCGGTCACCTTGAGGCGTAGGGTGTTGCATGCGTCACAAGCTTTCAATAAACAAAGGCCTCTAAACGAAAAACTGAGCACTGAGCACTTGGGGATCAGTGGGCCTCGCAGTCCTATTTTTATCGCTGAACATCTGCCTGGTACATTAAGACAGTTGTACTTTGAAGCTCGCAATTTTGCTAGAAATAACCAGTATAAATTTTGCTGGATACGCAATGGCAGGTTATTTCTACGTAAAAAGGAGGGAGCTGATGCCATCCAAGTCAAAACTATGGCGTGCCTTAAGCAGCTGTACAAATTACAGTGTAACTAGAATACCAATCATTATTTTTAAGTTTGTAAATTTTAAGTTGCTATTCATTACTTTTAGACTCTCATTTTCACCACCTCTGCACACCTCTCACAACATTTCACAAATCATATTATGGTATCGCCACATGTCACATTACTACTTCACACATACATTGTATTCATCGTTAAAACTATCCACGTATCTCGATCAATTTTACTCAGTTCACTATAAGTATATACAACAAATGCAAATGGTATGGGTTTTGTTTCCAAATTTATATGCGTCTGGACCGAAGCGATTTGCAGGATCTATTGCTAGATGGGTACATCTATTATTGTTTCCTCAAGAATGATTATAAATGCAAGATATAACTTATTTATCTGACGAGATAGATGCATATGGTACAGCGCACTCTTTTGTTTGTAGACCGGAACAATGTGCGAATCTTTTAAATAATAGGAATAATTCAATAAACATTTTACATGTCAATATACGCAGCGTAAATCGAAATTTTGATACATTGTTAGTCCTCTTGCAAAGGATTCAAACACGACCAGATATAATTGCTCTATCTGAATGTTGGCTGCCCTCCACTGTAAATACTCCTACGATTGATGGATATGTAACCCATAATACTCAAAACAATATGAACCAAAACTCTGGTCTCATTCTCCTTATTACATCGACTCTTACACACAGAGTTGAAGAACGTTACTTCCTTGGTTCGAACTGCTTAATTTGTAATATAGATACAAACAAACTAACTATTATTGCACTGTACCGTTCCCCTAACCTGGCTACAGTCGATTCATTTTTGAACGACCTAGATGCTACTCTGGCATCCTTATCAAGGTGTAAAAACATCTTACTTATAGGCGATATTAACATAAATATAAAGGAACTACAAGAATCTAATGAATACCTAAGCCTGACCTCCTCGCATGGTCTCCTGCCGACACATTACCAGCCAACACGAGAAGGGAACTGTTTGGATCACACTCTCCTGAAATCAGACCTAAAAACCACGACCTTAATATTCGACTCGTTGATAACCGATCATCTTGCCAACATGATTAACATTGAACTGTCCTTAAATCAACCCAGAACTTACAATAACTTTGTCAGGGTGAACTACGAATCGGTCTCTCAGGCCATCAAAAATACCGACTTCGGGTTAGTAATGGACACACTGGATCCTAATCTGGCTGCAGAAAGATTGGTGTCAACTATTGGTTCCGTCATTGAAACTTTTTCTATTACTAGTTGCCTTCCATCCAAACAAAAAATCATTAAACCTTGGATAACAAAAGGTTTGTTGCGATGCATCCGCAATCGTGACTCCATGAGCCGACGGTTAAAAAGGGACCCCGCTAACCTTACCCTTCAAGTGACTTACCTCAGATACCGTAATTTCTGCAACAAGCTACTGAAAAGATTAAAACATGCACATGAAAAATTTGAATTATTAAAGGCTCAAAATAACCCTAAATCCACCTGGAAAGTCATCAAAAATATAACAAATACAGCCAACCGCAAATCATCGCCAAGGGAACTGTTACTATTGAAACCAAACCCAATAGAATCTCTGAATGATGTAAACGAATATTTCACAAGTATTGGCAGTGACTTAGCACAAAAATTTGGTTCAGTAACACTTAATAATAAGCTGTCGCCAAATGATAACCCATCCCTTGAATCCTTTGTGCTGTTGCCAACTGACGAGGATGAAGTCGCACGAGTTATCAGGGGACTGCGGGCTGATAGTGCTGCTGGATGGGACAAAATTCCGACTCGACTCTTACAGAGATGTGCAGACACTTTGGTTCCTGCCATCACGCATATATGTAACATTTCTATGTTGAATGGTGTGTTTCCCAAATCATTTAAACGGGCTATTGTTCATCCCATACATAAGGGTGGAGACAGAGATAGTGTCAACAACTACAGACCAATATCCGTACTGCCTGCATTGTCTAAAGTACTGGAGAAGCTATTAAACACGCGTCTTGTTGGTTTTTTGAACAGAAACAACGTACTTGCTGCGAATCAGTTTGGTTTCAGGGAAGGAAAATCCACACAGGATGCGATAGCATCTCTCATTGACCAGATAATTGACAGTCTCGATGCTGGTCAAAAATGTCTAGGCATTTTTTTGGACCTTAAAAAAGCTTTTGACACTGTGTCTGTTTCCAGCCTCTTAGCAAAGATGGAGAGATATGGAGTCCGGGGACAGCCCCTGAGGATCTTTACTGACTATCTTACTGACAGGTCACAGTGTGTTAGGATTGATTCTTATGTTAGTGGCAGCTCAACAGTAAATTTTGGTGTACCCCAGGGCTCAATCCTTGGACCAACGCTCTTTTTAATATATATTAATTCGTTGTGCAGGCTCACCCTTTCTAACTGTTCTATAATAACCTACGCGGACGATACCGTCTTACTTATTCGGGGCAAAAATTGGCAAAATACTTTCGAGCGTGCGGAACTGTCCCTTGGTAGAGTAATGGAGTGGTTAAATAATAACCTTCTGACCCTAAACCTAGACAAAACCACCTATCTAACGTTCTCGCATACAAGTATAACCCAACCTGCTCTAGATACTTACACCCTCTAAGCCCATACTTGCTCTCACAGTCCAGTGTTGGCAGCAGGCTGTGCCTGTGTCAATCTGAGTAGGTCCACTCAAATAAAATACCTTGGTGTCTACATAGATAATCACCTGAGTTGGAAATATCATTTAGAAAGCCTGACTGCTCGAGTGCGCAAGCTGATATTTATTTTTAAAAAACTACGATACTCCGCTGACCCTGATACCCTGAGGATCGTTTATCTCGCATTGTGTCAATCCATCTTAAGTTATTGCATTAGTGTATGGGGTGGCGCGGCCAAAACGTTTTTGCTGGAGGTGGAGCTGGCACAGAAGGCTGTCCTGAAGGTGATGACCTGTAAGCCCTTTCGGTACCCTACTACCCAGCTGTACGATGACTGTAAGGTGCTGTCGGTACGAAAAATTTTTGTACTCGAAACCGTTATCAGAAAGCACGTCTCACTAGAACTTAACCCTAATTTCAAAAAAAGGCGCCGCTGCCGCTTTTATAAAGTATGCGATACCCAATATTACCGAACGTCTTTAGCAGCACGGCATTATAAGGTATTAGGTGGCCATCTGTATAATTTAGTGAATAAACATTGTAACATATATGAACTCCTCAAATCACATTGCAGAAAGGAAGTAACAGACTGGCTTATGGGCAAAACATATGACGATATAGAAGACCTTCTCAAGGTTTCGATTCTGTAGTCATGCACTCACACATGCATACACACATCCACACGCACTCTCTCTCTCTTCATACATACACATAAACACACTTTTTACAATACATAAACACACACTCACTAAATATAAAATTTTAATTAAAGATGTATTATTGATATAGCCTGTAACGTTCTTATAATATTGTTAACTTTCTTGCGGGGCCTGGTCACCCACAACTCAAGTTAAATCTTATAGTGGGTACCAGGGTACTAATTTGTTTTGTGTCAACTATATATATTCTGTTACCTCTACAGGTTCTGAGTGTTGTAATATTTTTAGTGAATAAATATTATTATTATTATATTATAGTAACACTATATTAAATGATTTTTTATTTTATTTTAGACATCCTTTCCCTATCACCTTACCTGTTACCTACCTATCGCTTGAAGTCGTTGACGTTCATTCATTTGATTTTTCAAACATTTTCTAGTAAATATAATAACTATTAGTGCAAAAGAACACATTTTGCACTTCAGGAATCAGCTGTTAGTTAAAGATTGTAACATAACCTCACTTTTACATAATCTCTTATATCTCTGTTCTCAGATTGACAAAATCCGCAGAATTTTCAGTGAAAGGTTGATAATATATAAACTATTAATTGAGACCACTTTCATCTTCTTACAACTAGGCCCAAAATTGTATGTAATCATTTCAGTCTCATTTCACTATGGCTAAAAGTTTAGGTGGCTGTATCGATCCATCACATAAAATCACAACATTTTTCACTTTTCAAGGAGAAGATGTATTAATTTTCCAAGACCTTGCGCACATGTTCAACCTCGTGCGTAACACATTAGGCGAAAAAAAGATATAATAAATGCACAAGGTGAAATAATTTCTTGGAGATTTAATGAAGAACTAAATAATCTTCAAGAAAGTGAGGGTCTTCACTTAGCAAATCGCCTAAAAAGTCAGCACCTGATTATACTAAACAAATCAAGAAAGTAAAGCTTGCAGCCCAAACTTTCAGCAATTCCGTGGCTGATGCAAAATTTTTGCAATAAAAATTACCTGAGTTTTATGGTTCAGAAGCTACTGTTGATTTTATTAGGAAAATTAATAACCTATTGATGCACTCTATCTTTAGCTTTTTTCAGCTAGTCTACCTTGGTTACTTCGTCTAACCACCGCGACTTTGGTCTGCCTCTGGGTCGTCTCTTCATGCGAGCAATGTGGCCAGCCTATCTCCATTTCAATCTTTTGCAATGTGTGAGAGCATTGTTGACTTTGGTGGTGTGTCTAATGTCTACATTTCTTTTCTATCCATTCTTCTTATGCTCAGCATGCTTCAGCTCAGCAATAGCTTAAAGCTGATATCGGACAGAATTAAAAAAAGCAAATTCATTTATTTGGAACAATCAACAGTTTTACACAGTACAAAGCAACTATGATATCCGCAAAAGTATAAACAGTGACACAGATATCAACGCCCTCTCCCGAATAACAAAGACATTCCAAAGTTTAATGAATTACAGACCGTTTCATACAATATAAAACACTAGATATAGAAATACGTCCGTCCGTGCGTGCGTGCGTGCGTGCGTGCATGTGCGAGTTACGACCTTCAACAATAATAGCAGTGTCATCCGCATAAGTGATGATTTTGCAGTTTAGGTAGGGACATATTGCACAGATCGTTTATGTAGATCAAGAACAAGGTAGGTCCGAGAACACTATCTTGAGGAACACTATAATTAACAGGAGTTTCTTTACCGTTGACTATTTTGATTTGTACATACTGCGTGCGACGGGTCGGATAGCTGAGATACATGTCCAGCGCAGGGCACGCCGTAATAGCGGCGGTAAGATCCATCATGGAGGAGTGGCTAGAGAGGCCACACGGCAGCCTCTCGTACCGGCTGACGCAGGTGATCACCGGACACGGGTGTTTCGGGAGTTACCTGTGTCGGATCCGGAAGGAGCCAACGTCCGAGTGCCATCACTGTGATGCGAGCGAGGACACGGAGCTGCACACGCTGACCGAGTGCCCGGCGTGGGACACGCCGAGGCGGGTCCTAGTGGCGGCTCTGGGGGTGGGAGTCCTCACACTCGCCACGTTGCTCACAGCGATGGTAAGATACGCGAACGCTTGGGGTGCGGCTGTCTCCTTCTGCGAGCAAGTAATGCTCGAGAAGGAGGCGGCCGGTCGGGTCCGGACTAGACTCCGGGCCCGGGAAGCCCGCGCAGACGAACCGGACGTCCGAGGTCGCAGAACGACCTCCGTCCTCCATGAGCGCTGGCCTGGGGGTGACCGGTGAAGCCGCCTGTCACCCTAGCAGAAGCAGGCCGCGGCGGTGGCGCAAAATGCGCCTCCCCGTAACCGGGGCTAGATGGGGACACTGTGGTCCCCACAACCCGAAGGGGGCCATCTCGACAGAGATGGTCCTGGGTCTGCCGGGGTGCGAGAGATATGCTTTTGGCAATCTCACCTCCGGCAACCAAGGACCCAAGACGGCGTGCGTTTTAGTCGGTTCGAGTCCGACATAACCGCCTCCACCGGCTCCGTGGGGGTGGTATCCGTGGGGATTTTTCGCAAGATAAAAAAAAAAAAAAAAAAGATACATGTCCAGCGCAACTGCAACCCCTCACTCCGTACAGTTCCAACTTTGAAATCAGCTTTGGTTTAAAGACAGTACCAAACGCTTTGAAGAGATCCATCAGGTGGGCCGTGTGCTTGTCTGCCACCTAAGTGGTATAAAAAAAAGAAAAAAAATGCTTTCATACCTGATAAAATAAAGAATGATTAAAATTGTCGAACATCACTATTGTAGCGGGTCACCCTTCTTGTATCAGTGACAGTTGCACTTGTCATTTTACTGACTGAGATTACAAATCCTACTTTGAACCTTTTTTATTCTCTCATAGGACATACCTACAGATTCATCACTGATTGCAGATACAAAGCGAAAAGAAAAAAAAAGAAGTAATATGGCGTGTTTGCGAGCGAATTTATCCAAAAACTAGGGTAATTTAACTTTCAAAGTCATCACAGTGGTGTTACATGGCGCCATAAATAATATTACTATTTATAGCATTTTATAGATTTTATATTATATAGACTTATTATATAGAGATTATATAGACTTTAAGCATTACAAAACATTGTCTCATGCGTGGACACGCTAAGTCTGTGTCTTTTAAACGTAGTGTATTCAAAATCTATGTTGAGAAGGGTGTTTTTTTTATGGAATAGCGAGGCAAACGTGCAAATATTGCGGGAGTGTAGAGAGCTACCCCAGTCAGGTTGTACTATATTTATTACCACTCTAATGTTTTAATAAATCAATGTCTTTCAAACTAAATAACAGGCTTAATATACTGATTTATCAACCATTGGTGAAGGAAGAGCGATGCTTGTGATCACGTCCTATCTTCTCGCTGGCTAGCATATTTTGTGTTGTGGCAGAGGACGTGTTTTTTAGCTTACATCATTATTATTTGTGAATTCTAATTTCCTTATGGAAATCACGTGCCTGTCTGCCATGCCATAGGTGACATTTCCTCCGAGGATGATATATTCTGCGGATGATTCGCCACCTAGCAATTTGAGAATGGTGACGTTTCCTCCGAGGAAGCAATATTTGCGGATGAGATGTCATCTAAGTCGGCAGATTAGTGTCAGGTGTCAACCGGCCGTAAAACAATAAGCCAATTCACCATAACAATCATGAAACATGGAAAAATAAAGACTAGGGAGTCCCCCTCAAGCGACGAAAACATGGAACTGCGAAGAATGCTATTCTTTCCCCGACAAGCGTCAACAAAATTACAATATGATGCAACCAGTATGACAGTTCTGTGCACGACAATCAATGTGGTAAACAGTACCTACATGAGTAGGTGAAGAGGTCAGGGCCGCGGGCCAGCAAAACGATCGGACCGGTGTACTAGCCACTAATCCTTCGCATTTTTTGAGCTTGAACGCGAGTTTGCCAGCGCATGGAAGAAAGAGGGGAGAGAGCGCGGCCGCGGGGGACAAGCGTCGTGATTCGCGAATGAAATTAGTTTTAGTGTAGTTAGATTACAGTCCACTGAAGGATCGCGTGAATATTGTTGGTCATTTACTTATAATAAAAACAGTTTTAAACACATCATTGTTTATTTACGAATAGTAAGTAGGTATAGTGTCCATTGAAGTATCGCGCGAACATTTAATGGTCCTTCCGGAGCCGAATTTAGGAATTTGAAGCCAGAAAATAAGAAAAATTCGGAAATGGTGGTGACATGCCGGCAGGGAGAGGAACCTGCTGCTCAGGGGGCCACCGAAGAGGCCCAGGACCCCACTACGCGCAGCGGTTCACAAGAGGCCACAGAACGAACTACGACCACGGATGGCTTCAGGCCGGCTGAGGAGACGCCGACCCGTAGCAGTGCTGAAAATAATGGGGAGCATAGCTCGCAGCGCACCGTGCGGCCGCCGAAGTCACGCCGCTCCACCAACTCAAGCAAGAAAAAAGAATTAGAAGTCAAGCAGCGTCTGGCAGAGCTGAAAATAGAACAAATACGACCTGAAGCTGAGGCGTCGCCTACTACAGTTGCAAGAAAATAGTACGAGTGAAGACGAGTCCGGGGATGACCTGGCATCGGTTCGCATAGGTACGTGGCTACAAAGAGACACTGAGGCGCCACAAACACTCGTAAGTCAAGACATAGGATCCACAGGCGACGACCATACAAAAGGTAAGCCAAGTGAAAAATAAGTGGAAAAAAGTGACTATAAAGTGAACGAAAAATCAAGAGAAAGTGCCTCGGTGAAAAATCCTGTAATTGACGTGTCTACGTTAGCCGCCGCATTGTCTCAAGCAATGAGAAGCACCAGGGAGCCACCGAAGTACATGCAAGAGCTGCCATTCTTCAATGGGAGCAGCACGGAGTGGCTCGCCTTTAAAACCATATACGAAGAGTCGAGTATATATTTTCCAAAAAATGAAAATATTGCAAGAATAAGAAGAAGTCTACGTGGGATTGCCAAAGAGGCAGTCGAGTGCCTACTACTGAAATGAGTAGGATTATTATCGAGAAGCTTACACCTATAATTAGAAACAACTGGTACAACTTCTCGGCTAAGAAAAAAGAAGATATACCCGAGCTTAAGAAAATCTCGATGTTTTTATCAGAAGAAGCAGACAAGTGCAGCTCCTACGCGTTGTCAGAAGCCACGCCCCGAGAAGGCTAGGTGTAAGTATAGACCCCATTAAGAAAACCGCTGATTGGTCTGGAAATTCCCAAGTTTTCGTGTAATTCTATAATTGAGATTTGGTGGGGCACTCTAATGTGACATTCGCCGCTCGTTTACAGGGTAGCCTTGATTAATCGTTTAACAATAAGATTATTGTCCATTTTTGAATAATAAGCATTACATTCGTAATGCAGGTCTGTAATCTATTCGTTCTTTTTAGAATATATAATCAAGTTATGGCCTGACGTCTTTATATACCATTTGCTTACTGCTATTTCGTGTACTCTAAACATCCTACAAGTAAATTATAATGTAATCTCGAAGGGCCAATCACAGAAGTTTAATAGAAAATCAAACGAACTTACCTGTAAGTGAAGTTCGATGATTATTAAACGACTAGCTGTTACCCGCGACTTCGTCCGCGTTTAGTTCGGAATAGCTCAAACTCATTATTAAACATAGTGGAAGATTTTCATCCCAACTGGAAATACTGGAAATAGTGAATTTTACGCAAAGGAAACATTTCTTTAATTTAAAAAAGAAACAAAAGTGTATTCAAATCATTTCGTAAACTCGCTTGACATCTTCCACCTTGTATTTTTAAATTAAATATTATGAAGACAGTCTTTTGAGTGACTGACTTATAAATACAGGGTTAAACTACTGAAAACTACGTAAATTGACAGACTTCTTCTATGAGCTTGGCAAATATTGCGGAAGGAATTTGAAAAATTCAACATTTTGCTGGACTTGGTAATGTTCACCAGTTTTAATGGTTTAAATATTTTTCCTTCCTCCCAAATTCTTAAAACATGCTGCCACCACTTACGAACTGAACAAATTAAAATAAATACATCAAGTATCACACAAAATAGTACACAGTATCACAATAAATAGCAAGAGAGCAAATACAGCATTGAGTGGGATGGGGTCATATAGCCTCATCTATGTATATAAAAATCAATGCCACTTTTCGTTGTAATGTTATAACTCAACAACGCCTTTACTGATTTGGCTAATGTTGGTCTTGAATTATTCGTGAAAGTCCAGGGAAGGTTTGTACGTAGAGAAAAATTCGAATAATTTCCGGGAATCGACATCTACGCGAGCGGAGCCGCGGGCAAAAGCTAGTTTTGCTATATATTCCTTGTATTGGTAAGCTTGTTTCCAGCAGATGATGTAGATACTTCCAAATTGATACTGGAGTTGATGTCCACGTGGTGGATATTTTTTGGTCTGATGAAATTTACCGGAACTGAGTGTTTCTCTGCCCACATTCAGTTTTTTTTATATAATAGGAGCAGCGCTATCTTTTATACACCTAAGTAATACATAGGTTGGCTTCTCCTGGCGTACTGTTATCATTTCTGGGATATATTTACGTATTTACTATTAGATATATATCTACTTATTAGACGGAATCGATAATATCGCAGCGGCGTGCGTTGGTAGTCATCAGGTCACTAACATTGTATAATGTCTGCAGTTGCATAAAGACGTTGACTCTCTGGCTGTATTTTACCATTTCCACCGCACCACGGCGAGTGAAAGAGCCTATTAGGAGTCTTTCAACTAATCTCTCCTTCCTTCCGTCAGTCACATACGGTAGAAATAATGCCACCTCGAACCAAGCTGTTCGGAACTTCATTTCTTTATCAGGCGGTTAAGAACTGTATTGCTCTGCCCGCACATGTGTTTTATTCTTTTTAAGATCCGGAGTTTTTTTATATAGGACACGTCAATTTAACTTCACCTCGACTGATGTTAAGCTAAAGGCAAAGACTCGGAAATAGGGTCACCATTATAAACGTGTACCATCTTAACAATGGTAGCACTTATCTTTATGGGATCATCAGAAGCCTTTTCACGCCCCCTTAAAGGACCCGGGACTGTAGGAAGTAGTAAACAGTGAGCTGGCAGGGATTTCAGGTCTTAATGGTGCGACATAGAAATGGGTCACCAAACCGCTTGGTTCTTGATGGAATATTCTGATCCGTATGTGGATGACATCTGAGCCTTGCATGCGTTGTCCTGTGTAGGAAAGGTGAGGGTGGAACTAATTGGAATAGCTCATCAGAACATTCACCATGGTAGAGACGGTAATACGATAGGGATAACTATCTCCCAGAATACGTAATGTGCTTCAGAGAAGGTGCAACGATTTACTTCCTCCATGAGCACGGCTTTGATAGTGACAGCTTAGGCTACCCATCACCCTAGCCGAAGCAATCCCTGCTCTTCACGTTGAGACCGCCTATTTATGATAGGTAACCAAGGCAGGTATACTGGGTTACCTAACCCCAGAATACCCCCAATGCCCCATTTCTCTGTTAAATTTTAATCGGTTTGATTCCAATATTGCGCTTGCCCCGATGTGGTGGAATCGGTATCAATGGGGGATACCAGTTTCAGTTTTATGACTTCTCAGGCGGGTGGGACCACTATTTCATTCTCCGCAATGAAGAATTGTGTATAGATCTAAGCATATTATATAATAAGTTCTACTATTACTGTCACACAGCCTATTTATATAAGAATACTATAGAATACTAAGCATAGAATTTATATTTTACTTCAAATAAAACTATAAATACAATAAAATACAACAAATACACAATAAAATAAAAAAGTTAAACAAAAATAAATAAAAAATCATAAAAAAGGAAAATTACATTTTAGATGGATTCGAACGCGACTCAGCTAAGTTATAAGTCCACCGCAGACGTATTGAGCCACAGTTACCATGAAATCATAGTGTGAAATAGACGTTTAAATATTATGTCATAAAAACATTCTGTCCCATTCCTTATTATAATAGCGTGATGATATTAATTATGAAAGCCAGGAGTCTTTTTACCGAACCAGCTGATTACTAATTTGTTGGATTCGAGAGAAAATCTTTCGAGAACAATGTGAATTCTATCGAAATACTTGCTGTGCCGAAGATTCTGCAGTAACCTGACCTGACTTGGCTGAGATGTAGAACTCTGGCCTCTCGAAGTTCTTCAGATTCCTATGACCGAAATAATATCTTCTTGTAAGCATTGTTGCTTCTTTATTGGTTCGATCTATTCACACAATCACAAATTGTTAGCCGTGATATGCTATTATTGACATAACTTTTTTATTTATGAACCGATTTCAATAAAACAAACACTAAATGTTAAGTGAAGCCTACCACAATATATTAGTGAAAACCGCAACCAAATCCGTTCAGCCGATTCTGAGATTAGCGTGCACAAACTCACAGACAAACAGAGAAACAGATAAACAGATAAACAGACAAAAATTCCAAAAAACGTTGATTTGGCTTCTATTACGTTTATATAGTCCCCCTATAATAATTTTTCTCATTTCCATTTCATGTACAGACATCGATCGTTTACAGATTTATTATATGTATAGAAGATGTGATTCGCCCGAGAGATTACAACCCCCCCGACTCTATCTGGACCTTGTCCAGATAATTCCCTTTAGACCACGAAATAGCGCATAACACAGATGGCCTGTACGGGGTAAACGTGTATGAGATTAGAGACCCCCAAGTTAGCTAACATTTTTTTTTCTCTTTTTAAATGTTGCTATAAAATTGTGTACGATGGCAGCACTCACGCGTGCTACTACAAGTAAATTATAATGTAATCTGTCGGGCGAATCACATACCACCATATAATACATACAAATACAAACCATCGAACTTCACTTACAGGTAAGTTCGTTTGATTTTCTATTATATTCAAAGTGATTTGATTATTCAGAGCCAGTTTCACGCACATGATTCTATCGCTTATTCTATCTACTTTGATTGTTCTTTGCTTCAGTGTTTCATCGAGTACGATGCCGATTCCGTTGGTAATTCCTACCGATGTCTTTCGATTTTGACCCTTTCCATTTCAGTTCTTATACACAGCATATGTTAATGTGTCGTCTGTGTAATGTGTTGGCCAATTCTTGGCTGCGTCCGGTCATGGTGCCAATGTTCCATGTAGCTATGCGCATGGTATTTGCGCTGCGTCTTATTCCGTCGCTTACAGGGGACGCCTTAGCATTTTTCGCATAAGATCGTATCTGACCGTCTCTCTTAAGGGGTATGCCCTAGCCATTTTACTACTTTTTCCCTCGTGTTGTGCTTTCATATTAGGAGATTAGTTTGTTTTGGCGATGATGTTTTACAGCCGGTTGCCACCTGACGCTAAGGCTGTCACCCTCTTCCAGGGTGTGAGCGCCGCCGTTGACTCGTCATGAGTTCATCCGCCGCCGTCTCTTCTGTAATGCTCCAACCTAAGCACCCAGCACTGCGTACGACCCTTGCTCCAAATATGTCGGAAAGGCTCACCTCAGGGGTTTGTTAACGGAGTTACTTTCTCCGGCCTTTTGATCCGCGGGAGGTACTTTATTTCCCTCATACCCGACGTAGCGTTGAGCTTTCCCCTTTCCGCCACCTAGGGACGCGTTCTCTAGATGCAGGCTCACCCGAGAAAAACCGATAAAATACTACCGATATAAATTGTTGATATGTTTTTTTAATGATTTATTTATCTTTCATTGGCTAAACTATAATAACAAAACTCAACACAAATCTGAGAACAAAATAATTTCGAAACTTAAACGTGTAACGGTCTCATTTATGCAGATGCAGACGCCACTAGTCTCGCTACCGGACGACAGCGAGGCCTCGCGCGGGGTAGTGGGAGGTGAGTTGTTTCGAGCCAGGTGCCAAGTTAATTGGCATGAGTTGTGAGTATCGCTACCTGAAAAACCAATTAACATTTATTTATACAGACAGATAGACAGACAGAGTTACTTTAGCGTTTATAAAATGAGTATGGATGTCGTATTGAAGGTATCCAGTAAAACGATTTTAAAATACATTTTGTACTAGCTTTTACCCGCGGCTTCGCCCGTGTGGATGTCGGTTATCGCGACAAAACAGTTCTCCAAAGACGTAAGGCAGAAGTTCGTATTGCCGGTAAGGTCCCAGTGCCCGGTAACTAGTCAGTTTTTAAATATTTGCACTATTCTACTAATATAAAACTATATTTTATGAATGCAAATTTGAACAATATTAATGACAATACTGACTAAAAAGTTTAATGGGGTCGGTACTGTACACTATCAAAAGTGTACGCTAAAAGTTCTAAAAAAATACGAATCACGACGTCATATTGATTGGATCGCTGAGGCTCTGTGGATCGGTATATGGTTAGAGTACTACTTTTTGACAAAATTCGATATTATTTAGCCGAATAAACTATAAATTGCATTGAATCTAACTATAAAGTGAATATTTTTACGCATCACGTCTATTGGTACTCATACCTAAATCACTACATGTCCCAGTTCCCGGCACAATCAAAATATTTTTAACGGTAACTGGTACAGGCATCAACTCGGTATATTGCCTTGCACTAAACCCCGTTATTGTATCCTTATTGCCCTGAAATAAGTCTTATTTTCCTTTGATTTAAATAAAGCAGTAGTTAACATTACATTACGCCACATTATGTAGGAACAACTCCAAATTAAAAGCAAATTAAAACTACTAACCTTCTGAGGGCAAAATCTCTATATTATTATCACTTATATTGAAACTGGATTTTGAATAAATTTATTATTATTAAGAGAGACTGGATTTTGAACATATTTTTATTACATGAGTTGGTCTTCTTACTTCCCCGAGTGTGCAGCCCCGAGTCTCCGCCCGCGTCGCAGTGATGTCACTAGGATGTTGGTTCTTTCCCTATATAAAGCAAATACCACCCTAAGTACCCGTCCGTGGTGAAAATCTGCATCAGCCAGTAATAGAGGTTGCCGTGAGGCCTCTCTAGCCGAGTGTCTAGTGGCGATAAGACCCATCATGTGGAAGTAATGTATCTTATCACCGCTACGGCGTACCCTATTTTTTCCGGAGTCTCGGCGTACTCGGCCAGCGTGTCCTCGCTCGCATCACAGGGATGGTACTCGGACGTTGGCTCCTTCCGGATCTGACACAGGTACTTCCCGAAACACCCGTGTCCGGTAATCCCCTGTGTCAGCCGGTACAAGAGGCTACCGTGTGGCCTCTCTAGCCAGTCCTTCATGATGGTTCTTATCGCCGTTATTACGGCGTACCCTGCGCTTGGTCGCCCAAGTCGTAGCTCCCACTCCGCTACCATGTCCCGGTGGAGCTGGGACCTCACGGCCCGAAATTCTTTAGGCTCAGGTTCCCGTCCCTGCTCCCGCGCCTCCTTTCGATACCGATATAGCATCGAAAGGGCTCTCGCATCCAGGTTCCACGATAGGATTCCGGCAAGGAGACTCCCCGCCTCAAAGGATATCGTGCGGGTACCTCACGGCGTACCCTAGACATCGTCCCACCCGCCAATATTTTTTCCCGTCAGCTTCAATAATTCCATTCAAAAAAATTACACAGATTAGGTCACTTCACCGGGCCGAGTGTTGTGGATTCATTTCCTCCTTACAATCCTTACAAATAGCAATTAAATACTATAGTAAGGTGCATAAATAACCCCATGTAGACTCAAGTATGTACAGTACTGTTTTTATTTCAACACTAGCTGTTACCCGCGACTTCGTCCGCGTTTAGTTCGGAATAGCTCAAACTCATTATTAAACATAGTGGAAGATTTTCATCCCAACTGGAAATACTGGAAATAGTGAATTTTACGCAAAGGAAACATTTCTTTAATTTAAAAAAGAAACAAAAGTGTATTCAAATCATTTCGTAAACTCGCTTGACATCTTCCACCTTGTATTTTTAAATTAAATATTATGAAGACAGTCTTTTGAGTGACTGACTTATAAATACAGGGTTAAACTACTGAAAACTACGTAAATTGACAGACTTCTTCTATGAGCTTGGCAAATATTGCGGAAGGAATTTGAAAAATTCAACATTTTGCTGGACTTGGTAATGTTCACCAGTTTTAATGGTTTAAATATTTTTCCTTCCTCCCAAATTCTTAAAACATGCTGCCACCACTTACGAACTGAACAAATTAAAATAAATACATCAAGTATCACACAAAATAGTACACAGTATCACAATAAATAGCAAGAGAGCAAATACAGCATTGAGTGGGATGGGGTCATATAGCCTCATCTATGTATATAAAAATCAATGCCACTTTTCGTTGTAATGTTATAACTCAACAACGCCTTTACTGATTTGGCTAATGTTGGTCTTGAATTATTCGTGAAAGTCCAGGGAAGGTTTGTACGTAGAGAAAAATTCGAATAATTTCCGGGAATCGACATCTACGCGAGCGGAGCCGCGGGCAAAAGCTAGTTTTGCTATATATTCCTTGTATTGGTAAGCTTGTTTCCAGCAGATGATGTAGATACTTCCAAATTGATACTGGAGTTGATGTCCACGTGGTGGATATTTTTTGGTCTGATGAAATTTACCGGAACTGAGTGTTTCTCTGCCCACATTCAGTTTTTTTTATATAATAGGAGCAGCGCTATCTTTTATACACCTAAGTAATACATAGGTTGGCTTCTCCTGGCGTACTGTTATCATTTCTGGGATATATTTACGTATTTACTATTAGATATATATCTACTTATTAGACGGAATCGATAATATCGCAGCGGCGTGCGTTGGTAGTCATCAGGTCACTAACATTGTATAATGTCTGCAGTTGCATAAAGACGTTGACTCTCTGGCTGTATTTTACCATTTCCACCGCACCACGGCGAGTGAAAGAGCCTATTAGGAGTCTTTCAACTAATCTCTCCTTCCTTCCGTCAGTCACATACGGTAGAAATAATGCCACCTCGAACCAAGCTGTTCGGAACTTCATTTCTTTATCAGGCGGTTAAGAACTGTATTGCTCTGCCCGCACATGTGTTTTATTCTTTTTAAGATCCGGAGTTTTTTTATATAGGACACGTCAATTTAACTTCACCTCGACTGATGTTAAGCTAAAGGCAAAGACTCGGAAATAGGGTCACCATTATAAACGTGTACCATCTTAACAATGGTAGCACTTATCTTTATGGGATCATCAGAAGCCTTTTCACGCCCCCTTAAAGGACCCGGGACTGTAGGAAGTAGTAAACAGTGAGCTGGCAGGGATTTCAGGTCTTAATGGTGCGACATAGAAATGGGTCACCAAACCGCTTGGTTCTTGATGGAATATTCTGATCCGTATGTGGATGACATCTGAGCCTTGCATGCGTTGTCCTGTGTAGGAAAGGTGAGGGTGGAACTAATTGGAATAGCTCATCAGAACATTCACCATGGTAGAGACGGTAATACGATAGGGATAACTATCTCCCAGAATACGTAATGTGCTTCAGAGAAGGTGCAACGATTTACTTCCTCCATGAGCACGGCTTTGATAGTGACAGCTTAGGCTACCCATCACCCTAGCCGAAGCAATCCCTGCTCTTCACGTTGAGACCGCCTATTTATGATAGGTAACCAAGGCAGGTATACTGGGTTACCTAACCCCAGAATACCCCCAATGCCCCATTTCTCTGTTAAATTTTAATCGGTTTGATTCCAATATTGCGCTTGCCCCGATGTGGTGGAATCGGTATCAATGGGGGATACCAGTTTCAGTTTTATGACTTCTCAGGCGGGTGGGACCACTATTTCATTCTCCGCAATGAAGAATTGTGTATAGATCTAAGCATATTATATAATAAGTTCTACTATTACTGTCACACAGCCTATTTATATAAGAATACTATAGAATACTAAGCATAGAATTTATATTTTACTTCAAATAAAACTATAAATACAATAAAATACAACAAATACACAATAAAATAAAAAAGTTAAACAAAAATAAATAAAAAATCATAAAAAAGGAAAATTACATTTTAGATGGATTCGAACGCGACTCAGCTAAGTTATAAGTCCACCGCAGACGTATTGAGCCACAGTTACCATGAAATCATAGTGTGAAATAGACGTTTAAATATTATGTCATAAAAACATTCTGTCCCATTCCTTATTATAATAGCGTGATGATATTAATTATGAAAGCCAGGAGTCTTTTTACCGAACCAGCTGATTACTAATTTGTTGGATTCGAGAGAAAATCTTTCGAGAACAATGTGAATTCTATCGAAATACTTGCTGTGCCGAAGATTCTGCAGTAACCTGACCTGACTTGGCTGAGATGTAGAACTCTGGCCTCTCGAAGTTCTTCAGATTCCTATGACCGAAATAATATCTTCTTGTAAGCATTGTTGCTTCTTTATTGGTTCGATCTATTCACACAATCACAAATTGTTAGCCGTGATATGCTATTATTGACATAACTTTTTTATTTATGAACCGATTTCAATAAAACAAACACTAAATGTTAAGTGAAGCCTACCACAATATATTAGTGAAAACCGCAACCAAATCCGTTCAGCCGATTCTGAGATTAGCGTGCACAAACTCACAGACAAACAGAGAAACAGATAAACAGATAAACAGACAAACAGACAAAAATTCCAAAAAACGTTGATTTAGCTTCTATTACGTTTATATAGTCCCCCTATAATAATTTTTCTCATTTCCATTCCATGTACAGACATCGATCGTTTACAGATTTATTATATGTATAGATTAAGCACACACAACAAGCTGGATGGGAATGGTTTCCTAGGATATATGCAAACATTTTACTGTAAAAGTACATGCACACTAAACTAAATGGTATGGTAGATTTCAGTTGTATTATTGTAAAGAACTTTATAGATGTTTCTAGGAATTATAGGATTGATATATAGAATAAGCAGCAGCTTATTTTTACAATAATACAATTGAAAATCTCATCATCAATAAAAATACACTCTACATTGTATCAATGTTTTTTTGAAAGTGAAATTCTAAGTCATGGCTGCGTATTCACTGATAATACAAAAATAAATGCTTCATACACATCACATAATTCGAGATAAAATTTAATTTCGAAAACACATCATTTGATGACAATAAAATCTCTTGATTTGCAAAATAACAAATGCATAAAAGAATAAAATGAAAAAATAATAATGTGTATTCACCACTGAGAAAAACCCATTTATTATAGCGTCGCAAATCCTGGGCACACGACTCATCATTTTCTTGAGTATCGGGATCCTAGGTGTCGACATCCAGTGCCGCAGTCATTTAGAAGACAAGGTCAAGCTGGCATCAAAGAAACTGCTGAAAGTTCTTAACAGGGCGAACCAGTACTTCACTCCGGGGCAGTCACTCCTTCTTTATAAGGAGCAGGTTTGGCCCCATATGGAGTACTGCTGTCACCTTTTTGCCGGTACGTGTCTCTGTACTGAGTACTCGGAAACTGCTCTTCTCCCAACAGGAACTGAGGCGCCCCGCCGCATCCTTGACCGCCTGAGGAGACTCCGGATAACTAGGAAAAACGAATCGGGCTTCAAACTGAGGAAACGAACGGCGGACCCGAAGTTGAGAAATCTATTAGGAAGCCGGCGGTTTTCACGCTCCTCCCACCAGTCCGACGGATTAGGCGCCCCACCGGTTCTGAAGGAAAAGGACCTGTTTATAAAATGAGAATACTGACTTGTCTTTCGGGAGGTTCCGGAAATTTTCGAGCGATTTCAGATGGTCCCGGTGCTGAGGGGAGGAGGGGAAAGCTATCGGGATGATCTTCTCCGGGAAATCCGTTATTGAGAAATCTCTGAGGAGAATGTAGAGGTCCAACCTTCTTCCCCAAATGGCATCTTCAAGTTCTCCGCCTAGGGTTTCTTCTCTCTCCCGGGAGCCGGGAGCACCTTCTGTGCTTCGAACCCGGCTGATGAGACAGAGTGGCGTCTGTCGAAAGAGAGAGGAAATCCTGGGCCTCCCGCTCCTTCCCTCCCAACTTCCCCCCTGGGAGATGAGGCCACTTCAAAGTTTATTTTCTGAGAAAATAAACAAGAAAAGGCCGATTCTTCCTACTGGGGAAAAGGGGAGGACTGGAGTGGGGAGCCCTGGGAACCCCGGATCCCTTTCGACTCCCGCCACAGAGTCTCATCAGCGGGGATGGAAGCAGTGAACTGTTTCCCGGCACCCCGTAGGGAAAGAAAACAAGCGGAAGAAAAAGAAGATACATTTATTTGGAACAAGGTAAGAGTCTCTACACTACTTTTCTTCAGAGCCCCTCATTCCGGTGTTCCTCGAGGAGGCACCCTGAAGCTCCTCCCTCTCCCTCTCGGCGAGGAGCCTCTGGAGTTGCTCGCGGAATCCCGGGTCTCTCGATTGCCTCGGCAGGTCTCTTATAAATCGGTCCCCGTCCGAAGAGGGGGTGGACAGCCTTCTCCGGTCGGGGGTTGGGGGAGCACTAAATTCCTCCGGTTTCCTTTTAGCACTCGATTTTTCCGGTCCAGCCTCTTCAGTTATTCTTTTTTTAGCCCCCTTCGAGGTTCCTGAAGTTTCGGGAACCTCTTTGGCGGACTTGGGGGCGGCGGGGGCGACACGCTTCCTTTTGTGGGTAGTGCACATTCCTTTTACGTTCACAAAAAGGAATGCCTTTTTTTGAGTTCCTTTAGGGCTCCCCTCTTCTTTCTCAGCTTTTCTTCAAGTGCCAGCACCTCCCGTCGGAGGGCAGCCCACTCCTCAACGGCTTTCACCCGTTCGGGATTCAAAGACTCCATTCTTGGAAACGCGGAAGGGGGTTTTGGGTTAGGGGGAAAAGTACATAATGGCTTTTGCCTTTTTGCCCTTCGACTCGGTGCAAAGATGTGAGTTGAGGCTCGTCGACAGCCCCAAACTCGCAGGCGATATGGAACCTCTCAGCCTCAGGGGGACTTTGCCTCGCTATGTATGTTCTACCACCTATGCAATGGTTTCTGCTCAGATGAATTGTTTGACATAATGTCCACAGCTACATTCTACCGTTGCACCGCTCGCCATATGCAAGGACTTCATTCTCACAAATTGTAACCGAAACCGGTGCGCACATTGCGGTATGAAAAAACTTCATCCCACGTATGCTTAAGCTGTGGAATGAACTCCCTGCTGCGGTTTTCTCAAGCGACTACAATATGGGGTTCTTCAACTTCAGGTTCAGAACAGTTTCCGAAGGTTTCTTCTATGTCGGCAGCGCAAGTGTAACTTCCCTTGTGTTGCATACGTCTATAGGCCACGGTAACCACTAAGTCAGTCAGTCACCTTTGAGTTATATATAATTTAGATATTCTTCGAAAAGCAATATTTTCATTGCCTATTTTATGTTCCCATTATTGTTCTATAGAACTTACGACGCCGGCGCCAGGACAAAAAGAAAAAAACATTCCTATTTTTACATATAAAATCGAAAATAAAGTAAACAGTGTTTTTGAGAAAATCTAATGACTAAATGCGATAGTTAACCGTACACGCCTGCTGGTTAAGTGTAATCTCCCCTATTGGATCACGCAAAATAACTTAAATACATAAACCCGTAATGGAAGGTTCTATACTTCATATGCAGTCTTCCTTCGAAGAGAGGATGGCTAAATTCGAGGCTAAATTGCAGGAGAAGCCCTCCTCGACTACTACAGGCGGCCTGGCGGAGGAGTTTGCGGCTTTTAAAGCTTTTATCTTGCAAACACTGAAGTCATTTTCACAAGGGCTTGACACTCTGGCTAGTGAGGTGGACAATTTGGAAACACGCAGCCGCCGAAAAATGCTACTTCTACATGGCATCGTAGAACGAAGAGGAGAAGACACAGCCGAAGTGGTCACGGACACTTATATTAAACAACACCTAAAGCTCGAAACTTTTTCTTCTAGTGACGTCACACGGTGCCATAGGATGGGACGGCAAACAACCAGCGATAAGCTATACTGATTAAACTCCAGAATGTTGCACTGAGGGACAATATATGGTACTCCAAAACTAAACTAAAAGGTACATGCATCACTTTTTCCGAGTTCCTGACTAGGTCACGTCATAGTGCATTTATGGCCGCTCGTGATAAGTTCGGTGTAAATAAATGCTGGACCAAAGACGGCTCGGTATAATTATGTACTTGGCCCGGATGGGAACCGGCATCGAATCCTGTCTCTCCGAGATCTCGACAAAATAAAGTGTACGGATAGTGAAAAGACTGCTGTCAAAACCACCGCAATAAAGACGCGACGTGCAGTATCGAAGAAATAAGCGCTTTATAGTATGTTTATTACAATATCGGTATCTATTGCCGGGTAACCTGTTTTTCATGTAGGTATCTATCTATCACTGGTTTAAAAGCGTTTCACTGCCGTAATGATACATCTTTTTTTTTTGACGGATGCATTCGCGATCTGTTTTGATACTTCTTTTCTTGTTTATTTATTTTTATTTTTATTGATCCCAATGTTCTCACTGCATTCCATCGGCCGGCGGCCGGTGTCGCGGGGGAGTCCGTTGGAAATGATCTGTTTGCAATATGTATCATTCATGTAATGTTCCACAATTTCTCACAAGATTCTTCGAACTTCGACACTGAATGATTTTTATAATAGAATGAATTCTAATAACAAATGATTTGCATAATATATATGTTCAGTAATAGTTCGGGGTTAGCATAACGTACGACAGAACACAAGTGAAGGTGACCTGGTGAAGGTTAAACTCAAAGTTGTCAATGTTGTTGCAGAGAAATAATATTACTATCGCGTTCCATGTACGAAGTTCATAAATGTGAGTAGGTACTAATTGAAGCATTTATTTGCTTTTTTTTTTTTGTTTTTTTTTTTTGTTGTTTTTGATATTAGCCTTCATCACATTAGCTTTCTGGTAATATTATTTTAATACCACAATGGTATTTTGTTACAATATTTATATTTGTTGCCCGGCAGGATTACTGTTAATTGTTTTGATATATTATTCGATCTGACATACATATTTTGTTCCTGTTTTAGTTACGAGTATTTGAAGGTTTCCATAATTGTAACACGTAACTAGCGGGTGGACGAAATGAATTATTATTATATTTATATTTAGGTACCTATTAATAATATAAGATCGTTGTATTGTATTGACACACACACATAAACATACCTACATAGATATATATATATATACTCATACACTTAACACGATAAAATTAATGAGTGATTTGGATAGTAACGAAGATAGCTTTTTATCTACTGGAAGCCTAAGCAATAGCCCTGTGAGTCACCAGTCATCATCACTTGCAAACTCTCTCCGGTTTCAGTTTCTGGACGTCCCGAGGAACTTTAATGTAGTGTACATAAATGCCCAAAGCATTCCTGCTCATTTCCCGGATATGCTGGCTACCTTTGACTATGAAAATATTCACGCTATGGTGGTCACTGAATCCTGGTTAAAACCCTGTCTCCCAACTACTTCTTACTCTCTGCCAGGTTTTCAGCTTATTAAGAATGATCGGACGAAAAACACTGGTGATGGTTACGGTGGTATGGCCATATACCTGCGATCACAAATTCCCGTCACTATTGTTGATGTCTCACCACAACCACCACCATCAAACTCCGGTGAATATTAACTCCTAGAGCTGGAACTTAATCATACCAAAGATTTACTTGGTGCATATTATTCACCATCGAAACGGCTGAACTATTTTGAATCTTTCGAAAATATGCTGGAAAAATTTGTGCCTTCTTATGAGCATGTCATCTTAATGGGAGATTTCAATACCTGCCTTTTACTCAATGACACACGTTCTTCTTCTTTTCAGCGCATTACAGAATCTTGTAATCTGTCTATTCTTCCTCTGAATGCCACTCACCACTTTCCTAACTGTGTCCCTTCTCTACTCGATCTAGTCTTAGTTTCTTCACCCAATCATGTAGCTAAACACGGTCAGTACAATGCTGACGCCTTCTCTTATCATGACTTGATCTATCTTTCCTACCGAATCCGCCCACCTAAAGCAAAAACTAAAATTATTCTACAACGCAATTTTAACGCTATTGACCCAATAAAACTCCGAGAGGATGTGGTCAAGATAGACTGGGACCCTCTTTTAATGTCACATTGCGTTGATAGTAAAGTAAACGTCCTAACTTATAAAATTACAGAGCTTTATGAC